>OX596073.1:94701727-95416727 GCA_951394005.1 Protophormia terraenovae | reverse complement strand
ATAGAAGTTTCAAGTTTCATCTAAATCGGTTCAGTGGTTTCAAAGTTCCAGACTTATTACCATTTATTGTGCTTTTTTCCCCACTGTGCCCTGTAAATACAAATATTGCACAGTGTCCCGTTTCAAAAATAAAATGGAAATAAATCTGGAATTTCCAAACGGCTGGTCCGATTTTCATGAAATTTCAGACAGTGTTACGAGAGGTGTAGGCGAGTTTAAGTTTTGTGTTTGGACCTTATTACCATAAGGGGGGCGAGTCCAGAGAATCCGAAAGTTGGACACCTGGGGTGTCCAAAAAAATTTAAAATGATCCAGATTCATTATATCTCAGCCGATTTAAAAGATTTTTATATGAGTGGATTCTACTAGTCGAGATCTACAAAAATCTACTAGTCGAGATCTACAAAAAAAATAGGTTATCTCTTTTAGTTTAAGAGATATTTGGCTTCAAACATTAAAATTTTTATTTTTGGACCTATCTTGGTAAATTTTTTTCGCTATAGCGGGTCCAAATTTCACTCGATGTTTTTGAGATATTTTTTATTTTATTAACAACAAACAGCAAAATTGTGTTAAAATTTTTTTTTGACAAAATCTTTACGGAATCAAAAGTTATAAGCATTTGAATTTGAATTTTGAAAAAAAAAGTAGATTTTTTGCAGTTTTTTTTTTTTTTTTTTTTGCGAAAAAGATAGTTACGTTCTTTTTGAGTTATAAAAAAAATTTTTTTAGTAACATATATAGTATTTATATTTTTCTGAAAGATTACTTTATGAGGAATTGTGTGAAGGAAAAAAATAATAAAATACTTTAATACTGCGTGAACCAGGGTCTCTCAAAATTTACCCATTTTTTTATGATTTCCCAATTTTTGCCTTAATTTCTCAAATCGCAAAGCTGGAATTAAAAAATAATTATATTTTTTTTACAAAGTTTGATGTGTTTTTAATTTTTTGGTAATAGAAATTTTTACTCCCCAATATCGGTTGGGAATATTTAGCAAAAAACTTAAAAAATCCCATTTTTGGGCACCGTAACATTGCGTTTGGTTCATCCCACAGCGCCAGTTCTGCTTACCAAAATATATACCATTATATAACAACCAAGAAGTCTATTCTAAGAGCTTTTACAAATACAATCCTTTACACGAGGAAAATGGTAGCCGATGTACGCAGTGAATCAGAACAAGAAATAGAAATCATCAACAAACACAATAGAGCAAACAGAAACCCTGATGAGAACAAAATTCAACTTTTGGAGAGGTGTTACTTTCCGCAAATGACGTAAACAATTAAAAGGGTAACTAAATTATGCGGAATTTGTAGAGAAAACACCCTAATACTATCTCCTTCCAAGAAACTCCCATACATCAGTATCCTGGCCAAATAGTGCACGTCGATATCTACTAGGGTATTCACTCGAATATTATTTGTTCGATTAATCGACAAATTAAAATCAAACAACTGTTCGATTAAATTAAAATCCAGAATTTCGAGTAACAATTTATTCGAGCAAATTATGGCGATTAATCGAATAATTCGAGTAAAAAATATTTTAAATATTTTCTTTCTTAACTAGTTTTTAGGATGTTCTAATTTTAGTTTTCTAGAAAATTTAGCTTAAAACAATGTTTCAAAATTTATATAGAATGTTTCGAATCTAAAAGTGGTACCACAAACTTTAATTTAATTTAACACATATTTAAAGGTCGTTTTTTAATTAATTTTTAATTAAATAAAAATATAAACGTCATTAATTATAAAGTTAAATTCAAATAATTTTATATAAATTTAATAAATAATAAGAATTAAATTAAAGGATTTTAAACTTGATTTGGAAAAACATTATTGGTTCTACGAATGAAAGTACATAGTTTATATAGCAATAAATGCTCAGTCTGGTGTAGAGGATATTATGGTGATGGTTTGAATGAAATTTGTTATATAGAAGGAATTTGGACTTAAAATTAAGTTTATCATGTAAACTTGTTCCTTATGTTAAGAATCGCTGAACTACTTTATCTGAAAAGGATAGTCCATAGTGCTTATTTTTCATTTCTTCATTAAAATAAGAAGAAATAAGAAATAAAATATTTTATGTTTCGGTAGAAATTGTGGTTTAATTCAAAATAGAGCCAGTTATATCGAACATAATTGAACGATGAATTATAAAACATTCTAAAAATAAATCTGGGTTTAGTAGATCTTTCCATATTTAAAAATATTTTACAAACATTTTGAATATAACTGGAAACCAACCTCTGTTGTACATAGTGTGTGTCCAAATTAAAAAGTGAGGTTATGAGACAAAATCGCAGTTCGGACTACCTTTAATATAAAATTTGGTTCAACTATTTATTTAACTATCAATGAATATATTAAATATAGAGAAACAACAGCATTATCAAAGCAAAAAAGACAAATATTCATAAATTTTTGCGGAAATTTTAATTTTGGAATGACTATTTCTTATTTTAAGCTATATTTTTTTTGATAAGCATTGAAAAATCGAACAAAATTTTAAGGTATAAATTAATCGAATAACTCGAGTAACTTAAAAGTTTTACTCAATTATTCGAGTAACTTAAAAACAACATTTTCGAGTTATTTGATTATTCGAACAATGAAAAAGTCGAGTAAAATGAATACTCTAATATCTACATAACAGAAAAAATTCCATTATATACGCGCAAGCAAGGATACTGAATTCCAGAGCATCAGAAGATATTAAAAAACCACTAAAAGAAATATTGTTATAATTGTTGTTATGGACAACGAGAAGTTATTCAACTCCAAAGCGATAGTATTTGTGCTAGAAAATCAAGTTAATGTCAAGTGTTCAGAATCCCACCATACGCTAGTACGGTCAATGTTCAAATCGAAAGATTTCATTCGACCCTTTCAGAAATTCTGAGCTGATACACCTAATAGTTTCTGTCGGAGGGCATTCAAGGTAATTTGTCTGAACTCTTGGACAAATCAGTGTATGAATATAATAATACTATTCATTCACCTTTGGGTAGGAAATCTTATGACGCACAGTGTGAGATTCAAAAAATGAAATGGAAATAATTATGGAACTTTGGAACGGCTGCTCCGATTTTCACGGTGATAGTAGAGGTGTAGGCAAATTTATGTATTGAGCTTGGACCATATATACCTAGAGGTGGCGAGTCTACAGGGTTCCGAATTGGACACCTCGGGTATAAAATCTATTAAAAATGATCCTGATTCCTTATATCTGAACTGATTTCAAAGATTTTTATATGGAAGGAATCTACTAGTCAATATCTACAAAACACATTGTCGCATGCCTATATTACCTCTTTTCGTTTAAGAGATAATAAACTTCAAAGATTAAAATTTTTACTTCTTAGCCTGTCTTGGTGAAGTTTTTTCGCTACAGTGGATCCAATTGTAGCCCCATTGTTTTAGATTTTTTTATTTCATTAAAAACAAATAGAAAAGTTGTGTAAAGAAAGAATTTTGAAAAAAATTTTACGGAGTCAAAAGTTACAAGCATTTAAATTTAAACTTTCAAAAAAGTTGATTTTTTCCCGTTTTTTTGCCAAAAAATTGGTAACATTCTTTTTCTTTTATATCAAAATTTTTCTTTAGTAACATATATAGCATTTATATTATTCTGAAAGATAACTAAACACAAAATACTTTAAAGGAAAAAAGTTTTTAAAAATAATTTTTTGGGAGAACCAGGGTTTCCCAAATTTGACCTATTTCTCCAACTTATTTCGAATTTTCGGCTTAATTTCTCAAATCGCAAAGCTGGAATCAAAAAAATATTACACTTTTTATTTAGTCTCAAGTGTTTTAATTTTTTCTCGCAATATAAATTTTTGATCCCCGTTATCGGTTGGAAAGATATGGCAAAAAAAGTAAAAAATCCCATTTTTGTAAATTTTTTAAAGTTTTTTGGGAATTACGGGATTTTTGTAGACAAGTCTAAAAAATAGAATAGCGCTTGGAATTAAGCATTAAGAAATCTAATTATGTGTGAAATTTCACTCAAAACTATTCACTAAAAAGAATTTTATTGCATTATTAAAAATTAAAAATATGCAAAAAATCACAAATCCATCCTTTCTCAGTGTTTTTTGCAAAAAGTCTTTAACAAATTTTCGCATAAAATATCAACACGTGAAATTTCATGAAAATCGAAGCAGCCGTTCCAAAGTTACATAATTATTTCCATTTAATTTTTTGAATTACACTTCATGTGTAATTACTAGGGTAGCCATTCGAATAATTGTTCGAAGAATTTAAAAATGCCACTTTTCGAATAACGAATAATTCGAATATTTTTATATCGAATATTCGAATAAAACTAATAATTTTATTTTTTATTATACTTCTTTTAGCTTGTATAAATATAAAATATTTCACAACTACTTTATTATTTTTTAATTTAAATAATTAAAATTTTATTACACAAATTGTAATTATTTCAATTATAGAAGAAAAATAAGTGCAAGTAATAATTTTTGCAACAATTTCATTGAAAATAAACGAAAGGTTTTTGATGATGGATTAAAAAATTAAAACCTTCAAATTTATAGATCAACAACATTTTAAAAAAAAAGTAAGTTGTACAGGGCTGTCATAGAATCCAAGTCGGATTTGTTTTTTATTGGAATTACAAACCAATATTGATATCATTTCGTGTCATGAAACCGTATTGGTTTTGGTATTTTCGAATGTAAACAAAACCGATGTTCGAATCAGCTGTTTCATACATTTGTTCGTTTGTTTACAATTTTTGTATCAATTTTTTTTTAGAACTTTTGTAAGCAATAGTGTTTTTCTTGAATTATTATTAAAAATGATTGATATTTTATTTAAATATTATTTAAAAAATAAGTTACAATAAATAAAATTACATTTGCAGTTGTAGTATTTTTTGTTAGAAGAGGAATGCTCAAAGAAGGAGGCGAGAAGAATTTCAAGAGATTGTGGCAATACACTTGTTAAGCTGACGGAGATTTTAATTACATTGTTTATTCTGTGCATTTTAATATAAAGCTTCTTTGAAGATTCACAGTCCATTATTGGTTAAATAAAAACGATTTCCGTATGAATCTTGGCATTTCTAGCTTAATAAAATTCCGCCAATGATGTAACTAGCAGCTTTGCATTTGTTATCTAAACGATCGAATAATAAATCAGTTAGAAGCGACTCTACAGTCCAGTGATTCAGCCAATTGGATTCTAGAGTAGGCTTTTTAAACAGTAAAAAACATTGCAATGATTTACATATTTTGCAATAAACCTTATAATTGTGGAGTTTTTATTTTTATTTTTAAGTGTTTTCTTACACTAAATAAAAAATATAATTTTTCTTTTATAAAATATTCAAAGCTTTTTAATGAAATCCGACAGCTGTTAGCTGATTGGTTTGTTTCCAATAGAAAACCCGATAAAATTGGATTCTGTGACACCTAAAGCCGACACTAATTTAGATTCGAACATAAAACCGATAATATTGGAATTCATGACACCAAAGTAATTTTTCTGTCGTTTTCAAATCCAATTCCAACAACAATTGGATTCTATGACAGCCCTGGTATATAAAATCAGCATTGTATGATTAAAAACATCTGTGTATATATAAAATAAATATTTTACAATGAGCTTTTTATGGAAATACTTTATCAAAAGCGGTAATTATCATCTCTGTACTTCCCACAATATTAAAATAGAAAATCATGAAGAAGATCTACTAACAACATCAACAGTTTCAATCGGTCCAATGTTGCAATTTATTAAAAACCAAACTCTACATTCCCTTGAAGAAATTATATGCAGAAGTGTAGCAGAAGATAATATGTCAGTATGAGCTTTTAAGAAATTAGAAGTTATAATGGAATTTTTAAATTCTGGAAATTTAAGAATGACATCAAGTGAAACCACAATATGGAATTATATTGGCAATTTTTATTCTGAAAAGGAAAGTGATATTATTACGCAAATTCGACAAATTATTTAAATTAAAGGTCGCCTTTCAATAACCGTAGATGAGTGGTCAGATAACTTTTTTTATAAATACATAAACGTTACAGCAAGAAGTTATAATTCTAAAAACAAATCTTTAAACATTTTAATTTCGGACTTGAACAATTATAAATAAAAGGAATCGCTTCCAATATTTGTTATTTAGACTTTTTGTTTTTGTGTATATATATATTACAATGAATTGTTAACTGTTAAGTTGTTTTTGTTTTCCTCTTACAATAAAATATTTGAAAATTTACCAAAATTTAAAATTTTCATTTTATATTTTGAATTATTCGAATAATTCGAATAATTTTAAATGCATGATGGAATAATTCGAATAAATCAAAAGGGCTTATTCGAATTATTCGTTTTATTCGAATAATGAAAAAATCGAACAATTTGGATACCCTAGTAATTACACATATCGTGTGTAATTTTCATTTACATGTGTAATCCATGCGTAGTTTGTTTCATGTGTAATCGTCCAGACAAGTCTTTTTCTTGTTCTCCCAAGAACAAAATGTCGGCAGAGCATCACACACAATATTTTTAATTTTGTTTTGAGTGGGCAGAACACTTGTCGAGCAAATCAATTTGCGAACAAGAAAAAGGCTCGTGTATACTGCAAATCAACATTAGTTTATTGCCTAATTTTCTTTTTACAACACTTTATGAAAAATAGAACACTTCTTCAGAAAAAACAATCGTGCTTGAATCTTGTAAGGAATTTTACTTAGGAATACATCAGATTAAATCTAAATTTGATTTTACCGATGATACTTTTACTCTCGTAGATATTGTTAATCCCAAAATTGTCCAATATTTTCAACCAAAGAAAATGCACGCACTTTTAGATAATGACAAATTTTATCTCAATATAAATTTAGACCCAGAAGTATACTGGTAGTTTTCATAATTATTTCAAATTTAAAAAAATTTCAGTTCATTTTAATTTTACATTTTTCTTATGTATCAGTAGAAAGAATACAGTGAAACCTTGATTTTACGTAATGGTCGGGACTGGAAGCATTCTGGATAATCAATTTTCCCGGTTAATTGAGTAAAAATTTTGAATAGTATTTTTAAACATTTTTTATTTATATAATTCAATTATTTAAGGATTTAATATAAATGTTTAAATAATATAAGGAAAAAATAATAAATTTGGAAAGAACAGTGTATATAACACATAATGATTTCATTTTACGTAGTTTCTTAAAAAAATCATGCAATTTTGTTTGTTTCTTCTTTTTCAAATTCATATTTTCGTTAACTAGCTTTTTATATTCCAACGAGAAATTTCCCCTTTTTCTTTTTATTCACATTGTGTTTGATTGTTCAAAAACAATCGAAAAAAAGTATGCTTAGAATCCTGGATAATAGAGTTAATCACGGTTAATCGATAAAAAAAAAATAATAAATGGATGGAAAAAGTAAACAATTACAAATTTTCTTTCCCGTATAATCGACGATGCCGGTTAATCGTATCACGGATAATTGAAGCCCCACTGTATTTAGTAATCTGATTAATTTGAAAACACATAAAATGTACACGGAAGCAATCTCAGCCATTTTTTTACAATGGAAGAGACACTTCGAAATGTTAAAATAAAATTTCATGTGTAATTTTTCTTCATATGTGTAATTTGGCCATCGGTTATGTGTAGTAAGCAACATTCTTGGTGGCAACACTGGTAAAAAGTCATCTAATAACGCAGAAGATTGGGAAAAGGAAAGAAATAGAATGGTAAAATATTTTAAAGATAGACAGCAGTCGGTTTTAGAATATCATAATAGAAAAAGGAACGACCCAAAGGATTATAAGGTGGGTGAACAGATTTTTGTGAATGGCAATAAGAGACTAGGTACTAAATTATCAAATTCCTTTTATCTTTTGATTGCGGACAATCAACTTGAGGGCGGAAGAGTTAACAAAAATTTTATTAAATTTTATTAACTCTTGTTTATTTTGTTATAATTATTGAAACTGCTGACGATAGGTCTACAAAATAATTGTATTTAAATTTATAATGAAAAATAACTTTGTACAAAAAAATATTCTTGTAATCAAATTGCATGTTATAAATAAAAATCATTGGCTGCGAACTTTTAGTCGTTGTCAAACATTCGAAGTAAATTGTCTTTTAATAAATATTAAAAAAAACTTACATATAAAGTGACTCGAATGCATGTAGAATCAGTTCGCGTTATTCATTTCATGTGAGGGGCGGTTTTAAGTTGAACATATAAAAATTTTTACAAACTAGAAGTTTATGTATAATTCTGGACAAAATTTCACGTAATATCAGAAGCTATTAACCCTGCAGTCAATGGTGACTGTCCGAAACCAGTTACTTAACTGACTACATTAGGGCACCACTAGTCACTTTACTAATCACCTGACTAGTCACTTTAACATGGGGATGTCCTAGGAAGAAGTGTATTGGCACCAAACGACCAAAAGGTGGCGATATAGTGACTAGTATGAAAAAGTGAATTCATAGGAATCCTTTTACTAGTGAAATTGAGTCAGTCACCTGACAAACTTTTTAACTGGTCACTTTACCAATTAGGTGACTAGTCACTTAACATGGCGATGTCCTAGGAAGAAGTGTATTGGCACCAAAGAACCAAAAGGTGGCGATATAGTTACTAATACAAAAAAGTCAATCTTTAAATTAGTTATTTTTAGAATGTAAAAAAAATTAAAAGATTTTTTTGCGTATATTTTTTTATTTCTTTACTTTTTTTTTGTAATTTTATTTTATTTTTTTTATTTTATTTTTTTTTTTTAGTTAGTTATTTCTCCATATATTGAATGAAAATATATTTTGTTAGATTTTATTACAAAGAAATGCTGTTTCATATTATGATCCTTTTTTAACACAAGTAAATATATTTTGGTTCATAAAATGTTTATCTTTCGAAATTTTTCGATGTGCTTCCGCATTTCTATTGACAATAACTAACACCTACAAATTATGTCATGCTGTTCACACGATGTGCCTTAGCGAAATGTGTTTTGACAAAAGTGTCCCGTTTCCAACTATTAACGACATTTGACTTAAATTTATGGTCCCGATCAATTATATTTATCGCCGTTCTTATATTCATATATCGCATATTTGTTAGAATTGCAATTTTCTATATAAAAATACCAAAATAAAAGTGCAATTTTTGCATAATTTTCAAAAAGCCCATAAAATTCTTGTATTCAATTTATTTTTAATGTTCCCCCGATTTTGTTATGTAAAATAACAAAAAACTAAGGTCACGCAGTAATCCATGCCATTGCATATGAAACTGTGAATGTGCCTCGCGAAAAACTCACTTTTTGAAAAATGTTCGCACTTGTTTTCCAAACTTTGATACTATCTACTACGTTGGCAATTTCGGTCACATCAACGGGATATAGCGCAAAACACGCACAATTACAACAAGTATCAATCCCTATCTCAAGTTTTGTATTCGGATGAGGGGCGCACAGACCCCACCCAAAAAAACTGAAAAATTTGAAAAGCTAAAAAATTTTGTCATCAAAACTCGACTACCCTGTATTTGGTGCAGAATGTATCTACAAAATCCGGTTACTTTATTTATGATAGAATGAGATCAACAAGTATAAACGCGCGAACAAAAATTGTAAAAGAAGAACTTAAGTAATTTTTAGCCATTTTTCTATGTTATTGAACTTTGAACAACAACCATGACTATAAAAAGAAACTTATGGAGCTAAAATTTTGCACTTTATTAGTTTCAAGTTTTGTGAGTTCAGATCTCTAATTAATTTGCTTAAAATATCATTATGATAAAACTTATAAAGAATTTAAGTCAGTTTCAGCCAAGTTAAAAATTTTTGATAACGGCCCATATATATAAATATATATCGTCCATTCCATGAGAGATTTATAAAAAATGCCAATTTTTTTTCGGAGGGTCGTCCGATTTCGTTCATATTTGATACGCATATAACCTATGGAGCCATTTAAATATCTCCATTTTTTTATATATTTTTTTTTAATTTTAAAAAATTCGCGAATTTTTTCACTATTTTGATTTTTTGAAAAGTCCAAAAAATTAGGAAAGTTTGTAAATTTACACATCAATATCTCTAAAAGTTGTTAACGGATTTTAATGATTTAAACTGCATGTAGAAGATGAATATGTCCTCTTTTAATGTAGTAAGTTAAAAATAATATAATAATTTAAAAATGTATTCATAATGCAAATGCAATTTTAGAATGCATTTTTGAGAAATTTTTATTCCTTCGATTTTAATTTTCTTTTAATATGTTAAAAAGCAATATCTTTACTATAAAATGCAGAAATAACTGTTCTGGGACAATAAAATCTACTATTTTTAATATTTTTTTTTAAAAAATTTTAATCAATTTTTTCATACAAAAAATTTAGGTTTTTAACTTTTTTTGATATGTAGCTTTAAATGTTTATAACTCCTTAAGTATACGTCGGATTTTATTGATTTAAAAGCTAGTATAAAGTTTATTACGATAAATATTGTAAATTATATTGTATTAATCAAAAATTTGCTAATGATGCACTCACGAAAAGAATGCAATTTTCGGATGCATTTTTAAGAAATTTCTACCCTTTTGATTTGAAATATTTTTGCTTAATATTGAAGAGAAATATGAGTCATTCCATTTAAAACCAACACGAAAAATTACAATTTTTGACTTTACCTCTCCGAATTGAATGATATTTGGTACAATCATTATCCTTGTCAAAACTAAGACTAATTTAAAATTTCAGATAATTTCATCAAGTGGTTCGCGAAATATCGCGGTTGGAAAGTGCAAAATAGCTCAAAATGTGTACAAAGTTGCATACACAAAATTACAAATATCTTTCGAAGTATTTATTATATAAGATTTATTGAGATGTCATATTAAAGGTATCAAAATTACCTTTAATATGATGTATAATATGATTTTTTTCTCAACATCAAAATGGTCCATATCTCGCGATTTTTCATTCGCGGCCAATTATCTCGAAAAGTGGTCTTTCTAAAAATTTTAAACAAATATATGTTAATGGTTGAAATGTTTTCTATAAGCGTGATAAGTGGCATTCTGGGACTCGCAATATTTTAGGAGTTATTACAATAAATGTCATAATAAATACGAAATATTTGTTGCAACTGATATTGTTTTGTTTGTAATAAAATTGAAAAATCGCAAATTTTTGCAAAAATCATTCGAATTTAATGAAATTCGATAAGAATATTAACATTGACGCTGTTAACGCAAATACCGCGTTTAAGTGTGATAACCGCACTTAATCTCATATTACAATATGAGATTTGTAATATCTCAAAAATGAGGAAAATTGTGTTTTTAAAAATACAAATATCTTCCAAAATATTTACGTTACAACGTCCATTAAGGCAAATATTTAAAGCTACTGAAATTACCTTTAAAATGATATATGTTTTCATGTTGAATTTTTTGGCGGAAAATTCGCGAATTAAATTTCGCTGTCGCGTATTTCAAAAAGTGGTATTTTTAAGTTCGTGAAAAATATATATGTAGATGATTTAGCCTTTCTAAGTACTCTCTGTAAGTATCGTGTTGGGACTATAAATAGCTTCGGAATTATTGCAAAAAATAAAATGCTGTAAAACAAAAAAATAATTATTTTGAAAGAAATTTCAAGTATAAATTTGTTCATTTTATTCGGCGTGACTTTTTTCAATAACTCATAAACTATTTAAAGTCTCCTCACGATACTTACAAGGAGCATTAAGAATGGTTCCATCCTCTAAATATATATTTTTCACGAATTTAAAAATACCGCTTTTTGAAATATGCGACCGCGAAATTTAATTCGCGAATTTTCCGCCAAAAAATTCAACATGAAAACATGTTTCAGGTATCATTTTAAAGGTAATTTCCTAAACAATGATATATAATATGTATTTGTTATCTGTCTTACGGATATAACAGAAGAATATGTATTTAGCAGCTTTTGAAAAACTCCAACTGCTATCGAGTTTTTTGGATAGGCTAAAACTACAGCTACTGAAATTGTCAGTAGCTGTAGCCGAAGCAATTATAATTTTTTGCAGTCTAACATTTTATATAACTACTACTACTTGCAATAAAATAAAACTTAAAAAACACGTAGTTAAAAAGAAACACTATTTTTAAAAACAAAATAATTGACTACCATTCCATTTGTAGTTTAATTTTTATAACTACTTTCCCTAAAATATTTTTTATTTTTACTGCTACCTTCATAGAGTAGTTAATACTAAAAAAGAGGTAGCAGTAAACTACCAGGCAAGGTAGTTTATAGGTAGCAGATAAAATAGTTTTAAAAGCAGCAAAACACAAAGAAAAACAGGAAAACAAATATAAACAAAAGTAAGTGCAGTGTATTGTTTTTGTAATAAGACGAAATCATCATTTATAAAATGTGTGTTAATATTGCCATATTATTTCATTATGTTACATATTAATTTTTTAAACTTTCTTTTATAATATGAAGGATTATTTTTTATTTTGTATTAGATTTAAATGCTTTTTATCTTTATATATTTATAAAATTTGACTATTAGATTTTTTAATATATTTATAAATTAGACAGGAAATTTTCTAGCTTAAAAAACAAAAATAGCTCTTTTTTGATTTGAATGGAAAATTCACTATATTTTGTAAGTAAAAAACAGGAATCCAGATTTATTTTATTTCTGATTTATACACTGTAGTTTTATTTTCTTAAATATTGGAAACCCATATGGCAATTTTAATTTATTTGTAAAATGCAGGAAAATGTAAATATTTTTACAAAAATAAGGAAAAGAAATAAAACAATTTAAAATTTTCAAGTATTCAAATATACTTATGTATATCAGTACATAAATACATATTTAATGTAACATTTATATTATTAATTTCAACTTTTTTTATTTGCATTTATATTTCATATTCACATACTTCTTAAACAAAAGAAAAAACAATATGTCAAAAATTCAATGACTAATTTTAACGATTATGTTAATATTGGTATTAAATCTCATATTCGAAAAGAGTAACATCTTCAATTCCGTCATCTAAAAATGACGGGTTCAATTTTACTAATAAAATATTTTCAAGGGTATCAGCTTTCAGTCGGTTCCGGGTTTCAGATAACACTAATTTTAAAGCGGAAAATGCTCGCACAACAGACACCTTAAAATATATTTGTGTATAAAAAATTTTAAAACTATTTATTAAAATAACTAAGAAATACATACTTGAGTTGGCGGGATTGCGAAGCATATATTTCTAAGTGCATATATTTCTGGATCAGTGGTCTTTTTTTCTCTCCAAAATTCAAGAACATTTGTTGAACTTTTGGAATAAGGAAGATTTAATCTTTCAATTTTAGACTTAACGTCAACGTCACCTGATTTACTGACATTAAAAATTTGGTTTAAAAAATCGTTAAGTATGTCTTCTTCTTCATCCAGTATATTTGTTTCAGTCATTTCTGAGCTTTCTGTCGTGTTACTGATGTAGCCAATTTCGCAAACTGCATTTAGTTTTTCCCACAACATTTTCAAGTAATTGACTGCCTCCATTTTTTGGTTTTCCTGAAGTGTATGATGAAATCGAGGATCAAGATATAAGCATGCCAAAAATCCATTATTTAATAACAGCTTCTTTGAACGTGTTTCAATGGCTTGAAGTAAAGTTGTGCTAATTTTCTATAAAATTGAATTTTTTTTGCCAATATTTTCATTTATGAGTTTTGTTAATTTTTGTTATTTTCAAAATTGATTTTGTGCACTTTTTCAACATGTTTTTTTAAATTAAAGTTCCTCTCTGTTTGAAATATTTTTTTACAATGTTTACACACCATTATTTCATCTTTTTTTTCAAAATGATTTTCTAAATTTATTATATTTTTTTTAGGCATTTTTATTGACATTTAACTTTTATTAATTTCAGAACAAAAATTTACACTTTTTTAAATTTAAAATTGAAATTGTAATAACAGTGTTTCCAATACAAAGTTTACACTTTGTAACTTCACATTGTTGCCATATATATTTTGATTTGAAGAAAATAAAACGTAAATTAAAAAAAAAGCAAAATGTAACTAATGTTCATTTAAAAATTAAGCTGTTTGAAAAAAATGTCAGTTTTTTTATGCGCAAAAAAATACTCGAGGTATTATTTCCTAAGTTAGGCTAAGGTAATTTATTTGTGTATGAAAATAAATAATTAAGTGTTCTTACTTAAGTCAATAAGTTATTTTAAAAATATATTTGAAATTTAAGTCTAGTCAATATTGCTTATAGAATTAGATATCGAAAGAAATTTTAATATTTTTTGTTTCAATGTCAACAGAAAAAATGTTCATGGAAAATGTATGTATTGTAGTTAGTACATACAAATTCAATAAATATGTATGTAATCGTCTTGATGAAAGTGAGGAGCCTATACAAATTACTATTGGAAAATCAACGGTAAACCTATCAAACCATCGCGATTCTTTAATTAATTTTAGTTAATTTTTCGTAATTAATGTTATATCAAGTTTCAAGGAAATATTACCTATGAATTTTTATGTGTACAACATGTAATCTGGCAACATATTAAATAAACATGTAAAAAATTCTTTAGAAATAATGAAATATATAAAACAAAATAAATAAAAAAGGCGAATAATTATTTAATTTTAAGATATATTTCAAAATCTGTTTTAATTAATAGGAATTTTATTTAAAGTTTTAAACTAATATCATGAAATAATATATTTATATTTGTTACATTACCTTAAATTTTATAATCTGAATTGATATTTTGAGCTACTTAATTTTTTATTAAACTACTTCAACTGCTACCTTTACTGCTACCTCTACTGCTCCCTCTGCTTTCTATTAACTATTTTTAAAACTAAACAAATAATGTAGCAGTTTTCTTTTATGAATATAGATAAAACTATAAATACTTATATGTGAAGGTAGCAGCAGTAATACAATTGTGAAAACTAAACTACTTTGAGAATTTAAGTTTTTGACTACAACTAAAAATACTGCTACCAAAAATTTAATGTAGTTGTAGTTTAAGCAAATGAACGACTACAAGTTTTAAACAATTCTTAAACTCCAATTTTAGTTGTATTTTGCTGCTACGCCTACTTGGAGTCTAGTTTTTCAAACGCTGGTATTTAGCACTATGCTGAAAAAATTAAAATATTGAGCTTTATTAAAATATTTCTTGTCACGGTATTACCATTCATATAAAAATGAGTTAAAATTGGCCAAATTACTTGAAATCATAAATTTATAATCCTTTAATTGCAAACGCAAAAATACCAATATATACTTGTTGTACATCAATATTTAGGAAATTTTGTATTCTTTGCAAATATATATAAAAAGTTTTGCATTATGAAAATTTGTTAAAGACTTTTTGCAAAAAACGCTCAGAAAGGATGGATTTGTGATTTTTTGCACATTTTTCATTTTTAATTATGAAATAAAATTCTTGTTAGTGAATATTTTTCAATGAGATTTCACACATAAGTAGATTTTTTGATGCTTAATTCAAAGCGCTATTCACTTTTTTAGATTTGTCTACAAAAATCCCGTAATTCCTAAAAAAAATTACAAAAATTTACAAAAATGAGAATTTTTACTTTTTGGGCTATATTTTTTCAACCGAAAACGGGGAGCAAAAATTTCTATTGCAAAAAAAAAAACACTTTAGACTAAATAAAAAGTATAACTTTTTTTTGATTCCAGCTTTGCGATTTGAGAAATTAAGGCGAAAATTCGAGATTAGTTAGAAAAATAGGTCAAATTTGAGAAACCCTGGTTCTCACAAAAATCAATTTTTAAAAGCTTTTTTTTTCCTTTAAAGTATTTTGTGTTTAGTTATCTTTCAGAAAAATATAAATGCTATATATGTTACTTATGAAAATTTTTATATAACAGAAAAAGAATGTTACCACTTTTTTTTGGCAAAAAAAAAAAAAAAAAACAGGAAAAAATTAACTTTTTTTGAAAATTTAAATTTAAATGCTTGTATCTTTAGACTCCGTAAATATTTTTTCAAAATTCTTTCTTTACACAACTTTTCTTTTTGTGTTTAATGAAATAAGAAAAATTTTAAAACAATGGGGCTAAAATTGAACCCGCTGTAGCGAAAAAAATTCACTAAGACAGGCTAAAAAGTAAAAATTTTAATTTTTGAAGCTTAATGTCTCTTAAACAAAAAGAGATAATATAGGCATGCGACGATGTTTTTTGTAGATATCGACTAGCATAATTCTCCCATATGAAAATCTTTGAAATCAGTTCAGATATAAGGAATCAGGATCGTTTTTAATAAATTTTATACCCGAGGTTTCATAGAAATCGGAGCAGCCGTTCCGAAGTTCCATAGTTATTTCCATATCATTTTTTTAAATCGTACAGCGGGTGTCATAAATAAGTAAACGAACTTATAATTTCTGTTTCGTTTTAAAAAGCGGCAAATGTAACGGTCTATTTTTAAAAATTTACATGTTTTTGATGAAGTCAATTTGTTTTTTTTTTTTTTACATTGGTGACAAATTTTTAAAATATTATTCCATTTTAAGTTTTTTTCTAGAGAAAGTTGAAAAGAAGTCGTTTTCCGGCGAGTCAAAAGTAAGTAAACAAGCAACTTTTGGTTTAAATTCTTTAATTTTTTGTTAAAAGTAAGTGAAGTTTATGGTTGCAAAATGATTTAAGCACATCAGAGATAGTGTTTTGTTATATTATGAGGGGAATAAAAAATCGCTTTTTCGATTATATTAGATAATTTGATCAAACCAGAAAATTTTAATTTAACCATAATTTCGAACTAAAGGATAGCAAATAGCGCACAATTAACTGTAGGGGAACTAAGAGTAACTATCATACAATACGCAAAAGGTGAAACATATAGAAATATATAATAAAACTTTAATAAAACGGCCACTTTATTCTCAAGGTGGTTAAATGCTTCAAACACAATGAACGCGTTGACCGCAATTAGTCGCGTAAACGCCTAAGAATCACTACAAAGAGTATAGGTAACAATTTAGCTTTAAATTCCTAGGCTTTCTGCTCAAAATTTTTATCAAAACTTATTCCGGAGGTCTGAAAACTAGGTCTGAATTTACAACTCATAGAAAAATATATGAAGACGAAAACCATGGTCTAGCTGTATGGAAAATTTTATACATAACTATAATAAATCTCGAAAATTTTATGACGTTCTATGAAGATTATGTCTAAAAATATGAAAAATTTAGAAAATATGTCTCTGGATTGAATAACCTGTGTTTCGCATGAAATATAATGTAGGCTATATGTATGTTTAGCTCTAAAATGTTTAAACTTTAACTTTTAAGTATAGAAAACCAATACTTAAGTCCAGCGGAAAGGTCTTAATGGTTTGGAAATACATTTCTATTTATAAAATGGGGGAAAAAAGTGGTACACAAAGTTAAAATAAAATCCCAGATTAAGGTTAATTAAAAAGTTCCAAAAAAATTTTTTGTTTAATTTTTTAGATTTTATCCTATAGTAGGAAAATTCGTCTATAAATTAGGGTTAATTTGATTCAAAAAATATAGCTGAGGATATAATTCACATTTCAGAGTTACCTGCTCAAAGTCCAGACGTGTCACCAATAGAAATTGCATGAAATTTAATAGAGAAAAAATAGAGGCCCCATAATTGACCAAACTGATGGACTTAATTATTACTAAAACCTCTTAATTTTGTCCAGGAATATACAGAATATATGTAGTCACTATACCAACACGTTTGGCACTAATGTATCAAAATATAGTCGGTCGCCGGGGCTATTAAAATCCTTGTTTACTTATTTATGGAACATTATTTTTTCCCCCTTTTTAAAATGAACCAGATTCACTAAGTAGTAATGTGTTGAATTGAATCTTTTGGTGTTTATTTTGCTAACAGTACATTATATAAAGCATGTAAACGAAAAAAATTTTACATTTTCAAATGTAAATATTTAAGTATCTATAGAGGGTATCTCAAGAATGTTGTACTTTTTTGAAACAAGAGACTCCAAAGAATACAAATATCATAGATTAACAACTAGATATTTATGTGAGAGAAAACAAACCTAATTCAATTGTCAGAAATCTAATTCAAACAAAAACAAAATACATGTAGTCACATATATTTTGTTTTTGTATTTTCAAAAAAATGAGTAAATTTTTTGAAAATTTAGTATAGGGTGGCTCTCACATAAACTTCTAGTTCTATTCTATGACAAATATGCTTATTATTTTTGTTTAAAATTATCTGTCGCTGAATAAATACAAAAATTTTAAAAATTCTGAAAAACATTTTTGAACACTTTTTTCACACCATTTTTTAAGAACTTTTATAAAACTAATAATAAATGTTCACAATTTTCTTACATTTTACACGTTTTTTTGACGCGATGTCAACCTTGGGTGTAAAATTTTTTAACTGGTTTAGATCCTTATTAATTTTTTATGACACCCATATTCAGTGTGTTTTACGGTTTTTTATCATAACCTTTTTCCCGATTCACTTTTTGATGCCAAATCTAGCCGGATTGTTAATCAACACATTATTTAGTACTTCAATTGATAGATTATGACATTGTCTTTTCTTTGATGTATCATTTGCCAAAGTTATCATTGCTAAACTAGGACTTTTTTATACCCTACACCACCAAAGGGGGTGGGCTATTATGTGTTTGTGCAGAAGTTGTAACGCAGAGAAAAAATTTTCCGACCCCCACCTTAAAGTATACCGTTCGACTCAGAATCACTTTCTGAGTCGATTTAACGATGTCCGTCCGTCTGGTCGGCTGGCTGGCTGTCCATGTAAAGTTTGTGCGCAAAGTACAAAGTACAGCAATTTTGAAGATAATTTGATGAAATTTGGTACATATGCTTTTTTCAACACAAGGACGAAGCCTATTGAATTTGGTTATGATCGGCCCATTATTTCACCTAGCCCCCATACAAATGTCCTCCCGGAATAGAGTTTTAACTCTTACAGATGCCTTAAAAATAGGAATACTTTAATGAAATTTAGTACAAATAAGTTTTATATCAGCAAAAATCCGTCTGCCAAATTTCATGAAGATCGGTCCATAACTGACCATAGCTCCCATACAAACTCCTCTCCCGAAAATCACTAACGTGCATAAATCCCATACAAATGTTAGTATTATGTTAATATTTAACACAAGTAAGTTGTACATATGTGTAAAAATAAAATTATGTGGATCGAAATGGTGTAGGGTATCATATAGTCGGGCTTGACCGACTATATCTTCTTCTCTCGTTTGACTTGAAGTTGGTTGATGCAGTGTTCAAAAAAATTTTCCCAAAATTAAATTTGTGTTATTTTCCAATTTTTAAGATTATGAATTAACAGTTTGAATTTAATAAAAAAGTATTACATATTTAAAATCTTCATATTGCTTACAGCGACTGAAATATTTACGTTTTAAAATGTAAAAAATTTTTCATATTCACACATTTTTTTAAGAAATTTGTCCAAAATTTTTTTTCTGATGTTTTGCAATTTTTAAGATATTTAATTGACTGATATCTCGAAACTCAAAGTGTAAATGTATATATGTTCTCAAGACTTTACAGAATCATGAAGCATTTAGCTTTTTCCAATACTATATTCTGTGGCTTAAAGATATGCAATTGAAAATGTAAAAAAATTTTCGTTTACATGCTTTATTTATAATTATATCTTACTTTTGATAACTACAACTTGAAAAAGAACCAACTGAGTTCAAGATACTACTTTGTTTACTTATTTATGACACCCGCTGTATGTGATATAAGTTTTATTGAGATGCCATATTAAAGGTATCAAAATTATCTTTAATATGACATAACATTTTTCTCAACATCAAAATGGTCCATATCTCGCGATTTTTCGTTCGCGGATAAATATCTCGAAAAATATATATTTTTTTTTTAAATTTAAAAAAAACATATGTTAATGGTGAAAATGTTGTCTATAACCATTGTAAGTGGAATTCTGGGACTCGCAATATTTTACAAATTATGACAACAAACGTCATAATAAATGCGAAATATTTATTTTAATTTGTATTGTTTTGTTTCTAATAAAACAGAAAAATTGCAAATTGCTTCTAAAAATCATCCGAATTGAATGAAATTCGGCAAAAATGCCGAGTTTAAGTTTGATTACCGCGATATTTCGCGATTTATTATATCTCAAAAATGAGAAAAATTGTGTTTTAAAAAAAACGAATGTCTTCAAAAATATTTACGTTACAACGTTTATTGAGGCGAATATTTAAAGGTATGGTGTATAATTCGCGAATTAAATTTCGCGGTCGCGTATTTCAAAAAATGGTATTTTGAAATTCATGAAAAATATGTGTGTAGAGGATGGAGCCGTTCTGAATGCTCTCTGTATGTATCGTGCTGGGATTCTCAAAAGCTTCTGAGTTATTACAAAAAATATAACACAGTGTAAAACAAAAAAATAATTACTTTGAAAGAAATTTCAAGCATGAATTTTTTTCACTTTATTCGACGCGACTTTTTTCAATAACTCATAAACTATTGAGAGTCCCATCGCGATACTTACAGAGAACATTCAAAATATCTCTATCCTCTACATACATATTTTTCACGAATTTAAAAATACCATTTTTGAAGATACGCGACCGTGAAATTTAATTCGCGAATTATCTACCAATAAAATTCAGCATAATGAAATTATTCAGCATAATGAAATTACCTGAAAATATACATAATGTAAAATGTACAATAAAAATTTGCAATGTAATAAAACATTTGCGAATAATGTAAAATAAAGTTAAAATAATTAATTTTTGTTCATTGTAAAAACATCATCTTGACATACTGTATATATTTATGAATTTCTTGTTTTGTCTTCCGACTACTATGAGTGCCAAACTAAATTAAATCAACAGTTTTCTGTTTTTAATACAAACTTGATAAATACAAGACACGTTAAGGGCTAGTTTTTACTATGTCGATTATATACATTTATCAGTTAAACGAAGCTTAAACCATTAATAATGTTTTTCAATAATATATTATATGGTATATAATCTAGGTTAAACTCTGCTACATTTGCCACTTAAACCAAAGTTAGTACGGACATAACATACACACCTGAATAAAGAAAAATATATCAATATAAGGACTGCGCACGAAAAAATCCGTGCATGCTCTTGGGCTTATAACTGTTGATGTGGTGAATAATAAATAATTCTGTAAACTGGCATGGCATCCAACTTTGTTCATACATATCCAGCGGCACTGGTACTAAGTGTGTGTCAAATTTCGTGAAAATCGGTGCAGCCGTTTGAGATTTTTAAAAAGTGGGCGTAATATGTGGGCGTGGCATCCAACCCAGTTCTTTCATAACCTATAACGACTACCGGCACTGGTACTATCTGTGTGTCAAGTTTCGTGAAAATCGGTGCAGTCGTTTGAGAGTTTTAAAAAGTGGGCGTAAAAAGGGGGCATGGCATCCAACCTTGTTCATACATATCCTATAATGACCAGCGGCACTGGTACTAAGTGTGTGTCAAATTTCGTGAAAATCGGTGCAGCCGTTTGAGATTTTTAAAAAATGGGCGTAATATGTGGGCGTGGAATCCCCATAATCCGCTAATTTATTAGATGAATGTTTTCATGAATGTCAAAATTCTTTGTGCAAAATTTGAGCATTCCAACTTCAATAGTTTCCCAGATATACGAATTTTTGCATTTAATTCATATGGGAGGTACCATACCCCCTACTTCTAGTCCGCCCATATTTTTCTTAAATATTAATATTGATACCAAAGTGGCTCCGACAAAATTTTAGAACTCTAACTGTTATATTTTCTCAGATATGATAATTTAATATTTTCTTTATATTGTTAGTGTACCAATTTTTGTCCAAAATATTCATATTGAAGCTGATGCTAGTCGTACAAAATTTGAGCTCTCTAACTTTTATAGTTTCCCAGATATAAAAATTTTGGTATTAACTTTATATGAGAGATGACACGCCCACTATTTCTTTTCCGCCCATTTTTGCACAAAATGTTCACATTGACACTTAAGTTTATTGTACAAAATTTGGGAAATGTAACTGTAATAGTTTCCTAAATTTACGGCATTTGGTATTGGCAAGCAATATTAGGCGTGGGATGTGCCACACCCCCTATTGCTAGTTCGCCTATTTTTTTTTCCAGAATGTTCATATAGGTGTCAAAGTTGTTCGTGCAAAATTTGAGGACTCTAGTGTTACCAATTTCCGAGATATATTACTTTAGTTATTAAGTAAGTAGACGTGGCATCTCGCCCACATGGAATTTCAAAATAAAAAGTAGCCTATTTTTCCTTCCAAGCATATAGGAACACACTGTGAAAAATTCAAGAAAATCGGTTCAGCCGTTTAGGTGGCTATAGACTTCAAACAAACATACATACATACATACATACATACATACATACATACATACATACATACATACATACATACATACATACATACATACATACATACATACATACATACATACATACATACATACATACATACATACATACATACATACATACATACATACATACATACATACATACATACATACATACATACATACATACATACATTCAAATTTGTTTCTGGATTAACTTAAGAACAATTTAAACCAAATTTAACTATATACGAAATATATCTTATTCAATTTATATATTTTGGCAATAAATCTTAGTCACGTGACCCACTTCTGTTTTCAAACTATATTTACAACAGTGTTTATAGTATATGTGTAACAAGTTATTATTTCTGGCTCATTAGCCTTTCATGGTTATAATTTTGTATAAAGTGCAGAAATACAAATCATTCTAAGAAATTGTAACACATAATATTCATTTATTTTAAGTGCTAAAATTACTTTTGTTTTTTAAATCACACCCTAAAAATTCTTAAGTCAGCATCCCCTTCCTTCATAAATAATGGTGTAATCAATTTGTTAACATACCGCAAATAAATATTTATAATGGGGATAAGCCAATAAGTAATATATATTGTACAATGTACGTGTGGGCAAAAAAAAAAAAAAATCGACTTTTTTTTTCGTATATTGATAGCATTTTAAACAAGAAAAAAGAACTACTTTTCGTTTAAAATTTTAAACATCATAATCATTGATCATAAATCGTTTGAAGAACCATAACCATATTATTATGAAAAACTTTTTTCAATATTTTTTTTTAGTTTTCAATAATTTCTTTGGAAATAAATCTAGAACTTCTAATCTGCTATTTAAATTAACATAAAATTTTACATAGGCATAGCCGAGGAGTGTAAAATTTTAAATTTTGAAGGAGGGCCAAACATACCCTTCAGAAGCGGAGCTATTGCGGTACTTATGACATAGACAATTTTGACTGTTTGTCAAATTTTTGTTTCTTACTATATAAAATATGTTTTACATCTTTTTAAAGCTCCCGATATGATCTTTGCAAAACATGTATGAATGTGCTGTTTATATCTCTTATAGCTTTGAAGTTATTATTCATTTGAATTTTCAACCATCTCAACTTTATCATAGTTTAGTCCAGCTTTTCGAGATATAGTCCAAAATTTTTATTCACTTTTCTAAAATTTTTAGCTAATTTGTTAAAAACAAAATTATATGAGGAAAATCCAAAAATTTTAAAATTTTAAATAAAAATATTTTAAAATTTTTTTCTATAAAAGCGGAATTGGTCAGTAGAAAAAAAAAACAATTTTATAATTATTTATGGTAATTATATGAAAGCTTTTGAAGATGCTATCCCATGTCTGGTTACCTAACATCAACGAGATATACATTAAACTGTATCGTAAATTTTTGGTTTAATTTTTTATCATCGCATAACTTTCAACGGATTATAAACGGAATTTTTATTATACAGCAAATGAATTTCCAAAGACTTGTCCTTCGTCTGGTCAATCGTTTAAATCAAAAAATTGCAAATTGTCAGTGCAAAATTAAAATGAATCCAAAAATTCTCGAAAGTTTCAACTAATTTTTTAAATTTTTTAGTTTTAAATGCCTGTATTTCCGTGAGATTTTACGCGAATGATTTCAAATTAAGGTTTTCTTAGTTATTTTGTGAGATCTTCAAAAAGGCATCAAAACTTTTCCCAATTTTATAGGTAGTATAGTAGTTTTATAGTAGGTTTCAAACAATTTCGAAATTTTTTCATTTTCCTCATCTTCTTCTTCTATATATATAAAAATTAATGTGTGTTTGTTTGTATGTATGTATGTATGTATGTATGTATGTATGTATGTATGTATGTATGTATGTATGTATGTATGTATGTATGTATGTATGTATGTATGTATGTATGTATGTATGTATGTATGTATGTATGTATGTATGTATGTATGTATGTATGTATGTATGTATGTATGTATGTATGTATGTATGTATGTATGTATGCATGTATGTATGTATGTTTGTTTGAAATATATAGCCGCCTAAACGGCTAAACCGATTTTCTTGAATTTTACACAGTGTGTTCCTATATGCTTGGAAGGAAAAATAGGCTACTTTTTATTTTGAAATTCCATGTGGGCGAGGTGCCACGTCCACTTACTAAATAACTATTAAAAGTAGTATATCTCGGAAATTGGTAATACAGAGTCCTCAAATTTTGCACGAACAACTTTGACACCTATATGAACATTCTGGAAAAAAAAGGAGAACTAGCAATGGGGGCTGTGGCACATCCCACGGCTAATATTGCTTGCCAATACCAAATGCCGTAAATTTAGGAAACTATTACAGTTACATTTCCCAAATTTTATACAATAAACTTAAGTGTCAATGTGAACATTTTGTGCAAAAATGGGCGGAAAAGAAATAGTGGGCGTGTCATCTCTCATATAAAGTTTTGTACGACCAGCATCAGCTTCAATATGAATATTTTGGACAAAAATTGGTACACTAACAATATAAAGAAAATATTAAATTATCATATCTGAGAAAATATAAAAGTTAGAGTTCTAAAATTTTGTCGGATCCACTTTGGTAACAATATTAATATTTAAGAAAAATATGGGCGGACTAGAAGTAGGGGGCATGGTACCTCCCATATGAATTAAATGCAAAAATTCGTATATCTGGGAAACAATTGGAGTTGGAATGCTCAAATTTTGCACAAAGAATTTTGACATCCATGAAAACATTTGTCTAATAAATTAGCGGATTATGGGGGTATGGTCCCTCCCATAAAAATGAAATATTAAAATTAGTATATCTGGGAAACTATTAGAGCTTGAATTTTCAAATTTTGCGCGGGAAACATCTATCTGTCTATCTATCTATCTATCTATCTATCTATCTATCTATCTATCTATCTATCTATCTATCTATCTATCTATCTATCTATCTATCTATCTATCTATCTATCTATCTATCTATCTATCTATCTATCTATCTATCTATCTATCTATCTATCTATCTATCTATCTATCTATCTATCTATCTATCTATCTATCTATCTATCTATCTATCTATCTATCTATCTATCTATCTATCTATCTATCTATCTATCTATCTATCTATCTATCTAATTTTTAAGAAAAATGTTTTATTTTAATTACTAAATAAATATATTTTTTTAATCCTTTAATTACTATGTATTTCATTTTGGGGGGTGGCGAAGCACACCGGGTATTAGCTAGTATATCGAATAAAAGAAACTTGTTGATATCTCCTACGAGTACAAAAGTAACCGACTTCGAATTTGAAAATTCGTAAAATGATGATTTTTTTGCCCGAAAAAGTATCTATATTCTTTCTTCTCTTAAATATACTTTTCTTTAGGAATATATAATAATTTTATACCTTCAGAAAGGTACCTTCACAAAGGTTACTCTAAAACTGAAAAAAACCCAAACACCTAATAGGACTAAGTACAGACTCTCCGAAATTTTACCTATTTGATATTAAAATTTTGATTTCAGTCTATATTTTCTAAAATTTCAAAGGCTAGTTCTGCAAACCGAATGCAGTTTCGAAAACTTTAATGTATTCCAAAAAGTTTGCTTATGACATTTTTTTTTTTTTTTTTGGGAATTGTAAATTTTTTTTTACAAAAACCTGAAATTTGTTTACACTTTATAATTTTAAATGATTAAGTCAACAATCACCGAAAATTTCGTTAGGATATCTTAACTAACAAAAATTGTATTAGAGATAAAATATTTATAGTTTCTACAAAAATCAATTTTTTACAAAAAATTTGCGTTAGTTCCAAAAATCATAAAATCTGTGGACTGCGTTTTTTTGAAATTAACATTCTTGTCTAGCTGACATTATTCTGAATTATATGTATATGTAGGGGAGGGAAAATAGATATCGATAGACTGGCTATCTTTCTATTGGATTTCCTTGGTTTTTAATGAAACACAAACTTGTTTTTATATAGTTCAATTCATTTATTATTAATATTATGATCTTAAAATAAATTTTAACCCAAATTGACCTAGCGCACCCATATGGTAACGCAAACAACAGTTAAATGAAAAGCTATATAGCGTAGAAGATACTAAAAATTTAGAATAAATTTGAATTACATTTCATCATATGGTGTCTTGTTAATAATATTATATGTTTGGAAGCAACTGATCCTTTTGTAAACCCTTAAAATTAGTATTGCTAAAAGCAAGGTTTAATTTTTCTACTATAGTAGCTCTTATTTATTATAAATATCAACTACTAACAGACGCCATATTTAACATTTCGTATTCCATACTACTACAAACTGCTGCAATATTTTCATGTCGTATACTAAAAATTGCAGCGTTTGTTTACAATTTATGGCAACATACTTAAACAGTATTCAACTTGTATGTCAAATATAAAAACTACAACCTCGTACTGTAGTTGCGCTCGCACAATTTTGCCGAAACATATTACACACCAGTCTGTGTTTTCTTTGTTATGCTGGATATTCTTTTCTATTTGAAAATTTGCGCTTTGATTTTTCTGCTATAGTAGGCAATTTTGCAGTCCTTTTTTTTTTTTTTTTTTTTTTTTTTTGAAATTTCGATGCTTTGTGTGTAAGAATAAAAGACATAAGGGTTGAAATGTAGCGTAATGTAGTTAGCGTGTGTTCGTATGTATGTTTATGTTTTTAACTTTCACACAAGAATGTCTAGCAGCAATGGAATTGTCAACAAAAAGTCTGCTAAACATTATACTGTAGCAGCAAAATCAAAACGAAAATAAATAATACTGCGCAATATGGTTTCAACAAAATTGTGCGTGTGCAACTTTACAGAAATATATTTTACTTCGTATGCAATGGTTTGTTTTTGCTGCTGCAAATTGCAGAGATGATTGACAATTTTAGTAGTATAACGAAGTTATAGTGTGGATATTTCTAGTTGTTGAGTATTGTATAAATGAAACATTTGTATATTTATTGCACAGTCGTAAGTGAAAAATTTTTTGCTGGAACTGAATATTTAAACCTTGGCTAAAAGTGTAAAAAATTAACGACATGAAAAAGTAATTCATACATTTTCTTACACTGTGTTAATTTTTAGAAAAATATTTATGATTTTTATATAAATAAGAAGTACTATATTTAACAATATGCCAAAAACGGCTTTTTGCGAAAAAGAACTTTTTTATTACTGAAAATGGTTTTTTTAGGGCTTCAGCAGCAACTTTTGTTCTGCGACTTTTTCATAATTCCGTTATTTACAAAATTACCGTTATTTTAAGGTTATTGAAGAAAATCACAATTTTGACCTTTAAATTTCCAGAATTCGACCAAATGATGTTTGACAACTTTGTACAAAATACCTTGGCGAGTATTTTTGACGTACATATGTATGAACTCATGGTATTTGTAAATACAGGGTGTTTTGATGCCATCTAGCGGCAATAACTTGTACTAACTCGAAATAAAACGAGAGAAGATATAGTCGGCCAAGCCCGACTATATGATACCCTACACCATTTTGATCCACATAATTTTGTTTTTACACATATGTACAACTTACTTGTGTTAAATATTAACATAATGCTAACATTTGTATAGGATTTATGCACGTTAGTGATTTTCGGGAGATGAGTTTATATGGGAGCTATGGTCAGTTATGGACCGATCTTCATGAAATTTGGCAGACGGATTTTTGCTGATATAAAACTTATATGTACTAAATTTCATTAAAATATTCCTATTTTTAAGGCATCTATAAGTGTTAAAACTCTATTCCGGGAGGACATTTGTATGGGGGCTAGGTGAAATAATGGGCCGATCATAACCAAATTCAATAGGCTTCGTCCTTGTGCTGAAAAAAGCATATGTACCAAATTTCATAAAATTATCTTCAAAATTGCGACCTGTACTTTGCGCACAAGCTTTACATGGACAGCCAGCCAGCCAGCCAGCCGACCGGACGGACGGACATCGTTAAATCGACTCAGAAAATGATTCTGAGTCGAACGGTATACTTTAAGGTGGGGGTCCGACAATTTTTTCTCTGCGTTACAACTTTTGCACAAACACATAATACCCCAACCACCTTTGGTGGTGTAGGGTATAAACAGCGATACAAAGAAAAACAACAAAAAACAATAACATTACAAACGCGTGGGCGGTAAAGTGGAGGTGGGCGGTAAAGTGGGCGAACCACGCCTATTTTTGTTTACGTGTTTACATTTGTCCATTAAGTATTTGTACACAATTTCTTTGACCTTTCACCTTATATGGGAGGTGGGCGGACCACGCCCATTTTTTGTTTCCAAGTTTATATCGACCCATGAAAATGTTGTTATAGTACATACTTTTATTTAAGAGAGATATAGCAGGAAAGTATGAAATTGAGCTACAATGGACACCCTGTGTTTTTAGTATTTTGCTCATAACTTCTTATTTTTATTTAAAGATTTAACTCATTTTTAATATCAAACAAACCTTATATAAAATGGTGCCGTTCTAGCCCTATCCTTCTTTCAACAGACGGACATAGCTAGATCGGCTCAGAATCTAATCAGGACCCAGAAAACATATACTTTATGGGGTTTTAAATTAAAAATAGTGTGTATGGTCTTAATTACTACTGTATAATTATTTTTAGTAACATAAACTACCGTTTTTTTAAATATGCACTATATTTTTTAAATGAATGAGTAAAATTTTCCGAAAATAGGCTTTATTGTTTTTCATACGGCACAAATTGGACTGAGTGTTATGCCTTGAAAGTCAACATAGTTATTGACAACAATAATATCTAAAATTCTGCGGTGGTGCTTGAAGATTACATTTCTACTTCAAAAGTTATATATGAATGAAGGTGAAAAAAACGCATTTTTTCAATTTTTTTTTAACATTTTCCAAATTTTCTCATAAACGAAAAATGCGATCTTCAAGCACCACCGCAAAATTTTAGATACTATTGTCATCAACAACTATGTTGACTTTCAAGGCGTAACATTCAGTCCAATTTGTGCCGTGTTAAATATATGCAGTAGTATTTTCTCACTTCCCTGTTTTGTTGTCGCCATTTTGTTTTTAAGGGCCACCCTATATTTCCGTTTTAGGACAATTGAGGGACACCCTAACTAGATACTAAGGTAGCAGACTCTACCCCCGAAGCATTAAAAATCATTCGGCATTCATAGCTTGAAAATTAAAAAGTACTTTTTTTGGCATATTGCTAACTATATTACATTGGTATAAGTCAATAAAATATATAAAATGTTTTTATGCTGTTTTTTATGGACTATATATCTGCGTTACCATATGGTTACGCCAGGCATAAAGTTAAAAATAATGAAAACACAAAAAGGTTTTCTAATTTTTTTAAGACTTTATTGATCCGAATCTTACGATGGTCAGAGAACAAAGACTTAAGGAATAATCTTTACATTAAGTTTTATACAATTAAATCATGCTTATCAATTATTATAAATGTAAACAAACTTATTTCAACTGAAATCAATACAAATGACAATATTGTTTTATTCTTAAAAATAAATCAATAAACAATGTTCATTTAAACATAATTCTAATTCTTTTTCATTATTGTAAACAAATAAACATAAGTAACACTATACTTCTGTTTTAAAGAAATCAATTGAACGATAATTATTTTCCATCAGCAAAAATACAAATCATTGGTTTGATTTTTTATTTAAACAAAAATTAGAATTTGCTTACTGATCGTGGCCTTGATTAAAATATTAAATTACTATTGGATATTTCTTGTATCCCATTGGAATGTTCTCGTTGGGTAAAACACCCCCGGACGAAGATTGGTTCTCATATTCTGAGGGAATTACGGGAAACGATACAATTGTTTTATTCTCTGTCTTTTTAGTTTTACATTTTATTATTAAGTATCCAATGATAAAATTTTTTTTTTTTTGGAAATTCGAATGTTTATGGGGTAAAAAAGGGTAAAAACGGGTAAAATTGGTAACCTTATATCTCCTAAACTAATAGAGATACAAAAAAATTTGTTAATTGGTACCTTTTTGAATCTCCTATCTATCTTTTAATCCAGTAAGCATAGAAATAAAATGTTCATAAAATTTGTATCTTATCATAATCGGCGAATACAAGTTCGGTACTTTTTGGAAATTCGAACGTTTAAGGGGTAAAAATCGTACCTGATTTTGGTACTTTTTTCACAAAATAATTTTTTTTTCTTTTTACTGACACATATGTATTAATATTTTTACGTTAAATCCCAGTACAAATTAGAAATTCATTGGAATACAACCATTGTTACATTCAGGGGGATATAAAAAGTACCAAAAAGGGGATAAAATCGAGAAATTATATTTAATTCAAATGAAATGATGCATTTTTTATTATATTAAACATAGAAACATGAACTTAAGTACATGTAGTCCTAAGTTAGTGAGAATTTAGAGTAGGGGGTTTTGTGGTACTTTTTCATTCTTCTATTGGTACTTTTTGAATTTTCTACAAAATTGAACCTAGAAATATGAAATTAAAAATACATGGTCCTATGTGGGTAAGAATTGAAGAGAAGGACTTTTTGATACTTTTTTGTTCTGCTAATGGTACTTTTTGAATTTTCTACAAAATTGAACCTAGAAATATGAAATTAAATATACATGGTCCTATGTGTGTAAGAATTGAAGAGAGGGACTTTTTGGTACTTTTTCGTTCTGCTAATGGTACTTTTTCGTTCTGCTAATGGTACTTTTTGAATTTTCTACAAAATTGAAGCTAGAAACATGAAATTAAATATACATGGTCCTATGTGGATAAAAATTAAAGAGAGTGACTTTTTGGTACTTTTTCGTTCTGTCAATGGTACTTTTTGAATTCTCAATAATATTGAACCTACAAATATGAAATTAAAAATATATGGTCCTAAGTGAATGAGAATCCAGAAAAAGGGATTTGTGGTACTTTTTCGTTCTTCTAATGGTGCTTTTTGAATTTTCTAAAATATTGAACCTGGAAACAGAAATTAAAGATATAAGATCCTAAATGAATGAAAATCCATAAGAGGGGACTTTGTGGTACTTTTTTGTTCTTCTAATGCTGCTTTTACAATTTTTTATAATATTGAACATAAAATCATAAGATTAAGATATATGGGCTATGTGGGTAAGAATTCAAGGGGGACTTTTTGGTAGTCTTTTGTTCTTCTAATGGTACTTTTTGAATCTATTTAATCTAAAATCATGAATTAAAAGATATATGGTCCTAAGTGAATGAAACCCCATAAGAGGATACTTTGTGGTACTTTTCGTTATTATATTACTCTTTGATTTTTTTGTAAAAATAATTAACTTTCAAAAACGAAATTAAAAATGTATTATTGGCCACATTCTTCTGTACTAAAATATAGCAATAAAAACAATTTGTAATTTGTTGAACCTTCGAACGTTAAAGTAAGATGTAGTAAACTGATAACTAAAATATTTAAAAAGTTTATTGTACGTAATGCTGAGAGAACTGTTTCCACAGGAGATAAGAATCATAGTTGAATTTTACGGATTTCTTAACTTTTGGTATTTAATTTTTTATTTTTTTCTAAATAAAAAGGCTACCAAGCCTACCATTTATCAATAATCATAATTTAACACAATTCTATTTTAATTAAATAATGGCCTGTTAAAGTCATTGTATTTGATTACAAGTTTGATTAATAGTTACATTATTCATATTTATTGCAAATTTTAAGTTAGAGTTTACTTCTATAACAGATGTTAATGGATTTTTTCGATAATTACAATACATTTTTTTATTATTTAAAATATTTTCAATACAATTATCCTTTACTTTAGTTAACAGCCTGTTTTTATAAAACGAATATTGAATTCGTTTCGTCAAAATGACAAACGAATTTTCATTTCCGTTTTTATAAAACGAATGTCAATGTTTCTAGACGAATACGTAATGATTCATTTGAAAATTTGGTTTTTATAACAAGAATTGAAACGAATAAAAAATTTTATTCGTTAAGGAAAATTTAATAATAAAAAGGTACAAAATTATCATATTTGTGTTCAGTTTTAATATAATTTCACAATTTAAACAGCATTTTCATTTGCTAATATTGAAATTCCGCTATAATAATTTTAAAAGCAGTCCAAGATTGAAAACAACTTACTGTAGTTTTACCACAAACATAAGGTATATATGATAGATGTAAGATCGGGAAAATTTATGGAAATAAAAACAAGTCAAAAGAAAAAATAGATCAAGTTTCGTGGGACTTGTGGCAAATTTTGGACTATTAAAATGAAATACAGTGAACTCTCGATAATGTGAACTAATTAATGTCGGGGTAGTTCATATTTTCGAATTTGTTCACATTTTCGATTGTGACTTTTTTATATATATTACTAAGTTGTTCTTTCTAAAAATCATTTCTGCAAGGAATGAAAATGCAAAGATTACTAAAAAAACTTTTTGTAATTTATTTGGAACATAAAAAGTTTTTAAAAATCCATTTTATAAAGAGTACATACGTAGTATGTACATAAAAAACAAACAAAATATTACGACAAAAAAAATAAATAAAATTTACAATGAAAAAAGATAGGTACATACATATATAATTAAATATGGAAATAATCGGTTATTATTTTCTGTTTTTTCTTTTGTTCGACCAGCTTATTTACCGCCAATTCCCTGATTTTTTTGCAATACTTTAATGTCAGTTTGATCGACCATTTGAAATTCAGCCCATTGGACAGCTTTGTTAAAAATTTCGACAGCTTCTTTGGCTTTAATGTTGTTTTCAGGCGCTTCAATAAAACAGTCGTCATCATAATCGGACTCTTCAATTAAATCATTTTCATCAAATGTCGTGACGTCATCACAAGGATTATTGATCCAATCTCTAATGTTTACAGCAGTAAATACTTCCTGAGGGCACAATGTCTGTAGAAGATCTGCAGCAGTATTTTCTAAAGATCTAACCACTGATTGCCACTTTTCTTTTAAAACGCTCAAAGGAACATTAAATTCAGGATCGTCTTCATCATTTACCATATTCAAAATATTTTTCCAACAGTTAGATAAAGTTTCTTTACCAACTCGGTTCCAGGATGCCTCTAGAATAGAAACTCCTTTAAGTGTGATTTTTTTCATCGATTCAAGCAAATCCCCCTCTTTTGCAATAATTGTTGCCAGAAGACTGTTCCTATAATGAAGTTTGGTGATTCTAATTGCATTTTGATCCATTGGCTGGATCAGAGCCGTTACATTTGGAGGCATGAACATAGCTTCTATGGAACCATCCTCGGATTTAAGGCCGGATTCTGGTGGATGGGATGGGGCATTATCTATTAGGAGTAAAGCTTTTACTGGTAATCCTTTCTTCGTTAAAAAATCTGTCACCTTAATGAAAAATAAAACAGTAAGAATCCCAATTGAACTATTTTTACATGTTTACTTACCTCTGGCACAAAACAGTTGTAAAACCATTCTTTAAAAATGGAAGAAGTCATCCAAGCAGACTTTGAATTTCTGTAGTTTACGGGACAGATAAAATTTTTAAAACTGCGAGGATTTTTCGATTTTCCTATTACTAAAAGTTTTATTTTATGAGATCCTGACGCATTTGCACAGCATAAAAATATTATCCTTTGCTTTTCCATTTTTGCACCTGGAGCGCTTTTCTCCAATGACGTTACATATGTCTTTTGTGGGAGAAGTTTCCAATATAGACCAGACTCATCGGCATTATACAACTGATCATTGGATAAACCCAAATCTTCTATCTTTGCTTTCAATTTAATTTTAAAAGAATTTACGAACTGAGATTGCGCAGAAAGTTTTTCACCGCTTATCTGAAGGAGCCGAATTCCGCATCTCTTTTTAAATTTTTGTAGCCACCCATCGCTAGCATTGAAGTCATTTCCGTTTTCACTTATGTTTTTGTGAATTTGTTTAGCTTTCTCTTTCAACATCAACCCACTTACAGGGAGGTTTTTATTCCGCATGCAAATAAACCAATTATAGAGCGATTTTTCCATTTTTGGAAGCTCTGAAGATCGTAATGTTTTGCGTTTTCCGGGTCCATAAAACGTATTGTTCACACATTTTAAAATATTGTCTTTTTTATTTTTTATTGAACATATCGTTGATTTTGCAACTTTATACTTTTTACTTAACCCTTAAATGCACATGAACACCGATTTTGCTGAAAAAAATATATTATATATAAAATTACAAAAAATAAACAACTGCATACCCGGATTTTTGAAAAAAAAAAAAAAATTAAAAATATATTTACAAAAAACTGGTTGTATCTTATAGGATACACTTAGCACTCCCTAGAGTTTATGTTATACATACAATTTTTGTTTGCAAAGAAAAGTGTTTTTATAAAACGTATAATAAATGTTTTAAATTTTTAATGTTTTAGTTTATTTTTTTAACAAAGTTGTCAAAAACAATACAATTAAAAATTTTCATTATTTAATTTAAGGAAAATAATGCAAAAATATGAATTAAACTAAAAATAATACATAAGAATATAATATTAGACACAATCATGTAAGAATGTTATATTCAGCTTTGCCCAATCTATATATCCGCCAACTGGAACTTTTTAAAATACTACCACATATGGGAAGTGGGTCGTAAAGTGGGCGGACTTTTTTTTGACATTTTACATTTAACCTCTTTCTAAGTTTATGTTGAACCTTATACTAATTGTGCAAAATTTCGTGGACGTAAATGCTTTTTTGTAAAAAATATCGACCAAAAAGTATAAACTGGATTTACAATGGACACCCTGTGTTTTTAGTTTTCGATCCGGAACGTTGTTGTTTATGTACCGATTTTATCCATTTTTAGTGCCTGACAAACCTTATATAAGAAAAATATTTAGGCCAAACTTCGTTCCACTAGGTGGTTCTCCCCGAGTCCTATACTGGATTCAACAGCCAGAAAGATAGACGGACGGACACAGGTAGATATATTCAGAATATTACCAGGACCCAAAATATATATTCTTCATATGATCTTAAAAAACTTTTTCGACATGTTACAAATAGAACGACAAACTCAGTATGACCCTATCTGATGATGGTAGGTATGAAAACACCATCATAAAAAAAATATATTTGATTTGACTTGAGATTTAAATTAGGATAACAGAACTTAGATGCAAATGAAGACCAAATATTTGGACAGAATTGCACTGAAGTGCTCTGACTACATCGGGGGAAAATTTCAGATCATTATAATAATTAATTTTGACGAGAAAATTATTTTTATATATGTTTTCATCGATTAACTGCATTTTGGTCTCTTATAGGGTGGATGTCAGTTCTTAGTGTCCCATTTCTCTCCGCTTTTGTAGCAAAGTCTTCAAAACACAAGCATTGAACTTTTGGTTTGCAAAAAACTAATTTGTATCATTTCAATAACAATATTACGATTTATGGACGTAAAAGATTTGCGGAAGTGTGTTTTTTATGTTTCAATTAATGGTCGATATTAGCAAAATTTGTGACAGATTTCATTTAAACAGCGTAATGTTTGAGGTTAGTGCCCAATACCGGAAATATATTTATATAGGCTCTAAAAATAATAATGCATCTAAAATAACCAATTTCCATCCATGTGCTAAAATAATTATTTGCACCAAATTGAAGAATTATCCACTTATGGGTATATTATCAAAATTGAGAAATTTGTTTCACACACACAGACTGCCAGATGGACGAATACCTTTAACTTGCTAAATATTTCATTTTTCTGTGCGTTACATATACTGTGCTGGTGTTTGGATCGAATGACAGCACAAAATTTGTAAAATATTGACCAATAATTTACGATCTGTGATATAGAACGCCAACACAAATAATTTTTCTACAAAAGTCAAATATTTTTTAAACAAATAAATAATATTTTTAAACGTAAAAACGTAACTTGAAAAGAACGAATTCGTGCAAGTTATAAAAACCAAATTTCTTACGTATTCGCCTACAAACGAATCGTTCGTAGACAAATTCGTTCGTTTTATAAAAACAGGCTGTAAGTTTTTCTTATAATTAGTTTCAAAGAATATTTCGTTTTTTCTTACAATATATGTATTTAATTTTTCACTTAATTCTAAATTATTATTATTATTAGGAATAGGTTGGATATATAAAATTTCATAGGATTCATTTGTTAATTGAGGAATTTGGATTATAAAAAGGATATTTTTTTCATTCGATGCAGAGGACATTCTTATGTGTTGAATTTTTTCGAAAGTAATATTGTGTCTAATTATTTCTTCGTCAGTCAGTATATTTTGACTTAAGAGTCCCAAAATTGGGGTCAAAAGAATTCCTTCAACTTTATCAATAATTTGTTCTAGTCTGTTTATTTGGAAGGTAATATGCGGCTTTTGCATTTCTAGTTTTTCTTTCTCAGTTTCGTTATTTATATTCAAATACATTCTTTTAGCTTCCATTTGATATATTTTTGTTAACTTAGCCAATTGTTCATCAAAATGTTGATTTATTTGAATTTCGTTATTTGATTGTTCAATTATATTATGTGCATTAGTTTCGATAATACTGAGTCTTGCATCAAACTCTCGTCGATCTTCATCGTCCATTGTTCCAGAAATAAACTTTAATCCAGAGCCCAAAATATAAAATAGTCCTCGTTTTTGTCTATGTGAAATGAGAGCTTTGATGGCTTAGTCTACTGTCATCTAATCTATCTATATCGTTTTCTAATTTGGTAACAAATTCCTCGTACTTAGTAATATTGAATATATGTACAATACTATGGTATTCTTCAATTAGGCTTTTTCTACCTAGGCTGACTGCAGTGAATCCATTTCCTGTAGTTAAATCGGTAATGTCAATTTTCTGACCGTATGTCGTTTTCATTCCCAATGTCATCAAGATCAAGCAAAACATCCAAAGACCTGAAAGTATTTTTTTGCCTTAATTAAACGATTCTTGTAGACCTTTTGATTTTTACTTCTATATTCTTTGACATTTATTTTTTCTAACACAACTTTCTCATTTCTAGTATCTGTTTTATGTGCTCTGAAATCTTTTTTAAAAGATTCGTTTACTGGTTGGTCTTTTCTATTCTGATTGTGGTATGCTAAGTTTCTTTCTTTGTTTTGTTCTAAGGCTTCCATTACTTTTTTTATTTTCTTCGGGATTACTTTGGAAATGCAATTGTATTGGCTTTCTTTTAGTTGCCAAGTGTAAAATACTATTATAAATAACATTTGCCTGTATAGGTAAATCTATCTTATAAGCAATGTCAGATTGTTCTTCTCTTTTCTTTAAAATTCTGATATTTTCATTTAAACTACTATGAAATCTTTCTATATCTTAATTTCCTGTATGTCTATAAGGAGTGGTAAAATGTACATACTTCAACATTCTGCTTATCTAGGAAATCTTTAAAGAGTGCAGAAATGAATTCTGGTTCATTATCTATAATTAACTTTCTTGGATTTTTCGTAAGGTTAAACATGATCGTAAAGTATTTTATAAAATTAAGTGGGGTTTTCATCTATTTTTTGAATTAGAGCATATTTAGAAAACTTATCAATCATAGTAATGTATGAATTTTTTGGGTCCATATACCAAATATCTGCATGATAAATTTCATGAGGGGCTGATGGAGTTTCAGTTTTTTCAAAAGGTAACTTTAGAGGTCTTCTTTCTTATAATTATATAGTTCACAATTATTAATCACTTTTGTTATTTCTTTTTTTAGATTGGGATAATAGTATTTTTGTTTTAATTCTAAATACGTTTTTTCAATTCCCGGATGGTTGTTCTCATATTTATGATGTTGCATAATTATGTTAAGTAACCTCTCTTTATCTACGCTCTCTACAAGTGTATAAGTTCTATATATTTTAAAATTTTTATTTGCTTCAATTTGAGCACCTCGTCTTGAATTGCTATAAATATTTTTTCAGTCTCACAATATATTACAACATTTTCTTCAGCTTTAATTATTTCAATCACTTTATCTACTATTTCTTCATTAGCATTTACGCATAATTTATATTGTTTTTTATTTGAAATTATTTTTTCTTCATACATGTCTTTTTCGTCCTTAATAATTAATATTTGTTTATTTGTCATCTGAAGCGGACTCACTGTAATTGGAATATGATCTGTACCGTCATCCTGAGCGCTATGAACAGTTGCGACAGGGGAACTATCTCGTTCTCTTACCTGTACAGGAGGAATTTCTCTATTTTTCACGCTAAAGTCCGGACGGACACCTGCGTGTACCAATTTAAAGTGTGTTTTATAGGGTGATCGATTATTCGACTTTTTTGAGAAACCGGTTTTCGAATAGTTCGAATAGTTGGTATTTTAAAAAAACCGGTTGCACTTTTTGAAATTCAGAAAAAACAGGTTAACCGGTTTTTTGCAGAAGTTAATGTTTAAATCAAAAGACTACATTTCTTTAAAAAAATCAATAATTCTTATAATCAAGTAAAAATTTATTAAATACAAGCGTAAAAGTCTGACAATGTCAGGAAAAATAATATAATAATGAAAATATGCACAAACAAATCCGAAAATTAAAAGAAAAAAATATGAACAACATTTAGACACCTTCCTCTCCCTAATCGAAGTCAATTATTTGAAGCCTTTAGAATTTATTGGGATAATATTGATTAAAGTTTTAAATTCGTAAACCTTTCAAAATAAAAGAAGTCGTCGTAAATGCGCTCCCTGGCCGAAATACAGAATCAGTTTTTGATATGATTTGGAGAGCAAACAATAAGTATAGCAACTTAAAAGTTCTTAATACCAAAACAGACTTTTCGGTCCCTGATAGAAACATCTGGCTCTGTTAGAATTTGTAGAACGAATAGTTTTATAAGTAAGTCGATTTGTAGTTTCTTACGTCGTCTGGGAGCTTTAGAAAGCTCTGGAGAGCAAACTTAGGAAAGATATATATAAATCCATATATATAGATCCACGTATTTTCGCTCCCTGATAGAGATTCCAAAATCTGGCTCCGTTAAGATTTGTAGGACGAATAGGGTTATAAGTAAGCCGAATTTTAATTTTTTACGTCTTCTGGGAGCTTTAGAAAGCTCTGGGAAGAGAGAGAAAATTCTTAGAAAAAGACACATAAATCCACTTATATCTGCTCCCTGATAAAAATTTCAAAATATGGCTCCATTAGGATTTGTTGGACGAAAAGTTTTATAATTAAGCCAAATTTTAATTTTCTACGTCGTTTGGGAGCTTCAGAAAGCTCTGAAAAATGCTAAGCAAATTATATATCTAGGTGACTAAAAGATAATTATGTTTCAAAATTGTTGAAAAAAAAATCATCTAAATTTTAGTTAGCATAAACAGAATCCATGGAATCCATGGTGAAACTTTTTTAACACAACACCTTTAAAAAATAAAGGAAATATTGCATAAAAAAAAATTAAATTGGGTGTAAAAATATTACAGATATTACAATAGATTAAAAAATTCATACAGGATAATTATTAATTATTTATTTGTTTAATATTACAGAATAAATTCCAATTTAGACTTAAACTATATTTTTAAAACAAAAGAAATCAGTCTTTATGAATATTTAAAAAATTATTCCTTATTTCGACTCAAATATCACTATTTAGTACATGTTTTCTGAAATAAAATGCTATTTTTAAAACCGGTTTTTTGTATTTAAAAAAACCGGTCTATTCGACATTCGAAAAATTAACATTTTGGAAAAACCGACAGCACATTGACTGAAAACACCGGTTTTAAAACCGGTTGGAAAACCGCGTCGATCACCCTAGTGTTTTAAGACTGCTTTTATATTCAAATGTTGTATTGCAAATATTACACTCGTAATGTGTATTTCCATGTTTTAAATCAATATGCTTGTTTAGAACGGTTTTCCTTTTATAATTTTTCTTACACATATTACATTCAAACTAATTTATTTCATGACGCAAGTTACATTCTGATCCCCATATTTAATAGTGATGGCTAGTAAAGTGTAGGGAAATTTAATAGTTTTAAATTACACTTTTGTTTATTTTCCCACATATTGCTAGACAGCAACGTAAGCATAAAAAATATACGTTGCTTAGCTTAATTTAAATAAAAATTAAATATTAAGTTTTTAGTCTTAAGATTCATTTAAATAAAAGAAGATGTTCTAAAGAACATCAAAAAATTAAAATGATATTTTTGTTTTTATTTGAATAAAAAACCAAAATACATAACTGTCGCAGTCGGTAATCGTTCTTTTAACTAACTGAAAAAGAAAAAAGAAGAATGAATCATTTAAAATGTTTAAAACATAGTGAATTCATTGTAAAAGAAAACTTTAGTTTATAATTGAGTTTATACAAAATTTTCATAAATTAACAATTTAAAATAACAATTTTATAACCCTGAAAAAATAAAAATCGGAGAAAAAAGTTACGAAATTGATAAAAGAAAACAAAAGTTTAGAAAAAAATACAACAGTAAACAACAATCCAACAACCAACTTAAAAAGGAAAAAGTAAAAATTTTATTAACAAATTAAATAAAAAAAAAAAAAAAAATATAATACTGAATAACTAAAATTGAATGCCTAAGGAGAAAAGACCAGTGGCCTTTGACAAAAACCGTCAAGTAAACATGGAATTGCAACCGAGAATAGTTGAACTTGAAACAGTTCTAAAGCAGCAAGAACTAAAAATAAATTTACAACAAGAGCAGATACAACAACAAGTGCAACAAATCAATCAACAGCAACAGATAGATATTCAACACCAGAACCAACAACAATTTGGTCTAAGTTCAAGAGATATCATGGAGCAGTTTAGAAGAATAAAGCCTTTGGACAGGAATCACAACCCGATGTCCTTTGTTCGATCAGTGGAGTCAACGTTTGCACTTTGTATTGGAAATGAGCAGCTGGCAAGGTATGGTTTGGATATAATTGTTAATGAGAAGATTCTGGGAGAAGCTGGACGATGCATCCGGGAGCTGAATTATGGTGCCTCATGGCCAGAAGTAAAACAAAAACTGTTTTACTTCTGGCCATTACAGTGTCAGCCAAAAAAAACATATGCAGAAACTTTCAACTTCTGTAGAGAAGTGAAGGTCAGTAATTTAGATGAGTTATTTAATTATTTTGTAGATGCTAAGTATGAAATAAACAACTTATACCAGATTGACATAAGAAAACCAAAAATATATGAACCAAGTAATGTCGATAGAGACCTAGTGGATTTGTTACTCGAAAAAATAGATGGACATGTTAGGGCTCATATTTTACAAAACGAAACTCTTCAGGACATCATTAGTAGATATACAAAGCTAAGATTGCTAGACGACAACAGGGCTATAGATTACAGACACAGGAAAGTAACAGATAAAAAAGATCGAACTGGTTTCGTAATGAAACATTTTCGAAGTGGCTTGGGGGAAGGTTGTCGAGAAAATTTTAAAACCAATAGAGTGACATCTAATAGCAGTAGAATCACTCAGACGCATCATAAACAATACCGTGAAAATATTAGGCAGCCTTACTTCAATGGAACAAATCAGCAGGAATGGTACCCACAGAATAGTTATGTAGGGAATTGGCAAAAGAATAAAAATAATAGGTATTATAACATGGATAACATTAAAAACAACCAAATGAACGAAATGTCTTCGAATAGGACTAAGAATTCTCATATGAGTGTAGATCAGCAAAATTCACATATGGATATAGGAAATGGTGAAGAAAAGAAGGTAAATTTTTTAATACCGCCTCCCCAATCCAGCTACCAATAGTGGTACCCACTATTGCGAAACAGAAAATAAGATTTCTAATTGATACTGGCTCTTCAACCAGTATTATTAAACCCCACGTTTTGACAGAAAATTTTCAGGTAGAAAAACTAATAAAACCTGTTCAATATAGAACAATTAACGGTACAAACATGATTAACTTCAAAGTAGTAACTCCCTTTCCGAAAGAATTTCATGCTCTGGGAACTTTTAGTTGGAAAATTATTGACTTCTGTAATGATAAATATGACGGAATAATCGGACAAAATTTTTTAATACCAGTCAAGACCAGAATAAATAATGAACATGGTTATATAGAAATTTTAAACAATATATTGTTTTTCGAGAAAGTACACTACCCTTTCCATGTTGAGAACATAAGTTTGTTGGAACCAATTGCGAGAGAAAATGTTTTGGACAAACTTGACTTAAGACACTTAAATGACGAGGAAACAGGAAGTATAAAAAATCTTCTTACAGAATTTATAGACTTATTTTATATTGAAGGCGATAATCTTTCAGCTACAACTGAAATAGAACATCAAATTGTTACCAAAATTGATAAACCCCTTTATTCAAAGATATATCGATATCCCCAAATACACGAAAGTGAGATAAGAAATCAAATAAATGATATGTTGAAACAAAATACCTCTGTCAAATAATTATATGTGCAATATTTGTTTTCTGGTTTTTATATATTCCAAGAGTGATAAAAATTTTTTTGGTTTATAATTTTTTTCACTCTTATCTACTGTCCTTATTTGCAAAATTTTAGGTTCCTCTTGGCATTGTATTCGAAGTACCGTTATAATAAACAAATCATTCTCTAAATTTTAATAGAAAATAATTATATGTGCAAATTGACTTTTTTACTCAACAGACTGACATAAAGTTCACAGTTTGAACCTTTTAACCAATTAAAGTTAAAATTAAAGTTATTTGGGGAATATTTAAGACGATTGGATCTAAAAAACCAAATTTTTTGTATTTTTTAGTTAAATTTATAGCCAAAACAAGTCACCAGGTCGTGAACTGTCAGTTGAAGTGCTGAAATCATTAAAATAAGACGAATATTTATGTAAAATTCCGAAAAATGATGTATATAGAAAATGTTTATCATAATACTGTTGATAATTTTCAAAAAATCTGAGAAATTGCTATGATTCTAGGAGCGGTAACCCATAATCAATTGCTGATAAGTGGGACTTAATGACATTTTTCGAAGAAAACAACATTTGTTACAGACAAATAAAGGCAAAATGAACGGTTTTTAATAAATGGATGTATGCATAAATTAATAAAATTGGTTTTAGATTAAAATTATAACTCTTGGGTGGGAAAAACATAACTTATAGAGCGGTACAAAAATACACAAGCAGGATTTTATGATTAATATACTTTTTTGGTTAAAAACTTTAATTACACCATGAGTTCATGTGTATAAGAGATAAAAAATATTATATTTAGATCATCCAAGTATTTATCATAAATATTACATGGGTATTCGACGTCTACAAAAGACATGCTTGAAGCGTAATCATAGTGTCGAATCGCTCATAATGTAAATGAATTTTAGTTATAGATAGAAGTTGAAAATATTTATTGGATGTAGCAAAATTAATTCACAGCACAACATAAATTTACTGGACAAAAATTCAAATAGCTTCGTTAATGAATTTCGTACTTAAATTAGATTTTTCAGTAAATTAATGTGACGATGTTACTATATCGGGTTTCAAAATCGGTTTTTAAGTCACAAAATATCATATTTCTGCAGCGACCAGCAATGATCTTTAGACTTTTATGACATAAGGATTTCCAAAAAATAATTTCTGCTAAGATATATTTAGATTCAGAGATATATGACAATATTAAATGTTTCAAATTGATTTTATATTAGTATACTACAGTTTTGACCTATATATTTAAAGAAAAAAAGGACGAATCGATATAACGAAAGATGCATCTGGTAACGCTATATTAGGACAACACAATTCCTTAACAACTATCATGAATATTGAAAATTAACTTTATTAAAATAAAGGATTTTTATAAAATTCCTGTCGTGCACATATAATTATTTTCTATGAACAATTTTAAAATCAATTAAATTTTGCCACAAAATACACAATAGAAATAAATTTTTCATTTGACTTATAAAGCTCTAATAAACATTAAAAGTATAAAAAAGATTTGAATTTGAAAATCCTATTTTTGAAGAAAATAAATTACTTTATAGGTATGCACATATAATTATTTGACTGGGGTATAATTCGTGAGAGCAACTCTGCTTATAATAGTCCTTTGTGGATTGTGCCCAAAAAGGACGATAATTCAGGAGTTAAGAAATGGCGAATAGTAATAGATTATCGAAAGTTAAATGAATTTACGGTTGAGGATAGGTTTCCTATACCTAACTTGAATGGTATCTTGGACAAGCTGGGCAGAGCGCAATATTTTTCGACTGTGGACCTAGCAAAGGGTTTCCATCAGATACTCCTTAAGGAGGAAGACAGGAAAAAAACCGCATTTTCTACCCCTTTTGGACATTATGAATTTAATGGAATGCTTTTTGGTCTTCGTAACGCACCATCAACATTTCAGAGATTGATGAATACAGTGCTAAAAAATTTCATTAACAGAACATGTGTAGTATATATGGACGACATATTGATATTCAGTTCGTCTTTGGTGGAACATATAAATAATATAAGAGATATATTTAAAACTTTAAGAAAGGCTAAACTAAAGATTCAAATTGATAAGTGTGACTTTCTAAAGAAAAAAAACACAGTTTCTGGGTCACGTATTGACTACTAATGGTATAAAACCAGATCCTAGGAAAATTTCTATAATACAAAATCTGAAACTTCCAAGTACTGAAAAGCAAATTAAGTCATTTTTAGGAATGACCGGTTTCTACAGAAAATTCATTCACAATTACGCCAAAATTGCATACCCAATGACTCAGTATTTGAGAAAAAATTTAAAAATAAATTCAAACGACCCTAGCTATATAGTGGCTTTTGAAAAACTTAAGGAGCTAATAACCCATATTAAGATGTCCAAATTTTATAAAACGTTTCAAAATTGTCACCGATGCAAGCAATAACGCAATTGGAGCTGTCTTAACTCAAGATGGTCAACCAGTAGCATATGCTTCGCGAACGTTGAACAGACACGAAACAAACTATGCAACAATTGATAAAGAATTGTTGGCAATAGTTTGGGGTGTCAAATATTTTAGGCCTTATATATACGGGAAAGAATTCGACTTAGAGAGTGATCATCAACCACTGAAATGGCTCATGAGTAAATATTAGGGTATTCACTCGAATATTGTTTGTTCGATTAATCGACAAATGAAAATCAAATAATTGTTCGATTAAATTAAAATCAAAAATTTCGAGTAACAATTTATTCGAGTAAATTATGCCGATTAATCGAATAATTCGAGTAAAAAAATATTTTTAATATTTCCTTTCTTAACTAGTTTTTTGGATGTTTTAATTTTAGTTTCCTAAAAAATTTAACTTAGAAACAATGTTTCAAAATTTGTATAGAATGTTTCGAATCTAAAAGTGGTACCATAAATTGGAATTTATTAAAAAAATTGTATTTAATAAAAAGAAACGAATATATGCCTAAATTACAATACGTAGTTAAAGGTCGTTTTTTAATTACAAAAATTAAATAAAAATTTAAACGTCACTTTAAAAAATTATAAAGTAAAATTCAAATAATTTTAATATAAATATAATAAATAATAAGAAATATATTTAAGGAATTTAAGCTTGATTTGGAAAAACATATTTTTGGTTCTACGAATGAAAGTACACTGTTTATATACCAATAAATGCTCAGTCTCGTGTAGAGGATGTGATGGTTTGAATGAAATTTGTAATATAGAAGGAATTTGGACTTAAAATTAAGATTAGCATGTAAACTCGTTCTTTATGTTAAGAATAGCTGAACCACTTTATCTAAAAAAAGGATCCAAAGTGCTTTTTCTCATTTTCAAAATGCAATAACTCAGAAATTAATAAATATATTTTCGCATATCTTTCACAGCCTAACGGACAAATATCCAAATAATATTTGTGTAAAATATTATACTGAGTCGTTTTTACTAAATTATAACAAAAATAGGAAGAAACGAGAAATAAAATATTTTACATTTTGGTAGAAATTGTGGTTTAATTCAAAATAGAGCCAATTATAATTCCTACGCGTACATTTGGGATAAAGAATTATTTATTTTAAATTTACAATAAATTTGTCCATTAAATGGAGAAAAGTAAGTAGTTCTAACTAATTGTATATTTGAATAATTTATTATACAAGTTAATATAAGTTCTAATATTTTTACACTGATATTGTTAAAAATTTTTTCCACAAATTTTAACTAAAACATAATTACGAGCTCACTATAAAACAAATAAGAGTAAATTATCTTAAAAACTGTATACATTTGTATAATTTTAAATTATCATCTTAATCATAATTGAACAAAAACATTCTAAAACCTTATACTCAAAATAAATCTGAGTTTAGTAGATCTCCGATACCTAAAAATATTGTACAAACATTTTGTATATAAATGAAAACCTCTGTTGTACATAGGTTTTCATTTATATACCTCACTCTAAAGAGTGAGGTTATGAGACAAAATCGCAAATTATTCCAAAATGGATAAAAACTATCATTAATTTTAATTTTTATCAAAAGTATTGATAATCACCTTTAAATGGGTAAAATTTTTTTCACAGTGTAAAAACTAGTCATTTTATAGCGTCACAAAAATTACTTCGGACTACCCTTATTATAAAATTTGGTTCTAATTGATAGACCAAATTTGTTAGACCTATTTATTTAACTATCAATGAATATATTAAATATAGAGAAACAACGGCATTATCAAAGCAAAAGAAACATTCATAAATATTTACCCAAATTTTAATTTTATATTATTTTGGAAAGACTATTTCTTATTTTAAGCTATATTTTTGTTTTCTTTTTTGATTAGCATTGAAAAATCGAGTAAAATTTTAAGGTATAAATTAATCGAATAACTCGAGTAGCTTAAAAGATTTATTCGATTATTCGAGTAACTTAAAAACTGCATTTTCGAGTTATTTGATTATTCGAACAATGAAAAAGTCGTATTTATAATTAAAATTATTTTTTTTTTTATATTTCATAATTATCTTTATATTTTACAATTATGTATACATATAAAACTATACAATAAATAATCTATATATATAAAAGAGTAACGTTACTGACTGACTGACTGATTCATCATCCCACAGCCCAAACGGCTGAAGCTAGAGAGACGAAATTTGGAACGTAGGTAGGTCTCCCTTCATATAGATCCACTAAGACGGGATTTTTGGAAATTCGAATGTTTAGGGGGTAAAAAAGGGTAAAATCGGTAACTTTATATCTCCTAAACTAATGGAGATACAAAAAAAGTTGAATAGTTATCGTAATTCATTTAAAAAATAATTGGACAGGTGTCTGGTATTTTTTTGAAAATCGGCCGTTTTAGGAAGAAAACGGGTAAAAACTGTATTTTGGTACTTTTTTGGCACCATATGTATCTTTGAAACCAATCAACATACAGATAAAATTTATATCGTATTCATAACTTATCAAAAAATGAGAAATACAAATTTGGTACTTTTTAGAAATACAAACGTATAAGGGGTAAAAATCGTACCTATTTTTGGTACTTTTTTCATAAAACCTTTTTTTATATTTATTGAAATATTCATATGAGTATTTTAATATGGGATACCACTACAATTAAGAAACTCATTGGAATACAATTTCTTATACTTCGATGGGTGAAAAAAAGTACCAAAAAAAGGGGTAAAGGTGGGAAATTACATTTTATTCAAACTTAATAATGAATTTTCAATTATATTAAACATAGAAACATGAAATTAAGAAAATGTAGATAAGAATTCACAAGAATGGAATTTGTGGTACTTGAAGATACATGGCCTGTGGGTAAGAATTCAAAGGATGGACTTTGTGGTACTTTTTTCTTCTTCTATTGGTACTTTTTTGCATTTTTTGTAATATTTGACCTAGAAACATGAAATTAAATACGTATGGTCTGATGTTGAAAAGAATTCACAAGGGGAACTTTGTGGTACTTTTTCGGTCTTCTAATGGTACTTTTTGAATTTTCTATAATTATAAACTTAGAAACATGAAATTAGGAATATGTGGTCCTTAGTTAATGAGAATCCATAAGAGAGAACTTTATAGTACTTTTTTGTTCTTCAAATGGTACATTTTTAATTTTCGGTATTATTTTACCTAGAAACAAGAAATAAGGATATGTGGTCCTAAATGAATGGAAATCCATAAGAAGGGACTTTGTGGTACTTTTTTGTACTTCCTATGGTAGCTTTTTTAATTTTCGATAATATTTAAAGTAGAAACATAAAATTAAATATGCATGGTCATATGTGAGAAAGAATTCACAAGAGAGGTCTTTGTGGTACTTTTTTGTTCTTATAATGGTACTTTTTGAAATTTCTATAATTATGAACCTAGAAACATGAAATTAATGTGGTCCTAAATGAATGGGAATCAATATGAAGGGTCGTTGTTGTACTTTTTTGTTCTTCCTATGGTACTTTTTTAATTTTCTATAATTATGAACCTGGCAATATGAAATTAAGGACATGTGGTGCTAAGTGAATGAGAATCCATGAGGGGACTTCGTGGTACTTTTTTTGTTCTTCCAATGGTACTTTTTTAATTTTCGGTAATATTTAACCTAGAAACATAAAATAAGGATATGTGGTCCTAAATGAATGGAAATTCATATGAAGGGACTTTGTGGTACTTTTTTGTTCTTCCTATGGTACTTTTTTGCATTTTCTGTAATATTTAACCTAGAAACATGAAATTAAATACGCATGGTCCAATGTTGAAAAGAATTCGTTCTTCTAATGGCACTTTTTGAATTTTCTATGATTATGAACCTAGAAACATGAAATTAGGGATATGTGGTCCTTAGTTAATGAGAATCCATAAGAGGGGATGTTGTGGTACTTTTTTACTATTTTAATGGTACTTTTTGAATTTTCTATAATATTTAACCTAGAAATATGAAATTAAGGACATGAAGTGCTAATTGAATGAGAATCCATAAGAGAGAACTTTGTGGTACTTTTTCGTTCTTCTAATGGTACTTTTTGAATTTTCTATAATATTTAACACAGAAACATTAAATTAATGATATGAGGTCTTAAATGAGTAAGAATCCATAAGAGAGCATTTGTTGTACTTTTTTGTTCTTCTAATGGTACTTTTTGAATTTTCTATAATTATGAACCTAGAAACATGAAATTAAGGATATGTGGTCCTAAATGAATTAGAATTCATTAGAGGGGACTTTGTGGTACATTTTTGATCTTCCAATGGTACTTTTTTATTTTCGGTAATATTTAACCTAGAAACATGAAATAAGGATATGTGGTCCTAAATGAATGGGAATTCATAAGAAGGAACTTTGTGGTATCTTTTTTCGTTCTTCGAATAGTACTTCTTGAATGTTCTGCAGTTTTCATCCTTAGAAACATAAAATTGAAGATGTAAAGTCCTAAGTGAATCAGAAACATTAAAATGGATTTTGTGGTCCTTTTTCTTTATTCTAATAAACTTTTTCGTAATTCTGATATTTATTTTTCATTATTCTAAGATTATAAACCTGAAATTAAAGAGATATTGTTATTAATGGATGGCATAACACGATTATTAAAATTGTTCCCAAGAGAGTTAAGAATCTTAGTTTAAATTTATTATATAGTAAGGTTTTTATAAAAATTTGCCGCTAACGAAGTGGCGGGTTTACAGCTCGTTCACATATAAATCCGTCAAATCCGGTACCTCTAAAAGAAGTAAAGAAGGTTAATAATAATTTTATAGTTAAATTGTATTTAGATTACCTTTTGCACAAAGAATGCGGCAAGACACCTTTACTTGTTTGTTTGATGAAGATTTTCCTAAAATTAATAAAAATTGTGAGTGAAATCCTATATTACTAAATAAAATTTAAGAAGATTCACTTACCTTTAAAAAATTTCATTTGTTAATAATTTCCAAATTATTAACAATAAAAAACACTTATTTAATTATCAGGAACATTTTTCTTTTTATGTTTATTATGGCAGCCAAATTGTACCAAAGTCAAATTGTTATTGAAAACATGAAAACAAGCAGGTAGAACTGCTTCTTTATTGTGTTATTTTCTTTTCATAAAAAACTGACAATCTTCCCAACACACGTCAAGAAGATTATTGCGCAACAGTAATGTATTTTGTTTTTGTTATATTCGAATTATCATCTTATTATCTTCCAGAAGTGACTTCAAAGTAACTTTTGGAAGATCAAAGGTCGATAGTAATGTATTTTGTTTTCGTGAATTTCGTACACACTTCCGACAATCATCTGGAAGTCAATAAGAAGTGACGTCTGAACGATTAATGCGCAATAGCAATGTATTTTGTTGTTGTAAATTTCGAAAAATCTTCCAATTATTATCCAGAAGTCACTAAGAAGTGACGTCTGGAAGATTGGCAACAAATTTATCTTCCAAATGTTTAAAGGGCATAAATGTGCAAATAGAAAACACACACACTCAATTAACTACTGCCAAAATCATTGTGTTGTTGCTTTATTTTAAACAATTCAGCAGTAACAAAACAAAACTGCAGCTTTCTTAAACACACAAGCGCACGTACAAATGTTTTAAACATCCACACATCTTTCATTCAACATAAGTCAACACATTTCTATACCGTTACACGACTTCGATTAATTCCTTTCGGGTTAATTCCTGAATAATATTTTTATTTTCGAAAATAAAATTTTTGATCTTCGAACAAATTTAAAAATTAAATTTGCAAACAAAAAAAATAAAATTCGTTCTAAAAATTGGGATTAAATTCGCTGATAAAAATTTTGTTCCGAACGAATCAAAAAAATGAGCAAATCCGAAACAAAGGCACATCATTTATATGGTTCCAAATAGTTATTAAAGGTACAATATGAAAATATCCATGTTAACCTAGAGATTGAAATGGGACATTTTGGTAAACAAAATAGGTTAAAAAAAATTATTTAAATAGCCCTCACACAAGTGTTCTAACGAAATTAGTTTATAAAATCTAAAAATCTCTCTGAAAGAATAAAATTTCTTCCTCCAAAAATGTATTTATATTTTATTCTAACATTTTTAAAAAAATTAGTTTTAACCTAATTCTGGAAAAAAATTCTAAACTTTTTTGGCCAAAATATATTAGACTTTAGATTTTTCATTCACTGGTATAGAACTGAAGATATGTAAACAAATTTATTTTAACAAGGTTAATAATGCGTATCTTTTGGGAGGTCTTTCTACGTCGAAGTCATCATCACACAAAGTACATTTAATATTAGTCAGTAGAGAAGATGATCAGCGTAAAAAAAAATTTAAAACTTTTAATTATAAAAAACTATTTGTAAAAAATAATCAAATCAAAAATTATTTTTAGTTACACCTAAATATTGGTAAGAATGTTATAGAAAATGTAAATAAGGAAATCAAATAAGTTATTGTTAGAGTAAGAAAAGCGGTATTTCTAAATAAAAAGCGGGAAAAATATTTTAGGCGGGATCGAAGTTTAAAAAGCGGGATAATCCCGCCAAAAGCGGGATGTCTGTTCACGTTATACATAACATAAGTATGAACATAAAAAGTTTAGATTTACATAGTAAGGACATTCTTCAAAATGAAATCGATCTCATTAAATCAAAACTTAAAACTATACTTCCACAGAAACGTAGAAATAAAAGAGGCCTGATAAATTCGGGAGGAAAATTATATAAATGGTTGTTTGGAACAATGGATGACGAAGATAGACAGGAAATTTTTGACCACTTATCAATTATTGACAAAAATTCTCACAATTCCATTGAAACACTAAATAGACAAATAATAATTAATGACTCATTGAATAGATCACTTGAATATATAAAAGCAGCAGTAGAAAATGATAGAAAAGAAATAGAAACATCGTTCATTGACATTAAGAAAATTAATAATGAATTTTTAAATAAGCTGTTGTATTTTGACCAGTTTTCCAAACTTAAAACTTTAGAGCATAAAATTGACCAAATTCAGGATAACATAGTATCAGCCAAAAATAATATGATACATCCAAGCATATTCACGTCCCAAGAAATAATCCAATTTGAAATCGACTTTTATAAGTTGAAGATGTTGAAGGTGGGAATTATGGCTTACAGAGATGAATCTATAATCATTGCGATATCAATACCGGACAGTTTTATTAAAACAGATCTGAAAATGATCATACCAATCCCGAATAAAAATAGGATTGAAATAGAATCAGAAGACCAAGTCATAGTTAATATTAATGGCATAGCTTTTAAGTATCAAGAAAATATTCCCTTAAGAAAACTTAAAAAAAGTAAACACTGTATTTTTTACAATAGTTGTAAGTTTACAATTAATAATAAAACGTCAATATTTGATATTGATGAAGAAACGATTATAATAAAAAACGCTTTTTCTGAAACTTTAACTCAAAATTGTGACGACAGAAAATTTGCATTAACATTCAATAACTGTAATATAACATTTTATAATGAAACATTTTCAAATAAAAAGGTTGTATATACGGAAAAGTATTTTTATCAGAACAACGGGAAACTTGAAATCCCAAATTCGGCAATATTGATATAGGACATACAGAGAATATAAAGGAAATAAAGGAATTAAAATTCCATAAAAATATATCGTATGGAATAAATATTACATTAATCATTATAGTTTTAATTATATTACTTTTATGAAAATTATGAAAAATTACAATGTTAATATAAACGTTAGGGAAGTTCGCCAACATTCTTCCAAAGCTGAAGAAATTAGTATAGATGAAATTACAAGAAAATATTTATCCAAGAAAATTGGTTTCTGTTTTCAAAAAGTCACTCTTATTAAGAGACACCTTTAAATTAGCCTGTCTCAGTGTTCGAAATATCTTGGTCAAATTTTCTATATGCTCTTGAAGCGAAGTGTTGAAAACCAAAATATCATCCATATATATTATACATATTTTATTTATATATTCCCTCAGCACATGGTTCATCATTCTTTGAAATGTAGCCGGGGCATTTTTTAACCCAAATGGCATACGTTTGAATTCGTAATGAAAGTCATTAGTTGAAAATGCAGTTTTCTCTTGGTCGTTTTCGTCGACCTCAATCTGGTAGAAGCCTTTTGTCAAATCCTGTGACGAAAAATAATTTGCTTTACCTAAGAGTTTTTATAGCATATTCTTCTTCTTTATTCAAATGATCTACACTTAATTGCTCTATTACTCCTAACTCATCCAAGTTGTGCATCTCAGGAAGCTTTTCTATTGCATTTATTTCCAATTTAAGATTAATTTCATGTTCATCTTCATTTTGACCTTCGAAATATAATGGTAATTCTTAGTTATTAATAACTATACTTTTCTTTTCATTATCTATAATTGCATTATTTTCGCGCAACAAATTTGATCCGTATATTCCATTAAATATTGGATGAAAGGTTGATGTTTTAAAAGTCACGTCATTTTTTAATTTAATAGGCAGTATGTTTTTTGAAACTCTAGCTTCTTCTTTTATTGTCAAATATACTGCTGCAGTTCTTATCTGTAAAGGTTTTAGAAGTGGAAAAATTAAATTTTTTGGACAATGATCTTTTTCAATCATATTTTCTGTTGATCCAGTGTCGATTAAGATTCTTGTCGTCCGGTTTCCTCGCCTGAATAAAACATAAGGTAATCTAAATTCGGTGGATCTTCCGATAGGGAGGCTGTGTATTGAAAAATTTTGTGAATTCGTAGGTTGTTCATTGTTTAAAAAATGATTCTGTCATATTCTGGTCTGTTCACTAACGTCCATTGGTTCTGGTTCGTTTTGTTGTCTATGTCCATTGTTGCTCAAATTTTGTTTTTGATAAAAAGTAATTTTTTTCTTGGAGAAATTTGTGTAATTATTTCTTTTATTTGAGTAATTTTGTTTTATATTTTCATTTTTCTTAGATTTTTCATTTAGCTTGACCTAATTCATACACAAAGCACTGTTCTTAGCGTAATAGGGAGTTTATTTATAAATATCTTTAATGCCGTATTATTATTATGTACTATTTCTGCTGAATTTCCGTCTAATCCATGCCTCTGGTTTAACAAGGATAATTTGGCCTGTATAAAGGAGGACGTCGCCTCTATATTGGGCGCCTCTCAACTCCTCATATAACTGTTCGGCAGACGGTAATCCTCCAAAATTCGCCTCGAGTAGGTTTTTTATTTCATCCCACCTTGTTAAATGCGGATGAATTTCTAAAACTGTTTTGGCCTTACCTTCTATTTTTCCTTTTATTATTGATAAAAACATTCGTTGGGATTGGGGGCTATAGCGTCCCGTCATTGGCAGGACACTATCGATACCTTCTAAGAACGGATACAGGTCCTCTTTTCTTCCATCAAACTCCTGTAGTAGTTGTAGAAATTTCAATGGGTCGATTTTCATCGTATTAATTCCCTTTTCTGCTGGTGGATTCATCTTTTAATTATTATTGTTTTATATTTAAATGTGTATTCGTTTATTGTTTTTAATTCTTCTTTTTTCACTTGTTTTAGTTGCTTTTATTTATTTTATTTGTTTTTCCTTTCTTTTTCACTTTTCACTATTATTTTTCTTTACACAGTATTTTATATATTGTTTTTACTTTTTCATTTTTCACTATTATTTTTCTTTGCACAGTATTTATTGTTTTTACTTTTTCACTTTTCACTATTTATGTATTATTATTTTTATTATTTATTTTTTTTATACAGTACTAAAATTTGTTTTGTCCTTAATAAATTTTATTTTTGAAACACAACCGATTTAATTTTTTTTTTAAACCAAATTTCTTTTTATTTTTTTGTCCTTTTCCGCAGGATTTTTATTTTTATTTTTTATCCTTTTCCACAGGAATTTTATTTTTTTTTTCCTTTTTCACAGGATTTTTTTTATTTTTATCCTTTTTCGTAGGATTTTTTATTTTTTATAATTTTTCGCAGAATTTTTTTAGCCTTTTTCGCAGTATTTTTTTATTTTTTATCCTTTTTCGCAGGATTTCTTTTTGTCCGTTTTGACAAGATAATTTATTTCATATCCTTTTGCGTAGGATTTCGTTTTAGACGGATAGGTATTTTATTTTTACCTATCCTACCGACTCACAGTGTTCGATTTTCAAATTTAGTTGGCCAAAATTAATTATACAAAAACTATAAATCGTACAAAAGTGATTTTTGGCATAGTGAGTACTTACATATTGAAGAATTATTGGACAAAAAATTAGACAAATCCGCCTACCGCCACGCCCACTATTAATTTCCCAATTATGAAAAATAGTCAAAATTTAAAAATAGCTTCTTTTATAATTCTTTTTCATTTGAAAATAAGTTTAATTAAAAATACAAAATAAAGATTACATAATTCATCATAATTTTTTAATGAAAGTATAAAAAAGTTTATTAAAAAAAACAAAATCATGTGGAATATCACTGTCATTTTCACTATCAGACTCTTGTATATTATAACATGCGTTTTTTAGTAGTTTCAATATATCTGGCGTTAAAGTTCGTTTTTTAACTGGTGGAGCTTTCCTGAAGCTGCAAATATAAGGATCTGATGATATTAATAGCCTTTTTATTAAATCTGCATTAGTCTCGGTCCGTGAAGTTTTCCGCGTGAACTGCAGTCTATAGCGTCTATTGTCCTTATTCCTGGATTCTTGAGCTTCTTCAGATAATTGACCAATAGGAAGGATGCAATGTTCAATTATAGCTTTTCCGTGCCAAAGAACTTTGTGAACACTGACACTGTAATACCAGGGATATAGTTTCAAATAAAGATTTCTTGTTTCAAATGTATAACTTTCGAATGCTTCCACGTTTATAGTATACCCAGATGCTAAGCATTCCAATATAACATGAAAACGTTTAATAAGTTCTAAACTTAACCCAGTTATTTTCGCAGATATTTCCGCATTTTTAAAAAATCGCCTGGCTGTATTGCCATCGTTAGTATTTCCCGATATCTGTTTAGGCATGTCTATCAATAACCCCATTTTTGATCTAAATTCGTCTTGAATAATTTTTTTTTTTGTAAAACTTTTACTTTGTTATCTTCACCTCTAACTTGCCACATTTTTATATCTATACTGTAAGCTATATGTAGTAAACATTCCATGAATCGTATCCAGGAATGTAGAGGCGACATGCCAAATTCCAAAACTCCAGGGTCTAAGGTTTTTTGTAACAGGGCTGAAGAGTTATTCATTTCGGAAGACTTAGCTCCACATACATAACATATTTGTGACGAATTGTAATTCGATAAAGCAGAAGAAACATTTCCATCAATCATGCATAAAATTAATTTCGGTTTTATATAAACAGTATTCTGGATATTGTTCACGACAAGAAAACGGGACTTCTTTGAGAAAACCATTGATGCACTTTAAAATAACTATGCAGTACACTGCAGTGGTATAGTGGGTAGAGCAATTGGCAAGCATCCGGATGGTTGTGGGTTCAACTACTGGCTCTGACTTTTTTTTTTTTTTTAATTTTTTAATTCTTGTAAATCGTTCTATAAATAAAGAATTACTTTTGTGACATCTTAAAAAAAATAAGTTCCTTTTCTAGCAAAGAAAAGTTCCACTATATAACGGTTAATTGCTAGATGGAATTATTCACCCACGATCTTGTAAGCTCACAACTTAAACAAAGGTTTTCATTTAAAACATACATTCTTTAAAAGCAACTTACAAATAAAATGGTATTCAATATTTTGTTCCACTTAGAAGGATGGTGTATCTTTGTTTTGAATACTTTGTTCGGCAGGGACAGTTTCGGGCAAAACATTTTTTTAGTTTCTATTAAAGGAGTATCCCTAGTTCTCAAAACAATCAAAACTTGTACCCCAGCTGATAACAGAAAAAAGTATTCGTCTCTGTATATTTGTTTTTGACGTACAATTTTTTTTAAGAGCTTCCCTATTATATCTTTCAACTATCTACATTCAAATATATACAAAATGCGATTGTTTATCATAATGAGTATAATATAGGAACATTGGAAAACAGAATTTTTACGAATATAATGGCATTTGTGTGAAATTTGAAGTCTTAAATAAATATAGTGTAGGACTCCAAAAGTCATTTGCTACTCTGTAAATTATATTTAGTGGATGTCCTCCAATATACAAAGGTGGATTCCTAACACAATAAGTTTTTATGATAGTGATGATCATCATTCACCCAATTTTGTTACTATATTGAACCCCCGAGAAATTGTAAACCCCACTGGTATCTCAGTGATATCTAACACAAGAATAAACTGGTTGAAATATAAAAAATATATTAGCACTCATTGCACGGAAAATATATCGCTGAGAACACCAGAAGATATCGATCTCTCTCTCAATAATTTTGAAAAAAGTTTAAAACTTGCTGCTGAACATGCTACCCGTACCCCCCCCCCCCCACAAAACAGATATAATAGAATTTGTTCTGTGGATGTCGAACGGCTCTTGACTGAAAAAAGAAGAGTTAGAAGAGAGTGGCAACTGCACAGATCCCCTCAACTCAAATCGAAGCTAAGAGAATGCCAAAAGCGCCTTAATAAGCTACTAGAGTATCAAAAAACTGAATCACTGAATGAATATTTGGAAAACCTAGATGCCACCCCGTATTCGAATTACTCACTATGGCGAGCTACGAAGAAGTTAAAAAGACCAGTTACAAGTAGGCCCCCTCCACGAAATACAAATGGAGGCTGGGCAAGAAATGATACCGAAAAGGGGAATCTGTTTGTTAGTCATCTAAAGAACGTGTTTTCCCCAAATTTATCAGATGACATAATGGAGTTGCCACTTGTTGTACCCCGTTTTAAAGCAGTTTAACCCCTTTGTTTTGAGACTCGAGAGATCGACAAGGCTATTGTTGACTTAAACTCCAAAAAAGCACCTGGTATTGAAAAGATCAGTAACAAAATGCTTTTGGAGCTACCCCGGGTAGCAATAAGAATAATACTTTTTATTTTTAATGCTATATTACGCCTTGAATATTATCCACCAGAATGGAAGGTCTCATTGGTTACAATGATACTTAAGCCCGGAAAAGATCACACTAAAGTAGAATCGTATAGGCCTATTAGCCTGTTGTCGAATATATCAAAGCTATTTGAGAAGCTACTAATGAAAAAATTGAAACCGATAGTGAATCGTGTCGATTGTATTCCAACACATCAATTTGGTTTTAGAGAAAAACATAGCACCATAGAACAAACTCACAGGCTTATAAATGTTATATCTAAAACATTTGAAGAAAAGAAATATTGCTCTGCTCTCTTCATTGACGTTTCTCAAGCCTTCGATAAAGTATGGCACGAAGGATTATTATTTAAAATTAAACAATATTTACCCACAAATACGCATAAGCTGCTAGAAAGCTATTTAACTCATCGAAAGTTTGTTCTTAAAGAGGGAGACTTTATAAGCCCACCGCAGTCCATTGAAGCAGGTGTACCCCAAGGAAGTATACTGGGTCCCTTTTTATATTTAATATACACTTCTGATATGCCAACTAATAGTAGAACCCATATATCAACATTTGCAGATGACACAGCTATTCTAGGCGTTCATGAAAACCCCCAAGAAGCATCTAAACTCTTGCAGGATCATATACTATTTTTAGAAAAATGGTTGAAGCAATGGATAATAAAAGTGAATGAACAGAAATGTATACATATTACATTCACATTGCGGAGAGATTCGTGCCCCCCAATCCTGATAAATAATCAGATTATACCCCAACAAAATACCTTGGTATGCTTCTAGATCGACGTCTTACGTGGAAATCACATATAGATAAAAAATTAACCCAAATGAAGTTGAAATCACTTCAGATTAACTGGCTAATTGGTAGAAATTCTAAATTAAGTCTGGACTGCAAACTTTTGATCTATAACTCAATTATAAAGCCAATATGGTGCTATGGTATCCAACTATGGGGCACGACCTGAGCTTCAAATGTTGAAAAAATTCAAAGATTCCAAAATAAAATACTTCGAATGATAACCGCAGCACCCTGGTATATAAAAAATGATAATATTCACAAGGACCTCAATGTTTCTATTGTTAAAGATGAAATAAGAAAACACGCAGAATCGTATTTGAGGAAGCTTGAAGTACATCCTAACCCACTTATGTTCTTAGAACGTTTTTTTTTTTTTATACGAAGACTACTTCTGTATCCTAAAGTTTCTTAAAAAACTGCCTTCGTCAAAAAATTTAATGTTGTAATGTTTTTACTAAACTCTTGATGTGCATTAGTAAAAAGGCAGTATATTTTTAAGCAATAGTAAACTTTTGGAAATTAAGCTCCACAGAGCCGTCTTATATCGCTGGTATGTGGAATAAAATTATGGATACTGTGGGATCATGAATAAATATTGTTAAGGACTTCTAAAAACAGTTGATTTACTAAAAACCACTGATTAATTCCACTAAAAAGTATTCAATATTTCATAAATATTCGGGCGCCCAGAACAGGTAAAAAGGATGCGCACTGATTTTTGCAAGAAAAAAAAATAACAAATTCGTTCAATGTCCTTGAAGTCGTTTTTATGAATTTGTTACGGATGACAAAATTTGTGTGTAAGTTTCCGGAACAAAATAGCAGTCAACAGTTTTGCTCCATCAAAATTTATTCAACGCTACAAAATTCAACCCAGAAAATTTTTTTAAGATTAAGTTGTTATTTGTTTCTTGAGAAGTCTGGACACTTTGTCAATGTACGATTGGACTATAAAAATACAACTTGTTCTGAATAGTATACCATCATTTGTTTGCCAAAAATCTTCCGAGAGTTAAGGAAAATATATGTCAATACCGGATCACTCTTGACTACGATAATAATAGCTTTTACCCTAGGTTTGGAAAAACCGTCAATTTTATCGTTGTTAACATCAAACTGTAGTATTTTTCGTCATACAACTATTATTTATTATCCAATAATATCATTTTATTACCCAGTATAAAAATAAATTGAGTGGATAATTTATTTTGACACTTAGAAAATTTGTTATTGCACAAATATACATGTTTTGAGTTGCATCAGAAAAGGTATTAATTGACTGTCATGAATTCAACTCTAGGAATCAATAAAAGACACCCCTGGTAAAATTTGTTTTTTATAAATGCAACTAAATTTTTGCATACGAATTTTTAATCATTTAGACACTATTATACCCGAATGTTATATTTTTTCAAGGTATTTTCGGATATACGTTTATTTAATTCAGCTCGGACATTTTTCTTCAAAACAAAGACGTTATACTTTCCATTACATAACATTGAATGGTTTAATATTTTAAGAACATTTTATTCTTTACTTCAAAAACTCTACTTTTAAAATCCTTTCATTAATAGTAGAGAGTATATCTTCGGAAGAAGTTATTAATATTTTAGTACAATTACGACTCAAAAATTACAATTTTATATTCAGTAATACTGAAAATCACATTTATCATCCCTGATTCTAACATACTTTAATCTCTCTCTACTCTAAACGACGGGTTAGTTGGCAGTTTGATGTGATTTTGATGTAGAGAGAACGAATTCCAAAAGGTGCAACAACACACAACAAAAAACCTTGATTGTTTTTATTTCGCACAAGAAAAATACGTACAAAAAAAATATATAGCTGCTTAAAGGCTCAACCAGTCAACTTTGCAACGCAACGCAGAATGAAGAAAAGTAGAGTGAAACATTTTTTTTTTTAACTTTAAAATTTAAATGGCGGAGGTACGTAACCAAAATGCCAGGGTATCCCATGTTGGTCCAAGTGGATTCCTAGTCGACCTATATCTTCATATAGGAAGCTGGAACGCTTGGATCATTTAGTAAAGTCTTGAGTTTATATTAGGGTGATCGACGCGGTTTTCCAACCGGTTTTAAAACCGGTTTTTTATGTCCATGTGCTGTCGGTTTTTTCAAAATGTTCATTTTTCGAATGTCGAATAGACCGGTTTTTTTAAACACAAAAAACCGGTTTTAAAAATAGCATTTTATTTCAGAAAACATGTACTAAATAGTGATATTTGAATCGAAATTTAGGAATAATTTTTTAAATATTCATAAAGACTGATTTCTTATGTTTTAAAAATATAGTTTAAGTCTAAATTGGAATTTATTCTGTAATATTAAACAAATAAATAAGTAACAATTATCCTGTATGAATTTTTTAATCTATTGTAATATTTGTAATATTTTTACAACCAATTTAATTTTTTATGATCCAATATTTCCTTTATTTTTTAAAGGTGTTGTGTTAAAAAAGTTTCACCTGCAGAATAATTTCAATTGAGACAGGCTTCCATATTAAGCCAAGGTTTCTGTTTATGCTAACTAAAATTTAGTCTAATTTTTGATGATTTTTTTCTACAATTTTGAAACATAATTATCCTCTAGTCATTTAGATATATAATTTGCTTAGCATTTTTTTCTTTCTTTCCAAAGCTTTCTAAAGCTCCCAAACGACGTAGAAAATTAAAATTTGGCTTAATTATAAAACTTTTCGTCCAACAAATCCTATCGGAGCCATATTTTGAAATCAGGAAGCGGATATAAGAGGATTTACGTGTCTTTTTCTAAAGCTCCCAGAAGACGTAGAAAATTAAAATTCGGCTTACTTATAACCCTATTCGTCCTACAAATCCTAACGGAGCCAGATTTTTAAATCTCTATCAGGGAGCGAAAACACGTGGATCTATATATATGGATTTCTATATATCATTCCTAAGCGTTGTTTTCTCTCCAGAGCTTTCTGAAGCTCCCAGACGATATAATAAACTAAAAATCGGCTTACTTATAAAACATTCGTTCTACAAATTCTAACGGAGCCAGATGTTTTTATCAGGGACCCAAAAGTCTGTTTTTGGTATTAAGAACTTTTGAGTTGCTATACCTATTATTTGCTCTCCAAATCCTTTCAAAAACTGATTCTGCATTTCGGTCAATGAGCGCATTACGACGATTTTTTTATTTTGAAAGGTTTACGAATTTAAAACTTTAATCAATATTATCCTAATAAATTCTAACGGCTTCAAATAATTGACTTCGATTAGTGAGAGGAAGGTTTCCATATGTTGTTCATATTTTTTTTCTTTTAATTTTCGGATTTGTTTGTGCATATAATATTATTCTTTCCTGGCATTGCCAGGCTTATACGCTTGTATTTAATAAATTTGGACTTGAATATTATAAGAATTATTGATTTTTTTAAAGAAATGTAGCCTTTTGATATAAATATTAACTTCTGCAAAAAACCGGTTAACCGGTTTTTTCTGAATTTCAAAAAGTGCAACCGGTTTTTTTAAAATACCAACTATTCGAAAACCGGTTTCTCAAAAAAGTCGAATAATCGATCACCCTAGTTTATATGGTCTCCACCAGGGTAAATCCAATTAAAAGCACGAAGTCAATATAAACGACGCATAACTTTTACAGTTATGGTAATACACTGCACCGGTGTGTGCGAGACTCAAAATTCTCGAAGGCCGAACAACAAAAACCCGCCTGGCTGTACTTAAGAGAGTTGTTCCCCAACCCGAGAGTTGTTCCCCAACCCAGAGCTACTTTACGACTCGAGTGAAACATTTTGTACAACCAGTCAACAAAAGTAAACGTATCATATGTTTTTGAACATACATTGTGTAAACAACTCTGTTATTCGGTTGTTTTGTGAACAAAATAAACTACAGGGTTGTTAAAAACTTACGCAGCTACGTAAAAATCTATTTTCTGTAGATTTCTGCGATACGCTACCTAGAATTTTTGTGTCAATAGCTACATACACACATCTGCATAAAGCAGGTTGAAACAGCTGATTGCAATACGATGATTTTTAGTTGAGTGGTTAAGGCTTAAGTTGCACAACCTCTTTGAATTCATATTGGCTGTGTGTAAAAATGAGAGACTCTCTCTCTTTCAGAGAACAATTTTTAAAATTTTGTGCTGCGGCGATGTACCGTCTCGATCGAATTCAAACAGAATTTCAGGTCGCCATAACCATAGAGTAACACATAGAGACGAAATTCTTGATTTACAATTAAACAAAATTGTTGTTTTGTAAACAAAAATGTGTTTTTATTTTCTTTTGGCAACAACAAAATGTATTTGATTACATGTATTTTGTTGTTACATGAGTTAGGTTTTTGACAACCGACTTAGGTTTATGACAATTAGTTTCGTCTCTTGTTACTCTTTGGCCATAACCACAACTCAAAATTTCAACAATCGCTATCTGAAAGAGAAAGAGACTCTCACTTTTACTCTCGCAACCAATACAATTTAAAAGAGGTTGTGTAACTTGAGCAGCTACATATTTTTTTGTACGTATTTTCATGTGCGAAATAAAAAAATCAAGTGTTTTGTTGTGTATTGTTGCTCCTTTTTGAATACGTTCTCTGGGGTCAAATGCAAATTTTTTGGTAATAACTCTGTATCTCCTAAACTACTGGTCAGATTAAATTAAAATGTATAGAAAATATGTAGAGGAAAACCTAAGCCTTCAGAAAAATCATGATAATACAAAATAAACTACAGGGTGTCAAAGTTGACTACCTCGAGTATGTAAAAGTTTCAAAAAATCGCAACCTACAAATGAAGTCCGATATTAAAGATTTTTATGTTTCTGTAGTGCTTGGCAAGATAAAGAAAAAACAAGCTTACTCACTCAAGTTATTTCTTACAGTTAAAAAGATATTAACGCTTGAATTTAAAATGTTTGATTTTTTGCCTTGACATTCTTTTGTTTTTCGGGAATAAGTCCTGAGATATATGAGGTAAAAATGTTTACAAATATATTGTAAGTTGATATATATTTCAAAATAATATGGTGAAAGAATTTTTTGATTACCTCAATTCGTCTAGACGTGAAAAATATTCAAAGTCAGCACTCTGAAATTAGTATAAAAAATGGCTATTTTTTACAAAAGTACAGCACAATTGTTTCACTTTCTTCTCAAAGATCCATTAAAGAAAGAAAATTCCTTCTTTTTATATTTCAAAAGATAAGGCTTCATAAATGTTTAATAAAGAAATTTTGAATTGATTTAGGCTCGCACCCTACATCTGGCAAAAGTTAAATTTTTATTGATTAATAAAAAAATGTCACGCGAGCTTTTTTAAATTTATTGACGATATTTTATATAAAAATTGATTTAGAACGATTTGATACTAAACTGCTTCCCTCCCGACCAAAAACGAATGCAGGAAAGCAGATTTCATGAAGAAGTAAATTTTTTAAACGACTTTTTTTAACTGCATAAAAAAGCATATTAGCACAATATTTTCGCAATTATTTCTTATGTAATATATAAAATACTTTTGTACACTTTACGTTATATAGTAGGTGGGCGACAAAGTGGGCGGACCCCGCCTATATTTTGTTTCCGAGTTTACATTGGTCCTTGAACTATTTGAACACAATTTTACCTTATATGGGAGGTGGGCGGTAAAGTGGGCAGACCACGCCCATTTTTGGTTTCCGAGTTTATATCGACCCCCAAACTATTTATACAAAATTTCGTACATGCTTTTTTTAAGAGATATCAGCAGAAAAGTATGAAACGGACATCCTGTGTTTCTTGTTTTTAGCCCATAATATGTTTTTTATAAACCGATTTTGACCATTTTCAATCCCAAATAAACTTTATGTAAGACAAATATTTGTGCCAAATTTCGTCCCCCTACGTTGTTGACTCAGAATCTAACCAGGACCCAGAAAATATATACTTTGTGCGGTCTTAAAAGATTCCTTCGACATGTTACACACGGAATGACAAAATCAATATACCCCCCATCTTTTTGATGGTGAGTAGAAAAATATAAAAAAGATATAAAAACCAAAAAGTAACGTTTTGCAAAGCAAAACTCCGCCTATTTTCCAAAAACTAACAAAATATTATAAGAATATAAAAATAGGCTTATTTACAAATTCATTGATGTATAATATGTATATATAGATCTTTTTGAAAGCATTATATCAAGGTCTCAAAACTGACAAAATTTTTTTCATGTACTTTTCACCACCAACTTTCCTTGCATCCTTATAGGTTCCATGAATCTCGGCCTTTAACTTCACATCGTTAACTTTATGTTCTGATCTCGGCTTTTCGTTCGTATTATAGGATTCACCATTGTCCGCCTTCGTCCTTATAATACTTATTCCTCCTAATATCAGTTCTCGCAGCCGCTTTCACATCGTCTTCTTTCGGAATCAACTCTACTGTTGACGAATGTCTTAGGTCGGATAATTTCTTCATGCTGGTCTATGTGAACCATACATCTGGGTCGTTGTGTAACCGGGATCATCCACCAGTATAATTTTTTATTTCAACGGGTGAATTTGTTATTGTACCGGGTTGGTATTCCACAATCATCTGTCCCAATTAGTTCTGAATATTTCAATGACTTAGATCAACTTCGTCACGATCCTGAAATGTTTCTGTCGACGTACACATTTTGGCGAATTCTGTGAACAGGTCTACTTCAGGAACCTTCTCATCTAACTTCTTAGCCAATTTCGTTTCGTCGTACTGGTTTCCTCCGACAATCATCTTAACATTTGTAACTTCCTCTCTATATTCAACTTCAGTTGTACTTACATCTATAAGTTCATCTTTCATTTTCACACCCGTAGGTTTGTCATCTTTCATCTTCACCTCTTTAGGTTTATCACTGTCATCTTAACATCTTCATGTTTCTCATCTTTACATCTTTAAGGCTTATCATCTTTCGACTGAAATATTTACCTTATATAATTTTTGTTTGGTATTGAAAATGGACAAAATCGGTTAATAAACAAAAAAGTTATGGGCTAAATACTAGAAACACAGGGTGTCCTTTGTAGCTTCATTTCATAGTTTTCTGCTGATATCTCTTAAACAAAAGCATGTACGCCAACGAAATTTTGTTTTGGAAACCAAAAATAGGCATCGACCGCCCACTTTACCGCCCTCCTCCCAAATAACGTAAAATTTGAAAAAGTTGATGGTGGGTATATAGATTCGTCCTAGCCGAATATAACATTCTCGCTTGTTTTTACTTCTTTAGGCTCTTATTTTTTCATCAATACATATTCAGGTTCGTCTTTCATCTTTAGGTTTACCCTCTTTAATCTTTTCTTTATGCTCATCATCTTCCATATTTACGTCTTTTACCTTATCGAGCATCTTAAAATAAGCCTTGCCATTCTTCACAACAACTTCGGTCTCGATCAACAGACTGTCTCCAATGATAAAAGAATGGTTAATGTTCTTTTCAGAAACTACATAAAAAATTAGCCTTAAATGAAATATTGTCTATTTCTATCTTCGTATCAAAACGTCCTTTGGTTTCTATTTCGCTTTGTCCTATGCCCCGCAATTTCATCCTATCTTTGATCAAGTTAACACCACCTAATGTTCTTGCCATATCGCATCGCAATAGGCAAACATCACAACCCAAACCGCATGGGCGTATCTCTCTAGGGGACTTTCTACTAGGGTTGTCAGGTGGGCTGGATTCGGCTGGATTTTCCAGTTTTTTTGGTTATTGTCCAGTGTCCAGCAAAAATTAAATTTATCCAGCTAAATATATTAATTTGTGAAAAATTAAAATTTTTAAATTCGGGTTTTTGATGGAATATAGATTATTTTTCCAAAATACATATAATCACAAATTTTCAGAATTAAATCCTTAAAAAAATTATTATATTAACGAAATTTAAAACAAAGGAACAGCACTTGAATAATTTTCATAAAACAAAATATTTATATTTTTTAACGAATTAGATTTTTGAAGTACAAAGGATCTGAGTTATTAAAAATTTAGGAAAAAGTTATGAAAAAGAACCATTTTCTTCTTGATACAAAATTATTTTCTTTGTTATTTTTTGGAAATAACAATAGAATTCTAAAATAATAATAATAATAATAATAATAATGAAAAAATTAACAGAAAACATCAAAATTTTGTTAATTATAATTTTTGACATTTGTATTAGCGTATTTTTCTTTTCAGAGAACACGCATCCAAAAAACTTGAAGAATGTTTAAAATAATTAAAAAAAAAAAATATTGGACGATATTTAAGGATTCGAAAATCCAAAAATTTACTTTATTGGACAATTCATTTTGATTTTAGAAAGTTGCGACAAGTGATGTTGTTTCTTTGCATTTTCTGTGACGATATGCAAAGTGGATACGAAAAACAGCTAATTACACAGCACAGTGGTCCCAAATCGAATTTTTTTGTAACTTGTGAACCGTTGAAGATAAGATAGTCAGAGCTAAGGTGTTTCCGCGTTGATTTGGAGGAGTTCAAGCTCCTAGCGGGTCAGGGGTAGAGGTAAACCTCCAAAGTTGGTGACCATGGGTATGTATTTTTTTTTTAAAAATTCGCCAAAAAGTAATAATTTCTAACAAAATTTAAATTTTACAAAAAACAGATTTTTTATTAAAAAATTTTATAAAAGAAATAACATCCTACCAATGACAACCATGTGTTAAAAAAAAGAACTTCTGCAGCTCTTTTTCACCAGTAAGTACTTCCTTTCAATGACAACACAATGTTTAAATCATCACTTTCAGTTCTTTTTTTTTTTTTTTTTTTTGCTGGGCATTTTAATATTTTGCAAATCGAGGCACTTTAATGTATATATTACAAGTATATTATACAATATACAAGTTAGTTACATAATACAAGTTAAACAATTAAATGAGCAGTTAAATAAAAATTATCAAAATTTATGAGATGTTCATATACACTTACATACATACATTACATGGATAATAAAAAAAAAATATCAAAAAGGAATACTTTCTTAATATTAAGTATATGTCAATATCCTTACAAATATGTAAACAATTATGTATCAAAATAATGTATTTTATTTATTTAATGAATTATACAGGCATGTTTGGGGGATTTGTTTAGATTTTGGTTGGATTGGCGGCGATTATCGTTTCTGTGACGTTTCTTTGTTATGTGTTTTAAGATTTATACCTATATACATATACTCTTTCTAACATGTATAAAAATTATAACCACGGAAATATATTTTGCTCTCTCTTTCTCTACCTGTAAACTCCTCCCATTTGAGTTATTGCCGTTGGTAATGAAATAATACAATAATTTGTCTCGTTTTTATACGTGTGCAACTAATAAAGAGAGAATGGAAAAAATATACCATTGAACAAAAAATGTAAAAGAGTATTAAATGTATACATATGTCGACATAAGGGAGATTATTTGTTCAGTTTATATTTTGTGCTCATTGAAACAACATACATAGTGGCTTTTAGCAACTTAGAAATTACTTAATACTTTCCAGTCATTATCTTTTGCAAAAAGAAAAACTTATTAGTTTGTTAAATAGTGATACAGCAAGTTTTTTTTTAACAATTAACGAATTATGCCGCGGCCGTTGAAAGAAACTTATGGAAATCTCAAGCCTCCATTTTCATACATCTCATTAACTGCAATGGCAATATGGAGCTCTCCGCAGAAAATGCTGCCACTAAGTGAAATTTACAAATATATAATGGAAAAATTTCCTTATTACCGAAAAAATACCCAAAAGTGGCAAAATTCATTGCGGCACAATCTTAGTTTTAATGATTGTTTTATAAAAGTTCCCCGACATTCCAATAAAGCTGGAAAAGGATGTTTTTGGACATTGCACCCTAAGGCTTTTGACATGTTTGAAAATGGCAGTTTGTTACGCCGACGGAAACGTTTTCGTGTAGAAAAAATTGATACAGACTTATTGTCTGTTGAAATGGCTACACTGGTGGGATTTAAACACATAATTAATCAGCAAGCAGAAACTGTTCCAGCCGCATGGGGGAATAACATAGATATACCTTTTGAAAATAAGCACTATCAATCTTTTAACGTTATATCACCAACTGATATAAGTTTAAACACATCATTTAACATAACACGTCAAGATGAATATGAAGCAACTGATCGTCATCAATTTTTACAGCGACCCAAAAGATCATTCACCATTGAAAGCATAATTGGCCCTGAAAAAAATAAACCAGCAGAAAACACCACATTTTTTTGGCAGAATGGCAAAAATCGAAATTTTGAATCTGAATTTTCTTCGCCTGGATTAATTAATATGAACATTACAGCTCCAGTTTCACAACATTTAATTACAGATTCTTATAGTTTACAGCAGAAATTAGCTCTTATACATCAGCAACAGGGTGCTGCACATTTTCAAATCCAACAATCTACTACTGCGGCCCTAATTGTAGAACATCAGCAACAATTTACGCATCACAACTTACTCAATACTTTTTTGGGTCCATTATCAGTATTTTAAATTAATTCTAAAAAATGTGATATAAACTATGCATATTATTTATGTCAAATTATCTTTTAAAAACTTGTACATATGTATATATATATATATATATAAAACTTATTTAAATTTTAGACAAAAAAGTAGCTATGCATTAAAACGTTATTTATTTTTCCTACTAATTTTTAATTATTTAATAAAAATGTGTATTATAAAAATATCTTTTGTCTATCTATTGAAGTTTAAAAAAGGTCAGAAAAGGCCCCAAAAAATAAGGCCAAAAAAGCTAATAATTTTTTATTAAATTTGCGAAAAATTAAAAAAAAAAAAAAAAAAGAAAATGCGACAAATGTTTCAAATATCTTTATAAAATCGTTTTAAATGTATAGAAAAGGGTTTGTGTTAATATCTAGCAGAGACATTTTAAATGATGTTTAAAAAATACTGAAATAAACTAATTAATCATAAAACGATTAACTAATTCAGTTCTTTTTGAAATATTGACATTTTGAAAATTAAATGAACACTTTTTATTATATGTGGGTAAAAATTCCCTCTATAATTTTACGGAAGTAAGCTTGTGGTTAATTGATCCCCAAAAAATTTAACAGATTTCTGAATCCATATTTTTTTCCAGGTCTGTAACCCATTTCTATGAATAATGTTTTTTCTCATACAAAATTATAATTAATTTTTTATATTCTTATGCTACACTATCAATTTATAGCTAAGGAAAACTTGAGCTCAAAAAAATAACGTACATGTTCAGTTCTTGGACAATTGTACCTTTTAAATTGCATTGTCTTATAAGTGAACTGTTTGCAATTTGTGTATCTCATAAAAAATCGATTTACAAGTAATAGTTTGGATACTTTCAGGACCACGTTATTACTGGTTTAAAAATGTATGTTGTTTGAGAATTCCAGATCTTTTATTCTATTTTCCATACAAAAATTAAGGAAGGAAACTATCAAATATATTTGGATATTTCTATAATTATATTTAAACTCTTAAAAAACTGGTAGATATTTCTATAATTATATTTAAACTCGCAAAAAAACCACATACAATAAAAATAAATGTAAAAACACATTATATAAAAAAACATTTTGCATACATAAGAAATCCTGTGAATTCCCGCATGATTTCCGGGGACTGAACATTTTGCGGAATTCCCGTCCCAGTATTTCCCGTGTTATACTACATTTATTGTCTAATGATTATTTTTGACAAATGGCTAACTTAGGTATTTACGCGGTAAAAATTATTTTTACGTAGCTTTTAAAATACCAAATTTTCTGTTAAAAGCAAAAATAAAATGTTTCTCCTAAAAAAACAATTTATTCTTCATTAAAATCAATATTTATTTATTTATTTATTTATTTATTTATTTATTTATTTATTTATTTATTTATTTATTTATTTATTTATTTATTTATTTATTTATTTCTTTCTTTCTTTATTTATTTATTTATTTATTTATTTATTTATTTATTTATTTATTTATTTATTTATTTATTTATTTATTTATTTATTTATTTGTTTATTTATTTATTTATTTATTTATTTATTTATTTATTTATTTATTTATTTATTTATTTATTTATTTATTTTTTTATTTATTTATTTTTTTATTTATTTATTTATTTATTTATTTATTTATTTGCTCGCTGTAGTGAAACAGAGTCTTTGGTGGGAATCGAACCCATAACCCCCAGACTGACAGACTAGGCCATCGGGGCACCTATAAAATCAATATAATATTGGATTTTTGAGTAAAAAAAAATATGTAAATTTAGATGTAATAAAAAAACGAGTTTATAAAAACTCACTTAAAATAGATTTTCCTTTTAAAACATTTAGGCCCGGTTTTATACTGTTCGTTTAGTGTATACTTAAGTCCAAACATAGTTAAGAAATATTCAAGTAAAAGCTCACACTTAAGTAATATTTCGTTTTACAGTTTAAAATCTAAGTTGTCAAGAAAATAAACAAGAAGCTTAGAGCTTTCATGTATTTACATTAGGTTGCCTCTACTTTTGAAGAGTTTTTCTTCAATTAGAAGTTCATAGTATTATTTTATTCAACCTAAAATGTTTCCCATAATTATTTTAACTTCTTACTGAATATCTTTTACTTTAGATTACACAGGTCGACAAAAAAAATTATGTGGACTAGATGACATTCCGCGTGATAAACTAGAGTCTGTTTTCGGTTTTTTCCCATCAGGTCGAGACTTTTTTATGGGCGTGTCTAATATTGCGACATAAATAAGCCGATTACTGGAGTATATTTCACTATAACTCGAGAACGGTATGCACGATTTTTATAAATGATACACCAAATTATGCGAAATAAAATTGGCTTTAAGTCGTTCTGCCATCAAATTTTTATCACCTCAATAGTTTAGGAGATATTTCGAAATAAGTGTCCGAAAAAATGTTCATGCCAAATTGAAGATTTTTTTCAAAAATTTATTTTTAGAAGTGAAAACATCAAAAATGTTTAATTTTATCATCTTTATCTCTAAGCTGGTGAAACTACAACTAAATAAAGCCCCGTATCATCAAAATTGATGCACAAATCTTGATTGCATTCACAGTTAAGTTAAAATACCCATGCATACCTACAGGCGCTGTTGACAGATTTATCTGCATTTTGCCGATTTTTATTGTAAAAGTCACAAAGTGCGATTTGCCGATTTTTATCCTCAAAATGACGATTTTATAAAAAGTTGATATTTACATCACTATTTCTAATGTAATTGTTTTGTCAACAAGTATAACGTACCGTCTATACTAGCCTTTTTCCTGTTTGAACAAGAACAAAACGTCGGCAGAGCAACACACACAATTTTCTTCCTTTTGTTTTCAGTGGGCAGAACATTTTTCGAACAAATCATAATTTTTTGTTTGCCGTTAGTGTCGCTTCGATACTTTTACATGCAGCGCCTCTTCTTCCGCATACAAAATGACGTTTGATGGCAGACATGGTTGCTCGAACAATTGTGCGAACAACGGTGCGCGAACACGAACAAAACATGAACAAATTGGGCTCACACTATCCAAATGCATGTGCGCACAACATTTTGTTCAATGTGCGAGCATGAAAAAGGCTCATGTGGACGGCAAATAAAGAACACAACTAGTTTCTTTTGTACAATATAAACAAGAAAAAAAGAATAGCAATAGGTTACCGTTATTGTTTTTTTTTTTTTTTTGAAGAATTGTGAATTGTTGATATTTTGGGTATTTTTTGTAAATTTTGTTATGTTTACTACCAAAAATATCAACCAAATACTAGCAAATAGAAAAAAATATCAAAAAGAAATAGGGATTGCTTGAAAGAAAATATGTGTAAAAAATATTTTGATTTAAAAGATCCATAAAATGTAATATTGTTAATAAAAATGTTAAGATATTCAAACCGCGGTAAGTTATATCCATTAATATAACAGAATAAAAATAAATAAATAATTAACTTTTTTCTATATGTGTTTTAGATAAAAGTGACGATGAAGATGCTGGAACATCGGTAAGGGAAATTTGGAAGTCTTTTTTAATTAAATATTAATAAAATCAAATCTATTTGTAGATGGAAAAGAAACGGCGAAAAATAAAAGATGATTGGATCAATGATCCCAAAATATAAGTTTGGGCTGTAAAAAAGGATCAACAAGTATACTGCAAATTTTGTAATGTGCTTCTAAGGACATCATCTGGAAAAACGGATTTGATTACACAATCAAATACAAAAAAACATTTGGATGCATCAAATTCAATTTTAATTAATCAAAATACTATTGATTCCATATATTCTGCTGAAAAATATGCAACCAAACGAGCTGAAATAAATCTATCGCTTTTCATAGTAGAGCATAATATTCCATTTGCTGCAGCTGATCATATGACAAAGGTATGTCAGCAACCATTTCATGATTCAGATGCTGCTGTAAATATGACTCTAGGTAGAACAAAAGCAACAGCTATTATTAAAAATGTAATTATGTGTAGACGAGTCTACAGACTTGTCTAATCAAAAGTCTTTATGTCTAGTGGTACGAGTGTGTATAGAATTTCAAATAAATAACTTCTTTTTTGGTTTATTAAATGTAGAAAAATGTGACGTTTTATCGTTATATAACTTGATAGTAAATCATTTTATAAATAATAATATCAATTATAAAAAAAATATATGGGGAAAACTCATTCTGTAGCTCAACTCCTGAAGAAAGGTATTCCAAATCTTTTCAACATAAAATGTGTTTGTCATTCGCTAGCATTATGTTCTTCATATGCCTGTTTGAAACTCCCATCAGCCGTTGAAACTTTAGATAAAGGGATGTATATAACTATTTGCCAAATAGCCCAAAACGTCTTGGACAATTTAACAAAATTCAAGCAATATTAGAAATAAAACCTCTTAATATTTTACATCTATTCCAAACTCGTTGGCTTTCTCTCGAAGCCGTTGTAAACCGTTTATTAGATTTATATAAACCATTAAAGATTTATTTTGCATTAGTAGTAAACGTAGAGAAAATAGATACAGCAAAAACTATTTTAGATAATTTAAATGATAAGAACCAAATATATTTGTCGTTTTTAAAATATATACTCGTCATAATTACAATATTAAAAAAATGTTTTAAAGCGAAACTTCAGAAATTCAAAATTTATATACCCAGATTGAAAGACTTAAAAGTTGTGATGAGTAATTTTCCGAAATGGTTCTTCACTGCTTACACATTAGGTGAATAACTTATTATTTTAACATGGTGATGACATTAGAGGCAACTACTTACCCCATATTATTACATGAAGGCAGTTTGGGAAGTCATTACCTAGATTTCATTACAAGAACTAATTACTTCCATGCTGTTCAATAACCCACTGATTGCAAAGCATTGCAGAAGTAATTATTACTAAAAACAATACTAACTAGTTAGATTTTAGGTTACAAATAATGAATTAAAAACCTTTTATAAAATTTTAAATGTTTCACATTTGTTTTTTTGGAAAAGATACAGAATGAATTAAAAACCATTTTTAATTTTCAATTTGATGAAAAAAGCTATAAAATACTATAAAATTCAATAAAATTTTTTACGAATAGCATAAGACATCCTTCATAATCAGTTCAATCCATTATGTTTTGGAAAAATGCTTTATACATACATCTAATTTTGAAGTTTTCCCAAAGTATTATTGAACCCGTTTAAACAACATTATCTTGAGCCAATGTTTGATGCTAGCAAGTCTAAAAATGGAAAGGTGTTACTTAACTTTAGATATTAATATGAGAAATCAGACCCACCTTAAAGCTCTTTTTGTAACGTTTTTCTTGATATTCCTCACCTGGTTGAATATCCTTTTTCAAGAAATGGCAAACCTATGAAGAAGATAATGATGCTCACAAGATGATAAACTTTCCGAAATTTTCAGCAGCTTACAAAAGTATAAAATTTAAGGTCGATTTTCTTACACGGAAAATTTTTATTTTTTTATACATACTTTTTATTACTTATTTTTTGACATTGAATTAACATTATTTTTAATGTTATTATTTTTTTATAATTTTATACACATTTGTACAGCCATAAATAAAAAAAAATTAGTTCCAAATTTTATAACACTTTCGATCAACTACACACGATATCGAAATATAGGTGTAATAATTTTTCTTCAGCTATAGTTTGATGTATTACATTTATATTGGAGATAAATATTGTTTATACACTTCACCACAGGTGTAAAGGGTATATATAAGTTTGTCATTCCGTTTGTAATTTCTATAATATTCATCTAAGACCCCAAAAGGTATATATATATATTCTGGATCCTTATTGATAGGGGAGTCGATATACAGATGTCCGTCTGTCCGTCTGACCGTCTGTCTGTTGAAATCAGTTTTTAGAAAGCCCCAGTTATCGGATATATATGTTTTATACATCAAATTATAGGAAATATTCCTTAGAAAATTGCTAATAAAAATGAGCAAAATCTGTTGATAAATAACTGAGATATCGACAAAAAACCGAAGATACTCCCAAAAAATCGTATTTGTTGTCGTCTTTTCTCGGCTCCTATACAAGCTAGCGTTTTTGCACGAGAAATTCAAAATCTTTCTTCAAAATTTTTTTCTGCAAAAAAATTGGTCCACTATATCCCAGATATCGGCAAAAACGCATTTTTAGACTTTCTGAAGCTCCTATATAAGCTCGCTTTTAAACAGGTTGGTCATAAATATTTTTACAAAATTTCGGTTTTTTTAATCAACCAAATTCGTTCATAAACAACCGAGTTATGGGCCAAAAACTAAAAAAAAATTATAATATAAATACTTTTTTACTTTTGCTTTTTTTTTTTTTTTGTATGGACAAGTAGTTTAGTAAGCAACAGCAGTAATATAATGAGTAACATTGTTGTTCTTGTTGTTGTTTGAATATGCAGTCAGATTGTATATATTAAACATCTGCATCAAATCATTTGCTTTTCAATTCACAGTAATGTTTTTTAATGTATGCTCTTACATTACTGCGAAAATAAAAAACAAAACAATACAAAACAAACTCTGTAAAAAAAATTATTTGAATTGTGTTGAATTGAAACGATGAAGCAAAAACAAAACATGTTCTGTTCTCTTTGAGAAATTACTGCTTATGAGAGATTTTTAGAAAAACAATAATGTTAAATAAAAAACATCAAAACAAAACTGTGAATTACTGTCATTCCCTTACATCTAATATGAAAAAATGCAGGGAACATAACAATTATGTATTTTTAAATAAACAACAGATAATAATTACGTTTGATTCCAATGTTTTTGCTTAGAAAATGTAATAATTTGTTATTTTAATTATATTTAATTATATCTAAAATGAAATAAAATTTTTTTTATTTGTGATATTTTTATTTACTTTTAATTACATACCTATAATATTTAAATTTTTTTAATTTAATATTTCCTTCACATCAAATTTTGCAAAAAAAAAAAACAAACAAATGACAGTATTGCATTTTTAGATTTAATTCAATTCAATTCAGTTGAAAATGATTTGATGTTAAAGTGTTTTTATAACTCCCTGCACAATTGATTTTGTTTATTTTTGTTTTGATTTTTTTGTCTTTTTCTTACGTACGCACACACAGCTATTTGATTTTAAGTTTAAAAAACAATAACAGTCAATAATTGAAAAGAAAGAGAGTAATTAAAAATGAGTTACAAATGAATTGATGCAGATGTTTAGTATATATGTACATACATATAAAAATATATAAATATTCAATTGTTGTTGTTGTTGTTTATATTTTTAAAGCAATGCTTGCTATGACTGCTTTTTTTTCGTATTCAAATGTTCGTAGTTTGAAAAAAAATTTGGATTGTCGGTAAGATGGTATTATGATGTCGGTAAGATGGTAATATGTTAATATGGTGAAGGGTATCAAAGATTCGGCACAGCCGAATCTTTTTTTTAATTTCATTTGTACTGAAATTTTGCTTTCATATCCATTTCTAATTTGAAAAAAAAAAAAATAAAATAATTTTTAAAAATAGTACCATAAATAAGTATTTACATACCGGGTTATAAATAAGTAGTTATTAGACTACATGTATCTAATGCATAAGGTATGTTGTTGTGACTGAAAGGTAACTACATCCGTAACTACATGCCATTACGAAGTTTTTGCTGGGTTATTTTAAAATTAATTTTAATCGTAATATTTGATAATTTATTATTTGCGGAATAATACTTATTTTTATCCCAGATTATATGCTGATGTATTATATAATAAACATACAGTTAGGGACAAAACTATTTGTACACCCATGCATTTCGTATATCTTCAATAATTTATAAAGAATAAAAAATTATTATATGTAGTTTTAATTCAGGTCCATTTTTATTGAATTATTTGATAAAAAATAAATTAATATATAACACATTGTTAAAAAAAAGTACAATTTAAGTAAAAATCTTTGGGACAAAAGTATTTGTACATCAGTACTTTGTACAATTATTTGTACGTTGGACTCTTGTATGATGATTTTTTTAAATACCGTTATATTTTCTTCGTTAATCGAGTTTTATTTTACAAAATAAGAAGTTGGTTTTAACGTTTTGAATAATAAGCACATCAAAAATGGGAAAGCGAAAAGAGTTGAGTTTGGATATTAAAAATTTAATTATTGATGAACATAAAAAAGGAAAATCTCTCCGGAATATAAGTAATTTAGTAAATTTGCAACATTCCACAGTACAATACATTGTAAGCAAGTATAAAAACAGCGGATCTGTTGAAAATGTGCGTGAAGGTATACGAAATATATGAGGTGTACAAATAGTTTTGTCCCTAACTGTATTTGTCTTCAATATTAAGCAAAAATATTTAAAATAAAAAGGGTAGAAATATTTTTGATTTATATAATATAATTTACAATATCTATTCAAATAAACTTTATATTAGTTTTTAAATCGATAAAAACCGACGTATAGTTAAGGAGTTATAAACATTTAAAGTTACATATTACTAAAAGAGTATACCAAAAAAAAAAATTAAAAACGAGAGAAAAAGATATAGTCGGTCAAGCCCGACCAAATGATACCATACACCATTGTGTACATTATAATTCGGGGAGGGGACTTGATTTGGAGTCAAATGTGGACCAATACTCATAAGTGTAAAATAAAACATACGAATACAGAATATTACGTTGATGCTGACATGTATATGAATTTATTCACTTTTGGGTGATTCCCGAAAGAGGGCCTTACATGGGAGCTATGGTAAATTATGGACCGATCTTTGTAAAATTTGACACTATTATTTATGTTTATATAAAACTTATTTGTGTCGAATATTAACTTAATACTAACATTTTTATGGGATTTCTGCCCGTTAAAGTGATTTTCTGAAAAGGGGTTTATATGGGAGCTATGATTAATTATGGACCGATCTTTTTAAAAATCTGCGCACTTATATAAAAATTATATGTTCCAAATTTCATTAAAATATTGCTATATTTAAGGGATTTATGATCGTTAAACCCTTTTCCGGAAGGACATTTGCATGGGGGCTAGGTGAAATAATGGACCGATCATAACCAGTTTCAATAGGCTTCGTCCCTGGACTATAAGAAATCTGTGTACCAAATTTTATTAATTTTGGTTCAAAATTGCGACCTGTAGTTTGATTACAAGGTTTACATGGACGGACAGACGGATGGACGGAAGGACATCGTTAAATCGTCTCAGAAAGTGATTCTAAGCCGATTGGTATAAATTAAGGTGGGTCTTAGAACAATATTTTTGGGTGTTACAAACATCAGCACAAACGCAAAATACCCTCCCTACCTATAGTGGTGTAGGGTAAAATAAAAATTTTTTGAAAAATTAAAATTTTTGTATGAAAAAATTTATGGAAATTTTGTTAAAAAAAATATTAAATATAGTAGATTTTATTGTCCTACAACAGTTATTTTTGCATTTTATAGTAAAGATATTGCTTTTTAACATATTAAAAAAAAAAAAAATTAAATCGAAAGGGTAGAAATTTTTCAAAAATGCATCCTGAAAATGTATTTGCATTATGAATGCATGTTTAAATTATAATGTTATTGTTAAATTACTGCATTAAAAGAGGACATATTCATCTTCTACATACAGTTTAAATCATTAAAACCGTTTACAACTTTTGGAGATATTGATGTGTAAAGTTACACACTTTCCCGATTTTTTGGGCTTTTTGAAAAATCAAAATCGTGAATAAATTCGCGAATTTTCCAAAATTCAAAAAAATAAAAATGGAGATAATAATCTGTTTATTGTTCTTCGACCTTTCTGTTTAATCAAAATTAAATAAATAAATATTCGAGCTCTAGGTCTTTATGTTTATTTATTGTAACATTTATTCAATATTTCGACATCCTTTGGATGTCATCTTCAGGAATCTAAAAATATATTTACAAACAACATTTATCAACAATTGTGCATCACTGTAACGTACATATGTAAATAAAACGAAAAACAGAAATATAAAATTATAAATACAAAAAAATTGGAGCTTACGAGTAACAATTAAATGTATCAATTACTTGAAGTTTATTATTGTACTAATTTATTGTTATACTTCTTATTTATAATATGCCTATAGCTTTGAGCATAATTATCAGTATCACTCTTAAAATTCATTCTCTTTGATAACGGAACATTAATTATATGTAACATCTCTAGTGTATATCTCTTATCCGTTTGTAATATTTTTACTTTCTCAAAGTTTGGAATGTGTCCTCTCACCACACAGTGTGCAGTTAGTGCTGTTTTTTGTGATGAAAATTTATTTTTATACTTAATGTCAGTTTTATGTCCGGAAATTCTAGTTTTTAATTTGTTCTTCGTAGTACCAATCACATCCAATCTGATATATCAAGTTCGCCTTATCCATTGTATCTATTTTAGCCTTTGTATTCGCAAATAGTTTTCTTAATGTGTTTTGTGCCTTATATGTAATTTTATAATTTTCTTTGTCGTATAATCCTGATTTATCCATTCTTTCTGCTATTCCAGGTAAATAGGTTATTGATTTGTATATTTTAGTGTTTCTATCTGCTGTTTGTTTCGTTTTGTCAAGTTTCCCATATTTTCGTATCAATTTTTCCATTATATTGTCCGGAAAGGAATTATTTTTCAGAATATTCTTTACTTTCATAATATTTGGCTTATGAAATTATTTGTCACTAATAGTCAATGCTCTCCTAAGATTTCCTGCAGTATTTAATATAATTCTCTTGGGTTGACATGAGTAGAAATTGATAATTTTTCCGGAAGATGTTGGTTTTTCAATCTATTTTCAATTTATTTCCTCTTCTTATTATTACAGTGTCCAGAAACGGTAGTCGTCCATTCTCTTCCTCTTCCATTGTAAATTTTATCTGCTGATGGAAACTATTGAGTTTTGACAAAGTATCCTCTATTGCACTTTAGTGTATAATTCCAAATAGGTCGTCAACGTATTTAGTCAATGTCCTTGGTCTAATTGTCATTCCTCCAATGCATTCGCTCAATAGTTCCTCCATAACAATGTCTGCCACAATCGGAGATGCCGGAGAGCCCATCGGTAAGTAATCCTCTGCATTGTGTGTAAATTTTGTCCTTGTATCTGAAGTATCTATTATCCTTAATGCAAAACTTTAAAATTGTCCTAAATAAATCTTTCTCCATTATAGTGTGCTTTTGAATTTCCTTCCATTTTGACATAATAGTACTTATAGCAAAATCTACCGGTATACTTGGAAATAATGAAACTACGTCAAATGATATCAATCTTTCGTCATCTGCTATTGCACTATTATTAATCTTATTTCTAAATTGCACTGCATCATTAACGTTATATTCAGAGTCCATTGTAAGTTGTTTTAAAATATTGACTATGAACTTACATAATTCCCCGGATGGTGATTTTACCGAAGAACAAATCGGCCTCAAAGGTAGGTTATTCTTATGTATTTTCGGTAGTCCATAAATTCTCGGAGCTAATGCTGTGTCAATCTTTAATTTTTTCCTCTCAGTTGTCGATATTATATTGCACTGGTGTAATTTTTCAACTAGATCATTATTCTTGCGTTGTAGTGATGAAGTTGGATCTTTAGCTACTCTCCTATATGTCATCATATCACCCAGGATGTTTTTCATCTTCATTTCATAATCTTCCCGTTCCATAGCCACTGTGACATTACCCTTATCTGCACTAAGTATTAATATATCTCTATTCCTTTTCAAAAATCTTTCAGTTCTATCCACTGTGTTTAGAATATGTCGTTCTCTTAAGTCCAGGCTCTTCTTATTAATAAAGTTATCCAGCATATTACACAATTTTGTTCTTGCCATCTCCTGTTCTTCCTTTCCAACTATTGTTTGTATACAATCTTCTCCATCTGCGATAAGTTGGAAGAAGGGGATTTCTCTTTTTCTCGTCGGTATTGCATATTTCGGACCTAGGTAAAGAATCCATTGTATGTCATTCGGGATATTGCTGTTCGTTTTGTTTACAAACCACTCTTCATTTAAATTTGTATTCAAATCTCTCATCTGTTTAACAATTAGTGCCTCGAATGGACGACTAACGTATCTGGACACTGTAATAATAAGAAGAGGAAATAAATTGAAAATAGATTGAAAAACCAACATCTTCCGGAAGAATTATCAATTTCTACTCATGTCAACCCAAGAGAATTATATTAAATACTGCAGTAGATCTGATTAGGAGAGCATTGACAAACAATTTTATAAGCCAAATATTATGAAAGTAAAGAATATTCTGAAAAATAATTCCTTTCCGGACAATATAATTGGAAAATTGATACGAAAATATGGGAAACTTGACAAAACAAAACAAACAGCAGATAGAAACACTAAAATATACAAATCAATAACATATTTACCTGGAATAGCTGAAAGAATGGATAAATCAGGATTATACGACAAAGAAAATTATAAAATTACATATAAGGCACAAAACACATTAAGAAAACTATTTGCGAATACAAAGGCTAAAATAGATACAATGGATAAGGCGAACTTAATATATCAGATTGGTTGCAATGGAAATGAAGGGGAAACATGTGATAAAATATACGTTGGTACTACGAAGAACAAATTAAAAACTAGAATTTCCGGACATAAAACTGACATTAAGTATAAAGATAAATTTTCATCACAAAAAACAGCACTAACTGTCCACTGTGCGGAGAGAGGACACATACCAAACTTTGAGAAAGTAAAGATATTAAAAACGGAAGAGAGATACAACAAGAGATATACACTAGAGATGTTACATATAATTAATGTTCCGTTATCAAAGAGAATGAATTGTAAGAGTGATACTGATAATTGTGCTCAAAGCTATAGGCATATTATATATAAGAAGTATAACAATAAATTAGTACAATAATAAACTTCAAGTAATTGATACATTTAATTGTTACTCGTAAGATAATTTTTTTTGTATTTATAATTTTATATTTCTGTTTTTCGTTTTTATTTACATATGTACGTTACAGTGATGCACAATTGTTGATAAATGTTGTTTGTAAATATATTTTTAGATTCCTGAAGATGACATCCAAAGGATGTCGAAATATTGAATAGATGTTACAATAAATAAACTAAACACCTAGAGCTCGAATATTTATTTATTTATTTATTTAATTTTGGAAAATGGAGATATTTAAATGGCTCCATTGGTTATATGCGAACCAAATATGAACAAAATCGGATGACCTTCCGTAAAAAAATTAACATTTTTTTATAAATCTTTCATGGAATGTCTCATATATATATATATATATATATATATATATATATATATATATATATATATATATATATATATATATATATATATATATATATATATATATATATATATATATATATATATATATATATATATATATGTATGTATATGTATATATATATATATATATATATATATATATATATATATATATATATATATATATATATATATATATATACAGTTAGGGACAAAACTATTTGTACACCTCATATATTTCGTATACCTTCAATAGTTTATAAAGAATTTAAAATTATCGTATGCAGTATTATTTTTAATATATTTTTATTTAATTAAGTTATAAAAACAAAATTAATATCCAACACATTATTTAAAAAAAATACAAAATAATGAAAATTCATTGGGACAAAAGTATTTCTACATATAATCTACACCTACTTGTAATACTTATATTGGAAAAATTTAATATTTTGTGGGTCCTCCTTTTGCATCTATCACGGCCTGTAATCTTCTGGGCATCGATCGGACCAAATTTCTCGTTTCATCTGGAGATATTTCCTTCCAGGCTTCCTCCAAAGCAATTTAAAGTTCATCCCTGCTTCGGACGTGCTTTGTAGCGACTTTACGTTTCAAAATATCCCAACAGTGCTCGATAGGGTTTAAGTCAGGTGATTGGGGAGGAGAATTAAGTTGTCTTGGTGCATGGTAAAGCAACCACTCCTTCACTGAACGCGCTGTATGTTTTGGGTCATTGTCCTGTTGGAATATCCAACTTTGGCCAAGACCCAAACCATCTACGGAACCCTTCAAATTGTCTTCCAATATACGTTTATATTGATGCTGGTCCATTACACCATCTATAAATACCATTCGCCCTACCCCACTGGCTGCTATTGCCCCCCATACCATAACACTTCCCCCACCATGTTTCACTGTTGGGGTCAAATTGTTAACATCTAACGCTGTATTTTTTTTGCGCCACACTTTTCCCCTGCTATCATTTCCGAAAAGATTGACTTTGGTTTCATCAGTAAACAAAACCCTATTCCAAAATTCTTCGTCCTTATCAATGTATCGTTTGGCAAACTCTAAACGCAAATGCTGGTTTTTTTTACTAATCAGCGGTTTCTTGCGGGGAATTCTACTTGCATATCCCGCAGAATGTAAGATCCTCCCTACTGTTTTTGGATGAACAATTGTTCCGGTAGTATTTGCGATTTGTTCCGCTAATTTTGCCCGAGTTACTCTTGGATTTCTTGCCACTTCTTTTATCACCAAGTTCGCTTCCCGTCTGGAAACCTTTTTTGGCCGTCCAGTTCTTAGCACATTTTCAACAGATCCGCTGTTTTTATACTTGTTTACAATGTATTGTACTGTGGAATGTTGCAAATTTACTAAATTACTTATATTCCGGAGAGATTTTCCTTTTTTATGTTCATCAATAATTAAATTTTTAATATCCAAACTCAACTCTTTTCGCTTTCCCATTTTTGATGTGCTTATTATTCAAAACGTTAAAACCAACTTCTTATTTTGTAAATTAAAACTCGATTAACGAAGAAAATATAACGGTATTTAAAAAAATCATCATACAAGAGTCCAACGTACAAATAATTGTACAAAGTACTGATGTACAAATAGTTTTGTCCCAAAGATTTTTACTTAAATTGTACTTTTTTTAACAATGTGTTATATATTAATTTATTTTTTTTATCAAATAATTCAATAAAAATGGACCTGAATTAAAACTACATATAATAATTTTTTATTCTTTATAAATTATTGAAGATATACGAAATGCATGTGGTGTACAAATACTTTTGTCCCTAACTGTATATATATATATATATATATATATATATATATATATATATATATATATATATATATATATATATATATATATATATATATATATATATCATTAACACAAGATCTAATTTTTTAAATTATGACAATCTTGAAGTAAATGAGCGATATATGCTACATATAAATAAAATGCAGTAACGTAAAATGTATAGAACACATACTATAATTTCAATCCTTCTGCACTTCTCCATCCATCAATTGCCAAATCGATCTAAACCAAAGAAACCGAATTGTTATTAAAATTATGAAAATATCTAATTAAATTAAATATGGCTCCATTAATAATAGACCCTAAAACTTTCCAGTGCACTCAGGATTATACAGGGAAGTTACCGTAAAGCTATCCGCAAAGACTTTAATCGACTCACAACCGACCCAATTTAATCGGTTATTGTTGTTGGACAACTATTTCCAAATGAAGGACAGTTGCACCGTTTATTGGATCTGCGAAATGACTTCCTATATTGAAATGAGAACTAGCTCCAATCATACTCAAAATATTTCTGGTTACGGTTTGAAAATTATGTATAATGTTTTCTATAAAATGTGCACCAGTTTTTCTCATTAGCCACGAATTTGTTGGCGGGAAGTAATTCTGAAAAAGGCTTTAGCGATATAATTGCAAATCTCATTTTATTTCGAATTAGCCAAAATAATAATAACAAGCAATTATAGTATTTGAAAATAAAGGTTTACCTCTAAAAGTCTTGACAAATTAATTTTTTTTCTTGTGTTTACGCAAGGTAAAATATGTGGAAGGACATAAAACGATAGAAATAAAACACAATACTTTTTCAAATTTTCAAAATATATGAGAAGAAAATCTCAATTTTATTTACCTTCAAGATGGCAACGATACAAAGTATATGCAGGGTTTAAATCGCTATCGCCTTTTAAGCAAAACATCTAAATATTGCCATTTACGTGGCTAAATTAAACATCAAAAAGCAATAGCTAACAACTGCTAAAACAAAATTAGCTCACACATTACAAAAGCAGAAGCAAAAATAACACACTGCTTTTTGAATTTATCAATTTTAATAGCACTAGCTGCTGACAAAATTAAAAAATTGAACAAAAGCAAAAAGTTCTTAATGGAAAATTTTAGAAACGAAGCAAAAGCAGCAGCACTCATTTTTTGTGATTACGAAAATCCATCTTAAGTAAAACAAAAAGCAAAAGCAGTCGGACAAAAAAGCACACACAGAAAAACGAAAATGTGCTAAAAGCAGTTCGACCATGAGCTAATAGCCGCTCGAGCAAGTGCTTTTTTGTTTATGAAAATCCATCTCAAATAAAACAAGAAGCAAAAGCATTTGGACAAAAAAGGCACACACAAAAAAACGAAAATGTGCTAAAAGCAGTTCGATCATGAGCTAATAGCCGCACGAGCAAGTGCTAAAAGCCACATGAACGTGAGCTATTAGGCGAATGTCAAAATGTAGGTAGAATTATTATTAGAAATGTTAACACAACCGTATGTGTTTTTTAAGATGAAAAAATTCCATAAGTTAAATATTCGTATATATGAATATCTTGAAAAAGCGTTCAATTGTTTTAATAAAATTGAATTAAATCTTAGAATTTTTAATAAAAACAATAATTTATGTTAGCAATTGCGACATAAAAACAAATATGATAAACAGTATCCTGAATGTATGTTTGATGAAAAGCCATTTGTTAAACAAAATTCTAGCATTTGAAAATCACGGTTAATATCCAAGAATAGTTCTGTTTGAAAATGATAAGTTTTAGCCTCGAAGTTAATAATAAAAATAGAATCAATTTTTGTTTGAATCATGAAGGAAAAAATAGAAATAGAACCAATTTTTGTTTGAATCATAAAAAACTGTTTTTTATTAGATCTTGTTAAAGAAATACAGAACATATGTATTTACCTGATCGATTTTCTGCTTCACTGCATACATTTTCTTGATAGTTTAACGCACACTTTACAGGTAATAAATATAATGTCAAATCGCACATACTAGGTAATTCCATGCAAATTTGGAAAATTACATTATACATTTGTATATCAATAAAAATAATAAAAAATTTTTCATTCATGATTTTGTCATTTAAAATCATTAGAAACCCTTTTATGATACGTAAACATCTGCATCCATTTATAAAAATATTTAGTATATACCTGTAAAAACTTGAAATTCTTTTGAAATTGATCACATAAAAATAATATAAAAATAGTTTTCCTGTAATATGGGTTGTTATACAATAATTAGGTAAAAGTTTGACTTTTTTGAAGCCACTTGATATAGAGCACTTGTTTCAATAATAATAGTTCGTTTTTTTACGTGAAACCTTTAACATTAAAAATATTTAAAAATGCGTTGTTTAAGTACGAAGAACATTAGAAAATTTCAACAATATGTCAGTGTGTAAATTGTGCAAAAAAAGAATTTAAAAGTGTTAAAATGTATAATTTAAAATTACATATGGAGAAAATTCATAAAGTGGCTTTTAATCAAAAGAATAATAAATCTTTGCAAAAATACAAAAAGAAAAATATGAAGTGCGAAATAAGTAAAAAACTTTTAATTAAATCATATATCGGATTGGTAACGGAGGATGCCGTATCATTTAATGTTTTATATTTGGATAACATGAGAAATATAATAAATCCAATATGTAAAGGCATAGAAAAAGGAAGTGGAGAAAAATTTTGTTTGAATGCAAATAACTGCAAAAAAACACTTGCTGAAGTGACAAAAAATATAATAAAAATATGAATGTAAAAATAAATTGATCTCACTTAAAGTGGACAGTGCAACAAGATTATCAAGAAATATTTTTCGAATTTCAGCTCAATATATAAAAAGAAAAATTGAAAAATTAAATCTTCCATACACAAAATTGAAGTCAAATGTTTTAGAATTTTGGAAGGAAAGAAAATATAGTGAACTTGAGCTATATGCACTGAGCAACATTTGCTTTGGAATTCCTCCAACACAGGTAAAAGTTAAATTTTGGAAACAAAAATTTTATACTTTGAATTTCTTGTTTAAATATTCTCTTAATTTTTATTTTATATTCTCTATTTTCAGGTTTTCTGTCGAACGAGCATTTTCAACATTAAAGATAGTATTGGCCGAAAACAGAAATCGTCTCAAACAAGATACTAGTGAAGCTAAACCCTGATTTTCTGGATAATGCCGTATCAGAACTTAATATATTTATGGAAGATGATTGTGCAAACCAATAAGAACATTTTATATCTATTTTTTTATTAAATGTTTTGACAATTTTTTTTAATTATTGGTTTTTTTTGTTAACTTTTTTATTGAAATAGATATGAATATGTTTATGAAATATATTGTAGTTTTTTTTTTTTTAACAATGTACGGTTTTTAGCTAAAACACTTGTTCTCACTTTTGAAGAAAAAATTATTAACAACTTTCAAATAAGTGTAAAAAAATAATTTTTTAGAAGAATTTCCTTGTTTTCTTCTGACAGAAAACTTCAACATACAAATGTTTTTCAAATCTTTTTTACGCATTGCAGGTACCAAACCATAAGAATTTTTGTTTTCTAAATTCTCTTAAATTTCTTATCGCATTCATTATGCACATATAATGTAAATTCATTCTGTGCCTTTCAGCCGGCTACCTATATTTGGTTATGTGGCTTTTAGCTCATGTTCGTGTGCTAATAGCTCTTGTTTGTGCGGCTTTTAGCAAATGTGTGTTCTCACTAGCCTGCTAGAGCACTTCTTATGATGCCTTTTTTGAAAAAGCATTTTTTGTAATTTTTCCTTTTGCTTTTTTGAAGTTAACCTTTTTATTTCTAGCAAAATAAAAAAGCAAAAGAAATATTTTCGTGTTACTGCTTTTTGTGTGGCTATTTATTATTACTGTTAGCTGCTTAAAAAGCATGTGGCAAAAATTTTAATACTTAAAAATGCTAGAAAATTTGAAATTTGTAGAAGCAGTAGGAAAAGCAAATTTAAAAAAGCCTTAGCAAATCATTGCTTTTAAACACTGAGTATATGTAGTTATAAAGATAACAATTAAAAACGAAGAAGCTAAGTGACGGATAATGCTTAAGTACCGTTAATGGTTTTACTCGCTAGTTTGTATTGTAGAAACTACTTGCAAAGATGCATTAAAACAGGAGTAAAAGTCGTTGGCAACTAATATTAACCCAAAAAGGAGTTAATATACAAAAAGGTTTAAATTTGAATAAAATTACGATTTCTACTTAAACATCTTGTTCCAGCAATCTTATATATTTTTATCTCATTTTTAAATTGTCATAATCCCTAAATTTATTAATTTTTTGTATCATTTAAAGCCAATAAACAAAAATAAAACTGGTCGACAAAAAAAATATGTGGACTAGATGGAATTCCGCATGCTAAACGAATCTGTTTTCAGTTTTTTCCCATCAGGTCGAGATTTTTTTATGGGCGTGTCTAATATTGCGTCCCAAATAAGCCGATTACTCGAGTATATTTCACTATAACTCGATAATATGTGAAATTAAATATGATTTAAGTCATTCTAGTATAAAATTTTCATTCACTCAATAGTTTAGGAGATATTTCGAAATAAGTGTCCGAAAAAATGTTTTCATACTTAATTCAAGATTTCTTTTTTTTGACTAAAATTTCTTTTTAAGATAGGAGATGCACTAATGGGAAAAAACATTTTTTTTCGTCTTAAATTAAAAAAATAGGTGGATTAGATGGAATTTAAGGTGCTAAATAACAATCAGCTTTCACTTTTTTCTATCACGTATTGATATTTTTATGGGCATGACTACTATGATCCCAACTTTCGGCAGTCACACTTGTATAACTCGAGAACGGTTACTTAAATTGTTTTTGAACTTAATTTTCATATTTTTTTTAGGAAAATAGTGAAAATTTTGATCCATAACTCTGAAACTCTTGAGCGAATAAAAAATATTGTTGACACACCTTGAAGCATCTTTTGCTGTATCATTTAATAAAATCGTGTCATGCCCATAAAAAAATCAGTACCACCACTGGGTATTTTCACTTAACAGTGAATAAAATCAAGATTTGTGCATCAATTTTGAAGATACATTCCTTATTTTATTCGCAGTATTACTAGCTTTAAGATGAAACATTTTTGATGTTTTCACTTTTAAAAAGAAATTTTAGTAACAAAAAAATCTAAAATTTTGCATAAAAAAGTTCTTTTTTTTTTGTCATTTATTTCAAAATAACTCCGAAACTATTGAGCACATAAAAAAGTGAAGTTTTGGTGATTTTAATATTTTTTTTAGTCCGCATCTTTTGGTGTATCACTTATGTCAATCGTGCACACCGTTCTTAAGTTATGAGGAAATATACCATAGTAATGGCCTTGCTATGGGCAAAATATTAGACACTCCCATAAAAAAATCCAGACCTGATGGATTCATGATTAGCACATCAAAATGCATCAAGTCCAACTGTTCGTCTTTGGTGGAGGATTTTTTTGTCGACCAGTGTAATTGCCTTTATAAAATTGTATTTATTATTTTTTCTATTACACTCTCGGTGTGGATAGACGTGTTTTTACATCGCTCTCATAAATAATTTGTTTAGTGAAGTGTTATGAAATTATTAAACAATAGTTAATAACAAGATAAGTAAAAGACGAATGGACGCTAAACCTTATTGAATATTAGTTATTTAAACTCCACAAAAATTAAAATATATACATTTTTTAAATTAGAAATTATATATTTAATGCCTATAGAAAAGAAACAAAATAAAAAGAAAATAATAAGAAAACAAATATACATTAGTGTTTGTGTTTATGAGTTGCTCCAACTCTCAATTAAGTGAGAGGAGACTCAGTGCAAATGGGAAAAATGCGTACATTGTATTGAGCTCCACGAACAACAATAATAACAATAATATTAAAAACTGCATATATGATCCACAGAAAAACAAAAACTACTTAACAGCAAAACCAATAAATGAGAGATCTCTTTCTCCAACAACAATTACTTGTGCGCCAATTTGTGTAGAACATAGCACAAAAGAAAATCAAAAAAATAAACAAACAACTGATTTAATGGTTAACAAAAAAAGTAATAGTATATAAGCCAGTAACAATATAAACAGTACAAATAATAATATTAACACTTGTGATACCAATACCGTTGATAAAAGTGCATTAATAAATATTAATAGTGAAGCAATTTCTCCGTCATTGCCAATATTGAAAAACACTGGTGCCATACCAAAAAACAAAAATTTAGTGAGTTCGGATATTATTGGGAAAGTTCTAACAGGGATGGACCGATATATTACCATCACTAAACGTAAGTCCAGTCCTAGGACATTAAACATGGAACCGAATCCTAAACAAAGGAAAAATTCGGTAAGTCAAAACCGTTTTGCAATTCTTGATAACCAAGATAATGAAGCAATACCCACAAAGCCTGTCAAAGACATAAAGCCACCACACCCTTTATTTGCGCGAGTCAACTACTAACGCTCTTGTAAACAAGTTGTCCCAGCTAGTAGGCAAAACTAAATTTTACGTAGTCTCTCTACGTAAAGGTAATGTTTCTGAAACAAAAGTTCAGACATACACAGAAAAAGATTTTAGAATCATAGTGATAGCTTCGATAGTGAGAACAAGAATTACTATACCTATCAACTAAAAAGCTCAAAGGGTTTAAAAGTAGTCATTAAAGGAATTGACAATGGAGTACCAACTAATGAGATAAAAGAAGCTCTCGAGTCTGAAGGCTTTGAAGTGAAGTCCGTTCACAACATAATAAATAGAAATGAAATACCTCAACCACTTTTTAGAGTTGAAATTACATATAACTCTTCCCAACTGAAGAAAAAGGGTGCTATTCACCCCATATACAGTTTAAGATATCTTCTAAATCGCAAGATTACAGTAGAGAAACCGATGAAACGCAAAGGTCCTCCACAGTGCTTAAACTGTGCAATGCCCTATTGCACATGAATCTCCCATACGCCTCCAAAATGGCCAATGGGCCAAAAGTTATAATGAAAAAGTGGAAGCATTCGCTAATCATTTGGAAAACGTTTTCACTCCAAATGACACAAGCTCAACTCTTAGGCCTGTAGTAGTTAGCGACCATACTCCCAATCCAAAAAAAGTTCCGGCTCTCTGCCGTGAAGTCAGCAGTAGAAGGCCTAAGGCAGGAAAATCTCCTGAAACGGACAAAATTACCAGTACTATGATTTGTTTCTTGCCAAACTCGGCTCTAAGATTTATTTTATTTATTTTCAATGCCATTTTACGTGGCTACTTTCCATGTACATAAAAATTGTCAGAGATAGTAATGATACCCGAACCCGGAAAAGACGTCACTCAAGTAACGTCTTACCGTCTAATAAGCCTACTATCAATTTTTTCAAAATTGTTTGAGAAATTGCTCCTTGAGAGCCTATTATTACATCTTACTAGTAATAACAGTATACCTAACCATTAGTTTGGTTTTAGAAAAAAACATGGTACTATTGAACAAGTTCACCGAATTACAAATCTCATAAGAAAAGGTTTCGAGAGCAAGCAGTATTGCTCAGCATTATTTATTGACATATCTCAAGCTTTCGATAAAGTCTGGCACGAAGGACTTATACATAAAATTTCCACATTACTTCCACAAAACGTTCATAAGTTACTAAAAAACTATATATTAAATTGATATTTTCAAATTAGATCAAAAGACGTGATTTCTTCACGCAGAAAAATTTCTGCAGGTGTACCTCAAGAAAGTATTTTAGGGCCGCTTCTTTATATATTTTATACGGCAGATATGCCCACGAGCCCCATGACTCATACATCAACTTTTGCAGATGATACTGCTTTTTTAAGTGTGCACACAGATCCCGTTATAGCATCCGAACAACTACAATCCCACATTACTGAATTGGAGAACTGGCTACACAAATGGAAAATCAATGTGAATGCTACGAAATGTGTCCACATTACATTTACTTTACGCAGGGAAAGTTGTCCTCCTATTCGAATCAACAATATCCAAATCCATGAACAGGACAAAGTAAGGTATCTTGGAATTTACTTGGATCGGCGTCTAACATGGTCTCGTCACATAAAATCAAAACTTACACAAATGAAACTAAAATCTTCCCAAATCCATTGGTTAATTGGTCCAAGGTCGGCCCTAGACCTGGACTATAAGGTTCTCTTATATAAAGCAATAATAAAACCTATATGGTTGTATGGCATCCAGCTCTGGGGATCAGCCTCCTCAACAAACATTGAGAAAATACAGAGAAGACAGTCGAAACTTTCAAGAATAATAACAGGTGCACCATGGTACGTCAGAAATAGTAATATCCACAGGGATCTAAATATTCCTACAATTCGTGAGGAGATAAAAAATAGCTGCACAAATTACATGAAGAAATTAGCGGAACACCCAAACCCCCTTGCAAGGGATCTGCTTACATTTGAGGGTCACAGACGTCTAAGAAGATTGGAAACATTGGATCTTAGAAGATAACACTATTAATAAAAACTCTACGTTGGATTTTGCAGTGGCAATATCAACATTAATTTAAGTTTAGGTTAAGATTTTAATACTTATTGCAAATTTCTGAAAAAGAAAGATTCAATAAAAACTAATCATAAAAAAAAAAAATTGTGTCAGCAATTGTCAAATTCTATCTCTCTCTTCAAAATGTTACGTGTGGACCAATAAGAAATCTAACATAAGCTGTCAAAATTTATTGTTCTTTTTTAATTTTTTTTCTTTTTTTAACAAAACTAAGATGGAAAATGTATTAATTTTGTTTTGAAAAGACAAATAAAAAATAAAAACGGAGAAAAAAATAAAATTTAAAAAGACAAATTAAAATTTTAATTTCTTATGTATGTTTTATCCACCTCTTAAAATGTATTTGGAAATAAAAGTTTGCTCCCGTTATTCTGCCGACGTTATTTCTTATGTTAGGAAATAAAAATTTCTTCGTGGAGACGTAGAGTGAGAGATAAATAATGATTTATTAAAAAAAAAAATTATCGATATTTTTTTCTGTTTAGTAACTTTTTGAATTCGATGTTAAAAATTCTCATGATGGCGCATTTACGCTAGAATTTGATGGAGTATATAAAAAAAATATAAAAAATAATATAAATCTGTTTGATTTATTCTGTAATTTACTATTGTCTTTTAATATATAAAAGAGGATTTATTTCCTATTTTTGACAAATAAAAAAACAAAAAAATTCGAAATTTCTTTTTCTTACACAAAAGTCTAAGAAGAATTATTTATGTTAAAATATCCCGTTATGTTAAATCGATAAAGCTTTAAAATTTAATACAATATTAAAAACTAACAAGCATGAATGTTATATTCGGCTCGGCCGAATCTATATACCCACCTCAAGTTTTTTAAATTTTACGTTATATGGGAGGTAGGCGGTAAAGAGGGCAGACCACGCCCATTTTTTGTTTCCGAGTTTACATTGGCCCTTGAACTATTTGTACAAAATTTCGTTGACGCTTCATCTTATAAGGGAGGTGGGCGGTAAAGTGGGCGGACTACGCCCATTTTTGGTTTCCAAGCTTATATCTAACATCGAACTATCTACAAAATTTTGTTATTGTACATGTTTTTATTTAAGAGATATCAGCAGAAAAGTATAAAACGAAGCTACAACGGAAACCTGTGTTTCTAGTATTTTGTCCATAACTTTTTTTAATTAACCGATTTTGCTCATTTTCAATACCAAACAAACCTTGTATAAGATAAATATTTGAGCCAAATTTCATCGTATCCTGCTTTCAACAGACAGACGGACGGACATAGCTAGATCGACTCAGAATCTAACCAGGACCAAGAAAATATATACTTTACTTTAAATGATTTTTTTGACATGTTACACACGGAATGACAAAATCAATATCTGGTCCAAATCTTATTTTTTAATACCCACCTTCAAAAAGATGATTACAGAAAAGATAAGTTACAGAAGAGTTAATTTAGGTGCATAAATTAAAATAATATTATAAAATGATAGGGCTTTGGGGAAGTAGATATGCTGTCCTTGCTCCTATTAAATGAAATATTGTCTGACCCATAAAAAACCTATTTCCAATTGACCAGTATTTTAGAACAAATTTACGTTTTTCTCATTTCAGAATATATTGGAGATAGGCGTGTACTTGCAATGATATTCTCAAATCATTTTATATATTCACTTTGGCTCTAAAGTAATATAAGTACCAAAAATTCTGCGACACCTCCTTTTATTTTTATAAAATATATTTTTTTTAGCCAAAAATGCGTTTTTCTCATTTCAGGATATACAGGAGGAAGGGGAGTTTATGTTCCAATTGAAAAAAAAAAAAATTGGCAGACTCACAAATAATATATATTCAACTGCAATCACTGCCCAGCAAAAAGCAGGTTTGTAAGGGAGAGATAAAAGAACTCTCCCTTACCAACCTGCTTCAAGAAGGCATGATTTTTGTTCGTGATGTCCCACTTGGTAGGGCTCTTTGCTGCGCTACGTATTAGGTTCATACATGCGCATTTTAAGGCATCATAGATGTGATGATTTCATGCCCCTTTTATGTGCATCTTTTAGAGATCCCAGAAGCTGTGAAATCATGCCTTGAATTAAAATAATGCATTTATAAAAAATATTATTTTTATTTAATATTATTTTTTATTGGATTTGTTTTATAAAAATTTAAAAAGAAAAATCGACAATTTTTTAAATCAGATCATCAACTGGCCTTTTTATTGGGGGAATCCTTAATTATTTAATCTGCAAAAAAATTATAATATTAAAAAGTTATATTACTTAATAGAAAAAAATTAACACAAAAACATAAGATTATGTTATACGTACCGTATATTAAAAAAATAAATCACCCATTGTTTTTTCTGTAATCGTATTTTTTTTTCTTATCGTATAAAAACAAAAACACAAAATTTCTTCAAAACAAGTCAAACTAAAAATTAAAAAAAAGTAATAAAACACAAAATACGTTACAAAACATGTCATTTCTTGTATATTATAAAGAAAACTAAAAACAAAATACATATTTAGAGCTTTATTAATTTAATAAATAATATTATTTTGTTAATATAATAGCTATTTAAAATAAATAAAATTTTACTTACAATTTTAATATAATTTTTGTACATTATTTTTTCCGACTTTCACGAACAAACTTACCTCTTAACACTTTGAACGTTCGATCACAACTAATCAACTCAATTGAAAATATTGCATCATCCAACTTAGCAGAACTTTTTGTATTAAATTACAAATAAAAATGGGGAGAAGAAAGTCATTCGCTTACAATCCCGCATCCACGTAAGCGAGAGAGGATGCAGGTTGTAATTCGGTAAAAAAAAAAATATGAGCCCAATGTAAATTTCTCGCTTCCTTTATAGCTTACTCAAATGCGCATCAATGATGTGCTATCGGCAGGCATGAATAATTTTGCACTGCTTACCAGTACCTAAAAAATTTTTGCTGGGTGGTGCTATTCTGAACAGTATTCGAGCAGTAATTCCATTTTAATACCCTACAGCGCCATGCTCTGAAAAAAGTAACTTTAACGAATAAAATATATTAAATGAAATTCATTATTTTTTTTTTCCAAGAATTTATTAATTTAATATACGAATTAGTAATTTCAATGAAAACATTAATTAAAACTCAATGAATTATGAGCAGTGCATTAAAACCGTTCATTAAATTTATTTCTTAATGTAATAAGTAAATCAGTTATTCGATTTAATGTACTAGTTCATTGACTTAAAATTATACAATTCGTTGATTCAATGTATTAATACATTTATTTAATTAAGAAGAAGCATTACACAATGAACAAATACATTGAATCCAGTCAGGATAATGTGTTGTCATATTAATGTGGTGTATAAATGGATATTTCATACTATCATTGTACAAGCAATATAGACGACAAAAGGAAGTTCTTTATAAAGTAAATGAAAAAAGCAAACAGGATGTTCAGGATCTCATCTGTAAAATGTATTTTGTTTATTAATATTATTTAAAAAATTGTAATATAAACATTGCACATAGGTCCGAAGTCACACTTTTTTTTTTTGCCAAAACTCAACTCGCGCAAACAAAACTTTTTTACTGCAGTGTAATAGTAACATTTAAGATTCTATATTTTTAAAGATGTTGCACTCAATAAAATTTAAGAAAACAAAAAATTTGTGCTTCTTATGATAAGGGGGATAAGTAACAAGGGAAGCCAAAATCCATCACCAAAACAGAGAAAGAGAGTTCGAACCCAGCAAACACAAAGGTGTGATATCAAATTGAGAATGATTTTAAATTAAACCCTTTCACAAACGTCAAACGTTTGAGAACGCTTTGAAAATAATAGCTTTCTCAACAAAAAGGGGAATTAATTATCAAATTGAAATATGTTTGATATCAAATGATAAAGTAAATAATAAGTAAAATTAAAAATCAAATAATTTTTATTTATGTTCCACATTTAGTCACAATCTACATTTGAAAAATGTTTGAGAATTTCATTTGATAATGATTTTATAATAATAGCATTTCTCAATTTGAGAATTAATTCCCCTTGTTGTTGAGAGCGCTATTCTTTTCAAGTTATTTTTAAAGCGTTCTCAAACGTTTGACGTTTGAGAAAGGGTTTGATTTCAAATCATTCTCAATTTGATATCACACCTTTGTGTTTGCTGGGTTCGAACTCTCTTTCTCTGTTTTGGTGGTGGATTTTGGTTTCCCTTGTTACTTATCCCCCTTATCATAAGAAGCACAAAATTTTTGTTTTCTTAAATTGTATTGAGTGCAACATCTTTAAAAATATAGAATCTTAAATGTTACTATTACACTGCAGTAAAAAAGTTTTGTTTGCGCGAGTTGAGTTTTGGCAAAAAAAAAAGTGTGACTTCTGACCTATGTGCAATGTTTATATTACAATTTTTTAAATAATATTAATAAACAAAATACATTTTACAGATGCGATCGTGAACATCCTGTTTGCTTTTTTCATTTACTTTACAAAGAACTTCCTTTTGCCGTCTATATTTATATTTATATATATATATATATATATATATATATATATATATATATATATATATATATATATATATATATATATATATATATATATATATATATATATATATATATATATATATATATATATATATATATATATATATATATGTATTTATATATATATATATATATATATATATATATTTATATATATATATATATATATATATATATATATATATATATATTTATATATATATATATATATATATATATATATATATATATATATATATATATATATATATGTATCGTATGTATATAAAAGTAAAAATTAACAACCATACTATATTATAAATTCATTGTGTTAATTTATAATTTTATAACTATACATTTTTGAACAATACATATTTCTAATAGCATAAACACAGTGCACTTCGCTATCCTATCAAGAAAAAAAATTGCAAAATTGACAAAATTTGGATAGAGCTCGTGGGCAGACCTTTGTCCCAAACTAATCCGCATTTACTTTACACGCATTTACATTAAGATTTCTTTGGAAAACATTAAAAGAGTGATAAAGCCCACAACAAAAAACTAATTTTATCACTGAATAAATATTGCCACCTTTTTGGAATTTTGAATTTTGTAGAGAATCTGGCAAACATTTTAGAAAAATTCTAGGAGCAATATTAAGCCAACCAAGTTAAAAAAAAAAAACTAAAAAAAACGAGGCTAAAAATGAGGTAAAAATTGATTTCGACCCGAATATCTCTTAAACTAAAAGAGATAACCTACGCATGTAAGCATATTTTTTGTAGAGATTTACAAGGACTATCTGTATATAAAATTTCTTTTCTGACATATCATAATTGAATTTTTGGCGATTTAAAAAAATACATACCCGAGATGGGCAACTTTGGAGGGCCACCCACTTCCCCCCTGACCCGCTAGGATCCTGTACTCCTTCAAATCAACTCGAACACACCTCAGCTCTAACCAACACACCTCAGCTCTAACCATGTGAAATTTTATTGAGATACCTTTAACGGTTCTTTAGTTACTGAATTATTTCCAAAAAAAAGCGTTTTGGAACCACTGTTTTTAAACGATTCACATTGAAGTAAAAGGGGTGGAAAATTGCGTTTTATTCAGGAAAAGGTGATATCAATATTTTAATGATTACGTTTTATTTTTTTTATTGATTACTAGTAAAAAAAATTCAGTTTTAGAATTTTAAGATTTTTTTTTAGCAGAACGGTAATGTCTGTCCGTCCATCTATACATTAGAGTTAAATGGGTCGAAAATTATGCATAATTCAGAGAAAGGTGGTATCAACACTTTAATGATCACGTTTAATTTTCCTATTTATTAGTAAGTACAAAAATGCATTTTTAGAATTATAAGACGTTTTTTGGCTGAATGGTAATGTCCGTCCGGCCGTCTATACATTTGGGTTAAAATGACGCTTCATTCAGAAAAAGGTGATATCCAAATTTTGATGATCACATTCTATTTTTTCTATTCATTAGTTAGTAAAAAAATGCATTTTTAGAATTCTAAAATAATTCAAAATCGTTTAACTTTTGACTCAATAAAGATAACGACTCAAAATTTTCATTGTTCAAAAGATAATTTTGCTTTTTAACCAACTACATAAAATATAATAAAAACGGTTGAAAATGTTTAGCTATATATGGAAAAATCTTAACCAAGAAATTGAGATTTCGGAAAATTCAGGTGATATAAAAATCTTGGAAATGGGGTAAGGAACAAAAATTCGCTAGTGGTTAAACATTTTCAATGACACTAGTACCCTATTTTGAACCCCCATAGTTCCGCTCCTAATGCGTATATAATGCTACTGTGCTCTGCTACGCCTAGCCGATTAGAAGTTACAGATTTATTTCGATTCTTCCCCACTGTTTAATGTTTGACAAAGCAAAGAAAACGTCTGCACTTAAGCTGTTTTTTGAAATCTACTGGTTTTTTTGAAAAAAAAAAAAAAATATTTTCTTAAATCGGGCCAGCTTTTTTTCATAATATCAAAGTGGACAATATATACTATTTTTCAGAAAAATTTTTAGAACAAACATCCTTTAACATTTGAAAGGTGAAAATTAGTGTATTTTAGGACAGTTTTCAAAAAAATAACAAAAATATTAGAACAAAATATAATTTACAAATACTTGAAGAAAACTATACTTAAATATCTTCAGTTGATGGTTTCATTTTAAATGTTTACCTTAAAAAACTTTTTATTTAAAATAAATATACTGAAAGTTGATGAAAATTTAATTTTTTACTATTTTTCAAAAATGCAAAAAAAAAAAAAATCTTAACTTTGATAGCTCCTTATAAGAAAACATCACAATCTAGCTTAAAGATTTTAATTAATATTGATACATAATTTTGTCTATTTTTATTCGGTACCAAACTTTATTATAAAACTTCAAATTTTAAAATTCAATTAAGCTCCTCTTTTGACACATTTTACCCTAACGTGCGATTGTGTAAAGTATTTATGCAAGTATTTGGTATCATTGGAAAGATTATTACTTGAAAAATAATAATATATAAATAATAAAGTATTCGAAATAAATTCTTTCATAAAATTGACCAAAAAACGAAAAATGTTTGTGTTTAGTGTTATTTTTCAAAAAAAATTTAATATTTGAACTTAAATAAAATCTAAATTAATTAAGCTATTAGTGTGAAATTTTAGTATAATATATAAAATTAAAAAAGAAAGGAATAAATAGATTTCCATTTTCTTACTCCAAAATACCCAAAATTCCAGTTCGGGGAAAGCTTGCTTCAAAAATTTACTCTTTTCAGTAAAATGGTTACCCTGTCGTTATAAGAGGCGTGGCTTATTAAATATTTTGTGCGTGTTTAGCGAATATATGTAGGTATGTAATCAAGGTATTTTTTATTTTTGCTTTGACATTTTTGAGATCCACAAAAAACTAAAAAAAATAAAAATTAAAATTAATGAAATTCTGATAGGGCTAGCGGGGAGACTATTACCCCAAATACCCTTTACATGCATTTTTGTTAAGCTTTCTTTTAGAAACATGGAAAAAATTTATGGTCCGGAGGAAAATAATGGATTTTAAAGTGAAAAAATGTTACCACCTTTTTGAAAAAAATCACAAAAAATCACATTTTTTTTTTAAATTTCCTCTTCAAAATAATATAACTGTTTTTCCGCCAAGTTAAAAGAAAACTAAAATAACATGTCCAAAAATGGGTAAATATTTTACTTTGGTCCAAATATCTCTTAAAGTAAAAGATATCTCACAAATGAAAGCATATTTTTTGTAGAAAATTATAAGGACTATCTATGAACAAATTTTTTTTAATAAAATCATAAATGAAATTTTGCCGATTTTTAAAAAATTGTCATACCCGAGGAGACCAATTTTGGAGGTCCACCCCCCGTCCCCCAGACCAGGTAAGAACCTGTGCTCCTCCAAATCAATTGGAATACACCTCAGGATCGTTCATGCGAAATTTCATTAAAATACAGCCAGTAGTTCTAAAGTTACAGAATTATTTCCAAAAAAATCGTTTTGGGCCCACTGTGCGAAACCGTTCTAAAAATTTGTTCCATTTAAGAAAAATTTGGTTCGAAGATTGTTTTATGATTTATCTATTTATGCTTTAAGTGAACGATTAACAAATTTTACTTAATTGCTTAATTTTAAAGCAGTATTTGGGCTATTCTAGTTCTCTTTTGGTACATCGCATCCAGGTATTTCTTGGATGGCCTCTTCGACGTTGTCCTTGGATGTTGCAGTGTAAGACAGCGATATCATTGCGTGGGCGATGTAAGAAGTGGCCCAACCAGGTCCATTTCCTTCTACGGATTTCTATTTCGACAGGACTAGTATTTGTTCGTAGTAGTTCTTCATCTGAAATTCGGTTTGGTCAGAAAGTTCTCAATAATTGGCATAGACAGCGATTAATAAAAACTTGGATTTTGCGAGTTGTCGCTTGTGTCAAACTCCAGGTTGTGCAGCCATATAGTAAAATGAATTTGACTCCACAGTTGAAAATTCTTATTCTCGTTTTAGGCGAGATGTTGTTGCATCTCCAAATTTTATTCAGTGTAAAAAAGCACCGAGGTAGCAAAAGCTGTCGACATCTTCAATGACATGCCGTCCATAATAAGCGGATTTACATTTGCTGTGCCTATTCTCATAAGCTTGGACTTTCCAGAATTTCTTTTCAGAAAGAACAGCATATTCTGTCAGGCGTCCCACAGTGGGTCAAACGCAAATTTTTTTGTAATAAATCTGTATCTCCAAAACTACTTCTCGGATTAAATTGAAATGTATGGAGGAGTTGCAGAGGAGGACTTATGCTTTCAGAAAAATCATATTGTAGTTACCCTGTGATAACACAAGATAAGCTACAGGGCGTCAAAATTGACTACCTCGAGTATGTAAAAGTTTTATATTTATGTAAAGTGCTTGGAAAGATAAATAAAAAATATACCTAAGTATCTCTTACAGTTAAAAAGATATTTACACTTGAATTTTTGATTTTTTGCTTCGACTTTCTTTCGTTTTTCGGGAATAAGTCCTGAGGTATATGAGGTAAAAATAGTTTAAAAATATTTTGTAATTTGCTATATATTTCAAAATAATATGCTGAAAGAATTTTTGGATTATCTCAATGCGTCTAGACGTGAAAAATATTCAAAGTCAGCTCTCTGAAATTGGTATGAAAAATGGTTATTTTTTTACAAAACTATAGTACAATTCTTTCACTTTTTTCTCAAAGTTTCGTTCAAGAAAGAAATTTTTTCTTTATATATTTCATAAGATAAGGCTTCATAAATGTTTAATAAAGAAATTTTGAATTGATTTATGTTTGCACCCTATATCAGGAATTGGTCGAAAATGGTGAATTTTGGAAAAAGGTTGAATTTTTATCGATTAATAAAAAAATGTCACGCGAGCTTTTTCAAATTTATTGACAATATTTTATTAAAAAATAGATTTAGAACGATTTGACACTACACTGCATAAAAAAGCATATTAGCATAATATTTTCGCCATTATTTCTTATGTAATGTATAAATTTTATATATCGATCTTTCACACCTGCAAAAATCATTTAAGCTTTACAAATAAACTTTTGGCAATTTTTCAAAATTAAAAAAATATGAAAAAGATATAAAAATAAAAAAAATAATGTTTTGTAAAGCAAAACTCCGCCTACTTTCCAAAAACTAATAAAATATTACAAGAATATAAAAATAGACTTATTTTCCAATTCATTGATGTATAATATGTATATATAGATCATTTTAAAAGCATTATATCAAGGTCTCAAAACTGAGAACTTAGGTCAACTCTCACCAAATTCATTGCACAGTGGGGCAGAATCGAAATTTTTTTTAAATAAATCTGTAACTTGTGATCGGCTGGTTGGATTTGCATGAAACTTTGTATATATATAGCAGAGGAGTGTACAATGTTAAGTTTGGAAGGGGGACGGAACATACCCCTCAGGGGCGGAGCTAAAGGGACTCAAAATTGGGTATCTCTGACATACAAATTTTTCAATCGCTTGCCAAATTTTTCTCGTCCAATTTCAAATATTCAAATACATTATTATAGGCACTGATAAGAGCTACAAAAAACGTGCTTACATGTTCTATTTATCTCTTATAGTTTTTGAGTTATTTCCATTTGAATTTTTAAGTACCTCAATTTTGTATGTTCTTGGTCCAGTTTTATTCATATATATCCTAGTGTTTCTGACTGATTTCATTCGTTTTTTCTTTCACTAATTAAAGAACAAAATTACCTATCGAATAAAAATATATCTTTACCGAGTCCAAAGATAAACGATTCTGAATTTAAAAATTGCAAAAATTACGACTTTTTGTGTTTTTCTGGCCGAAAAAGTATCTTCACTCTTTTTTCTCTACAATAAAATTTTCTTTAACAACATATAAACATTTTACACTTTTCTGAAAGGTATTTTCATAGAGAAGACTCTAAGATAAAAAACAAGCCAAATAACTCAAACGCTCAAGGTACACACCCTCCCGATTTTGACCCATTTTAAATAAAAGTTTTGACTTTAGACTATATTTTCTCAAATCCCAAAGCACGAATCGGCAAACGGAATGCAGTTTAAGAATCTGCAATATGTTACTAAAAGTCTTCAATCAAAATCTACGGGACTTCGGAAAAATGTGGATTTTATTGCCGAAAATGTGAAAAAACACATTTTTGGGATTTTATTGTATTGTGGCATTCCTTTTAGAAAAATCCAAAATTTTTTTTCACTTTATACAACCACCGAAAACTTCGTCAAGATATCTCTAATAACAAAGATTTTATTACAGATAAAATATTTAGAGTTTCTCAAAAAAACACTTTTTCACAAAAATTTGATTTTAATTTAAAAAATCAGAAAAACTATAAACTCGATTTTTCCCATCTAAATTACATTGCATAGCTGACGTAATTCTTTGTTATACAGAAAATATTGAAATCAATATCTTTTACAGAACCGAAACTATGCCACTTTAAAGTTTATTAAGTCACGGAAAATTCCAAAAGCATTGTATTATTGTGAATGTGAAAAAGCTATAACAACATAGATAATTTGTTCCCGTAGCCAATGTTCGAATGTGTGTTTGTGCAAAAATACGCAAAAAATGCTATATCCAACCAGCCGATCACAAGTTACAGATTTATTTCCAAAAAATTTCGATTCTGCCCCACTGTGCATTGTTTTACAATATTTCCATATGTGTGTATACGTAACACACAATTGTATTGGCACATTGTGGTTTTTGAACGATAATATTCGCAATAATCGCTTATATTTATTAAATATTGCTTATTTTTGAAAAATTGACAAAAATTGATTTGTAAAGCTTTTTAAATAATATTTGCAGGAGTGAAAGATCGATATATATTTTATACATTACATAAGACATAATGGCGAAAATATTATGCTAATATGATTTTTTATGCTATTAAAAAAGTCGTTTAAAAATTCACTTTTTTGATAACATCTCCACTCCTTCATTCGTTTTTATCCGGGCGGGAAACAGTTTAGTGTCAAATCGTTCTTAATCTATTTTTTGATAAAATATTGTGAATAAATTAAAATTTTTTTATTAATTTTATTAATAAATTTTTTATTAATCGAAAAAAATGAAATTTTTTTCTAAAATTTACAATTTTCGACCAACGCTGAATGTAGGGTGCGAACTTAAGTCAATTCAAAAATTCTTTATTAGCCATTTATGAAGCTTTATCTTTTGAAATATAGAAAGAAAAAAATTTTCTCATTAACGGAACTTTGAGAAAAAAGTGAAAGAGTTGTACTATATTTTTGTAAAATTATAGCCATTTTTCATAAGGAGTGCGTTCGAAAAAATTTTAACATATATAATATTCAATAACTTGGAAACGGCTGATCTTAGAGTTTTCATTCTTCTTTTATTTATACAGATCACAGGAAAATATTACTTTTATAGTTCTAACCACTACTTATGAACTTGGGTACCGTTTTTGGTAACCCTTCCGTTAGAGATTTGATAGTTGATTCAGTCACTTTTTTGAACAGTGTGCACATCTTCTTTTAAAATATTCGGTATTTTGGGACACCTTTTTGTGCTCTTCAATTCACTTTCCACAAGAGCTCAATATCTCTCCACTGGTCTTAGGTCCAGACAATTTGTAAAATTTACCTCTCTTGGTACAAAAACTATGTTATTATTTTGGTACTACTCCAGAGCTTTCTTAACGTAGTGACATGATGCTAAATCGGGCCAAAAAAGTGTGGACATTTTGGTATGTATATTTTGGTATTTATAGAGCCGAATGTAACAAATTACTTTCCTGTTTTGTCGCAACTGCAAATGCTTGTTATACCAGGAATTTTTAATGAAATTTTTTCTGCTTTTGGGTCCTTACTAGAGCCCTGCAAACTGTGTCTTATAAGGCTGTACAAGCCACTTGATATTTTTCAAGTGTTGTTATCAGTGTGTGTGCGGAGTAATAAATACTGTTCTGCAGGCACTTAAAACCATACAAATACTGCGTGCGTGCTTCAACTTTATGAACAAATCATGAGTGTGCTATGATAGCGACCAAACAAGCCTCTCAAAGGCTTGTATAAAAAAAATACAAGCCTTTTGACCACTTGTTTGCTTCAATAAGGAAAAAAATTGTGTTTTCTTTTTTATTAAAATTATATGTGTGTGTGTGCGTTCATGACTGTATAAAGTAATTTCGTAAGTAAAACAGTCGTTTAAAAGTATTGTTTATAAACTTATTGTTATTTACGATCAAATAAATTATTAATGTTACTAGTTATAACAATTTAAAGAAACATGCATTAAGTTTTATTAGTAAACAGATTTTATTAAATATTTAAAGTTTTTTACAAGGTTTTTTTATATTATTACTTAAAACAAATATATACTTAATTACTTATATACTACTTTCTTATACATATGTATATAAATACTTAAACTATATCACAGATAATAATGTTGTCTGTATTCATGTGAAGAAACATAATCTGTGAAAAGATGGTTGAGTTGGAGGAAAGATTCGTTCTTTTTTCCGATAACAATTGTCTAGCAATTGAAAAAACTCTTTCGGAACTTGCACTACTTGCTGGAGTAGCCAATAGTTTGCAGCTTAATTTATACAACAAAGGCAACTGTGTTCGATGTAAATACCACCAACTGATGACATTAAAGTTTTCTTCGAAGGGAACATCCAGGTTTTGGTATGTTTGAATTTCTCTATCTATTTTATCATCCCATGTTAGATTTGATGTTGGCGATACAAAATTCTTGAAATATGATGATATTACTGATGTTTTAGTTGATGTTGGTGATTCCATGATTTCTTCACCTTCATTTTGCCAGAGAATTTTTAACTCCTCTGCACATTTTGATTTTATATTATCCATTTCGTCTTTTGAAAATTGTAACAGTTTATTCGCGGGTGGAAAAAGGAAATGTGCAATTTTATGCGTCATGGATATATTTAAAAATACAGTTGTCTGTATATTTTCAAATAATGCTTCCTTAAATTTTTTTACGAGTTCAATATCATCGTCTTCTGATATGCAAGTGTCCCTCAATCCATTGATGTATGCATAAACTAGATGTAATGTAGCATATTTTTCTCCTTCTAAAGTTTTGGACGCCTGTTCAAATTGTCTCATGACGTTCACAATTCCTTTAATGTGGCTTATGTTTATTTTTTCGACTTTTTGAAGCTCATTTTTTTGCTGCAATATATTATTGACATCCATCCAATTTTTTTCCACAGATTCCAAAAGGTAATACATTGTGTTCCACCGTGTAGGACAATGACTTTTTAATGTTTGGCTTAATTTGCAATTATCGCCAGATTTCTTGAAATATTTAACCAATTTCGCGCATAAATTACACAGTTCATTTAGTTCCTCTACATTTTTAATAGCCTTTTCGATTACATTATTAAGTAAATGGTTAATGCAATATATGTGTGGAAAACAATTGAACGCAGCAACCATGTTGGAACCTCTGTCTGTTACCATAACTCCATCTTCCAGTTTGCAATCATATCTTCCTAGTAAAGTCTGAGCTTTTAATCTAATGGCATCATCTAAAATAAATAATTATTAAAGATATGTGGTTCATTTGGTATTAATTTTTTCATTTATGTAATAGTAATATAACTGTTTAAATTTACTTACGCGTACATCTTTCCCCATTCATTGAGTTAAGACCTATCAACCTGGAAATCAATTGGTAATTTTTTGTATAATGGATAGTTAGAGAGATATAACTTTTCCGTAAATAGTTGTCCGTCTATATATCTGAAGTTAATCCAAAACCATTTTTGCAGACAGCATTGATTTCATGTTTAACATTTAGGAATGTTGCTTCATATATTTTTTCAATATTCCGCGATATTGTGGTAGGATGTGGCAATAATTTTTCTACATCAACATTTGGTCCACACTTCGCTCCAATTGAAATCAAGAACTCCGAAATCTGCATTACACCGGTATCTTGAACAAATTGAAAAGGCCGACAATTTTTTATACACCATTCGGAAAATAATCGCGTTGCTTTTTTTTTCGTCTCGTTGTTAACCTCTACTTTTTCTGTATTAGTTTCCTTCGTGGTGTAGTAGCACTTATGTCTCACCAAGTTCGATGTGGTTCTCGAATCATATTTTAAAACAGTAAAACACTTTATGCAGGCAACTTTGTTTGCTATTTCGGCTCCTTCCTGGTTTACAATCTTTCCAAATGTGTCCCAAATCTTGCTTCTGCCTCTTTTCGTAGTTATTTTGAATGTTCCTGACAGGATATTTTGTTTGATGCTGGCAGCGTCCATTGATTCAGTAGGAGTTGAATTCTAAATACATAAATATGATATATTTTGTTTAGTAAAGTAACTTTAAAAAATAATTTTATTTCTTACCATTACTTCTGCCATTATAAGTATACGAAGATATGTATATTTTAACACGATTGTGAAAACAAATAATTTGTTGGAGCACAAAAAATTCAATTCTGAACACGAGAACACTTTTGAAATAACTGTTGAAAGATTTTCATTCATAACTTCATTTATAGCATATATGAAATATATTAGGTAATAATATTATAATTTTATTTATAAACTCATTTTTACATTAGGTAATAATATGTATAAGCCTTTTCTAAAAATAACTTTAGTCCAATAAAAACAGGTATATTTCTTAGTGTAAAAAATTTATTTAAAGCAGCAAGAATTTGGCAATAAAATCTGTAGAAGCACCTAAATAGATCAATAAGAAACAGGTACATATGTTCTGCACTGTAAAAAATGTAAATTTATTTTTTATAAAACCACGAATTGAGTTCGCTTACAATCAGGTAAAACAGCATCCTTTACTTGATTATATATTGAACATGTACATATGACGGGACACACAATTTAGGTAAACGTCTTAAAATATTTCATTTATAATTTTATTACAGTGCAGATGTTCCATCGTATTCTTAACATTTGGGAAAATTTATTAGTCAAGGAGTAAACGTATATGGAAACGAATTTGAAAAATGAAAAGACATTGTTCTATATTATTTCCTTTTAGTTTTAAAATAGAATGATTACTTAGTAAATATAAATTAAATGCAATAAAATCTATCATAATATAAATAAGTACAATTTTAAAATTTTTTATAAACATACAATTAATAATAAGACCAACTTTATTTAAAATATAAATAAATACTAAAGATAAAAATTTTCTAACTTACATATGTAACTGACAGTTTCAAATGGCAACTTTAATTTTTTTACTTTTTTAACTCTTAATAAAGAGTATTTTTTAATAACTTTATGAATTCACCCTTTTACATTTATTTAGAAAAGAAGAACCAACAATAAAATATAGACATACTGTATATATGTGTGTGTATGCAAGAATATTTATAAACAACCACTTTTTACACATTATGAAGATTTTTTGCCACACACAGCAACTACGTATTACAAAAAACAAACAAATCATTAAGCCCACTTGAAATCTTTAAATCATTTCTCAACGTCTTGTATGATTTGCTTTTTTTTGCCACACCACTTGCACCACTTGTTTACGATAAATGATTTGAACGCACGGATTTGCAGTCGCTCATACACAGTACACACTTGCTTTGCTTCGGGCAGCGAACAGTACGAACAGTATTTATTGTTGTTTTTGCACATGTTGGCTATGAAACACACACTTGAAATTCAAGTGTGTTTGCTTTTCAAATCATCTTGCGCAGGAGACTAGTCCTTACTTATCTTCAACATTTCCTCAAGCATTAACAATATAAAAGTTTTGACACAGAAGCTGAGAAGATTCTGCCAGCACATACGTTTCTTCGTCAATTATACAACATGAGTATTTTTGTATTAAATTTGGTTTAAATTTCTTGCCAAGCACTTTACATAAATATAAAAATCTTTAAAATCGGACTTCATTTGTAGAAGTTATGATTTTTTTAAACTTTTACATACACGAGGTAGTCCATTTTGACACCATATGATTATCACAGTTTGACTACAATATGATTTTTCTGAAAGCTTAAGTCCTCCTCTGCAACTCTTCTATACATTTCAATTTAATCCGAGCAGTAGTTTTGGAGATACAGATTTATTACCAAAAAAATTACCGCTGTGCGTCCCAGCTTGGTTTTTATGTTTTCAAAACTATGCGCGAAACAACATATGTCGTCAGCGTAGTCGATGTCGCCAAGATCGGACTGGACGGAAACCAGCTTGTTCCTTGCTAAACATGAATCTGCTTTCAGTTTTTTCCCATCAGCTGTGGATTTTTTTTATGGGTGTGTCTAATAGCCTGTTCCTCTATGTCGAACGAATGCTTTCTTTCGCCTTCTAAGCGAACGATTTGGGTTTCTCTAACTCACTTCTTTGCGAACAATGAGTCGGACGACAAGTCGAAAGAAAACGTAAGTGTTTTCATATAAAATTGGGTTTCTGTATTTCGAACGATAAGAACAAAAATGTCAAAATCAGTCGCTTACTATTTTGCTTTCGATTGGTTGAATTTTTTAAAGAAAAATAGGAAAAATACTCACCAGGATATTTCAAATGTTCCTCAATCATGTTTGTTATTCGTTTTGATATATCTTGTATCGATAAATAACGATTTTGTATCTAAAACACAATTTCTAAAGAAATCTGAACACAATTTTTGTTTTTGAATTTTTTTTAAATTATTTTACTTTTGCTTGTTTATTTACTTGGTTGTATCTTCGTTTAAACAATTTAGTAGTATTTTTAATATTTTTACGAAAAAAGTTACTCTGAAAGAAAAATTAAACAAAAACAATACGAAAAGACGTAACTCCATACGAACGAAAGCGTAGGAAATACAGAAACCCAAATGATTCGAATTCGTTCGACTTGCTTTCGTTCGCTTAGATTTTCGTTCGACATAGAGAAACAGGCTATAATATTTCGCCCATAGCAAGGAAATTCTATTGTATTTCCTCATAACACATAAGTGATACATAACGTGACCAGACATCCCGGTTTTGGCGGGATTATCCCGCTTTTTAAACTTCGATCCCGCCTAAAATATTTTTCCCGCTTTTTATTTAGAAATCCCGCTTTTCTTACTCTAACAATAACTTATTTGATTTCCTTATTTACATTTTCTATAACATTCTTACCAATATTTAGGTGTAACTAAAAATAATCTTTGATTTGATTATTTTTTACAAATCGTTTTTTATAATTAAAAGTTTTAAATATTTTTTTACGCTTATCATCTTCTCTACTGACTAATCTTAAATGTACTTTGTGTGATGATGACTTCAACGTAGAAAGACCTCCCAAAAGATACGCATTATTAAGCTTGTTAAAATAAATTTTTTTACATATCTTCAGTTCTTTACCAGTGAATGAAAAATCTAGTCTAATATATTTTGGCCAAAAAAGTTTAGAATTTTTTTCCAGAAATAGGTTTAAAACTAATTTTTTTAAGAATGTTAGAATAAAATATAAATACATTTTTGGAGGAAGAAATTTTATTCTTTCAGAGAGATTTTTAGATTTTATAAACTCATTTCGTTAGAACACTTGTGTGAGGGCTATTTAAATAATTTTTTTAACCTATTTTATTTACCAAAATGTCCCATTTCAATTGGAGTTTAATTCGTATTAATTGGACAAATCATAGTAGTCATGCCCATAAAAAAAACAATACGTGATAGAAAATAAGTGAAAGATGATTCTTGTTTAGCACATTAAACTCCATCACCTATTTTTTTATTTAAGGCGGAAAAAAATTATTTTTTATTTTACTTTTTTTGCATGGGAATTTTAACTCACGAAAAATAATCGTGATTAGTGAAGCTAATTGCAAATAAAACGTACAGCGTTGCCACTTCCTTTTACGCTCATAGAGTTTTCGATTACAATAGTTTCATTTTTCCGATCTGGCACGACAAATAAGAAAATATATTTCTTTGTGCAATTTGCGTATAAACAGTGAATTATTTATTTGCAAGTTATTTTTATTTGCAATAACCGCGCGTATAAACGTAATATGTGAATGAAATCAAGAGTTATGCATCAATTTTGATGATACGTGGCTTTATTTACTCGTAGTTTTGAGATAAAGATGATAAGCTGAAATATTTTGATGTTTTCACTTTTAAAAAGAAATAATTTTTTCGGGCACTTATTTCGAAATATCTCCTATTCAGCGGATAAAAAATTGAAAGACTAAAAGCCAATTTTATTCCGCATATTTTGGTGTATCATTTATATAAATCGTGCATACCGTTCTCGAGTTATATTGAATTATACTCGAGTAATCGGCTTATTTAGAGCGCACTATTAGACGCGCCCATAGAAAATATCGATCTGATGAAAAAAACTGAAAACAGATTCGAGTTAAGCATGCGAAATTCCATCTAGTAAACAATTTTTTTTTTTTTTTTTTTTGAAGGAGGAAAAAAGTTTTTTTTGTCGACCAGTGTTACCATTATTTCTTTTTTCCATTCTGTGGGAAAGGCATTCGTATACCAGATTTCCCTTATAATTGGGGTTATAGCTCAGAAAATAGGAATACCTCATTAAAAAATACAAATATCCCACTATAAAAATTTCCTATACACCTTCAAAATTTCAAATAATTTTTTTAGGTTTTTCGCCATGTATGATCCTGTATATTTTGGTCAAAAGTTAAAACTTATTTTTTTAACAACCTTAAAGAAAAATAAAATAAAAATTTCCCACAGTTTTTCTAATTAAAAACATATTCATATTTATTATATACGAGCAGTATACCCGCTACTTCGTTAGCTTAGATTTTATAATAAAAACCATACCATATTATAATTTCAAATTATGTTAAGGAATCATTTTATAACTTTAATTTTTGAATAGTATTTCTTGTAACAAAAACACAGTTCATTTCGCTACCCCATTGTATTGAAATGTTTCATATCATTTATTGCATCGAAATAAAATTCAATCCCAGATTCACTTTATAAAGATAGCAATTTACCCGATCTCTCAGTACTCCTTTATAGACCAGATAAAAACGGTAGTCTCATTATTTAGAAAAAACTAAATGAAATACCAAAAGTGAAAAAAAACGTAATTCAACTATGATTCCCATCTCCTGTGCAAACAATTACAATATTGGGGTTCTCTCAGCATTACGTACAATCAACATTTTAAATATTTTAGTTAACAGTTTCTTACATCTTACTTTAACGTTCGAAGGTTCAAAAACTAACAAATTATTTCTATATTATATTTTAGTAGAGAAGAATGTGACCAATCCTTATTTTTACAAAGAGTAATATAATAACGAAAAGTACCGAAAAGTATCATATTATGGGATTTCATACACTTAGGACCATATATCTTTAAATTCATGATTTAAGATTTTATATTATAGAAAATTCAAAAAGTACCATTAGAGGAACAAAAGAGTACCAAAAAGCGCCACCTTGAACTCTTACCCACATAGACCAAATATCATAATTTTATGCTTTTATGTTCAATATTATAGATAATTCTAAAAGCACCATTAGAAGAACGAAAAAGTACCACAAAATCACCTCTTATGGATTTCCATTCACTTAGGACCTTATATCTTTAATTTCACGTTTTTAGGTTTAATATTTTAGAAAATTCAAAAAGCACTATTAGAAGAAGAAAAGGATTCTCATTCCCTTAGGACCATATATTTTTAATTTCATATTTGTAGGTTCAATATTATTGAAAATTCAAAAAGTACAACTGGAAAAACAAAAAAATATCAGAAAATATTCTCTCTTCAATGCTTCACTTTTCAATTTTGTAGAAAATTTAAAAAGTACCATTAGCAGAACGAAAAAGTACAAAAACGTCCCTCTCTTTAATTATTACCTACATAATAATAATAATAATTCTAGGTTCAATTTTGTAAAAAATTCAAAAAGTACCATTAGCAGAACGAAAAAGTACCAAAAAGTCTCTCTTCAATTCTTACCCACATAGGATCATGTATACTTAATTTCATGTTTCTAGGTTCAATTTTGTAAAAAATTCAAAAAGTACCATTATAAGAATAAAAAAGTACCACTAAATCCCCTACTCTAAATTCTCATTGACTCAGGATTATATGTACTTAATTTCATGTTTCTAATTTTAATATAATAAAAAACACTTATTTTAATTTGAATAAAATACAATTTCCCGATTTTATCCCCTTTTTGGTACTTTTTATAACCCTCTGAATGTAACAAAGGTTGGTTTCAATGAATTTCTAAATTGTACTGGGATTTAACGTTAAAATATTAATACATATGTGTCAGTAAAAAGAAAAAAATATTTTGTGAAAAAAGTACCAAAATCAGGTACGATTTTTACCCCTTAAACGTTCGAATTTCCAAAAAGTACCAAACTTGTATTCGCCGATTTTCGATAAGATACAAATTTTATGCACATTTTATTTCTATGCTTACTGGATGAAAAGATAGATAGGGTTCCAAAAAGGTACCAAATTACAGGTTTTACCCGTTTTTTCCCTAAAACGGCTGAATTTCAAAAAAGTATCAGACACCTATCCGATTATTTTTTAAATGAATAACGATAACTATTCAACTTTCCACAATTTTCGTCGGAGAGCAAAAAAGTTTATATTTTCGGGATCCTTGTAAGAAACGATGACCATAGGACCATGTCCGTCCGTCCGTGTGTCGGTTGAAATGGCGTTTATGAATCCCACCTATAACTGGCATATATGATATATATATCAAACGATCGGAAATCCTTTCGAGAATTTTGCTATTGAAATTCAGCAAGATCGGTTCATACATAGCGGAGATATGCTTAAAACCCGGTTCTCGGACTTCGTTTTTGCAAACAAGACTCGGACATTTTTTTCTGAAAAAAATGAAAAATTAAATAAATCGGTTTAATAATAACTGAGATATCGGGCAAAACGCATTTTTGGTTTTTTGAAGCCCTTGATTAAGCTACAGATGTTTATTTTTATACAGATCGGTCATAAATATTTTTATAAAATTTCGGTTTTTTGAATCAGCAAGATCTGTATAAATGGCGGAGATATGCTTTAAAAACCGGTTTTTATAACCGGTTTTCCAGTTTCTGAAGCCTCTGCATATACCAGGGACTTCGTTTTTTCAAAGGGGGCTCGGAAATTATTTTCTGAATTTTTGTTATGAAAAAATGAAATAAATCGGTTCAGTAATAACTGAGATATCGGGGAAAACGCATTTTCATTTTTGTAGCCCTTGTTCAAGCTACAGATTTCATATTTTCTTAAATTTTACATTCTACATCAACGACCCGCAAAATAGTGCACACGGGCAAATTATCTCTTAAATTTGTCACATCTATATGCTCTTACATGTGAAGAGAGAATAATTATTTATTAATTTTATATATTTTTAATACTTTTTTAAGCTAATTGGTTTAATATTCAATTATAGTTTTTATTACAGACCATAAATTGTTTAAAAACAAAAGATATTATGAAATTATAAGTTTAAAAATTGTTTCCGTGCAAAATATAAGAGCACGGAAACAAGAGTAATAGAACCAGGGTTGTCAGATTTTTTTGAGCTTCTGTCGCCAAATTGTTAATCAGAAATCGCCAAAAATCGCCAAAATTAAATTTTATGTATTTTTTATGAAAAACTAAAAAAAAAACTTAAAATATTTTTATTTGTTTCAAATTTTATATAATTTTAAAATGTAAATTCAGTTTCAACAAAGTCAATGATAATTTCAGTAGCTAATAATATTAATTCCAATACACTTTTCTGACATACATAACTCAATTTTAGGTCAACAATTTTAAAAATTTATTATATTTTTTAACAGAATAATTCTAAAATTATATAATGAACATTAAACTTATAAATTGCTTCGAAGAATTAATTTATTAATGAACGTATTCTTTTCATTATGGCCCATAAAATATTAATATTCATATTTGAAAGATAATGGAAAACAAATTATCAAACATTTATTGTAGATATTTATAAATCAAGGATCTTGATTTTGTTAGTAGTTAGATTTTCTTGCTGCAATTTTGAGTTCGTAGACGAGAGAGGTGAAATGAATGTAAATGTTTAGTATTCTCTCCTCTATCCTATGAACTCAGAATTGCAGCAGGAAAAATTGCTGTGTGTGATCCCCGACTTAGATCAGGGGTTTTTACAAACTCTTGCTTCGTGCCTTTAACTTTAATAATTTAAAGGCACTTCTGAAAATACGTTGAATTTCAAGTTTGAATAAAAATTAATATTCATTTGAAAAAAAAGTGATACTTTCTCAATTTCATATAAAATGTTTTTCCTAAATAATTCTTAATCCAAAAATAAATTAATACTTAAAGATAAAAATTTAAGGCATATTCTCAATTTAATAACAAATGCTTTTGTTAAATCAAGCTATATTTAAGAAAATAGTAAACATTTGATTTCAATTAATTATACATTTAAGATAAAACGTTTGTATTTAAAAATGGATTTTAAAATTGCTAATAAACGTCTTATGCCAAGGACGAAATATCATTATTGGTTTTTTACAATTTGAAAAAATTACCAGAATGATAATAAAAATCATGCACGAACAATAGTTTTTGAATTTTTACTCTATATTTTTTGCAACTTTGCAACTTTATTTTATAAGTATGGAGAAATTAATATACATATTATCTGTTATATGTTTAAAAATCCCATTGTTGAAAACCGCGAGCATCCATTTGAGAACCGCCGTTTTGTATAAAAAATACTAAAAATAGACGTTAGCTAGTAAGAAAACGAATACCTATTTAATAAAGTTTTAAAAATTAGCCAATTAAATCGCCACCTTGATAAAAATCGCCAAAAAGTTCGCCATGTCGCAAAACGGAAAATTCAGTCGCCAAAAGCAATTAAAAATCGCCACGTTTGGCGATAAATCGCCACATCTGACAGCCCTGTATAGAACAGGGACCGGCGCTCTTAAATTTTATATTTTATATACTCTTGTTTCCGTGCTCTTATATTTTGCACGGAAACAATTTTTAAACTTATAATTTCATAATATCTTTTGTTTTTAAACAATTGATGGTCTGTAATAAAAACTATAATTGAATATTAAAACAATTAGCTTAAAAAAGTATTAAAAATATATAAAATTAATAAATAATTATTCTCTCTTCACATGTAAGAGCATATAGATGTGACAAATTTAAGAGATAATTTGCCCGTGTGCACTATTTTGCGGGTCGTTGATGTAGAATGTAAAATTTAAGAGCGCCGGTTCCTGATCTCAAGCAACCTGGGCTGTCAGATGTGGCGATTTTTCGCCAAACGTGGCGATTTTTAATTGCTCTGGCGATTTATTTGGCTAATTTTTAAAATTTTATTAAATAGGTATTCGCATAGCAAAACTATTACGTTTTCTTACTAGCCAACGTCTATTTTAAGTATTTTTCTATCCAAAACGGCGGTTTTCAAATATGGGTCCGCGGTTCTTAATAAGGGGTCCGTATACTTAAAGATTTTTAGGTGGCATATGTTAATTTCTCCATACTTATAAAATAAAGTTGATTAAGAATTATTTAGGAATAACATTTGATATGAAATTGAGAAAGTATCACTTTTCTAATGAATATTCATTGTTATTCAAACTTGAAATACAACATACGTATTTTCAGAAATAATTTTAAATTATCAAATTTAAAGGCACGAAGCAAGAGTTTGTAAAAACCAGCGTTTAATTTTAAGCACACAAAAATTTTTTTCAACTGGCGACTTCGCTGAAAACAGTTTAAGTTTTCATTTTGGATCACATGCTTACTTAACAAAATTTACTGCTCAAACACAAAACTGAAATAAGCGGTAACCAGTTTTTATTTTGTTCAGCAGTCAAATGAAATAAGCAGCGCACATACTCAGTTTTTTACTCAGTCTAGTTGATTTTACGTATTAGTCGTGTGCGCTCAGCACAACGTAGAAACATTTTTCAGCAACGTAAGAACAACTGGATAGAAAGACTGTATAGTTCTGTACAGTTGATTTACAAAGTTCTTTGGTTTTTGCTTATACATTTAAGAAGGAAAATGAAGTTGATTATTTTAACTGAAAACAAATAGAAAACGGTGCAATAAAATACTATGAATTGTATTAAAGATATTTTTATGTAGATTTATTAATTTTAATTAAAAAAACAAAAATTTTTTATATAATACCATAATATAATAATAGAAGGTAGAATCACTAGAGAGAGTCGTCAATTTTATTTCTTGTTAAGTCAAAAAACTGAAAAATGAAAAGCAAAAAACAAAAATCAAGAATTAAAAAAATATATAAAATGTTTTGTTTACATACATAAGTATATGATTCAAATTGTTTCCTGAAATGCCGAATTCTATCCTTGGAATGCAGTGTAAACTTTTAATACGTACATTTGTCCAACTGGACATTTACAATTCATATATTTGTGAATATTTGTTAGAATAAAATTTTGTTGCATACATTTTTTTAAAGAAAATTGTAAAATATTTTTTTTTTTTTTTGTTTTTCTAATTTGAATTTTTATTTTAAATTTTTTTACATTTTCTTTTGATTTATGTGTTTGACTTTTCAGGGTAAATAAAAATGAGAACAAACTTTCTAGTGATTTTACCTTTAGTAATTCTATCATGTATAATACATTTATTTACAATTTATTTTAAATTTTTGTAGGACTTTTATAAAAATATTAGATAATATTTAATATTAGTAGATGAAAAAATATTAACTAAATATTAAATGTTGTTTAAATTAAAGAAAAAATTAAAAACATTTTTGTTATTTGCAATAAGAAGAAAATTTTGTTATTTTGTATAACTTTTTTTTGTTTTGATCTATTACTCAAAGTTGTTTGGTTTTTGTTTTTAAATTTTAGAAGGAAAATGAAGTTGACTATTTTAATTGAAAACAAATAGAAAACGGTCCAATAAAATAATAAAATAATTTTATAAAGATATTACATACATACATATATCTTTATTTTATTAATTTTAAATAAAAAAAGTTTTTCATTTAACAAATATAGAAATTTTGTAAAGATAAATAAAAAAAGGCATTATATTTATATGTATGTATTATGTTACCGAAAAATAAAGATTTGTTGTGATTTTTATTTATTTATTTATTTATTTATTTATTTATTTATTTATTTATCTATTTATTTATTTATTTATTTATTTATTTATTTATTTATTTATTTATTTATTTATTTATTTATTTATTTATTTTTTTTTATTTATTTATTTATTTATTTATTTATTTATTTATTTATTTATGTATCTAAAAATAAAAGTTATTAACATGTATGTTGCAGACTTTTTGGTTATTAATTTATTATTTTCTTATTGATCGGCTTTAATGTCTTAATTAATTTTTTGGAATTGGAGTTGAAGGGTTGTTGAGTAATGAAATATTTTTAATAATAACAAACGTATCAAAATTAGGCAGATCATCTGCTAATAAATAAAAGTTGAATGTGGTTTTAAACGGAAAAATATAGTCAATTAAACAATTTATCAAAGAAATATTCTATTTATTTAAAAATTTAAATATTCTAAAACAATAATCTGTGTATTGTTCTTCGACCTTTCTGTTTAATCAAAAATTAAATAAATAAATATTCGAGCTCTAGGTCTTTATGTTTATTTATTGTAACATTTATTCAATATTTCGACATCCTTTGGATATCATCTTCAGGAATCTAAAAATATATTTACAAACAACATTTATCAACAATTGTGCATCACTGTAACGTACATATTTAAATAAGAACGAAAAACAGAAATATAAAATTATAATTACAAAAAAAAAAAAAAGTGGAGCTTACGAGTAACAATTAAATGGTATCAATTACTTGAAGTTTATTATTGTACTAATTTATTGTTATACTTCTTATTTATAATATGCCTATAGCTTTGAGCACAATTATCAGTATCACTCTTAAAATTCATTCTCTTTGATAACGGAACATTAATTATATGTAACATCTCTAGTGTATATCTCTTGTTGTATCTCTCTTCCGTTTGTAATATTTTTACTTTCTCAAAGTTTGGTACGTGTCCTCTCTCCGCACAGTGGGCAGTTAGTGCTGTTTTTTGTGATGAAAATTTATCTTTATACTTAATGTCAGTTTTATGTCCGGAAATTCTAGTTTTTAATTTGTTTTTCGTAGTACCAACGTATATTTTATCACATGTTTCCCCTTCATTTCCATTGCATCCAATCTGATATATTAAGTTCGCCTTATCCATTGTATCTATTTTAGCCTTTGTATTCGCAAATAGTTTTCTTAATGTGTTTTGTGCCTTATATGTAATTTTATAATTTTCTTTGTCGTATAATCCTGATTTATCCATTCTTTCTGCTATTCCAGGTAAATAGGTTATTGATTTGTATATTTTAGTGTTTCTATCCGCTGTTTGTTTCGTTTTGTCAAGTTTCCCATATTTTCGTATCAATTTTCCAATTATATTTTCCGGAAAGGAATTATTTCTCAGAATATTCTTTACTTTCATAATATTTGGCTTATGAAATTGTTTGTCACTAATAGTCAATGCTCTCCTAATCAGATTTCCTGCAGTATTTAATATAATTCTCCTGGGTTGACATGAGTAGAAATTGATAATTCTTCCGGAAGATGTTGGTTTTTGATACCAATCTATTTTCAATTTATTTCCTCTTCTTATTATTACAGTGTCCAGATATGGTAGTCGTCCATTCTCTTCCTCTTCCATTGTAAATTTTATCTGCTGATGGAAACTATTGAGTTTTGTCAAAGTATCCTCTATTGCACTTTCATGTATAATTCCAAATAGGTCGTCAACGTATTTAGTCAGTATCCTTGGTCTAATTGTCATTCCTCCAATGCATTCACTCAATAGTTCTTCCATAACAATGTCTGCCACAATCGGAGATGCCGGAGAGCCCATCGGTAATCCTCTGCATTGTGTGTAAATTTTGTCCTTGTATCTGAAGTATCTATTATCCTTAATGCAAAACTTTAAAATTGTCCTAAATAAATCTTTCTCCATTGTAGTGTACTTTTGAATTTCCTTCCATTTTGACATAATGGTACTTATAGCAAAATCTACCGGTATACTTGGAAATAATGAAACTACGTCAAATGATATCAATCTTTCGTCATCTGCTATTGCACTATTATTAATCTTATTTCTAAATTGCACTGCATCCCTAACGTTATATTCAGAGTCCATTGTAAGTTTTTTTAAAATATTGACTATGAACTTACATAATTCCCCGGATGGTGATTTTACCGAAGAACAAATCGGCCTCAAAGGTAGGTTATCCTTATGTATTTTCGGTAGTCCATAAATTCTCGGAGCTAATGCTGTGTCAATCTTTAATTTTTTCCTCTCAGTTGTCGATATTATACTGCACTGGTGTAATTTTTCAACTAGATCATTATTCTTGCGTTGTAGTGATGAAGTTGGATCTTTAGCTACTCTCCTGTATGTCATCATATCACCCAGGATGTCCTTCATCTTCATTTGATAATCTTCCCGTTCCATAGCCAAGTATACCGGTAGATTTTGCTATAAGTACCATTATGTCAAAATGGAAGGAAATTCAAAAGTACACTACAATGGAGAAAGATTTATTTAGGACAATTTTAAAGTTTTGCATTAAGGATAATAGATACTTCAGATACAAGGACAAAATTTACACACAATGCAGAGGATTACCGATGGGCTCTCCGGCATCTCCGATTGTGGCAGACATTGTTATGGAAGAACTATTGAGTGAATGCATTGGAGGAATGACAATTAGACCAAGGATACTGACTAAATACGTTGACGACCTATTTGGAATTATACATGAAAGTGCAATAGAGGATACTTTGACAAAACTCAATAGTTTCCATCAGCAGATAAAATTTACAATGGAAGAGGAAGAGAATGGACGACTACCATATCTGGACACTGTAATAATAAGAAGAGGAAATAAATTGAAAATAGATTGGTATCAAAAACCAACATCTTCCGGAAGAATTATCAATTTCTACTCATGTCAACCCAGGAGAATTATATTAAATACTGCAGGAAATCTGATTAGGAGAGCATTGACTATTAGTGACAAACAATTTCATAAGCCAAATATTATGAAAGTAAAGAATATTCTGAGAAATAATTCCTTTCCGGAAAATATAATTGGAAAATTGATACGAAAATATGGGAAACTTGACAAAACGAAACAAACAGCGGATAGAAACACTAAAATATACAAATCAATAACCTATTTACCTGGAATAGCAGAAAGAATGGATAAATCAGGATTATACGACAAAGAAAATTATAAAATTACATATAAGGCACAAAACACATTAAGAAAACTATTTGCGAATACAAAGGCTAAAATAGATACAATGGATAAGGCGAACTTAATATATCAGATTGGATGCAATGGAAATGAAGGGGAAACATGTGATAAAATATACGTTGGTACTACGAAAAACAAATTAAAAACTAGAATTTCCGGACATAAAACTGACATTAAGTATAAAGATAAATTTTCATCACAAAAAACAGCACTAACTGCCCACTGTGCGGAGAGAGGACACGTACCAAACTTTGAGAAAGTAAAAATATTACAAACGGAAGAGAGATACAACAAGAGATATACACTAGAGATGTTACATATAATTAATGTTCCGTTATCAAAGAGAATGAATTTTAAGAGTGATACTGATAATTGTGCTCAAAGCTATAGGCATATTATAAATAAGAAGTATAACAATAAATTAGTACAATAATAAACTTCAAGTAATTGATACCATTTAATTGTTACTCGTAAGCTCCACTTTTTTTTTTTTTTGTAATTATAATTTTATATTTCTGTTTTTCGTTCTTATTTAAATATGTACGTTACAGTGATGCACAATTGTTGATAAATGTTGTTTGTAAATATATTTTTAGATTCCTGAAGATGATATCCAAAGGATGTCGAAATATTGAATAAATGTTACAATAAATAAACATAAAGACCTAGAGCTCGAATATTTATTTATTTAATTTTTGAATATTCTAAAACATTAACAAATCAAATTATAATGCGCTAACTTTTATTTAAAAAGTCCCAGCAAAAAAAAAAAAAAAAAAAAACGATCAAGAGCTTCCAAAAAAAGAATATTTTCATCTCTTCAAAAGTAAAAGAAAGTGTATATATAATTTTTTGTTACAACTACTTTGTTTCAACTTTTTTAAAATTTAATAATAATTACTTCCAAAAAAATTAAAATTAATGAGTTTCTAGCGGTGAAAAAGGTTAATAATTTTTAAGAAAATTTAAATTAAATAAATTTTAAATCATATTCATTATATTTTGATAGCTCTAAAACAGACTTTTTGTTATAAAATTTTATAAACATTGCTTTAAAGGAAGTATTTCAAAAGAAATGAACTAGAAATATAGAAGAAGAACATCTTACCAATAACAATCATGGGTTAGAAAAATAACTTCTGCAGCTCTTTTTCACCACTAAGTACTTCCTTCCAATGAGAACACATGTTAAATTCATGACTTTTTCAGCTCTTTATTAGTTTCTTTTTTGTTGGGGTGCTACATTCCATGTTATATGTTTCGGAATAGTAGGTCCATATGTTAGGAACAATTTTTAAATTTCATATAGTTTTTTTTCACTCACACGGATCTACTCTAAAATTAAAATTTTTATTTTTTCTACTAAATATGATCCTTAATCAATTTAATAAAAGTTAAGATATTTTCAATTCTGTGATTATCAATATTTAATAATATATATTTTAAGACTTGAAATTCCCTAAATAATAAAAAAAACTTGGGCCATTATGCTCAGAATAATTTCTGTCCACCATGGGGGTTGTTGTGTAATTCGATTCGAAAGAAAACACTTTCGAATTTCAATGTATAAAGTATACAAATTCGAAAGATTTTCCTTTCGAATTTAGTTACAAATAACCCCACAGGTTTTATAGTACTTTGTAATTTTTTGATTAATTTTGTTCAATATTTAAAAAAGGCGACAATTTATTTACAAATATAAACAATTTTTAAGATAATTTACTCTTATTTGTATTTATGATCTAGTGATTATTATTTCGCAAATTCTAACTTACTAACAATATCGATGAAAAAATACAGAAAATTCAACATAAATTTTGCATACCTGTATAATCAATGAGTCAAATATACAATTGTTAGAACTACTTTTTTCCATTTAATAGTCATATGTATTGCAAATTTAGAATATATAATTTTTATTCCAAATGTGCACGTGCGCCTCAATTTTCAACTAAGCCATAATTTTTACCGAAAGTGTCCAAATTTGTTTTCTTTTATTATTTCGTTATAATATACGATTCTGACCAGTATAATATTGTATACATATACATATTATTAGGACTTATATCAGGTTATGAAAATATATTTATTAGTTTCTCAGTTATTGAATTTTAAAAATGACAAAAAGCACCCTTTATTAAAAATACAAAAAAAAAGAGTTTCGTATTACAATTTAACGTTTTAATTCAATTAAACATTGCTTTTATTGGGTCCAAAAGTTAAGCTTAACTACAAATTTCTTTAATAGATAAAAACAAAGAAAATTATACAAAATAACAAAATTTTCTTCTTATTCAAAAGAACAAACATTTTTTAAAATTTTTTTTCTTTAATTTAAACAATATTTAATATTTAGTTAATATTTTTTCATCTACTAATATTAAATATTATCTAATATTTTTATAAAAATTCTACAAAAATTTTAAATAAATTGCAAATAAAAATATTATAAAAAAAAATTTTGTTTTTTAATTAAAATTAATAAATCTACATATAAATATCTTTAATACAATTCATAGTATTTTATTGTACCGTTTTCTATTTGTTTTCATTTAAAAACTATACCACTTCATTTTCCTTCTTAAATGTAAAAACCATAACCAAACAACTTTGTATATTGACTGCGCAGAACTGTACAGTCGTACCATCCAGTTGTTCTTACGTTGCTGAAAAAGGTTTCTACGTTGTGCTGAGCGCACACGACTAAGACGTAAAATAAACTGGCTGAGTAAAAAACTGAGTGTGTGCGCTGCTTATTTAATTTGACTGCTGAACAAAATAAAAAAAAATAAAAACTGGATGCTGCTTAAATCAGTGTTGTGTGTGAGCAGCAAAATGTGTTTAGTTAGTATGTGGTGGATAACTAATAGAGCCCTGCAAACTGTGTCTTATAAGGCTGTACAAGCCACTTGATATTTTTCAAGTGTTGTTATCAGTGTGTGTGCTGAGTAATAAATACTGTTCTGCAGGCACTTAAAACCATACAAATACTGCGTGTGTGCTTCAACTTTATGAACAAATCATGAGTGTGCTATGATAGCGACCAAACAAGCCTCTCAAAGGCTTGTATAAAAAAATACAAGCCTTTTGACCACTTGTTTGCTTCAATAAGGAAAAAAATTGTGTTTTCTTTTTTATTAAAATTATATGTGTGTGTATGCGTTCATGACTGTATAAAGTAATTTCGTAAGTAAAACAGTCGTTTAAAAGTATTGTTTATAAACTTATTGTTATTTACGATCAAATAAATTATTAATGTTACTAGTTATAACAATTTAAAGAAACATGCATTAAGTTTTATTAGTAAAAAAAAAAATAGGAAAATTTATTAGTCAAGGAGTAAACGTATATGGAAACGAATTTGAAAAATGAAAAGACATTGTTCTATATTATTTCCTTTTAGTTTTAAAATAGAATGATTACTTAGTAAATATAAATTAAATGCAATAAAATCTATCATAATATAAATAAGTACAATTTTAAAATTTTTTATAAACATACAATTAATAATAAGACTAACTTTATTTAAAATATAAATAAATACTAAAGATAAAAATTTTCTAACTTACATATGTAACTGACAGTTTCAAATGTCAACTTTAATTTTTTTACTTTTTTAACTCTTAATAAAGAGTATTTTTTAATAACTTTATGAATTCACCCTTTTACATTTATTTAGAAAAGAAGAACCAACAATAAAATATAGACATACTGTATATATGTGTGTGTATGCAAGAATATTTATAAACAACCACTTTTTACACATTATGAAGATTTTTTGCCACACACAGCAACTACGTATTACAAAAAACAAACAAATCATTAAGCCCACTTGAAATCTTTAAATCATTTCTCAACGTCTTGTATGATTTGCTTTTTTTTGCCACACCACTTGCACCACTTGTTTACGATAAATGATTTGAACGCACGGATTTGCAGTCGCTCATACACAGTACACACTTGCTTTGCTTCGGGCAGCGAACAGTACGAACAGTATTTATTGTTGTTTTTGCATATGTTGGCTATGAAACACACACTTGAAATTCAAGTGTGTTTGCTTTTCAAATCATCTTGCGCAGGAGACTAATAACTAAATCAAGTAAACTTGTTTCAGCAAGATGCTGTAAAAAAAGCAACTGTTTAGAAAATTACGACTGCTTTAAGCAGCCATTCGAAACACTGGTAAAAACCCCTGATCTAAGTCGGGAATTAATATTTTGTTTTTATTCAATAATTTTTAGCTATTGAAATTATCATTGACTTTGTTGAAACTGAATTTACATTTTAAAATTATATAAAATTTGAAGCACTAAATATTTTTTTTTTAAGGTTTTCTTAAAAAAAATATATAAAATTAAATTTTGGCGATTTCTGATTAACAATTTGGCGACAGAGGCTCAAAAAAGTCTGACAACCCTGCAAGCAACAAGCAGTAACACAACATTCTTGCTTAAATGCTCGTGCGAGACTGACTTTCTTGTGTTTTTATACCCACCATCAAAAAGATGGGGGGTATATTGATTTTGTCATTCCGTGTGTAACATGTTGAAGGAATCATCTAAGACCCCACAAAGTATATATATTTTGGGTCCTGGTTAGATTCTGAGTCGATCTAGCTATGTCCGTCCGTCTGTCCGTCTGTTGAAAGCAGGATAGCGCTCGAACGGAGCAACGTAGAGAGACGAAATTAGGCACAAATATTTGTCTTATATAAGGTTTGTTTGGGATTGAAAATGGGCAAAATCGTTTCACAAACAAAAAAGTTATGGGCTAAAGACTAGAAACACAGAGTGTCCGTTTTATACTTTTCTGCTGATATTTCTGCAACAAAAGCAAAGATCGAAAAGATCGATATCAACTCGGAAGCCAAAAATGGGCGTGGTCCGTCCACTTTACCGCCCACCTCCCATATAAGGTGAAAATCAATGAAATTGTGTTCAAATAGTTCAAGGACTAATGCAAACTCGGAAACAAAAAATGGGCGTGGCCCGCCCTTTTTACTGCCCACTTTACCTCCTAAAAACTAGAAACACAGGGTGTCCGTTTTATACTTTTCTGCTGATATTTCTGCAACAAAAGCATGTACGATAGCGAAATTTTGTACATACAGTTTGGGGATCGATATCAACTCGGAAGCCAAAAATGGGCGTGGTCCGCCCACTTTACCGCCCACCTCCCATATAAGGTGAAAATCAATGAAATTGTGTTCAAATAGTTCAAGGAATAATGCAAACTCGGAAACAAAAAATGGGCGTGGCCCGCCCACTTTACTGCCCACTTTACCGCCCACTTTACCTCCTAAAAACTAGAAACACAGGGTGTCCATTTTATACTTTTCTGCTGATATTTCTGCAACAAAAGCATGTACGATAGCGAAATTTTGTACATATAGTTTGGGGATCGATATCAACTCGGAAGCCAAAAATGGGCGTGGTCCGCCCACTTTACCGCCCACCTCCCATATAAGGTGAAAATCAATGAAATTTTGTTCAAATAGTTCAAGGACTAATTCAAACTCGGAAACAAAAAATGGGCGTGCCCTGCCCACTTTACCGCCCACTTTATCTCCTTCTCTCATAAAACTTAAAATGTGAAAAAGTTGATGGTGGGTATATAGATTCGGCCGGGCCGAATATTTGCGCTTGTTTTTTTTATCATTTCAAGAGCATAACAAAAGAGATAAAAAACACGCAAGCTTCTTTTCCCTTTGTCTTCCCTCCCGCATCATGAAATACTTTTAAAAATTTAAATAATTTTCATTGACATACGCTTTCAATTCTTTGGTTATAGTCTAAGTTTGACAAACCATTCTCAAATTTTATAGTGTGACCACTGAATATGGTGATGATATTAGTCATGCCCATAAAAAATCAGTACGTGATAGAAAAAAAGTGAATGCAGATTCTTGTTTAACTCGTCAAAATCCATCTAGTCCACATATTTTTGTTTCAAGAAAAAAAAATAAAAATAAAACATTTTTTGGCCACCACTTTATTTCTACTCAATTGTATGTAACATAAGTATTTTCCTTAACTGTAAATAAAATCACGATGTGTGCATCAATTTTGAGATAGATAACTTATTTTTTTCGCAGCATTATCAGATTTAAAAGATGATAAACTGTAACATTTTTTCAATTGAAGTAACAAAAAAATCTAAAATTTTGCATGAAAATGATTTTTTTTTTTGGACACTTATTTCAAAATAACTTCGAAACTATTGAGCACATAAAAAAATTAAGTTTGAAAGATTTGAAGATATTTTTAGTACGCATCTTTTTCACTTTGGTCAATCGTACATACCGTTCTTGAGTTATGAGGAAATATACTAGAGTAATGGCCTTACTATGTGCGAAATATAAGACACGCTCATAAAAAAAATCCAGACCTGATGGAAAAAAACTGAAAGCAAATTCGTGTTTAGCACATCAAAATACATCAAGTCTATGGGGGAGGATTTTTTTGCCGACTAGTGTAATCCATATTTTTCAACATAAAATAAAAATTGCAAAATAATAAAATTGTGATTTCTGTTATATATAATATATCTAATTTTTTATTATAAAATATTTTTGAAATAATTAAATCAATCATCCTTTGAGAAAAACATCAAAAATATTAAAATATTTTATTTTTTGTTTTTGTGTGGAAAAAAATTTATATTTTTTCTAAAGATTTATAAAAAATAGAAAGTATTTTCGTTACCTAAATTGTAAATTGATTGATGAAACAATTATCAAGTTTAATGAACCAAAAAAATTATAATCGAAATCAGAGAACGCCGTCAAAAATACATCTGCATTATAAAAGAATTTGTATAAAAAATCTTCTAGATGTCAAGAAGAAAATTAAGAAACACAAGTTCAAAAAATCAATTTTTTCATCGATCTTCCATGGAATTAATGTTATTCTATACCATTTTATAATATCTAGAAAACATATTTTACGAATGTATCCCATATATTAAAAACTCCGGACCAATGTTTTGTAAAATTATAAAATTTTAATTTTCTTTACGAAATATTCTAAAACACGATAAGAAAAATAGTATTTTCAAAACACACAAATCTTCGAATATGTCAAACTAATGGGATTTTTTTTAATGAAAATCGGACATTTAGCAATCGTATTTGAGTAAAGTTACCTAAGCAAACTATTATTACAAAAATTTCTAAGCGCTGCACAGTGGTCCAAAAACGAAATTTTTTGGAAATAATTCTGTAACTTTAGAACTCCTAGATGTATTTTGAGTCCTCTAAAATATTCTCTGGATTCTGTACAAAATTCTAAACAATTTTCGTGCAAGGACCATATACCTATGTGGTTTAGAAAAAAAGTTATATTATTTTGAAGTAGAAAATTTTAAAAAATTGTGATTTTTTTCAAAAAGGTGGTAACATTTTTTCAAATTAAAATTAATTATTTTCCTCTGTAATCCTCATATAAATGTCAAAGCTGAAATTAAAAAAAAAAATACATTGAAAACTCCTCCAAAACAATTGGAAAACAACTGTGTGTAATTTTATTGAAATATATTTAACGGTTCAAAAGTTACATAAAATTATTTAAAAAACACGTTGAAACTGCTGTGTACTTATGTACATAGAATGCTTCAGATTACATGTACCATAGAAATGAAGGAAAATGTGCAAATTTAGCTTTTTTCATTAAATTGATCAAAATGTGTGTGTTTAGTATTATTTTGCAAAAAAAAAAAATATATTTGAACTTAAATAAAAAGTTGCCCTTAAAAGAAGAAATACCCAAAATTCGGGGAAAGCCTGTTTAAAAAATTTACTTTTTTCAGTAAAATGGTCATCCTGTCATTACAAGAGGCTTGGCTTATAAAATATTTTTTTGTGTGTTTAGCGAATATAAATAGGTAACTTTTCAAGGTATTTTTTTTAATTTCAGCTTTGACATATTTGAGCTCCACAAAAAACTAATAAAATAATGGATTTTAAAGTGAAAAAATGTTACCACCTTTTTGAAAAAAAAAAAAAATTACATTTTTTTTTTTCAAATTTTCTACATCAAAATAGTATAACTTTTTATCTAAACCATATAGGTTTATGGTCCTTGCACGAAGATTGTTTAGAGTTTTGTACAGAATCCAGAGAATATTTTAGAGGACTCAAATTTTGCTTAGGTAACTTTACTTAAATACGATTGCTAAATGTAATTAAAAAAATCCCATAAGTTTGACATATTGCCAAGCTTATGGAATTTCTCATTTGATTTCGAAGATTTGTGTGTTTTGAAAATATTATTTTTCTTATCGTCCTCCTCCAGATCAATAGGCATACATCTCAGGATTGTCCATGTGAAATTTTATTCAAATACATATAGCAGTTCTAAAGTTACAGAATTATTTCCAAAAAATTTCGTTTTTGGACCACTGTGCGCTGTAGTTTATTTGAAAATAACAAAACATTTTCTTTATGCTATTTATATAGGTATTTTTACACCTTTCACTACAGGTGTAAGGGGTATATATATATAAGTTTGTCATTCCGTTTGTAATTTCCACAATTAGTCGGAAAGCAAAACAGTTGATATTTTCGGGATTCTTGTGAGAAATGATGACGATAGGACCATGTCCGTCCGTCCGTGTTTCGGTTGAAATGGCGTTTATGAAGCCCACATATAACTGGATTATATTATATATATCAAACGATCGGAAATCCTTTCGAGAAATTTGCTATTGAAATTCAGCAAGATCGGTTCATACTTTGCGGATATATGTCTAAAAAAATTTTTTTTTTTTTTGGCTTAAAAATGCTGTAAATGGCGTTTATAAAGCCTTCCGATAACATAGATACATGATATATGTATCAAAAGATCAGAAATTTCTTCTAAAACTTTTCTATTGAATTAAAAAAAAAAATCGGTTAAAAGTTGGCCGAGATATTTAAAAAAACCGGTTTTCGATTTTCTGAATCCCCTATATAAGCTATTGGTTTCGTTTTTACGACAAAAGATCAGAAATTTTTTTCTGAATTTTAGTTTAGAAGAAATGGACTCAATCGGTCCATTATTAACCGAGATATTGACTTAATTATAGATCGGTCACAAATATTTTTCTTGAATTTCGGTTTTTTGAATCAACCAAATCGGCACAGCCGAATATAGGGCTTTTACTTCTTTTTTTTTTTTTTTTTTTTGATTCACTATCCTACATGATCATCCTATTCTGTCAATGAAAAATCGGACAGAATTCTGTTACATCCAAATAAAAACGCAAAAAAAAGAAAGAAAATAAAAACAATTGATGGTTTTTTGATGTTATTCGTATGACGAGTTTAAGCGAAGTGTTTTATTTAAGCAAAATAATTTTGACAAGTAAATGCACTTGCATTAGCTTTATTACATTTTTGAGTACAAATAAAGAAATAATTAAGAATATGAACAAAAAGAAATCAATTAAACAGTTGTATTTTTTGTTGCTGACTTACGGAAAAGTACTAAATGAAAAATATTTTAATAAATAAGGAATTTAAAAAAAGTGCCTCAACATGCCGCCCGCGTTGAAAGAATCCGCTTTCAAGATTCCAAAAGCATTGCTAGTTTGTGAATAGGTCTACGTATGATTCCCTTTGTTGTTTTTATATCAGCCACTCGTATTTTTCCATCTTTTCTCGGTATAGTTGCTATAATGCGTCCCTTCAACCACCCAGTTGGAAATTTCTTTAAGACGTCTTATAAGACGATTTCATGACGCGTCAGAATCACTGCTGACTTTGTCATTTGTGCCCATACAAAATACATCATGACAACTACTGACATATTCATATATTTTGTCAAATTTCTTCAAGTCGTAATCAGCACGTTTGTTGATACTGCTGACAAATTTGTGACATGTCAATGTATTGTCAGTGATACTTTTTCCTTCTTTGGTCACTTCTGCTGACATGTCTATAAGATGTCTTGACGAATAGAATTAAAAATATCAGCATTCAACAGTGCATACGTGATGCTTATTACCTTTCATATTGATTATGATGAATTTATTAAAAGAAATACAATTTATGGAAATAATAGAAATTCATTTATTAAAAATACTATCGTGTATTCTAATATAAATTCAAAATTTAATAACAATATCAACATACATATCGTCACCGAAAATGTACAACAACGTAACATCAAAATTTTAAAATTTAGTTTTTGATCAAATATAGTTTATTTTTCTAAAATACGTGTAATCACAAATTTTCAGACTTGTAGCTCAGAAAATGACGATTATATTAACAAAGCCAACGAGCCAAAAAAAAAAAAAAAAATTTACGAATTTAGATTGCCAATTATTAATAATATAATAGCTATTAAAATTTTGGAGTAAAAGTTATTAGAAATCTTTTTAATTATAATTTTTCTAAAATTTTTATTGATGATTTTTTGGCTTCAGAAAATTGAAATCTTGAAAAACGTAAACCACATAACTTAAAAAATATTTAATAAAATTTAAATTATTCATCATCAATATATTAGGCAATACTTAAGGATGTAATAACCCAAAAATCTTGTTTGCAGTAAAATTTTTTTAGATTTTAGAAAGTTTTTTGTGCCTCCTGTAAAGTTGTGAAAAGTGATGTTACGTTGTTTTGCATTTTCGGTGATGATATATTTTGGAATACATAGGTATGTATATACATATATTAAAAATATTAACTTGTAGTTTCTTTCCTGGATAATTTGTGCCTTGAATTTTTGCTTATGAATTTTATTTTTTCTTCCTTATTGCAAATCTTAAATCTTTTTTAAAATCTTCAGGCGATTTGTTTACGGCATCTAATGAAGAAATATTATCAAATTCAATGCATAATTTAGGGGAAAAAATTATATATTTATCCCATATATGTATGTTGTAGGTTATTGGAAACATTTTCCCTTAATATAAATTTAATTGATTGCTTGTAAAATAAAAATATATACATACTTATGTAAAATTAAACGATTTTATTATAACAATAAAATGTACTTACAAGTTCTCCATATTGTTTGGGTTTATCTACTGTTCTATTTGCTTAACCCCCTGTCATGCACATGTATCTGGCCAGATATTTTACAAATTTAACTGTGATTTAAATATATTTCTAATTTGGCTAGGAGTTTGAGTCTCCAGGTACCCTCTACAAATATTGTTAGGTATCGTTTTATGAAAAAATACGTAGATTGTATGGACCAAATGGTTACACATTTTACTACAAAGCGGTCAACAAGACGATGGACTTTTGCATTTTTCTGCAACATGTTTGCCATGGAATCGTATTTTTTAAGACCACTAAATGTAAGTTTGATTGATATAACATTTGCCCTTCATTACATCTCATTTTCCTCGTTTTTCTTTTTCATTTCAGTTTCCAGTAGTAGTTCCTAGCTCAAGTGGTGCTGATACTCTACAAAAGAGAAAAATTGTTCAGCTTTGTACATTAGGAGATGAACAAATTCGCCGACTAACTCGTTTTTTTTTTGTTCCAAGTGCTCGAATCCGGTATGCCTACAACATTTGAAATCAAAGTATACATGTTTTAATTGCTTACTTGAAGCTGTGTAAGACTTTTTAAATTTAGAATTAATTAAAACTTACTTTATAACTACTAAATTTAATTGAAATGAACTTTATAACAACTATTTTTTTGAAATTAAACACAAAAATAAAATTTTTCTTGTTTTATTTCTCATTAAAATTTTTTTTGCACGGGTAGGTGGTTTAGCATGTACTAAGAACAAACAAAAAAATAGAAAATATATATCTGCCTGGCGTGATAACAATATAACAATGTAATATTATCACTAAAATAGCATATTTTTCATATAAATGTACTGAAATACATAGTGTATCTGGCCAGATACATGCGCTACTATCGGAACATGTGCATGACGGAGGGTTAAATGCTTCCTCATTTCACAAAGCAATGATCAATATTAAATCCAGTAGCATTTTGAACCAACACATTAGTCTCTCCAACGATATTGACAAAAACTGTGTTCTGGTTCAAAATGCTTTTAACGTCCGTCTGCAATACTTTAATTTCCTCTTTAACATCATTGTTGTTGATAGCAATAGCTGCATTCTGGCTCAAAGCAGTCTGCCTGCAATCACTGAAATTGCTCTTTTAGTTGATATAACTCAATCAGAATTTCTAAAAGAGTAAAACGAATTAAAATAATGTTTTATTAATATTTTACATCTATTTTTTTGAAAAGACTTACGTGAAATTGTATTTTGTTTGCTCATTTTTTATTATTTTATTTTTTAACAAATGTTTGATAGTTTTAATTTCTAAACTTATTTATCAAAGAGCTTTTGTTAAATAAATTTTTACTGAAATATTTTTTATTTGATTTTTTTAATTATTATGAAAAAGGTAATCGGAATATTCTTTAAAATAAGATTTATCACACTAAGGCCTGTTATTATAACTTTCCAATAACTGAAGTTTAGATTTAACGGATTACTTTAACTTTTATTATAAAAGTTAAGCAAAAACTGACTGATAAGATAAAGGTAAGAACATCTGACCGTTAAATTTAATATTTTTTCTGTCTAATTGTAGATTTTCTAGCTATTGAAAACATTCAGACATGCTCCTATAGTGTTGACACGTCATGTAGTCATTCCATATATTTGTCATCACCTAATGACTTTTACAATATAAGTCACATATGAAACTGTCTTCAAGACACAATTTCCAACTGGGCAGTGAAGTGGTGCCATGTTGTCTTCATGGATTAGTACGAGTACTCATGGCTTCAAATTTGGAGCTGTCTTAAACCATTTTTTCGCTGCATCATCTCGTTTAAATAGTCTACAGTCCAACAACGCCAGAACTGTTGTTTAGCAGCACTAATACGACGCCACCTTTCGAGTAAACTAATATCTTCGCATTGAACGGATCTTTCTAGGAGAGTGTTGAGGGGACCATTGATTAAAAAATGGCCAGGCGTCAAAACTTCCATATCATTGTGATTACTGGACAATGCAGCAATTGGTCGTGAATTCAGGATAGCCTCTATTTCAACTAATACAGTAGTTAATTCTTCAAACGTTAGTTTTGCGCCAACCAAAGTACGATAGAGATGACCCTTTGCGATCTTCATGGCGGCCTCCCAGAGGCCTCCAAAGTGTGGAGCCCTAGGTGGTATAAGGAAAATTGATAAAGTTTTGTGAACAAAAATTATTTAATGAAGATTTAAATTTTTTTTGTCTATGAAAGCGTTTTTTAATTCAAGTAATTTATTGTTGGCACCTACAAAATTTGTCGCGTTATCACTGTAGATGTCTGAAGGCAGGCCGCGTCGCCCGGTAAGCCGCTTTAAGGCAGCAATAAATGCGTCCGCTGACAAATCCGATACCAACTCAATGTGTATTGCATTAGTTACGAAGCATAAAAAATTGCACCATAACTTTTAGTTGCCCGCTTACCTCTTATTTTAAAATAAACTTCAATCGGACCGAAAAAATCTACTCCACAACGTTGAAATGGTCGAATACAACTTATACAAGAACGAACTACTTTACGTGCTATGGCTCGAACGTTGATCACCCAAAATGTTTGTCGAGAAAAGGTGACGAGAGCCTTTGATCCTGCGTAATAATTGGTCACATGAAGATGTCGTATATAGTTTAAAACGAAATTACAATTTGCCAGCAAAATTGGATGCTTTCAACTTAAAGGGATATTTGCATTTGCAAGCCGGCCTCCTACTCGAACCAAAGGAAAATGCATGCTATGGTCAATGAATAACCCAAGCGACTTGAATGGTGTTTTTATGTCTAAATTGTTGTTGAGATAATAAATTTCTTTGCAGTGGTATTGCTGCAAATTCCAGGCTATAAAAAGCAAAGCATGTTAGTAGTATGTTTGGGTGGGTTCTAGACCACATTAGGTGTGTTCGCGTACTTGGGCAGCAGAAAAAGTATAAAGGGGAATTTTTTTTATTAAATACTACAATATTTTTTGTGTAAACGGTGAAATTGGAAACCAATGAATTTATTTGTGTATTTTTTTTTTTTTTTTTTTTTTTGTATAATAATATTTATGTAATTATGTTAAAGTAAATGAAATGGAAAAAATGTGTTTGGGTCGGTTCTAGGCCACATTAGGTGTGTTCGCGTACTTGATTAGGTGAAAAATATAGAGAGGAATTTGTTTATATTGTAATAATATATGTATGTATGTTTGTTTATTGTGTGCTTTTTTAATAAATGCTACAATATTTGTTTGTGTAAACGGCCAAATGCATTTTATGAAATTGGAAACCAATGAATTTATTTTAGTCAACATTTTTTTTTATTTTTGTTTTTGTATAATAATATGTATGTAATTATGTTAAAGTACATACAAACGAATTAATTTGGAGACAATTTTTTTTACACTTTTAATTGTGATGAAATTAAAAAACTGATGACTTGGATAAATAGAGTTTGAGTACGTTTGGTTTATTCATATGGTTATTTTTGTTTTTGTAAAGTGTAAAATTTAACTTGAGAATTTTTTTGTTTTTTTTTTTCATATGCATAAAATAACCTTGTAAAAGGTTTTTGACTTTGATGAAAAATATGTTTTATTTTCTTGGGAAAGGTTATGTATTGTTGTTCTAATGAGGAAATTATTGTGAAATTTATGTTAAGAGAATTGTGAAATTTATGTTAAGAGAATTGTGAAATTTATGTTAAGAGAATTGTGAAATTTATGTTAAGAGAATTGTGAAATTTATGTTAAGATAATTGTGAAATTTATGTTGAGATAATTGTGAAATTTATGTTAAGAGAATTGTGAAATTTATGTTAAGAGAATTATGAAATTTATGTTATGATTTCAAAATGAGAGTAAATTTGAATTATATAAAAAACACTCAATTTACATTAAAACTTTTCGGAGTAAAAAATAAATTAATTATTTTTCATATATAATATTAATCTCTAAAGTAAAATTGTTTAATCAGTTATCAAACTTTTTAAAAGGAGGAGCAAAAATGAATTCAAATAAAATTAAAAACGCCAATATTGTTGCTGCTTTTAATAAATTAAAGACAAGGCCATATCTAGCAACAAAGGATTTATTTCCCTCAAAATCATATAAAGTTTTAGCTATGTTCCGTCATAATAACAAATATGGAAATGTGGTGATTGCAGAGCTTGAGGAGGGAATGTTATATCTTCCCAAACGATATAATAATTTGGAAGATAATATAATAGATGGAGTTTACAACGGACAATTTATATAAGAAGAAAGTTAGAAAATGACTTAAATATTTTGGAATTGGAAGAGGCAGCCAGTGAAAATTCTACAGTAGGAGACGAAGTGGGAGAGTTTTCATTCCAAATTCTCAACCATTTTTCATTCCAAATTCTCAACCATTTTTCAGTTGGGAAAATACTAAAATACCTAGAATTTATTAATTGATAACATTTTTAAACTTTATATAAGTTGTTTTGAAAATTTTAAATATTTGTTAAGAAATAGCTCTACAATAAAGATGTCATATATAAAAATTCAAAAATTTCTTGAAGATTTTGATGGTTTAATTTTTTTGGAACATCAAAGAATACTGGATTAGTATTTTGAACTTCTGAATAAGACTGGGAATTATAATGAGGAGTTAATACTATCCTAATACGGATTACACTTTAAAAGTTGCTCATGGTCGAATAATAAAGCAACATTGGGTCCTGATACATGCTGTTGTGGGAGACATAAAAAACTCAAATCTAAAATAGATTTTATAATGACATATTATTTATTATCAGAACGTTTAAAATAAGTAAAGAGGAAAATTAATTTTAATTAATAAAACATGTATAGTTATTTATTTTAAAGTAAATTTTTTAAAACGAGTAATAAAAGCTATACCAAGAATAAAATTTGTGTGTTTTTTTATTTTATATTTTTAATTTGAGATATGATTTTAGTTATTACTTGACATTCACGAAAAACAGAGACAGAATTATGAATGCTTCGAACAATATTGCTAAATATTGAAAAAGAAACTTGGAATAACAACAACATAAAATATATATTTTTAAATCTTTTTATTTATTTATTTCTATAAAACAAATAAAAGTACCTATATAAACTTAAAACTAACATATCATTTTCATGTAAATTAAAATAATTAAAAATACTTAAAATCTGTTTAAAAGCTAAATTTTTACATCTTAAATAAATAAAAATACAGCAATAAACTCCGCAAAATATGGATGATTCACTTTGGATTCGTGTTGTATTATAGATAAATGATTTAGAATTTCGATTTAGAAATGATATAAATGGTTTTATTGGAGGTTGACCTGCAGAGCAAAAAAATTCTGCTGGTTTATTTTCAGGGCAATAAAAAGCAACCCAATGTTTTCCGGGTTTATAAGATGGATCAGTGTTGGCGATATAAAATAAAAGTTTTGCAACAGGTGCTTTGGGTGTAATTATTTGAATTTAAAGTATTTATAATATTGATTGAATTCATAGTGTTTGTATAATATTGCGAGATTTATCAATTTCTATTATACTATCAAATTCACAATATACTAAGCCTCTATAATTGGTTTTCCAAAACGTCCTTCTATTCGAATGGTTCCTTGATTTATTAAATTTCCGCAATTGGAATTATTATTATGATCTGGTGTTAAATCAAAAGCTAGTAAAAAATTTACGCTATCAAAAAGTTCTTTTGTAATTTTATGTCCTTTATCAAAATGATGGATTCCAGTACCTTTAAATAGTGTTTGATAGCCACGAGTGCTTAATATTCCTCCGTTATTATAGTTAAATTCTATTGGCTGTGCTGGAAATTGTACTCCATTAACAACCAAATTAAATCTTTGTAAATTAAAATGTTGAAAGTTATATGGATTTTCTTTTATATCTTCAGTATATGCTTTGTTAGATACCATTCCAAAAATTAAAAAGTTTGTTAGTTGTCCAAGTATAACATTATCCAGAGTTAATGAATGATTTCCTGGATGTAAAGTGAAGGTCTTAATTTCTACTCTGTTATATGGGTAAACTGCATTTTTGGTTTGTAATCCCACTTTCTAAAATATAGAATTCTGGCTTCTCCAAGTTTAATGTAACCTTAAGATCCACATTGTTAAATAAGTATTTTTGTTGATTAAGTACATCTACATGAAGTTTTCCAAAAAGCTCCACTTTTTTTCCATCATTGAATAATTTTTTTCTTTTATCTAATCCGGGATTTTCTTTATCGATTAATGAATTAATTTTATTTACATCAGTAGCCCAACCACACGATTCAAGATGAGTAGATATAGCATCATTGCCATAGTTGAGTAATGTTTCCATATATGCTCTATAGTGATAGTTGTTGTCAGGTTGAGAGACATTTTTATTGTTAAAATGAACTGTACAATTCCTAAATATAGAATGCAACAAGTTATTAACAACAGAGATAAATACTATTAAGGTCTCTATATGTTTCACCATTTCCTAATGATACAAATTCAATAGTACGAGAATTATCCAATGAAGCAATTGGATTGTAGCATATTTCTTCTGTTTTAATTACACTAGTTTGAATTGGTGGAGATTCGAATAAATCGAATTCACTTTTCGTATATTCTAAAAATCCCGACATTTTAAATTTCCAAAAATATCTTTAAAGTTCTTCACTCTACAACGTTTTGATTTATTATGTGGTTTTTGTTTTAAACGTTTAAGTTTTATATGCTTTCCTTTGCCTTTATGCATTGTTTTAATTTTATTAATAGTAGCTCCTTTAAAATTGTTCATTATTTTTTCCCCTTGATTAAATAGAATATCTTTCCTCTAAAATTTCCTTTCCAATATCTAATGATTTATTTTTTAAATAATTTAACCCCGTCCTCAAAAATGGCTTTAGATGCGAGAAAAAAGATGAAAATAGTGATCCAATACCATGTCCATATTGCACAAATCTTGGTGTATGATATATTTCACCAATATTTTGGACATTATTTCCAGACTGATTATTATAATAATTTGTTATAATAAAAATGATTTATCATTTTACTAAACAATCATTTTTACATTTCTTAAAGTGTAAAGTACAATAAACTGGTTTAATACCAGTTCATTCAAATTTATTGTTTGTCCTTCATCATTTCTAAGCATTATATATATCATTAATGTTATAAGATTCAATAGGAAAGTATTCTATTCTATTGAAATGAATATAGTTTTTTAACGATGATATTGAAAATATTTTTAAACATTTAATTTTTTTATTCCCTACATGACGAGGTTTAATTATACCAGTGTAAATAAATATAATTTCATTTATATCCAGTTAAGATGATTTAATAAAATAATGAGCCATATTATCTGAAAATGTATTTAAAGATTTTTGCAGAATGCGGTTTGTTGATGATAAAATGGCATCTTTTTCAACGCTTTCCAATTCTGTTCTGCTAGTATGAGGAACAAATTCCTTTTTAGATTTATCTATATGTTTATTATATTTCTTTTCTATTGCTAAATTTGTTTCTGAGGTTCTTCATTTAACTTATTTAACGTTTTATTTGTTGAATCTTTTTTTTTCCATTGATACATTTGTTTGAGGAGTCTCATTTAATTTATTGAAAAGAGTTGTTGTTTTATTAGTCATTCTAGATTTTGTGAACATTGCTTCATCCGACGTTTCTAAAAGTTCTTGAAATTTTAATATAATCTCATCATATTCACTATTTGTACTCCTTTTTGGTAACTTTGTAAGTCCATTTTCCGTAGATTGTATATCGTCATTTGAAATGTTTCGTTTTTTACGTTTGACAATATTTTCATTATTTCTACTTTGTTTATCCATTAACAAAAATGAAATATCTGACAATCCAACCACTCAATTTTCATCCAAGTTGAGAGACTGTGCTAGTAAATTTGTAAAAGTGTTTGGAGTGTTTTTATAAATATCTTTTGAATTATTACTTAATAAAGTAACATAAATGTTTTCTTCTTGTATACTTGAAGACATCTTTAAAAGAAATGATTAATATAGTATGTTGCTTGTTATACATATATTATTTACTAATATCGTTCTGATGAATCCATGAATTATATTCTTTTCCGAAACCAAGCCATTTTACCAATAGTTTTTCTCCTTTTCGCTTTAAAATTTTTTCTATCAAAAAAATTTTTGAAGCTTTTGTTTTTAACAATTCCTCTTCATAAAATCCACCCTTAATTATATTTCCATTAAAATCTACAAGTTGATAGGTTATGGGATTGGTTACGTAAATTTTATTTATTTTAAAAACCTCTGTAGACCAATTAGGTGTATATCCTTTCTCGAAATGATTTTTGCATTTACTAATGCGAACTAAATCATTTATTTTATATTTTCCTCCTCTGAAAACCTTTAAATTACTGTATACAGTATTAAGAACGTTTTTTTTTCATTTTTCTTATTAACTGAATTGGGTGTTGTTTTTATTGAGCGATGATATGTAGAATTATACTCCTTCAATAATTTATCTAATATATCTATCCATTTATAATTTCCCTGCATACTAAATTGTTTCCACATTTTATTTTTTAAAATTCTATTAAAGCGTTCACCTATTGATGCCTTCATACTTGAAAAAGTGTGGTAATGATTAATTTTATATTCTTTCATAAGAGTTTTAAAGTAGATATTATAAAATTCTTTTCCTTGATCAGAATGGATATTTTTGGGAGATTTTCCATTGTTTAACTTTATAATTTCTTTTAAAGCTTTCGAAATTTCTATTCCTGTTTTATTTTTTAATGGTATTGCGTATGCATATTTTGATAATACATCAATTACAGTAAGCATATATTTAAAACCTTTATTAAATTTTGCATACGGTATCATTTCCACTAGGTAAATCTGCCATGTATCTAAAATTCCTTTTTGAATAAATCTTCTGCGCTGAAAGTTCTTTCTCGCTTGACGATGCAGTTCATTAACAAGAATTTGTTTACTCATATTTATATTTATAGAATGTTAACGCTTCACTTCATTTAAACGTTGTTTACTAAAGTGTGAACATGTTTCATCAGTTTATATATCCATTCACTATGATGATTTGCGGTCCATCTGGTTGTGGGAAGTCTACATTTATAATAAATTTGATAAATCAACATTTAATATCTAAAAACATAGATCGAGTTATTTGGTGCTTTGCAGAAAAAAATTCTCTTCCGAGAATTAACAATGTAGAGTTTATAGAAGGTATTCCAGAGGATTTTGCTACTGATGAAAACGAATCGACTTTAATAATATTGAATGATTTAATGCTTGAATCATCTAATAAAAAAGTGTGTGAACTTTTTACTAAGGGATCTCATCATAGAAATTTAGCTGTAATTTTAGTAACACAAAACATTTTCATAAAGGTGCTTATTCCAGAGATATTTCTTTAAACTCTAAATATATAGTTAAGATTAAAAATCCTAGGGATAAGTTACAATTTCAATATTTAGCTCGCCAAGTATACCCAGAAAACTCAAAAGCTCTGGATGATGTATACAATAACTGTACACAACAAGCTCATGGTTATTTATTAATAGATCTTACTCAACAAATACACAACGCATTAAGATTCAGAACGGATATTTTCAATAAAAGTCACTATATAATATTTGCAAATATAAACAATGACCTCAAACCTAAAACTTTTGAAGGAGAACAAACATATTCTTTATGTTCTTAAGAAAGCAGATCCCAAACTACGAAATGCAGTACTTAAACATGTGGATGATGTTGTTATTAAAACTATAAATGAAATACTTTTCAATATAATTAATAAGAACCATAAAATCAATAAATCAGTTCTTGACAAAATAAAACCATATAAAAATACAATTAGAAAAGTTTGCTCATCAGAAACCTCAGTGAAACAAAAGAGAAAACATCGAATTCAAAAAGGAGGATTTCTACCAATTATTATTTCATCAGCAGGGCAAGTTTTTCAAGCTTTTCGCTTGAAAAGTAAGCATTTGCATATTTCAAAAGAATTTCACAAAAAATTCTTATATTTTAAATCTTTGCATAAATTTGCATATAATGGATACAAAAGTTAGTTTTCTTAACAAAAACACAATTTTTTGGTGATTTTTTGGAGTTCAATCAAATGAATTCTAAATTTTTTTTTGTGAGTATTTTGAATACATTGTAAATATTGTAAATAAAAAAAAAATTCGGAAGCGTCAAATATGATACTTAAAATTAAAATAGTTATATTTTTATAAAGATCGAAATTTCTTTGAGATTGAAAGTTTAAAAATGCATATTTGTGCATATTTTCTACACATTAATATATAAGAATGCATAAACTCGTTGGTTTTTATATACATATTCATGCTATTTTTGCATATTTCTGTGCATATTTTACCACTTGCCCTATTCATCAGTTTTAAGTGGAGTTATTGGAAAAATTTTATAAAATGTCAAATAATTTATCCAAATTAATAGTTCTTAGCCCATCAAGTTACGATAAATTTAAAGTCAAATATTCTGATTCTAATTTTCTACATCGAAAATTGTTGCCAATATATGGTTCACACACACTAAAAGATATCAACAAATGGTATTATATTAAACAAGAACTAGCAAAATACTTAATTGGAACCCAAAAGACATCTTCTCATCAAACTAAAAGTTCTAGATTGAATAATCTACGTGATAATGAAACACAAACAAGAAAAATATATAAGAAACATATTGAAACTCAAACAATGCAACCAGAGTCAAATAGTATAGGAACACAATATAATATAAATTTACCTGAGGATATTTAAACTAACGATAATTATGATGAAATTGATACAACAGTACAAAAACTTAATCCTAGTTCTGCATCTTCAGTTGCTAAACGACTTAAACATTTTTCAAATAATGGAACACCGAAAATAAGAATATTGTCAAAGGAAGAAAAACATAAAAACTTGAAACAATCAACTTTACCATATCAGTATTCTCCTCGAGTAACTAGAAATCGTAAAAAATTAGATTATGAAACTTAAAATGTACAATGGCAAAATATTTAGAAATAAAACACATTTAATTCTTAAAAAAAAAAAATACTTTTGTTTTATTATTTATAAAAATAAGATCTATATAATATTAATATAATATTAATAAAACTATATTTAACAATATTATAAAGTTTATAAATTAATATTCTATTTCCATTAAACAATCATCCCAACCGTCATCATTCATAAACTTATCAATATAATTTTTATTTACGTATTCTAATTCATTAACATTCATTTGACAGTTATCTTCATTATTATTATTTAAAGCAAAGTGACCCCAAGCTAGGGTATTAACATTATTATCACAAATAAATCTCTTATTGTCTAAATAACTTAAAGATATCTTATTTATAAGGGAAGTATATACAGTATGTAGTTTTGATTTAAAAATATACATATTTCCATGATAAACTTTTTTATTATATAGAGAATTTTTATAATCTGAAAGACTTAGATTTTTAGTTACATTGCTTTTAACACCCTTAGCCTTTTTTGTTTCTTTCATATCTTCAGTTACAAATGAATACATTTTTGCTCTCAGTCCAACAAATTCCTTCATAATTTTTCCCATATTTTCATCTTTCATCATACCTAGGACTTTTTTATTCTTTTGTGGTATGCCAAATTGATTATTTATATCATAATCTGATGTGTCAAACTTAATATCAATATCGTTTATAATGTCTTTATAAAAGTCTTCAGTTTCTATTGTATATATAAAAGAGTCCGTGTCCATATAATTAAGGTCAACTTTATTTTTGTATTTGGGAAGCATATAGTCATAATGAAAATCATACATCTTCCATTTCGAAAGTTCTAAAATGGTAAAGCCTACATAAATTGGTTTATTATAGTATGAATAACTTTTATTAAGTTCAACTACTATCATATCTTCATTAAATATATTATACGAATTAAACTCAGGTTTTGCAATGAGAGCACGTGCTCCAAATCTTCTACCAACACTTTCCCATTTATTCACAATTTTAATGTCCTTACGTTTATCCACGTTTTCCATAGTTTTTCCAAAAACGGCGTTGTTTAGTAATTTAAAAAAAGCTTTTTCAAATGCATTTTTTGCATTTGTTCTATGGAGTGTATCAATAAAATATACCTTTTTAACCAATCAGATTGTCTAAATTTTAATATTCTATGAATTTTTTTCAGTTTTAAACCATGTTTTAGGCACTGTTGTAAATTTTTATAATGAATAACATACTCATACTTATCATGCAAATCAACAATTAACTTAGATTCTTTTGATTCTGGAGGCAACTGAATGTCTATTGGAACATTGCACTATCCCTCCTCTAGTTCCCTTTTGAATAAATGAAATCATATCTAAATCAGTTAGTAACTCTAATTTAATATTTGTTATTTTTAGCATTGCATCCCATGAAAGTCCTGGAGCTGTATAATAGTGACACGGATCTAAATTGTAAATATTTTTACAAACTAGCCTAAAGTTTTCAAAAACATCTGTTAGTAATAAAACATCTGTTTTTAAATAAAGCATTAAATAATCTTCTAAAGTTTTGCAATCAAAAATTCTCCAGACATTTTTTGCATGAGTATAATCTTCTACTGAACATTCTGTATCTGTTAATTTATTATAAAAATCTTCAATATTAGGTAAATTAGTTTCCTTAAGTTTTTCAACTGAATTTAAATAATTATATGCAAAGACACCTTTCCTTATGAGTAAATTAAACTTATTTTCATCACTATACATTGATTTTACTGTTTTAAAATCATTTTTGGTTAAATTTTTTACTAAACTGTCCAAACTAGATGAATCTATATGAATCAAGAAATCTAATTTCAATATTATCTCCATTATCAGCCTTAATGGTTTTTGAAAGTGATATATATAATTCCTTATTTAGAGGAATTATATTTATTGGACCATCATTAATTTGATTGAGTTCTTTTACAAATAAATGGCAATCATAAGCTGAGAAATTGTGGAAAAGCACAGGGAAAAATTTAGGAATTTTAAAATTAATATTACAAGAATTATGTGCCGGTCCTCTATATTTACCACTTAAATGACAGTGGTCTCTAACTTTTGTCTCATCTATAATAGCATTCGAGCAAATTTGACATTTATCATTAGTAGCAAAATCAATTTGTTCTTCTTCGGTTAAGGGTGTCATTGGCTTAACTTTTGATAAAAAATTTGAATATAAATACTTAACATCTTCAACAAGACTTTCTACAAAAAGTCTAGGTGAATCTAAACCCTTAAAAGTACGCAAATTATTTAAGCTGTTATCAAAGCTACATTTTATGTAATAGGAAAATGCATAGGGGATATGTTTATCAACTAATGTTGTGGAAGAGACATCCTCTTTTGGAATGCATGTTGGAATATTTTCAAATATGCACTCTGAATCTGCATATATAACAAATGGTACATCTATCTTATTATTATAGTTCTTAAATTCTAAAATTGACTTATCTGTATCGGGAACATAAGCAACCTTCTTTTTGCAATCATTCTGATGCTTTTCAAACTTGTCAATATTGGAAAAATGCCGTAAACAATATTCACATAGACTAACCGATTTTTCTTTTCTCGTCAACTGTGATCTAGACAATCTGTAAATATTTATATATTTATAAATAATCGTTATTTATAAATATATAAATTTACTTACCTTGAAATTACTTACCTTGAAATTACTTACTTACCTTGAAATACTTTTAATCCATACATAATGTAGTATGATGTTATCTCCTACATTTTTTTTTTGTTTAAATAGAAGGTTAATATGTTTTGCTTTTTTACTTTTTGTTTTGTAGTAAGGTCCAAAAATTAAATCCATTGCAGAATCATAGCCAAATACATTAATACTTATATTTGGATTGTTATTTTCAAAAATTAATATGTCACTGATTTTGAGTGGGAAGCATAACCCCTTAAAATTTAAATGTTGGTCATTTATACTAATAATTTCCTCCGAAATGTTTACTTTATAGGAAGAAGTGCGATTCGAATGTATGTTTAAATCAGCAATGGCTGAAATTATGGCCCATTTGAAACAAAACTCGTCATTATTTTGAACATTAATACACGCTTTTTTCAATTTCATTGGGAGTGGTATATATGAAGAGCCTTTTAGTGGTTGGTATTTACTCAAATTTAATTCGAGTTTAATCAATTGAATAAGAGTCCAACCACTGTCCACTGTCTTCCATCTGCTTTATAATAATTTGTGTTTTATTTTGAAATTTCTCATCAAATTCTGTTAAATTTAAAATTTCCACCATTTTAGTTTGGAAATATTTCACTTCTATCGGAGTATTTCCTAAATCGTCCATGTTGGGTTTGGCATACAAGGCATGAAGCTCTATATATAACTTTAATGCATCATGTATTATCAAAAAGCTAGCAAGTTCTTCCTTTAATGCTCCATATGACTCCTTCATAAACGTCTCTGGTATGAGACATTCTTCTTTTACATTATAAATTGCAAGAGTTGCCACTCTTTTTTTAAATGCACTTTTTACTATTTTTATTTGAGCTCCTGTTGATGTTTTAATATTCGATGTTGATGTTTTAATATTCGATGTTGATGCATGAGTTCTCTCATGCATTTTAAAATTTATAATAGTAAACCATTTTGTTTAATGTTATTTTAATTTAATAAGATAATCACACACAAATTAATTTTTTACAATGAAGTACTGAAGGATTGTTCTTATACACTTTTATTAATTTTAAATATAAAAATATTGTTCTTATTTCACTTTAAAACACAAAATAATTTAATTTCAAGAAAAAATTTGTTAATATGTATATGTTGGTATTAACTCTTTCAAAGATGTATAATACACTGACTGTTGACTAATGATTTAATCAATTTATATAATTTAAAATATTTTAAAAATGCTTACTATTGCATTTTTAATAAAAATAAAAAATGAAAATTGATACAACATGACAAATTGTAGCAGAACTACAGTAATCAATCGAGCATAGATGAAACGCATGCTTGTTCAAGGTTAAATTCAACGGAAATGTAATTTCCTTTTTTTTCTTGGATTTTTTCAAAATATGATTCGATTAACACTTTTATAAAATTAAAAAAATTAAAAATTATTTTTTGTTGGTATATTTAAAAAAAAAAGAAAATAAAACAAGCGCAAATATTCGGCCCGGCCGAATCTATATACCCACCATCAACTTTTTCACATTTTAAGTTATATGAGAGAAGGTGGTAAAGTGGGCGGGCCACGCCTATTTTTTGTTTCCGAGTTTGAATTAGTCCTTGAACTATTTGAACAAAATTTCATTGATTTTCACCTTATATGGGAGGTGGGCGGTAAAGTGGGCGGACCACGCCCATTTTTGGCTTTCGAGTTGATATCGATCCCCAAAATATATGTACAAAATTTCGCAATCGTACATGCTTTTGTTGCAAAAATATCAGCAGAAAAGTATAAAACGGACACCCTGTGTTTCTAGTTTTTAGGAGGTAAAGTGGGCGGTAAAGTGGGCGGGCCACTCCCATTTTTTGTTTCCGAGTTTGCATTAGTCCTTGAACTATTTGAACACAATTTCATTGATTTTCACCTTATATGGGAGGTGGGCGGTAAAGTGGGCGGACCACGCCCATTTTTGGCTTCCGATTTGATATCGATCCCCAAACTATATGTACAAAATTTCGCAATCGTACATGCTTTTGTTGCAAAAATATCAGCAGAAAAGTATAAAACGGACACCCTGTGTTTCTAGTTTTTAGGAGGTAAAGTGGGCGGTAAAGTGGGCGGGCCACGCCTATTTTTTGTTTCCGAGTTTGAATTAGTCCTTGAACTATTTGAACAAAATTTCATTGATTTTCACCTTATATGGGAGGTGGGCGGACCACGCCCATTTTTGGCTTTCGATTTGATATCGATCCCCAAAATATATGTACAAAATTTCGCAATCGTACATGCTTTTGTTGCAAAAATATCAGCAGAAAAGTATAAAACGGACACCCTGTGTTTCTAGTTTTTAGGAGGTAAAGTGGGCGGTAAAGTGGGCAGTAAAGTGGGCGGGCCACTCCCATTTTTTGTTTCCGAGTTTGCATTAGTCCTTGAACTATTTGAACACAATTTCATTGATTTTCACCTTATATGGGAGGTGGGCGGTAAAGTGGGCGGACCACGCCCATTTTTGGCTTCCGAGTTGATATCGATCCCCAAACTATATGTACAAAATTTCGCTATCGTACATGCTTTTGTTGCAGAAATATCAGCAGAAAAGTATAAAACGGACACCCTGTGTTTCTAGTTTTTAGGAGGTAAAGTGGGCAGTAAAAAGGGCGGGCCACGCCCATTTTTTGTTTCCGAGTTTGCATTAGTCCTTGAACTATTTGAACACAATTTCATTGATTTTCACCTTATATCGGAGGTGGGCGGTAAAGTGGACGGACCACGCCCATTTTTGGCTTCCGAGTTGATATCGATCGAACTATATGTACAAAATTTCGCTATCGTACATGCTTTTGTTGCAGAAATATCAGCAGAAAAGTATAAAACGGACACTCTGTGTTTCTAGTCTTTAGCCCATAACTTTTTTGTTTGTGAAACGATTTTGCCCATTTTCAATCCCAAACAAACCTTATATAAGACAAATATTTGTGCCTAATTTCGTCTCTCTACGTTGCTCCGTTCGAGCGCTATCCTGCTTTCAACAGACGGACGGACATAGCTAGATCGACTCAGAATCTAACCAGGACCCAGAATATATATACTTTGTGGGGTCTTAGATGATTCCTTCAACATGTTACACACGGAATGACAAAATCAATATACCCCCCATCTTTTTGATGGTGGGTATAAAAACAAATAAACCCTCCACCTGAATATGTATTGTTAATGTAATACAAAATAAAAGAAAAATTTAACTTTTTATATTAAATACATTTTATTGAATAAAATTGTAGTTTATTTAACAATTTTAATTATAATATAGTTCAAATATTGCAAGGCCATTTGATGACTGCCGACCTTTGTACACAATTGTCAAATTTCGATCATTCATTTTAGTCAAGTATGGATCTTCCCTGTTTAAAAATTTTGTAAATCGCTGCGGAAGATAAAACCATTTATTATTATTATCTAAATATTTTATGACTTTTGATCCATGTTGCGTTTCTTTCCAATAAAAATTTAAAATTTTGTATGGTTGATATAGAGGAATGTCATCAATTTTTATATATTCTGGATTAATACCCTGAGCCAATTTAATAATTTGTTCATACATCTAAAAACGAAACATTTAAAACAAAAAAATAAATAAATAATCAAAAGTGTTACCCAAAAGCTATAACTCACCATTTTGTTAAGTATACTTTGAAGTAACTTTTAGAGCAATGATTAAAAAATATATTCTGATATGTCTTTTTATATCAATTAAGAAAATACTCCCTCATCCTCAAGTATGTATAAAACAGATTACTCCGAAAAGTTTTTATATAAATTGAGTGTTTTTTATATAATTCAAATTTACTCTCATTTTGAAATCATAACATAAATTTCACAATTCTCTTAACATAAATTTCACAATTCTCTCAACATTAATTTTACAATTCTCTTAACATAAATTTCACAATTCTCTTAACATAAATTTCACAATTCTCTTAACATGAATTTAACAATAATTTCCTAATATAACATTAGAACAAATAATACATAACCTTTCCCAAGAAAATAAAACATATTTTTCATCAAAGTCAAAAATCTTTTACAATGTTATTTTATGCATATGAAAAAAAAAAAAACAAAAACAATTCTCAAGTTAAATTTTACACCACAAAAACAAAAATAACCATATGAATAAACCAAACATACTCAAACTCTATTTATTTAAGTCATCAGTTTTTAATTTCATCACAATTAAAAGTGTAAAAAAATTGTCTCCAAATTAATTCGTTTGTATGTACTTTAACATAATTACATACATATTATTATACAAAAATAAAAAAAATGTTGACTAAAATAAATTCATTGGTTTCCAATTTCATAAAATGCATTTGGCCGTTTACACAAACAAATATTGTTGTATTTAATAAAAAAATTCCTCTTTATACTTTTTTGACTGAACAAGTACGCGAACACACCTAATGTGATCTAGAACCTACCCAAACACATTTTTTCCATTTCATCACAATTAAAAGTACAAAAAAAATTGTCTCCATATTAATTCGTTTGTATGTACTTTAACATAATTACATACATATTATTATACAAAAAGAAAAAGAACAAAAAACAAAAATACACAAATAAATTCATTAATTTCCAATTTCACCGTTTACACAAAAAAATATTCTTGTATTTAATAAAAAAATTCCCCTTTATACTTTTTCAGCTGCCCAAGTACGCGAACACACCTAATGTAATCTAGAACCGTTTGGGTCAGTTCTAGTTCTAGTATAGCTAATTTTACGACGTCTTCGTTACATTCAGTAATTGACTTGGGCCATTGTGATTCTTGCTATTTCAAAAAAGCTGGACCTGAAAACCATTGAGAATCCTTTAACATTTCAATCGAGCAACCTCGAGAGATGAAGTCAGCAGGATTCATTGCCGTTGGCGCATGGCGTCAAAAACCATTTGCAGTAATTTCTTGTATCTCACAGATACGTTTCCCAACGAAAGTGGTCAGTGTAGAAGAGTGCAACTGCAACCATCTTAACACAACAGACGAATTAGTCCAAAAGTAGGCTGTAGGATTAACTGTTTTGAAAAGCGGAGCAATTTTCCGATACAAAATTGATAAAAGATGAGCGCCACATAGCTCTAATTGTGATATTGTACGTTTTTTCGTTGGTGTAACTCTACATTTTGATGCAAAAAGTGTTACATTTGAATTATGCACCAGGGAAGCGTCGCTAAAACCATGTAGTTGTAATTCAGTATAATTGTCGCTTAAAACAAATCGAGGAATAGAAATTGTGTAAGTCCTCGAGACACCTTTTGAATTATATTTTTATGTTTGCCGGAACTTCAGTGTCTCAATCATACTTTTGTGGCCACTGGTCTTGCAATAAGACACTTGGAACTATTATAAGACGGAAAATTACGGAAATTAACCACATTTGGTCAAATACTGATGCAGTTAGGGACAAAATTGCTCGTTTTGTGTATGCTGAAAACCTTTGTTCAGCTTTAAATGCGAAGAGAAACTTATCGTTTACCGGATCCCAGCTTATACCAAGAGCGCTACGGATTTGTAACTTTTCCATATTCATGTTTTTTGGTGTGATGTTATCTGATTAAAAGTTATGGTGATTTGATTGAATTTTTGCAGTTTCTAATGCACCTGTGGATAAAATGTTAGTGACTTCACTTTTAATTTTATGTAGCTCCTCTATTGTGTGCGATCCTGTTAACATGTCATCTACATAAAAATGATTTCGGAGTACTTTAGCACCAGTTGGATGTGAAGATTCAAATTTATCGGCTAGAAAGTGCGAACTATGTATTGCTATGTTATGGTGTTAATTTGATAGCAAGGTTGGAAACCGATACCGTTATAAATACCGATATCGATTAAATACCGTTTAAAGTTGGTTACCGTAACTGATACTGTTACCGAAATTATTATTTTGTTAAAAATACCGGTATTCAAATACCGTTTCCCTCTGTACCGGTATATACCGGTAATTTAGTTTCAGTATTTTAAAAATATATTTTTTTTCAACACAATATGCTATTGTAAGAAAAATTTCTCATATAATTTCATTTTTATCCATAGGACCAACCTATTGAAGCTACAAACAATTTTATGCTATTTGAACTCACATTTATAAGTGAAATCGCGGAAAATGGAAAGTCCTGAAAAATGTTCTTCTGAGCGACTTCAAAGTTCGAATTACATTTAAATTTCTCACTCTCATTTAACCATTATTATGGCGCGTCGTTTTGATCCTGCAACTTTAAAATTTTCTAGTGAGTAAATGGGATAATGGTTAGGGAGTTTCTCTTCTACAAAATTCCTCGGCTGTAAATGGCACATTAGCTCTTAATCTTACCTAAACAGTTATATAGCCAAACAAATCTTTTGGGAATCATATTTTCTTTACTAATGTTTATGGTTATTTAAACGAGTATTCCTACGATATCCGAAACGCATTTTCCATATTTTTGTACCGTTAATCTGTGATGAAATAAATATATATATATATATATATATATATATATATATATATATATATATATATATATATATATATATATATATATATATATATATATATATATATATATATATATATATATATATATATATATATATATATATATATATATATATATATATATATATATATATATATATATATATATATATATATATATATATATATATATATATATATATATATATATATATATATATATATATATATATATATTTTATTTCATCATCATTTTTATGTAGATGACATGTTAACAGGATCGCACACAATAGAGGAGCTACATAAAATTAAAAGTGAAGTCACTAACATTTTATCCACAGGTGCATTAGAAACTGCAAAAATTCAATCAAATCACCATAACTTTTAATCAGATAACATCACACCAAAGAACATGAATATGGAAAAGTTACAAATCCGTAGCGCTCTTGGTATAAGCTGGGATCCGGTAAACGATAAGTTTCTCTTCGCATTTAAAGCTGAACAAAGGTTTTCAGCATACACAAAACGAGCAATTTTGTCCCTAACTGCATCAGTATTTGACCAAATGTGGTTAATTTCCGTAATTTTCCGTCTTATAATAGTTCCAAGTGTCTTATTGCAAGACCAGTGGCCACAAAAGTATGATTGAGACACTGAAGTTCCGGCAAACATAAAAATATAATTCAAAAGGTGTCTCGAGGACTTACACAATTTCTATTCCTCGATTTGTTTTAAGCGACAATTATACTGAATTACAACTACATGGTTTTAGCGACGCTTCCCTGGTGCATAATTCAAATGTAACACTTTTTGCATCAAAATGTAGAGTTACACCAACGAAAAAACGTACAATATCACAATTAGAGCTATGTGGCGCTCATCTTTTATCAATTTTGTATCGGAAAATCGCTCCGCTTTTCAAAACAGTTAATCCTACAGCCTACTTTTGGACTAATTCGTCTGTTGTGTTAAGATGGTTGCAGTTGCACTCTTCTACACTGACCACTTTCGTTGGGAAACGTATCTGTGAGATACAAGAAATTACTGCAAATGGTTTTTGACGCCATGCGCCAACGGCAATGAATCCTGCTGACTTCATCTCTCGAGGTTGCTCGATTGAAATGTTAAAGGATTCTCAATGGTTTTCAGGTCCAGCTTTTTTGAAATAGCAAGAATCACAATGGCCCAAGTCAATTACTGAATGTAACGAAGACGTCGTAAAATTAGCTATACTAGAACTAGAACTGACCCAAACGGTTCTAGATTACATTAGGTGTGTTCGCGTACTTGGGCAGCTGAAAAAGTATAAAGGGGAATTTTTTTATTAAATACAAGAATATTTTTTTGTGTAAACGGTGAAATTGGAAATCAATGAATTTATTTGTGTATTTTTGTTTTTTGTTCTTTTTCTTTTTGTATAATAATATGTATGTAATTATGTTAAAGTACATACAAACGAATTAATATGGAGACAATTTTTTTTGTACTTTTAATTGTGATGAAATGGAAAAAATGTGTTTGGGTAGGTTCTAGATCACATTAGGTGTGTTCGCGTACTTGTTCAGTCAAAAAAGTATAAAGAGGAATTTTTTTATTAAATACAACAATATTTGTTTGTGTAAACGGCCAAATGCATTTTATGAAATTGGAAACCAATGAATTTATTTTAGTCAACATTTTTTTTATTTTTGTATAATAATATGTATGTAATTATGTTAAAGTACATACAAACGAATTAATATGGAGACAATTTTTTTTGTACTTTTAATTGTGATGAAATGGAAAAAATGTGTTTGGGTAGGTTCTAGATCACATTAGGTGTGTTCGCGTACTTGTTCAGTCAAAAAAGTATAAAGAGGAATTTTTTTATTAAATACAACAATATTTGTTTGTGTAAACGGCCAAATGCATTTTATGAAATTGGAAACCAATGAATTTATTTTAGTCAACATTTTTTTTATTTTTGTATAATAATATGTATGTAATTATGTTAAAGTACATACAAACGAATTAATTTGGAGACAATTTTTTTACACTTTTAATTGTGATGAAATTAAAAACTGATGACTTAAATAAATAGAGTTTGAGTATGTTTGGTTTATTCATATGGTTATTTTTGTTTTTGTGGTGTAAAATTTAACTTGAGAATTGTTTTTGTTTTTTTTTTTCATATGCATAAAATAACATTGTAAAAGGTTTTTGACTTTGATGAAAAATATGTTTTATTTTCTTGGGAAAGGTTATGTATTATTTGTTCTAATGTTATATTAGGAAATTATTGTTAAATTCATGTTAAGAGAATTGTGAAATTTATGTTAAGAGAATTGTGAAATTTATGTTAAGAGAATTGTAAAATTAATGTTGAGAGAATTGTGAAATTTATGTTAAGAGAATTGTGAAATTTATGTTATGATTTCAAAATGAGAGTAAATTTGAATTATATAAAAAACACTCAATTTATATAAAAACTTTTCGGAGTAATCTGTTTTATACATACTTGAGGATGAGGGAGTATTTTCTTAATTGATATAAAAAGACATATCAGAATATATTTTTTAATCATTGCTCTAAAAGTTACTTCAAAGTATACTTAACAAAATGGTGAGTTATAGCTTTTGGGTAACACTTTTGATTATTTATTTATTTATTTTTTTGTTTTAAATGTTTCGTTTTTAGATGTATGAACAAATTATTAAATTGGCTCAGGGTATTAATCCAGAATATATAAAAATTGATGACATTCCTCTATATCAACCATACAAAATTTTAAATTTTTATTGGAAAGAAACGCAACATGGATCAAAAGTCATAAAATATTTAGATAATAATATATATATATATATATAATATATATATATTTTATATATATATATATTATATTATTCGTTTCTGTTTCCAACCTTGTTTGATAGATATTAACTGGTTGATCCTTGCTAGGTCTCCACAGTATTTGTTGAAATGAAATGAAATGGCCGATGCAAATTATGTACCAGAAACATTCGATACATTTTAACGATGTCGCCGGTGAATGCATACTTATACATGCGAAAACGAAGAACTTGCAAAAACATTTCGTCTTGTATTGTTGGGCCCACAAGAAGAATATCGTTCAGGGATTTATTTGACGAATTTAACTATTATTCTTCCTAACGAATTAGTTTTTACATTTTCACATAACTGTTGTTCCGTGGTCCACTTGTTTGTTGATTGATTGACTTCTTCCATTTGCCATAGAAATTTCATTTGTTCATCACGATCAATATTATTTGAGGTTGAAACCATACATTTTGACACCGATAATTTAATATTTGGAGTGTACCGTCCAGTAACAATCCAGCCGGCGTTTGTTTCTTGGAACGTGGGCATGTTCAAACCAAGAATTATTCTTCCCCCACGTAAAACGTCAAAAAAGTATTCGGTACCAAGTAATAAATCAATGGGTTGTTGTTTATAGAAAAAAATCATCAGCCATGTCGATTTGGGGTAAATTCCAAGTACAAACATCTATATTCCTGGATGGAAGATATCCGGAAATACAATTTGTTACTAACAAATTTAAAGAATACTCATGACTGTTGAAGCGCGATCTTATGGTAGATAAAACTTCATATTTCATGTTAGATTATGCGCCCCCAACACCAGAAACGTTAACTGATATTTTTCTACGTGATAAATTTAAAATGTTAGCGAATTTTTCAGTAATAAGGTTCACTTGAGCATGAATCCAAAAGTGCTCGACCTAATTTGTACACACCTGTACTATCTGAGATGAGGATTATGGCTGTTGCAAGAATTACACTGCTTGATTGATTGTTTACGTGAGTATTAACAGCTGCTTGTAGAGCTGGTGCGGATGTTGCGGTAACATTGTTACAAGTTGTTGGTGACTCGCTGTGGAGTAATGTGTGGTGAGAGTGATTACACAATTTGCATCTATATTTTGATGTACAGTTTGATACATTGTGATGATAAACAATTGATACAAAGACCAAGTTTTTTAGCAATGTCTAACCTGCTTGAGGAGTCCATAGATTTAAAATGTGAACAGTTGCTGCTCCAATGATCTAACCGCTTACAAAAGATACAATTCTTTTTAACTTGAGCCATGAACGAATGTTTCTGTTGACGACGTGATGCATTACGTTTATCATGTGTTGTTGTTGGAGGTTTATTTGTTGATGTTGGCTGTGGTTCAATTGACTCTAGAAATTGGCATCTACGCTCCAAAACCTTTGTAAATCCTTCCCATGTTTGTAAAGAGCTGAAATCAATTGTTTCCTTCCACTTCATGTTAGTTTCTGAATCAACCTTTGTTAAAATCAAATGAATTGACATGGCATTACATATATCTTTTTCATCTCCCAATGATTTTAACGAACTGTAAACTGCTGGAGCATTATCGATTTATGCCCGAAGTTGTGTTGCGGAAGGGTTTTCAATTGATGGTTATTCATAAATATTTGAAATGTCTTCAAGAAATATTAATAATTGTACCGCTAATCAAACCGTTTGATTGCCTTGGTATAATTCTGTAGTCGCAAATTTTAGCATAAATGTCCAACTCTTCTAATGTAGACTATAAACACTTGTAGAAAAGGGCCAGCATGGATTTAATTAGCGTGCAATTAACCAGTGTCAAATTGTGTTGTGCAAAAGTCGTGAAACCAAATTTTAAAAAATTTTAAAATTTTGCAGTTTTTTCACTGGGGATTTTACGCCGTTTCGGATATTTCAAAACGGTGCCTAATAGCTCTTGAAATTATGCATCATTTGACATATATCTCGTTAATGTGCCCTCAACAGAAATGCTATATGACGTACCCAAACTTGGAGAGAAAAAACGTGAATGGCTCCAAGAGGTGCCTTTTTCGCGAGACACACTCGCAACGTTATTTCAGTGAAGCTAGAGTATAGCGTTATCAAAGAAAGTTTCTAAATGACATTTAAAAATCATTGTGGCGTTTTAGAACATTAATTTGCTAAACGTGTATAGGTATTTTAAAGAATTCAGCAATTTTGCATATTTTGTTATAGCGGATGTTGGTGTTATAAATCAATTTTAAACTGAAATAAGTTCCTGTGTAAAGTTTTACTTACGCAGAAAATATAATTTCACTAAAAATATTCATCAACGGTTTTCATGGGCTAAGAACGCGATGCTTTTAGTTTAACTTTAATCGTCGAGGCACACCCAAGGCGCTAATCAAAATTGGCGATGATATATATCAATCTGTAGCTGCTTTAATACCATATATCAAAATCAATATGGCGTTCGAAAAAAAGTACGATTTTTCATTTAATGCAACTTTAAAGATTTGACTAAGTGCAATTAAAAAATTTATATAAATTACATTGTCTTATGACTTATTTAAAAAAAATTATGAATTTTGCAATAAATGGATGAATATGAATAAGACTACATCACTAAAAACTGAATTTTGCAAATTTTATAAGATGGTTTAGTAATTATTAAATCGCTAATACATCCACGCATACCTAACTTATCGCGATATTTTTAATTTGTATTTTAGATACAGCATTGTAGAATACATAAATGCAATAATTTTTGATTTAGGGCTATAAATAGAATTTTGGCAATTTTTTTATAAATTTTTATCTTAAACCGCCATAACATTGATGCCGTGCGGTAAAAGTCATTATCGCGAACAGATCTGTGTTCCACTTAGGGTGATCGATTATTCGACTTTTTTGAGAAACGGGTTTTCGAATAGTTGGTATTTTAAAAAAACCGGTTGCACTTTTTGAAATTCAGAAAAAACCGGTTAACCGGTTACATTTTTTTAAAAAAATCAATAATTCTTATAATCAAGTTAAAATTTATTAAATACAAGCGTAAAAGCCTGACAATGTCAGGAAAAATAATATAATAATGAAAATATGCACAAACAAATCCGAAAATTAAAAGAAAAAAATATGAACAACATTTAGACACCTTCCTCTCCCTAATCGAAGTCAATTATTTGAAGCCGTTAGAATTTATTGGGATAATATTGATTAAAGTTTTAAATTCGTAAACCTTTCAAAATAAAAAAATCGTCGTAAATGCGCTCCCTGGCCGAAATACAGAATCAGTTTTTGATAGGATTTGGAGAGCAAACAATAAGTATAGCAACTCAAAAGTTCTTAATACCAAAACAGACTTTTCGGTCCCTGATAGAAACATCTGGCCCTGATAGAATTTGTAGGACGAATAGGGTTATAAGTAAGCTGAATTTTAATTTTTTACGTCTTCTGGGAGCTTTAGAAAGGTCTGGAAAGAGCAAAAATTCTTAGAAAAAGACACATAAATCCACTTATAATCGCTCCCTGATAAAAATTTCAAAATATGGCTCCATTAGGATTTGTTGGACGAAAAGTTTTATAATTAAACCAAATTTTAATTTTCTACGTCGTTTGGGAGCTTCAGAAAGCTCTGGAAAAAGAAAAAATGCTAAGCAAATTATATATCTAGATGACTAGAAGATAAATATGTTTCAAAATTGTTGAAAAAAGTCATCTAAATTTTAGTTAGCATAAACAGAATCCATGGCTTAATATGGAAGCCTGTCTCAATTGAAACGATTCTGCAGGTGAAACTTTTTTAACACAACAAATTTAAAAAATAAACTAAATATTGGATAAATAAAATTAAATTGGGTGTAAAAATATTACAGATATTACAATAGATTAAAAAATTCAAAAAGAATAATTATTAATTATTTATTTGTTTAATATTACAGAATAAATTCCAATTTAGACTTAAACTATATTTTTAAAACAAAAGAAATCAGTCTCTATGAATATTTAAAAAATTATTCCTAAATTTCGACTTAAATATCACTATTTAGTACATGTTTTCTGAAATAAAATGCTATTTTTAAAACCGGTTTTTTGTGTTTAAAAAAACCGGTCTATTCGACATTCGAAAAATTAACATTTTGAAAAAACCGACAGCACATTGACTGAAAAAACCGGTTTTAAAACCGGTTGGAAAACCGCGTCGATCACCCTAGTTCCACTAGAGCCAAGGAATATTGGTACTAAATATCGTTGATGTGCCATTTAAAAATTTTCGAAATTTTTTTGAACATCAAAAGTAAACGAGTTTGAAGAATTTCCCATATGACTATGTATGTAGTTTTTTAAGACATAAATTTTATTTTTATAATATTTTGGAAATGGAATAAGTACATAACATATTCATAACATATTTTAAAATTCCGTTTTGGAAAAAATGTATTACTTGAGATATTATTGAAACAAAATATAAATTTTATAAAGGAAAAAACAACATCATTACTTTATTGCTATATTATTCGATAACCAATATACATACATATATTTATACCAAATAATTTTTATACGAATAGCGCATATATTTACACGGAAGGTAATTTAAAATTGTATACCAATAACCTTTAATTTGAATTTTAAACCTTAAAAACGGTCTCCAGAAAAATAATGAAAATTAATTATGTAGGTTTTTCTTTTCGTCACAGATTTATTTAATACACCGTACAACAGCATTTTTCACACATGAACGAAAACATATACATATGAAAGCAGTGGCATTTTATGATAGGACTACGTATTCAGTTCTTCATTTCGTGTTCGAAAATCCTTTTGAAAGGACTTTGAAATTTCAAAAATAACAATTTGTTTATAAATTATTTTAAAATCTGCCAATATGATATGGGTATCAAATGTATAGGATTCAAATAGAATAGGATTTAGAAACTCCAGAAAAATTACTTATTTAAACTTTTCAGGACCTCATAATGTCAAAAATTTCTTTAAAGTACTTTATCCTTAAATATCCTTGAGATTTTAAAACAAATATTTCTAAGATTGTACTTTTTAACACATCACAATATATTTCCTTTATCCCACATTTTGTCCTTTTAGCTTCAACAGTTAAAATTTTATACAATATTAAAAATGTCCTGTCAGTGTTTTAGTGAATTTTATTTTTGTTATATGTATTGCAATTTTAAATTTTATTAATAATTGGTACAGTTGTTATTTTTTAGACGTAAGAATGAAGCTTGTAGAAAATGGTTCAAATCGATCTATTAATTTACCCATACAAATGTTTCCCAGAAAATAGCTTTAGTGATTATAATTATCTTATATATGCGAATATTCTTATGAAAATTGGATTAATAATGTTTTCTAATGTATTACTCGTACATTAGAATTTCAAGACGTTGGGTGCATATTTGAACATAAAGTTTCCATAAAGAAACTTATTTATGCACATAAATAAATTTCACAAAAATGCTAGATTTTGAATTAAATTTTGCATAAATAAGTTTTGTATAAGTAACGCGCATACATGATGATTTAGGATATTATGTGATTGCGCTTGACTGATTACAACTCTATTCATGTTAATTATTTACAAAATAATATTTAATAAAATAATTTAATTTAATAAATCATAGCTCTTTTCGTAGATTAAAAATTCATATCTTTTCGTAGATTAAAATTGTAAGTAATAATTTTAATGTAAAATAAATATAAATACTTAACTTACAACCCTTTTAACTTTCAAATATATTATCAAATCATCAAAATAACGTTTTTATGTTACACACAGAAAAAATTAAATTTCATTTTCTATTACTAAATTTATAAAATCAATCATATTTTTTACTGAAATCGGACCTATCATTGAATTAGTAAACTCAAACATTAAAATTCGTAAATGTTTCATTGAAAAAATTTAATTTTTTTCTTATTGAAATATCTTTACTTTTTATAAATTTTAATATGTGAAATTTTTTAAAAAATTCAATAAATTTTTTTAAATAAAACTATAAAAATAATATTTAATTTTTAGTAGAATTTCAAACAATATTTATTATTGATTCAATAAAATTATGAATAAAAATTATTTTAACTAATATTGCACAAATTTACATGTTTTTTTATTACTAAAATATTGCATCTTTTACAGATAAATTAAAAAACAGTACAAATGTAATGCAATATAATGCAAATTGAAGATTAATGTGTTTTTGTAACATTTAAAATTTGGTATGAGGTTCATTAAAATAAAGGAAATGACCATAAAAATAAAAATAGTTCTTATACATATAACACGAAGAGAATATAGATAGATGAAATGTATTGTTGGTGTTTTATAAAATTAACAAAAGTTATGCCGAGATAATAGTGTGTTTAAATATATTTACATACTTTTATAAATACTTAAATTAAAAACATTAAAAAACATCTTCTTCAACGGTTCTTGAATGACCTACAAAAGAAACCCAATCGTTATTAAAATATAAAAAATTTACCATTTACAGCTTAGAGATAACATAAATTCATGATTTCCAAGCAGAATTGACATTAGGGTTTCTTAATCTGTATGTGTCATTCTGCTGAATAGTAACTTTGAGTATGAAGTGTTTTTTAAGGATAAGATAGTTTAGATGATTCAAAAGTGATGATTAGAAGCGTCCTGACAATAAAAAGTTTCTTCGATAAAGATATATATAAAGTGCATTGCCAGAAATTAAGCAGTAATTATAACATATTCATCCAAAAGCAAAGAAATTAGGAGCCTCACGAACTTTTACAGACGTCGCACAGTGGTTCCAAAACGCTTTTTTTTGGAAATAATTCAGTAACTAAAGAACCGTTAGAGGTATCTCAATAAAATTTCACATGGTCAGAGCTGAGGTATTTTCGAGTTGATTTGGAGGAGTACAGACGCTTAGCGGATCAGGGGGGAAGTGGGTGGCCCTCCAAAGTTGCCCATCTCGGGTATGTAATTTTTTTAAAAAATCTCCAAAAATTCATTTATGATATGACAGAAAAGAAATTTTATATATAGATAGTCCTTGTAAATCTTAGTTTAAGAGGAGATATTCGGGTCGAAATAAATTTTTACCTCATTTCTAGTCTCACCTTTTTTTAGTTTTTCAAACTTGGCGGCCTTGATTTTGGCAGATTCCCTACAAAATTCTTAATAATATGACTGCAAGAATCATATAATTATATGAATCCATTAAAAAGTTATGTTAATCTAAATTTGGAACTTTAAACAAAATTTTTAATTTTTTGGGTTTTTTCCAAAAAGGTGGCAATATTTATTCAGTGATTAAATTAGTTTTTTGTTCTGAGCTCTATAATTTTTTTAATGTTTACAAGAAAAATCTTAATGTAAATGCGTGTAAAGTAAATCCGGAGGAGTGGGCAGAGACCCACGAGACCTATCCAAATTTAGCCATTTTTTTTTTTTTTGTTTGTTATGTTCTCAAATCGCAAAGCTGGGATCGACTTAAAATTATTTTAAATTTTTAGCTCTATATGTAAGGTATACACCTTACAAAGTATTTTCTGACGGAGGCTTCTTATAACGACAGGGTGACCATTTCAATGAAAAAAGTCAATTTTTGAAAAAAGCTTTCCCCGAACTGGAATTTTTTGGAGTAAGAAAATGGGAATCTATTTATTTTTTTCTTTTAAGAATACAGTTTTTATATTATACTAAAATTTTATAATGATAGCTTAATTAATGTAGATTTTATTTAAGTTCAAATATTAAATTTTTTTTCGAAAAATAACACTAAATACATACAAAAATTTTTCGTTTTTTGATTAATTTAATGAAAAAATTTAGTTCAAATACTTTATTATTTACATATTATTATTCAGTAATATCCTTTCCAATGATACCAAATACTTGCATAAATCCTTTACACAATCGTTTAAATACTTACTGAAACTTGACACCCCTTCAGAGAAATGTGCACACTTTCCTTAATTTCCATTAGTAAATGTGTGCTGCAGCATTCTATAAACATAAGTGTATAGCAGTTTCAACGTGTTTATACCCTACACCACCATAGGTGGTTGGGGTATTATGCGTTTTTGCTGATGTTTATAACGTATAGAAAAAGCCATCAGACCACCACCTTAAAGTATACCGTTCGACTCAGAATCACTTCCTGAGTCGATTTAACGATGTCCGTCCGTCCGTCTGACCGTCTGTCTGTCTGTCCATGTAAACCTTGTAATCAAACTACAGGTCGCAATTTTAAAGATAAATCAATGAAATTTAGCACACGATCTTCCATTAGATCAAGGACGAACCCTATTGAAACTGGTTATGATCGATCCATTATTTCACTTAGCCCCCATACAAATGTCCTCCCGGAAAAGGGTTTAACGATCATAAATCCATTAAATATAGCAATATTTTAAAGAAATTTGCACATATAGGTTCCTTATAAGTTTATATGAGTGTGCCGAATTTCAAGAAGATCGGTTCATAATTGACCATAGCTCCCATATAAACTCCTCTTCCGAAATTCACTTTTTTTTTTTTTCATCTAAATTTATTTATTGGATCTTCACTAAATTAAGTGAACTAACAATAAGTAATTCAAATCTTTACTCTAAATCTTAATTTATATTATGCCCAACCACTGTCGGACGAAAAACTATATGTAATCAAAAAGTTTAGCTTAGGCGGAGGTCTGTTGTGTTCCTTCTTCTCAAACGGTTGTATCCATCGCTTCTTATTATGTTTCGAGCAAGTGGGTTAGGGTGTACTTCAAGCTTCCTCAAATAGGATTCTGCGTGTTTTCTTATTTCATCTTTAACAATAGGAACATTGAGGTACTTGTGAATATTATCATTTTTTATATACCAGGGTGCTGCGGTTATCATTCGAAGTATTTTATTTTGGAATCTTTGAATTTTTTCAACATTGGAATCTGAGGCTGTGCCCCATAGTTGGATACCATAGCACCATATTGGCTTTATAATTGAGTTATAGATCAAAAGTTTGCAGTCCAGACTTAATTTAGAATTTCTACCAATTAGCCAGTTAATCTGAAGTGATTTCAACTTCATTTGGGTTAATTTTTTATCTATATGTGATTTCCACGTAAGACGTCGATCTAGAAGCATACCAAGGTATTTTGTTGGGGTATAATCTGATTATTTATCAGGATTGGGGGGCACGAATCTCTCCGCAATGTGAATGTAATATGTATACATTTCTGTTCATTCACTTTTATTATCCATTGCTTCAACCATTTTTCTAAAAATAGTATATGATCCTGCAAGAGTTTAGATGCTTCTTGGGGGTTTTCATGAACGCCTAGAATAGCTGTGTCATCTGCAAATGTTGATATATGGGTTCTACTATTAGTTGGCATATCAGAAGTGTATATTAAATATAAAAAGGGACCCAGTATACTTCCTTGGGGTACACCTGCTTCAATGGACTGCGGTGGGCTTATAAAGTCTCCCTCTTTAAGAACAAACTTTCGATGAGTTAAAGCTTATGCGTATTTGTGGGTAAATGTTGTTTAATTTTAAATAATAATCCTTCGTGCCATACTTTATCGAAGGCTTGAGAAACGTCAATGAAGAGAGCAGAGCAATATTTCTTTTCTTTAAATGTATAACATTTATAAGCTTGTGAGTTTGTTCTATGGTGCTATGTTTTTCTCTAAAACCAAATTGATGTGTTGGAATACAATCGAAACGATTCACTATCGGTTTAAATTTTTTCATTAATAGCTTCTCAAATAGCTTTGATATATTCGACAACAGGCTAATAGGCCTATACGATTCTACTTTAGTGTGATCTTTTCCGGGCTTAGGTATCATTGTAACCAATGAGACCTTCCATTCTGGTGGATAATATTCAAGGCGTAATATAGCATTAAAAATAAAAAGTATTATTCTTATTGCTACCTGGGGTAGCTCCAAAAGCATTTTGTTACTGATCTTGTCAATACCAGGTGCTTTTTTGGAGTTTAAATCAACAATAGCCTTGTCGATCTCTCGAATCTCAAAACAAAGGGGTTCAACTGCTCTAAAACGGGGTACAACAAGTGGCAACTCCATTATGTCATCTGATAAATTTGGGGAAAACACGTTCTTTAGATGACTAAAAACAGATTCCCCTTTTCGGTATCATTTCTTGCCCAGCCTCCATTTGTATTTCGTGGAGGGGGCCTACTTGTAACTGGTCTTTTTAACTTCTTCGTAGCTGGCCATAGTGAGTAATTCGAATACGGGGTGGCATCTAGATTTTCCAAATATTGATTCTGTGATTCAGTTTTTTGATATTCTAGTAGCTTATTAAGGCGCTTTTGGCATTCTCTTAGCTTCGATTTGAGTTGAGGGGATCTGTGCAGTTGCCACTCTCTTCTAACTCTTCTTTTTTCAGCCAAGAGCCACAGAACAAATTCTATTATATCTGTTTTGTCGGGGGGTACGGGTAGCATGTTCAGCAGCCAGTTTTAAACTTTTTTCAAAATTATTGAGAGAGAGATCGATATCTTCTGGTGTTCTCAGCGATATATTTTCCGTGCAATGAGTGCTAATATATTTTTTATATTTCAACCAGTTTATTCTTGTGTTAGATATCGCTGAGATACCAGTGGGGTTTACAATTTCTCGGGGGTTCAATATAGTAACAAAATTGGGTGAATGATCTGAAGATAATTCTAATGAAGATTTAACATGAATTAATTCCCTTGGTAAATTCCTCGTAACAGCGAAATCGATAACATCCGGTATTTTATTTGGGTCAGAAGGCCAGTATGTTGGTTCTCCGCTCGAAATAACATTCAAACCCATTTTAGAAATTGTATTAAACAATGCACGACCTTTAGGGGTTATAAGTCGTGATCCCCAGAATGTATGCTTAGCGTTATAATCGCCAGCTGCCAGGAAACGGGGTCCTAGTGATTTATAAAAATTTTCATATTGATTTTCTGAAATTAAAAACCTGGGGGGGTGAATATATCGATGAAATCACTAAGTTTCTATAACAATCATTAATACAGATTGTTGTAGCTTGAAGATAATCTTCACGAAGATCACACATTAAGTAGTGTTTGATACGGGTTTTTATTAAAATGCCGGAGCCTCCACATGCTCTATCTCTTGGATCTTTAGTGTCATAAAAGGCATATCCATTTATCCTAAATAAGCTTCTGGACGTCAAATGGGTTTCCGAGACTAACATTATATCTAAGTCATGACTTCTAAGAAAATATTCGAGTTCATTTTTGTGTTGGCGAATGCCGTTGGCGTTCCAAAAACTTATTTTTAGGCAGTTCATGGTTTGTTCAGCACAGCCTGCAATAACATAGATTGCATTTTAAGCATTTCTTGCATCATATTGCTCATTGAATTTGTAAAATTATTTACCGATTGAACGAGAGAATCGATTGTAGCTTCTAGCCGGGTAAAATTGAAAGCGGGCATTTGCTCTCTTGCCTCTGAATTCAAATTGTGATTAAATTTTTTTTGGTGTTGATAGTCCTGCGGTAAAGCTTGGTTGTTCTTAAGGATGTTTGCGTACGAGGCTTTATTGTCAGAGGACTGTTGTAACGGGGGGTAATTTACCTTGAGCGTATTTAATGGTTGAACGGGGGAAATTCTCGATTTCTGGCTTAGTGATTTTTTAACGATAGAGTATAGAGGACAGCCTCTGTAGTTTGCAGTATGGTTTCCTCCACAATTACTACATTTTTCAATTTAGAGTCATCTTTAGATTTATTACATTGCGATGAATTGTGTAACTCTCCACAAACAACACATACTGGTGGCAATCTGCAATAAGCCTTAGTATGACCATATTCTTGACAATTTATACATTGGACTGGGCCCGATCGTTTATGTGGTTCTTCTACAGTGATTTTGCGGTGTAATAAATATTTTATGTTATAAATAGGGTGAGTTTAATTTTTTTTCAGTTTCATATCGCCGTGTTCTAATTCCACACGGAAGAGCGGTTGAGGAATTTTCTCCCGATTTCGAATGTTTATAACATTTTTTATCTTGAAGCCTTTGTCCTCCAAGCTTTTCTTGATTTCAACAGGTTCCACACTAGAGTCAACACCCTTTATAACAATCTGTAGACCCTTGCTACCTTTCAGTTGTATAAAAGCTTTTCTTATGGGTTTCGAAATCTGTCACAACCTTACGATAATCGTTTACACTATTTACCTGTATTTTGGTCTCATGAATTGTACCTCTTCTAATGGGGGTGACATAAAAGGAGTTTTCACCTATCAATGAGATCAAATTTCGAACCAAAATGTTCGAGTTAATTTCTCTTAAATAAATTGGTGGTAGTTTGGCAGACCTAATTATATTAGCGGGCTCATTGCCTTCACATTGCAAAATAGAAAAACGATTTTCATTGTTCGGTCTATCAAAGTTACTATCTTTAGATAATTTTGCCAAGGGCGCTATTTTCGAGGACTTAGGGCTTCGTCCTAGTTTTAAAACTGTAATGTATTGATCCATTCCAACTTGAATTTGGGATTTTTGGTCACTATTTAAAGGGAGCCCAATCTTGGGTATAGCACCAGTTGAAGGGTTAATTGTTTCTGTACTTACTGTGAATGATTTCTTTTCTGAAGTTGATTTACCTAGCATAACTTCAGGCGCAGATAAAATATTATTGTTTTCTGGCAACTTTCTATCAACAGCTGAGTTGCTTTCTTTTGTTGAACAATTATTAATTGTCAAGAAAGCACTTTAAAGGGCATAAATCCCATTATAATGTTAGTATCAAGTTAATATTCGACAGAAATGAGTTTTATATAAATATAAAAGATAGTGCCTAATTTTACGAAAATCGGTCCATATTTTACCATAGCTCCCATATAAGGTCCTTTTTAGGGATTCACTCAAAAATTACTAAATTTATATAAATGTTAGTACGACGTTATATTCGGTATTCGTATGTTTTATTTTACACTTAATAAGAATATCGGTCCACAAGTGGCACTAAGTCTAATAAAATACCCCTGTCCGAATTTTGATGTACACAGTGGTGTAGGGTATCATATGGTCGGGCTTGACCGACTATATCTCCCTCTCTCGTTTTTTAAATAATTTTGTGCAACTTTTGAACCGTTAAATATATTTCAATGAAATTTCACATAGTTATTACTGAGGTAGTTTCCACCACAAGTTTCTAGGTGGTCTTTGGGCAGGTGGGAGGACCTCCGAAATGGGTCACCTTGGATATTATATAAGAAATAATTAAAAGAGTTTACCACTTTCGGAGGTATATATATATATATATATATATATATATATATATATATATATATATATATATATATATATACAGTGGTGGCCACGAATTTAAGACACGACATGTAACGAACTAAGTTGTGATAATTATTACAACCCTGCAATATAAAATTAGATTTTGTTAATTTTTCAGTGTACCCTGTAATGTTAAGATCAATTACCGTTATTTGGTTTTGTTTGTGTATACATTTTGTTGCTGTTTTTATTATATTTTCGTAAAAACGTGCTTTTGAAGCTGGTCACGAATTTAAAACATATAAGAAATATTTGGTTTTTAAGTGATTTTTTGGTGTTTTTTGAAGCTAAAAGGTAAGTAATGAATGTTTTATTCCATTTAATGTTAGAATACATCAAAATATTTAGTTAGAAATGGCCAGAGGTACTTGGAGTTCGGATGCCGAGCGAAAATTGATCCAACAAATGAATACTGATGGAAAAACAGTAATGGAAATTTCCAAGCTACTAAAATGTTCCAGATCCAAGATTTACAATGCACTGGAACACATCAAGCAACATGGCACTACCAAAAATGTCAAACAGCACCCTAGAGCCCGAAAAACTACACCCAGGGAGGATAGCTTAATTTATAAATCAGCTGCTAAAGATCCTTTCAAGAGCTCAAGTAAAATTAAAAATGAGATTTCATCGGATTTTGGTATTAATATATCGTCCAGGACAATAAGAAGACGTCTGAATGAGAAGAACTTACGTGGGTGTATTGCACAACGTAAACCACTTGTGTCAAAAAAAAATATTAAATCCCGACTAGCGTTTTCAAGAGAAAATCTCAATAAGCCGATGACATTTTGGAAAAATATACTTTGGAGCGACGAGTCGAAGTTTTGTCGCTTTGGTTCTGATGGAAAACAGTACGTATGGTGTCCTCCAAACCTGGAGCATCACCCAAAGTACACCCTTAAAACGGTTAAGCATGGTGGTGGAAATGTCATGGTGTGGGCAGCATTTTCCTGGCATGGTGTAGGTCCCATTCAGAAGATTATCAATAAAATGGACCAGCATATTTACAAAAACATACTGACAAGCACAGGCGCGGATCAACCCAAAGCATTTGGGGGGGGGAAATTTTTTTATCATCACTGGAAAAATTATGTTTTTATATATAGTTTTAGAACTATGAAAATTTAACCAATTTTTTTTTTTTTTACAGAAAACTGGTTATTTATAATTATTATTTTTAATTACATACAAATATACAAAATTACAAATATGTATTAAAATAAACATTTCTCAGAGAATATTGAAAGGATTTTAATTATGAAAGCCGTGTTTTTACTTTTGTAGTACTACTGAATAGTTCAAAATAAAATAATTTAAATAAAGAGTGCATCATTAGAAAAACTCAAAAAGCTAAGCTATTTAGATCTGGATAGGATCTAGGACTAGGGAATGGTAAATCGATTTCGATTTTAGTCGATTTTCATGGGAAAAAAAAAGTCGGTTGTTTGCAATAGATTTTATGCCAACTATTTTATACTGAAATCGATTATTTAGTTTCAAAAATCGGGTTTGTTTTAAAAAGTTAAAAAAAATATGTAGAATTATGAAAATCTTATAAATTAAAATTTTTTGGTTGGTAATAATAAAGTTATGTCCGCTTTTTTAAACATAATTTGGCGGGAATAAAATTTAAAAATGCACCCAAGTGGAGTTTGCCAATAGAAAATGAAAAAAAATCACAATATTTAATTCGCAAAAGATCTTAGTATTTTTACATATCATTCCTAGCTGGGCAGTTGGCAAAACAATAGTCTAAATCCTCTGAAGGAAAAAAGAAATAATAAAACAATTTATCCTAATATTAATGAAATTGCTCGAGAATATCAGTACCGTGTGAACTTCTATTCTTGAAGGATGACCTTATAATAACCCAGCAAAGAAACAGGCTTAGTAGTGAACATAGCCTTTTTACAAAGTTTTACTGAAGAAGATTGGTTTGATGGATAAATAAAATATTCACAGATTTCTTATATATTATATACATAACTTTTATATTTGTGACCTGAATATTTGAAATTATTTTATAGGTTTATTTTTTAATTTTTAGATGTTTTTGATACACTTTTGACTTTATCAATAAAAAATCGACTTCAAAATAAAATCGATTTTGGGGACCGATAAATCGATTTTGAAAATCGAAATGAAAAAAGTTGATCGTAAAATCGAAAATCGAGTTTTGGCATTGTTTACCATTCCCTAAAGCACACTGAACTATCTCTTCGTTATGTGAGTAATTTTTAAAATTTATTTTTTTACTTAGATGAAAATTTGAAGTTAATCTGATAACACCAAAACAAGTATCCAATAAATCACCAAAATTATTATATCAATCACTAATAACTACAAAAAATGAAAAATAGAAAACATTTTTTAATTAAAAATTGATTAAATCAATCAAGTAGATGATTGAATGAATTAAACATTTAAAAGTGAAATAAAATCTCACTTAAATTTAATTTTTACTGGAATATATTATATGTCAACTGGAAAATATATGCTAATAATTTTTTCGGCAAAGAGGAGCCCATGAAGAAAATCTAGTGAAAATTATGTAAATAAATCACTTTATAAAATTTCATACTATTTCAGTATGAATGTTTATATTTTTGTAGTTTTACTCAAAAAACAATCTTCTTGAGTACATCACCAATTTTCGAGAAAATTCGAATGAGATGTCAATATTTAAAATCTTTAAAAACTAAAAAATTTTATCAAAAAATTTTTCATTTATTTTAAGCAAATTATTTCATATTAAGCTTTATTTGTAGCATATCTTCTGGGGAATTTCACATAAAATCGAATAAATTCTTCAGTTTTTATCTAACTAAAAAAACCAAATCTTGCTATATTTACAACAAAAATGTTTTTAAATTGATTGCATATTTTTTGTTGACTTTTACAGAAAAATTCTAATGCATTGAATCACCAACAATTTCAAACCAAAGAAATAAATACGACAATAAAATTGATTATTCTACTTTCAAAATATCTTAATAGAAAAAATACAGGAACCTAAAAAATTTAAGCATAACTCCAAAATTTGATAGGCTTTATTTATGATGCCATTTACTTCATTTCCCGAGTAATTTTTCAACGCTATAGGGTGTATTTAAAAATTAATTTTTGAATATGAAAATTTTTCACACAGGTGTGCGAAAAAAGTACAACAACTCTTCAGAAAGCAAGAGAAATTTTCAGAAGGTTTAATAAAATATTAAGCGAAAAGTAATATTTTTGTTATCGTCCTCTAGGAAAATGGTAGATATTTTCTTGGGAAAATGTTAAATTAATAGTTTTATTTAAACAATTTTTTTCTTAACACAAAATTGTGAATATTTTCAATAAAAATAAAAATTTTTTCTTGAAAATTACAATTTTAGGCCTTTACTATTTTATTTATAAATTAAATCTGTGTAGTGAACCAAAATTTCTATCATATGTAAAATTTATTAAATCTAAAAAAATATTATATTTTGTATAAAAGAGCTGGGAAAATTTTGTGTTATTTATTAATAAATGGTTGACTTTTATTATATTTTTTCTGTGAAAATGCTTTTGTTCATTTTTGATGTTAAAAAATTATTTTGTATAAAATTTTGAAAAGATTCGGATTTATAAAATAAAACATATTTTTCATGAAGTCGAAATTTTTAAGTAATATTAAAAACATACAATATGACGTGCACTTATACAATATATATTTATTTTTTTTTTTTTTTGACATATAAGTTTTTAATTGTATGTAAAGTTTAAGCTTGAATTAAATGAAAAGCATATATAGGAATTGCATTTCCTATATTTTTTCTATTTTTAAAAACCCATTTATTTGCTTTAAATTTTTCGAAGAAAAAATACGATAAATACTTTTTTCTAAACATAGTTTGGCCATTCCTAGACTATATTGAAGATAAACTCATTCTGCCTTCATTTATTTTCACTAAAGATAATTTTCCTTAAAGAATTTTTAATTTTTCCTATTGTAAATTTTTAATTTTTCTAAGGTCGAAAATCCATTTTGGAGGGGGAAATTTCCGATTTTCCCCCCCCGTGGATCCGCGCCTGGACAAGCATCATGATACCATTCGCTGAAGACAACATGCCTCTAATGTGGAAATTTATGCATGATAATGACCCTAAGCACACTTCACGCCTAGTGAAGAGTTGCTTAGAGGAAAATAATATCACAGTTCTGAAATGGCCAGCTCAATCCCCGGATCTCAATCCAATTGAGAACTTGTGGAATGATGTTGAGGAGCATGTACGAGCAGTAAAGCCAAAAAATTTGACTGATTTATGGGAAGAAATTCAAAAGGCTTGGTATGCCATTCCAAAGGAGCGCTGTATGGCCTTAGTTTAAAGTTTACCCAGGAGATGCGCTGCTGTGATTCAAAATAAAGGATTTCCCACCAAATACTAATATTGTTTTATGAAGCTGAGCTTTACTTTTGTGAATTAACTTTTATTTTGCCTATGTCCTAAATTCATGACCAGGCTTAAACTTGTATTAATCTGTATAATATGTAAATAAAAATTGGAAACTAAATATAGGTAACAAACTATTGTTGATTTTTTTTCATAACATTACTAGGATCTTTAAAAAATAACATGGATCTAAAATTTGTTCGATAAGATGTAAAAATTATCAGAAATATATAAGTGAAATGTCGTGTCTTAAATTCGTGGCCACCACTGTATATATATATATATATATATATAGATATATAGATAATAAACATGTATTATCAAAACCTTCTGAGTTATTCAAATAAAATTTATGATATTTTCAATGTTTGATGGTATTAGTGCAGCATATTTTAGGGTTTCCAAGTAAAATTTAAAAAATTTTCTTTTCAATAAAAATCACGATTTTTAACAATTTTGTGAAAAATTTGAATTTTTCCACATATTGATTAAAATATATTTTGTTAGAGTTTATTACAAAGACATGCTTTTTAATATTGTGATCCCTTTTTTAACACAAGTAAATATTTGTTGGTCCATAATATGTTTATCTTTCAAAGTTTTTTGATGCGCCTCCGAATTTTTATTAAACATAACAAACACGTACTAATTATGCCAATTAAAGTTAATTTCATGCTCTCCACACGATGTGCCTTAGCGAAATGTGTTTTGACAAGTGTCTCGTTTTCAGCTATCAACGACATTTGACTTAAATTTATGATCCCAATCAATTATATTTATCGCCACTCTTATATATAGATATATCCAATATTTGTTTAAATTGCAATTTTCTATATAAAAATACAAAAACAAAAAGTGCAATTTTTGCATAATTTTCAAAAAGTCCATAAAATTTTTGTATTAAATTTATTTTTAATGCTCCTTCGATTTCGTTATGTAAAATAACAAAAAACTAAGTTCACGCAGTAATCCATGCCATTGCATATGCCTTGCGAAAAACTGACTTTTTGAAAAATTTTCGCACTTGTCTTTCAAACTTTGAGACTATCTACTACATTGACTATTTAGGGCAAATCAACGGGATATAGCGCTAAATACGCATAATTACAACAAAAATAAATCCCTATCCAAAATATTGTATTCGGTTGAGGGGCGCACAGACCCCGTCCAAAAAACTGAAAAATTTAAAAAAATAAAAAATTTTGTCATCAAAACTCGACTATTCTGTTTTTAACTGTTGAAAGTCTACACAACAACAAAGATGATGCAGAATTTATCTGTAAAGTCCGATTAGTTTACTTATGATAGAATGAGATCAAAAAGTATAAACGCACGAACGAAAATTGTAGAAAAATGTGAAAAACTTAAGTTGTTTTTAGCCGTTTTTCTATGTTCTCTATGTACTAGCAATCATGAATTTAAAAAGAAACCTATTGTACTAAATGTTGCACTCTATTAGTTTCAAGTCTTGTGAGTTTATATCTGTAATCAATTTGTTTAAAATATCATTACCACAAAACTTATTAAGGATTTAAGTCAGTTTCAGCCAGGTTAAAACATTTTTGATAATGGCCCATATAATTTGAGTTATTTTTTTAAATTTTTTGAATATTAATATGGAAATTTAAAATAACATTATAACATTGTGAAACTTATGTTTATGAATTATGTTAAAAATATTTTGTTTAAAAATTTGTAGATTTCTTAAAAAAAATTATTTTTTTTTAACACAAATTTACAGCAAAAGTAAGATTTTTAATAAAAAATCCAAATTTTCACCAATAAACTTAATTTTTACTACAATCCGTTTTCTCACTAAAAATTATATTTTTCACTAAAAACTCGATTTTTAACTAAAAAAAATAGATTTTTCACTAGAAATCTAATTTTTTACTGAAATCCTTATGGTTTTAACCTTATTACTTTAATCCATGCAATCCCAGCAAAAAAAGAACATCTAAAGAAATCCACGATGGAAGTCATGTCCACGATGTTAGGCAAAATTGATTCTTTGGATTTTTCTTTTTATCACTGCAGGGAAATTAAATTTATTTTATATATAAACCAATAAATTTTTTAATAAAAGTAATTTTTCGTACCAAATATTAAAAAAAGATCTTTTGAATCAATTTTTAATTACATCTTTGCATGTTGTTTATATTAATTCTTAAGGTCATAAAAATATACACTGAACCAAAAATGAGCATTAAATACGGTAAAATGGGGTGTAGAATTGAAGAAAAGTAGGTTAAATATCAACCAACAAAATCATTATTCAATTCAACAGAATTTTTTGTTAATTTTTCGTAAGTTAGTTAAATTGTCGAAAATTCGTCAATACGACTAATTCAATTAGTTAATTAAAAGTTAGTTAATTTGACAAATTTTTAGTCAAATTGAAGAAAATATTATTCAAATCAACTAAAAATGTTATTCATATTGAAGAATTTTTATTCAATTTAACTAAATAATTTTATTTAAGCCTACTAAATTTTGGTTAAATTGAATAAAAAATGTATTCAAATTAACTATTTTTTTTCTTCAATTCCAAAGTGCTGTTTAAACCCCTGTAGGAAAATTTACTATAAATTACAATCATCAAAATTAAACAAATAAAAAATTTTAAACACTAATAATTATTATTGTGTAAAAAAATATAATTCATGTTGGAAATAAGCATTTTAAAATATATGTATACAGAAAATTATTTAATTAAATTTAGTACGAACTTACGTAGCAAAAGTCTATGTTACATTCGGGTATCACAAAACGATACCGTGAAAATTTCTGGAAAATATATATATATATATATATATATATATATATATATATATATATATATATATATAAATGAAACTATGTTTGTTTGGGCTTTATAGACAGCTAAACCACTAAACCGATTTTCCAGAAATTTTCACAGTATCGTTTTGTGATACCCGAAAGTAACATTGACTAAACCGATTTTCCAGAAAAACAACATGCAAAGATGTAATTAAAAATTGATTCAAAAGTTTTTTTTTTTTAATATTTGGTACGAAAAATTACTTTTATTAAAAAATTTATTGGTTATATATAAAATAAATTTAATTTCCCTGCAGTGATAAAAAGAAAAATCCAAAGAATCAATTTTGCCTAACATCGTGGACATGACTTCTTTAGATGTTCTTTTTTTGCTGGGATTGCATGGATTAAAGTAATAAGGTTAAAACCATAAGGATTTCAGTAAAAAATTAGATTTCTAGTGAAAAATCTATTTTTTTAGTTAAAAATCGAGTTTTTAGTGAAAAATATAATTTTTAGTGAGAAAACGGATTGTAGTAAAAATTAAGTTTATTGGTGAAAATTTGGATTTTTTATTAAAAATCTTACTTTTGCTGTAAATTTGTGTTAAAAAAAATAATTTTTTTAAGAAATCTACAAATTTTTAAACAAAATATTTTTAACATAATTCATAAACATAAGTTTCACAATGTTATAATGTTATTTTAAATTTCCATATTAATATTCAAAAAATTTTAAAAAATAACTCAAATTATATGGGCCATTATCAAAAATGTTTTAACCTGGCTGAAACTGACTTAAATCCTTAATAAGTTTTGTGGTAATGATATTTTAAACAAATTGATTACAGATATAAACTCACAAGACTTGAAACTAATAGAGTGCAACATTTAGTACAATAGGTTTCTTTTTAAATTCATGATTGCTAGTACATAGAGAACATAGAAAAACGGCTAAAAACAACTTAAGTTTTTCACATTTTTCTACAATTTTCGTTCGTGCGTTTATACTTTTTGATCTCATTCTATCATAAGTAAACTAATCGGACTTTACAGATAAATTCTGCATCATCTTTGTTGTTGTGTAGACTTTCAACAGTTAAAAACAGAATAGTCGAGTTTTGATGACAAAATTTTTTATTTTTTTAAATTTTTCAGTTTTTTGGACGGGGTCTGTGCGCCCCTCAACCGAATACAATATTTTGGATAGGGATTTATTTTTGTTGTAATTATGCGTATTTAGCGCTATATCCCGTTGATTTGCCCTAAATAGTCAATGTAGTAGATAGTCTCAAAGTTTGAAAGACAAGTGCGAAAATTTTTCAAAAAGTCAGTTTTTCGCAAGGCATATGCAATGGCATGGATTACTGCGTGAACTTAGTTTTTTGTTATATTACATAACAAAATCGAAGGAGCATTAAAAATAAATTTAATACAAAAATTTTATGGACTTTTTGTTTTTGTATTTTTATATAGAAAATTGCAATTTAAACAAATATTGGATATATCTATATATAAGAGTGGCGATAAATATAATTGATTGGGATCATAAATTTAAGTCAAATGTCGTTGATAGCTGAAAACGAGACACTTGTCAAAACACATTTCGCTAAGGCACATCGTCTGGAGAGCATGAAATTAACTTTAATTGGCATAATTAGTACGTGTTTGTTAGAAAGATAAACATTTTATGGACCAACAAATATTTACTTGTGTTAAAAAAGGGATCACAATATTAAAATTTATTAATTAATGGCCCATATACTTTGTGAATTGGGTAACTAACTATAAAGTATTGAAATTAAACATTAACGTCGTGCACTTTCGAAACTTTTAAGTCCTTTAAAAAGGAAACACGAAAAACTAAAAACGCAGTTATACTATACTAAGTCTATATTTTCACAAGTATATGTGTGAGAAAATTTTTTGGTTTTTGTTGTACGGTGATATAATTGTTATAAAAATATTTAAATTTTTAAATTCAAAATTTTTCAATTGTAATCATGTTTCATATGCATAACGTGACCAGAGGGTTTTTGTCAAAAAGCGGGACCCGAACGACTAAAAAGGGGGATTCTGAACAAAATTGTATGGAAAAAGCGGGATTTTGAAAAGTTTTATAAAAAAAAGAGGGATTTTATTTTTACATCTCAATTAAAAATCTAGATCAGCTGTTCTCTCGCAAGCGCATTGTTCACGACCCAATTGAGTCGTTACAAATTGAGAACGAACCATATAAATTTTGGACATCGAAATAAGTAAATATATCCCTACAAGCTGAAATATTAAAAATTATAATTTTCAAAAAAGTGGTTGAAAAAAAGTAAAAATGAGGTTCGTTGTATGCATGTACGTACATGTAGATATGTAGAAAAAAATACTTTTTGGCGGTATGAATTGTCGAATAGAAAAAAAAAAAAAATTACTATATTTGCTATTTTAAAATTGTAAGTTTGTATGTATGCAAGTTTATCAATTGATTTTTTGGCTGTAATACAAATAATTATTTAAAAAGTAGCGATAGTAAAAAATAATGTAATTGATTGTGTGATAACGATAAATTTTTGATTTGTATGTAAACAAATACATACATACAAACATACATATATACATAAATATTAGGGTATCCAAATTGTTCGATTTCTTCATTGTTCGAATAAAACGAATAATTCGAATAAGCCATTTTGGTTTATTCGAATTATTCACTCATTTAAAATTATTCGAATTGTTCGAATACTTCAAAATATAAAATGAAAATTTTAAATTTTGATAAGTTTTTAAATATTTTAACTTAACAGTTAACAATTCATTTTAATATACATTCATATATACACAAAAACAAAAAGTCTAAATAACAAATGCTAGAAGCGATTCCTTTTATTTTTAGTTGTTCAAGTCCGAAATTAAAATGTTTAAAGGATTTGTTTTTAGAATCATAATTTCTTGCTGTAACGTTTATGTATTTTTAAAAAAGATATCTGATCACTCATCTACTGTTATTGAAAGACGACCTTTATTTTCAATAATTTGTCGAATTTCCGTAATAATATAACTTTTCAGAATACAAAATTTTCAATATAATTCCATATTGTGGTTTCACTTGATCGCATTCTTAAATTTCTAGAATTTAAAACTTCCATTATAACTTCTGATTTTTTAAAAGCTCATACTGACATATTATCTTCTGCTACAATTCTGCATATAATTTCTTCAAGGGAATGTAGAGTTTGGTTTTTAATAAATTACACATTGGACCGATTGAAGCTGTTGATGTTGTTGGTAGTTCTTCTTCATGATTTTCTATTTTAATATTGTGGGACGTACGGATATGATAATTACCGCTCTTGATAAAATATTTCCATATAAAGCTCATTGTAAAAAATATATATTTTATATATACACAGATATTTTTAATCATACAATGCTGATTTTATATACAACTTACATTTTTTAAAATGTTGATCTAAAAATGTTAACGTTTTAATTTTCTAATCAATTATCAAAAACATTTCGTTTATTTTCAAAGTAATTGTTTTGTTTCTTCTTCAATAATTCAATATGGTGTGATATGTTAGGTGAAAAAGCTACTGGAGACAAGAAGTCCAAGTTACAGCTTTTAGTTGCGTTAATAACAATTTAAATAATTAAAATTTGTGTAATAAAAATATAATTAAATAAATTAAAAAATAATAAAGTAGTTGTAAAATATTTTATATTTATACAAATTGTTAAAAAAATAAGCTAAAAGAAGTATAATAATAAAAAATAAAATTATTCGTTTTATTCGAATATTTGACATAAAAATATTCGAATTATTCGAAAGAACATTATTCGAATGGATACCATAAAAAATATGCAAATAGAAAACACACACACTCAATTAACTACTGCCATAATCATTGTGTTGTTGCTTTATTTTAAACAATTCAGCAGTAACAAAACAAAACTGCAGCTTTCTTAAACACACAAGCACATGTACAAATGCTTTAAACATCCACACATCTTTCATTCAACATAAGTCAATACATTTCAACAATTTCGTTACACGACTTCGATTAATTCCTTTCGGGTTAATTCCTGAATAATATTTTTATTTTCGAAAATAAAATTTTTGATCTTCTAACAAATTTAAAAATTAAATTTGCAAACAAAAAAAATAAAATTCGTTCTAAAAATTGGGATTAAATTCGCTGATAAAAATTTTGTTCCGAACGAATCAAAAAAATGAGCGTTCTACCTACTCTGATTTTTATAACTTTTAATTTATACAAAAATAAAAAAAGTATCCAATCCGAAACAAAGGCACATCATTTATATGGTTCTATGGGTATTTTATGATAAATTAAAAATATATTTTGGATTTTTGCTCCTTATTTCAAGAAGTTAGAATATTTATTAAAAAACTATTTTTTTATGTATGACAAAATTCTCAAAAACGAAAAGTAAAAAAATGAATTAAAAAATCAAAGTTAACAAAATTTAAATTAATAAAGTTAAAATTAATGTGGTTCACCACAATACCCCCTTTCTTAGTTCAAACGTCTGTTTGGAAACGAACCCTCTTTATATTCAAGTCTTCATTTGCCAAAAAAGCCGGCTTAAGTCTGTCAACAGAAATATTTTTATGTTTTCCATTTATGTTTACGCTATAATATTTTCTATATTTTCTAATGATTTCATGCGGGCCAGAATATGGAGCTTGAAGTGGTGCTTTGACACCGTCAACTTTAACAAAGACGTGTGTGCATGTGTCCAATTCCTTGAATACAAAAGTTTTATCATTGCTGTGGTTCGTTCCTGGAACAGCTTTAATATTTTTAAAGTTTTCTTGAAGATTTTTAATAAAGTCTGTATGAGATTTAACACTGTTTGTGGTGTTAAAGATTTCAGCAGGTAATCGAATTGGAGATCCATATACTAATTCTGCGCTGTAAAATCCAATATCCTCCTTAATGGTGGATCGCAATCCAAATAATATAGTAGGAATTGAATTAGTCCAGTTTTCATTCTTGTGATATTTAATAGCAGATTTAAGGGTTCTGCGAAATCTCTCAACCAAACCATTAGAGCTTGGGTGGTAGGCAGTAGTTCTTATATGTTTAGCTCCAAGAAATGTAGATAATTCGTGAAATAACTCAGACTCAAACTGACGTCCTTGATCCGTTGTTATCCTTAACGGAACACCAAATCTACATATCCACTGCTCATAAAAGGCTTTGGCTACAGTTTCCGCTTTTATGTTCTTGAGAAATATTACTTCGGGCCATCTGCTAAATCTATCTATACAGGTCAAGCAATATTGAAAACCGTTGGAAGGCGGCAGTGGTCCAACAATATCAATATTTATATGTTCAAATCGTGTTTCAGGACATTTATAACTCTCAATTGGACTTTTGCAGTGTTTTGTGATTTTTGACCTTTGACAGTCTATACAATTTTTTGTCCATTTCTGAATATCTTTATTAATACCAGGCCAAACAAATCTTTGTGTTCTATATTAGAAAAGGTATTAGTGCAATAATCTGTACTGCTAATTTTTGAAATGTTATTTCTCTGGCCAGCAGTAATGTTATCTGCTATATCTAATAGCTTTTCTAATGATGCAATTTTGCATAACCCCCTTAAAGAATGCTCTACATCACTAGGAAGCTTTTTTAACCAAAGAGTGAAGAGAACCTCATCTGTTATCTGATTGCAGCCCAATTCCCTCATCTCATTAAAAAGACAACTCGGTTTCTTACTCCCAAGAGAAATTTCATCAAACAAGCGATTAATCTTAGATTCCTGAGATTCTTCAAATAAACTTAGAAGTTTACCTTTTAAAGCGTTATATTTTCCGTTGTTAGGTGGATTTTTAATTATATTTGAAATCTTTTCTATAACCATTAAATCGAGGGAATCAAGTACTTTTGAATACTTAATATTATCTGATATTATTGAAAAATTTTTGAATTTTTCTTCTGCTGTTATAAACCATAAATCTGGATTTTGCGTCCAAAAATGTGGTAGAGCTAAATTGTTAGCTCTTTTATACTCACAGTCTGATACTTCAGAAGAATCTTGAAAATTAACAGCACTTGTTGTTGGTAAACTTGAGGAAGATGCGTTTGCTTGCAAAATTTGACTAAATCGAGATTCCATTGACATCATAAATTGTTCCATTTTATCAACAATGACAGCTACTTCCGGATTAGAAGATACTGGCTGAGTGCAATCTAAATCATGTAATTCAGCGGAAAGGTCATAATGAGTAGGATCATCTGCTTGTAAAACTTCCATTATATATGTTTCAATTCTTAATATTTTCTCAGATTTGCGGCCACTTAGAGGAAGATTCCATTTTTTTAGAATATAAGAAATTTCTTCATTGTTTAAATCTGCAGCTTTTTTCATCTTAATCGTCGGGGTCACCAGTATGGGTATTTTATGATAAATTAAAAATATATTTTGGATTTTTGCTCCTTATTTCAAGAAGTTAGAATATTTATTAAAAAACTATTTTTTTATATATGACAAAATTCTCAAAAACGAAAAGTAAAAAAATGAATTAAAAAATCAAAGTTAACAAAATTTAAATTAATAAAGTTAAAATTAATGTGGTTCACCACAGTTCCAAATAGTTATTAAAGGTACAATATGAAAAGTTGATGTCAGAAAATCTTTTTGAAATGGGACATTTTGGTAAATAAAATTGGTTAAAAAAATTATTTAAACAGCCCTCAACACAAGTGTTCTAACGAAATGAGTTTATAAAATCTAAAAGTCTCTCTGAAAGACCAAATTTCTTCATCCAAAAATGTATTTATATTTTATTCTAACATTCTTAAAAAAATTAAAGTTTTAAACCTATTTCTGGAAAAAATTCTAAACTTTTTTTTGTCAAAATATATTAGACTTGAGATTTTTCATTCACTGGTAAAGAACTGAAGATATGTAAAAAAAAATTATTTTAACAAGCTTAATAATGCGTATCTTTTGGGAGGTCTTCCTACGTCGATTAGTCAGTAGAGAAGATGATCAGCGTAAAAAAATATTTAAAACTTTTAATTATCAAAAACGATTTGTAAAAAATAATCAAATCAAAAATTATTTTTAGTTACACTTAAATATTGGTAAGAATGTTATAGAAAATGTAAATAAGGAAATCAAATAAGTTATTGTTAGAGCTAGAAAAGCGGGATTTCGAAATAAAAAGCGGGAAAAATATTTTAGGCGGGATCTATCATAAAATTTGAATATTTTTGGAAATATTTTTGACATTAGAAATATCCATAGAAATTGTTGATTTTGAATTAAAAACTTAATCAGGAGCACTTACAAAGCCCCAAAGAACAAAAATTAAAATAGTTTTATTTGAAATATCCAAAAATTAGAAAAGTAATGAACAACGGAATCTTAAACAAGCGCGAATATTCGGCCCGGCCGAATCTATATACCCACCATCAACTTTTTCAAATTTTACGTTATATGGGAGGGGGCGGTAAAGTGGGCATTAAAGTGGGCGGACCACGCCTATTTTTTGTTTCCGAGTTTACATTGGTCCTTGAACTATTTGAACACAATTTCGTTGATTTTCACCTTATATAGGAGGTGGACAGTAAAGTGGGCGGACCACGCCCATTTTCGGTTTCCGAGTTTATATTGATCCCCGAACTATACGTACAAAATTTCGTTGTCGTACATGATTTTGTTGAAGAAATATCAGCAGAAAAGTATTAAACGGACACCCTGTGTTTCTAGTTTTTAGCCCATAACTTTTTTGTTTATTAACCGATTTTGCCCATTTTCAATCCAAAACAAACCTTTTATAAATATTTGTGCCAAATTTCGTCGAGCCCTATCCAGGACCCAGAAAATATATACTTTGTGGGGTCTTAGATGATTCCTTCGACATGTTACACACATCTTTTTGATGGTGGGTATAAAAATAAAACGTAAAAGAAGCTGCCAACGGAGGGATAAATATTGGATATCGAATATGTTTTAAACATAATTTTCATTATTCAATATTTTGATTATACACTTAAAAGTTTGGTGGTTCAAATTACAAGATAGAACAGCAAACATAAAATTATTTTTATTTATTTATTTATTAAACCAAGTAATATAAAGAAGACTATTTTTGGATTCTAATACATAAGACATATCCCAATTTAATTTCGATTTATCACTTAAACTGCTCATTCGATCTTATATCATTAATTATTTTTATAATATCTTGAAAAAAAAGCTAATTTTAAAAAAAATTAATGAAGATTCCAATTCACATTTTGAGCTACTCAAGACCAAAAACTGTATACCGTTATTATTATTTTTAATAAGAATGAATTTACATTACATTAATATCCTAAATCTTTTTTTTGTAACTAATAAAAATCATATTATATTATTATGAAATTATAAACTGAAAATATTAACGTTTTTTGTACATATATAGAATTACTTTTCTACTTATAAAAAAATATTCGTAACAAATACAAAATTTTATCGTAAAACAATATAAAAATTTCGTAAATAATAAGAAATGTATTCGTAAGCATTCGTTTATATTACACCATCCTTTCGTGGTCCAAAATCACGAATTATTTCGTACATTGTACGTTTGTTTTTGTTTATATAAGGCATGGATTTTCTCGGTGTATTAATTATTTTCATTTACAAGATGGTGCATCTGAAATTTATTATCTATATCATGTAAAAATATTCATCCAAAAATATCTCTATAAAGAAAACCACAAATACTTTTTAAAAGCAAACAAATTAATTATTTTTAATAATAAAACGACTTTCTTATATTTTTATTTCGAATTGGGGTTTGGGGTTGGCAAACAGTCAAATCTGGCAGCCTTGGAAAAAAGTCAATTTTTCAAACAAGTTTTCCTCGGACTGCGATTTTGGTTATTTTGGTACAGAAAAGTTGGAGTTTTTTTAATTCCCTTATTATAAAACAAGTTTTTCTGTATCCCAATAAATGCTACTATCGTGATGATATTATGCATACATATTTGAAAAATTCCTAAAAATACTAAAAAAAAAACATATTGTTAAATAGAGTACTAGAAAAACAAGTGTATCTTTTTGTGGGACAAAAAGAGGCAAAACATTTTTAGACAAAATGAAATTTAATCTATTTGGGTTTTTAACCAATAAATGTGTGTATAAATATTTGCAATAAATAATGTTTCTGTATAATGTACTTATTCTACCAAAATTCACACAAAATTAGAAGATTAAGTTTTTTCTTAGGAATTATTTGTCATTTTTCACTTCAAAAGAAATAATACCAAAAAATGTGTGTATGTTAAAATTACGTAACAAAACATGGTAATTTTTTAGAGCAATAAAATAAACTATTTTAAAAAATCAATGCAGCCTGTGTTTGCGTAAAATATTTTTTCAAAAGGACAATGTATTTCATTTCACAAGAATCTCGTAATAAGTAGGTAAAAATCATAAATTTACATAACATTTACATGTGTTTTAATTCGTCATTTTAAGGTTTATAGTTCTATAGCCAATGTAAAAGGTGTATTAATCCTATTACCTGAAAAATATTTTTTTTTATAAAAACAAATACATAGAATAGTTTTAAAAACAAAAAATCAAAATCGGTACACACAGAAAAAAGTTTGGTTTAAAAACGATGATAACGAACGAAATTTAATAAAACTAACAGATAAACTTTTGTAATTATTGTAAAGTATGTAATCCAATAAATTTTTAATATTTATTAAAGTTTAAAAAGAATTATAGACAAATGATGGTTGCTACAAATAAAAATTTTGCTAACAAAACCAAATTATGAATTATTTAAATTTATATAGAACAATTGAAACAGACAACCGAATTTATTGTAGTTATAAATAGGGTTTGTACCAAATTTTGTTGTTTATAATACTAAATTAGTTGCAAAGTTATTAATTATTATATTATATATCGAATAACCAAAAATTCGGTATTCACAATTAAATATTTAATAGTTTTATTTATGACGTTTTGTTTTTAATAATATAAAAAAATATTGCTGAGAATTTCAACAAATTTAATATTGTTCAAAATATAATGCAGATAAGAATCTCCGCTTTTAAATCCAAAAAAATGTTGTACTGTAAAGGTTCAACTCTTAATTAAGATGAGAATTATGCCATATTTATTCATTGGAAATTAGTTGCTTGTGAAAATACAACCTATTCAGGTAATAAATAATTTTTTCTAAATAATATTAAATTAAATGCTAACTTTATTGTTTGTTTTAAATGTTTACAGCTGATTTTACTTCCAAAAACGGCGATGACTGCGATATCTTCCAGTCGGTTACAAAAGACATACTCTTCATGTATGTAATTTGCTGCAAGTTCTTTGAAAATGGGAAGCAGAATCGGTGATGCAAAATAAGGACTGGTTTTACTCTTAATAACCGCAGTGACTTAAACTGTGTGCTATGACTTCCAGTGGGGTTGAAAAGACAAATTCATAAGAAAATTGTATGTCCTATATATTCAATGGTACTTAGTTCCATAAAAGCAAAAAGCGTTGATACAAATTGTACGTTAATTTTTTGTAACGTTTGTACTTTTTTAGTTCACTTATATTTTATTGTTTTTATATTTACTTTTTTGTTTTTTTAATAAAAAAAAAATAGTTAAAGAAAAATGTCAAATTCTTTGAAATTCACAATAGATTTATAACAATTAGTTGAACGTACCATTATCATTATAACAACCGAATTATCAGATAGTCCCTGCAACTGACCAAATTCGTTTGGCAAGAATTTCGGTTGTGATAACGAATCTGTTTTCTTGTGTACGACTATTTTAAATTTGAAGAACATTTTTAAATCAACTTGTATTTTTATAATACTTTTATATGTTTTATGAGGTTTACCAAAATATTTGAGGTCTACTGATGAATTTTGGCGATCTAGGCATACTTTCAAAATGTATTTTTTTAGTTTTTTTATTTACTCCCAAAGCAACGCATACAAAATTTAATTTAAAAGATATTCGGAAGACGGAAACTGCATTTTGAAAAAATAAACTACCTGTCTTTTCTTTGTGCTTTGGATGATGTAATCAACCTATTCAAACAAGCTGGTGCACAGTGGGGCCAAATGCAAAATAAATGGTAATAAGTCTGGATCTCTGAAACCACTAAACCGATTTAGATGAAATTTGGAACATAGATAGATGAGAAGTTAGGCTTTTAGGATATTGTCGGCTGGTTGTGAGGAGTGTGTAAATGGAGCACGGACGGCGCACAGTGGCCAAAGTTGACCACCTCGAGGGTGGTATCGGGGCTTATAACTTTTGCAAATATTAGCTGATTTTGAATATTTGTACATTTTTAAATTCTCCTAAGCAAAGAAAAAACATACTTTCTGTGCTAAATTATCCCTTATGGTATAAATGATATTTGACTTTCTCATTTTTGACTTTTTTGCGATTTTGCTCCATAACTTTTAAAATAAAATTTCTAAAATTTTTAAAAAAATACGTTAAAATTCTCCATAATTTTTTAAGTTTATAGTTATCTTAATTCGATAACAAAAAAAAATATCAGTCAAAATTTCTAAATAAGTCTCAAAAATGACAATTTTTTGACAAAAAAAAGCAACTTCATATATTTCATTTTTTTTTTTTTTTTTTTTAATTTTGTTAAAAAAAATTTAATATTTTTGGCATTTTCTGAAAGACTGGACCTCAAGAAACGTGCAAGTGTAATTTTGAAAAGTTCTGAATGATCACCATACATCCAGCAGAGGTCAAATATGATAAATTTTGGATGAAGAGTTCAAATTTTTTAGTTTGTAAAAAAAAACTGATTGTTGATTTCGATACTTCTGTGAATTAAATTAGAAAGTTCAACATGTTTTTAAAAGTTTTGCAAAAAATTATGACAGCCAACCGGTAAATTTAGTCATACGAGGAAATTCCGAACAACCAATTCCGAAAATATCCATAAAAATAAACATTTTGATCTTTAAAAATATATATAACGAGCTGAAAACCCGCTACTTCTTTAGCGGATCTTTTTTATAAAAACCATACTATATAATAAATTTAAGCTAAGATTCTTAACTCCCGTGGGAAAGTTTTTAATAATGGTGTTTTGTCGGAATTTACAACAATAAATTTTTAAACATTTTACTTAAAAAAGTACCAAAAATTACAATAAAAAAAACATCTCTTTAATTTCAGGTTTCTAATCTTAGAATAACGAAAAATAAATATCAGAATTACGAAAAAGTATATTAGAATAAAGAAAAAGTACCACAAAATCCATTTTAAGGTTTCTGATTCACTTAAGACCTTACATCTTCAATTTTATGTTTCTCAGGATGAAAATTACAGAACATTCAAGAAGTACTATTAGAAGGACGAAAAAAGATACCACAAAGTCCCTTCTTATATATTCTCATTCATTTAGGACCACATATCTTTAATTTCATGTTTCTAGGTTAAATATTACCGTAAATGAAAAAAAGTACCATTGGAAGAACAAAAAAGTACCACAAAGTCCCCTCTTATGGATTCTCATTCACTTAGCAACACATGTCCTTAATTTCATGTTGCCATGTTCATAATTATAGAAAATTAAAAAAAGTACCATAGGAAAAACAAAAAAGTACCACAAAGGCCCTTCATATGGATTGATATGACTAATTCAATTAGTTAATTAAAAGGTAGTTAATTTGAAATTTTTTTTGTCAAATTGAAGAAAATATTATTAAAATTAACTAAAAGTTTTATTCATATTGAAGAATTTTTATTCAATTTAACTAAATTATTTTATTTAATTCTACTAAATTTTAGTTAAATTGAATAAAAAATTTTTTAACTATTTTTTTTTTTTTTTTTTCTTCAAATTGAAGAATGTTTATTCAATTTAACATTTGAATTTTATTCAAATTGACAAACTTTTGTCAATTCCAAAGTACTGTTTAACCCCTGTAGGAAAATTTAATGTAAATTAAAATCCTCAAAATAAAACAAATAAGAAATTTTAAAAACTTTATTATTAAATATTTATTGTGTAAAAAAATATAAAGAAAATTATGTAATTAAATTTAATATAAACTTACGTAGCAAAAGTTTTAATTAAAGTAATTTTAAGATAAAGGTTAGACCCTTTCAAAAATGTAAAATGAACCAAATATACTACAGTCTGAAATATAAAAAAAATAAGAAAATCTGTTATTTTATAATAAGAAAATAAGAAAATCTGTTATTTTATAATTAAATTGTAATATATTACCTTTAGGTATATTATCAACTTGTTTCATATATCAAGTTTGTTTGCTGGATCCTTGATATGATCGCTATATAAGATGATGTTTTATGAAAATTCTTTATAATTCGAATGGAAACAACCCACATTTTAGTACAAGTGTTTAATCGATATCGACCTGAGAAAATAAAAAAATAAACATTTATTAAAAATTTTATTTAACATAAACTATTTTTGTACCATTTATGTGCACTCACTCAGTAATCAACAACCAGTGGACTGCATTCAATTTCAGTCCATACAGATTTATAACTTAATATTTTTAAAGTTTATTTTTGGATGATCTATAGCAACATTTAAAAGAAAACGAAAATATAAAAAAAGTTTATATACCAAGTACAAAAATTATTTATCTACATTTGCAAATCATTTGTGATTACTTGTAGTAGGTTTGATTTTAGGTTTTCCAAGAAAATTTTTGTCGTGAAGTTCTCCATAATCCAAACCGTTTATATTTACTATCGAAATAATTTATAAAATAAGTAAATATACCTAAAATATTAAAAATTTAAAATGTTTAACTTTATAGTGAAAAGTATAATGCTTAACAGTGCTTTAGTTGGTTGCATTTTGTGCCATCCATGAGTTTGCACATAAATTAACATTTTTTGCACGAGAATTATATATTTATTGATCGAAACTTGCTTGTTCTTGAAGTATATCTGATTTAACACAAATTCACACTTATTTTCACTATGTTTTATTATTAAAAATACTCTTCTTAATACGGATTGGATTTACTGAAAAATCAATATATGGATAAAAAATTTTGAATTGATTACACATACGTCGCATGGGATCAAAGTTGGCATAATTGGTTCGAAAATATTTAACTTTTAAAGGGATAAAATTTCTACTTGAACGAATTGGGATTGCAAATTCTATCTTACGAAGCAGGAACTCGGAGTTAATTGAACCATTTACTAAATTAATTACAAATTTTATATTCATATATTTTCTCCTATTTTCAAGAGAAGGGAGATCAATTAGCTGTAATCGACTTATATATGATGGTAAATTAATATTAGGATTCCATGGGTTACGAAGTTACGGAGATTACGAAGACAAAATAAGAAAAACTTTGGATTGATTCTATTTTCTTTACGTGAACTTCGTATTGAGGATCCCAGACTACAGAAGCATACTCCAGGATTGGTCTTACGAGAGATGTAAATAAATGCTTGGAACCGTAGGGATCATTAAATTCTTTTCCCCAGCGCTTGAGGAAACCTAGAACTCCTTTTACCTTATTAACAATCTGTCAAACATGGGAATTAAATGACAGTTTATTATCAAGCAAAACACCTAGATCAAGGAATTCGTCGACCGATTCAAGTTCATATTCATTTATTTTGTATATACAGAGTACTGGACTTCTTCTGTAGAACATCATGTGTTTGCATTTTCTTAAATTCAGATCGATTAGATTTATAATGCACCAGTCATAAAGGTTGTCTACATCAGATTGGAGTAAGAAACATCGATAGGAATCAGTAAAGCTATGGAACAGCTTTATATCATCAGCAAACATTAATATTCTGGAATTCTTAATGCAGGCTGGTAAATCATTTATAAATATTAGGAATAATAAAGGACCAAGATGACTACCTTGTGGAACACCGGATAAAACGGAAATGTTTTTGGATTTACATTCTCGAAATAATACACATTGGTGTCTATTTTTAAGATATGTAGATATCCATTTAAGAAAAACAGGAGAAAATCCAAGTTTATTCAATTTGAACAATAGGAGATCGTGGTTTACTTTATCGAAAGCTTTACTGAAATCTGTATAAATTGTGTCTGTCTGTAAGCCGGAATCAAATGCTGTTATTACTGAGGTTGTGAACTCCAAAAGGTTTGTAGTAGTGGAACATCCTTTTCTGAATCCATGCTGAAATGGGGAAAGATAACAAACGACTTGATGTGAAAGGATTTCAGTAACTATCTTTTCGAAATGTTTTGGAATAACACTAAATTTAGCAATACCTCTATAGTTGGAGATGTTGGTTCTGCTTCCGGATTTAAACAAAGGTATAATATAGGATTATCTCCAGACTGCAGGAAAATAACCATTTACTATTGATAATTTGAATAAGTAAGTTATTGGAGATAAAAGAGAATTTAAACACTTTATTAGAACGCAACTTGGAACACCATCAGGTCCACATTTGTCAGAATATTTAAGATTCTGTATGTCTGTTATTATCATTGACTTATCTAAAATTGGACAACTTATTAGGGATGCATCAGGAATTGGATAAGGATAATTGGAAAGTTTATGTAATTCTTTATTGGAGTAGGCAGATGAAAAGAAAGCGGCAAACATATCACAAATATCAGCATCATTTGAGGATACTTTATCTCCAAATTTCATCATGGATAGATAACCAGAGACTCGGCGCTTTGAATTTACAAACTGGTAAAAATATTTTGGATTATTTTTAAAGTTTCTTTTCAACTTAAAGAGGTAATTATTGTAACATCGGATGTTTTCGGAATTGTAAATAGATCTTGATATTGAATATTTCATATAATCAATAGAAAAACCAGACTTTTCGAATTTTCTGTATTGTTTATTTTTCAAAATTTTCAAGCTATTGAGTTGCTTTGTATTCCAGGGAGGTCCATGTGTAGTTTTTTTTTCTTGTCATTGGAATGGATTTTTTAAAACATTTAAATAAATCATCATAAAATTTATTCAGAATGGTATCAATATTTCGAGGACATATTTTATTATAAGGAATGTATTCAAACCAATTTTCAGAACAAAGTAGGTGATTTAGTTTGGAAAAGTCAGCTTTGCTAAAATCAAAAACCATCTCATGATTTACATTGGATTGTACTGATAGTTTTGTTTCGAATTTTAAGTACCCCATTTTTTGTACTTTTTTTACCCACAGAAGTATCAAAAATTGTATTCCAATGAATTTCTAAATTATAGTGAGATCCCATATTAAAATACGCATATGGTTATGTCAATAAATATAAAAAAAGTTTTATGAAGTACCAAAAATAGGTACAATTTTTACCCCTTAAACGTTCGAATTTCGAAAAAGTACCAAATTTTATATTTCTCGTTTTTTGATAAGTTATGAATACGGCATAAATTTTATTTGTATGTTGATTGGTTACAAAGATACGTATGGTGCCAAAAAAAAAGTACCAAAATACAGTTTTTACCCATTTTTTTCCCTAAAAGAGACGATTTTCAAAAAAATACCAGACACCTGTCCGATTATTTTTTAAATGAATAACAATAAGTATTCAACTTTTTTGTATCTATTAGTTTAGGAGAAATAAAGTTACCGATTTTACCCGTTTTTACCCTTTTTTACCCACAAAACATTAGAATTTCCAAAAATCCCATCTTAGTGGATCTATATGGAGGGAGACCTACCTAAGTTCCAAATTTCGTCTCTCTAGCTTCAGCCGTTTGGGCTGTGGGATGATGAATCAGTCAGTCAGTCACGTTACTCTTTTATATATGTATATAGATAATTGTATATATTTCTCTGATCTTTACATTTATCAATTTTTCATTAAATATTTTATAATATGTGCAAAGATTATTTTGATACCTATAAGCGTTTAGAAAATATTCGGGTTCAAGTTTATGAAATATGACCACGTAAACATAATTTGCATTTGTTTATTTTATGAAAAGTGTAATAAAAATTTTAAATTAGTAAAATTTCCTCATCTATCGATGTTCAAAGTTTCATCTAAATCGGTTCGGTGGTTTCAGAGATCTAGACTTATTACCACTTATTTTGTATTTGGCCCCACTCTGTGGTGTTACAATTGAAGGTAACGTGGTTGAAGAAGCGTATTTTATTAAAAATAGAAACAATGATAAGAAAACTGTTGCAAAATTTCCTTCTAAAATACATAAAGAAGAACTAATGTCATCAAAATCTAAGCTGAAGGAAAATATTTTAAGAATTTTTTAAATTTTCAAAATTATATTTGTATGTAGTTTAAATTTTAATTACTGTAGTTTTATCATTATTGACATTAGAAGTGTTTAGCTAAATTTCCAAAGCTACCAGATATTATAGCAATTCAAGAAACATGGTTCAAAAACGATCTTACCCAGTTATATGAAATATCTGGTTTTACTAATATCCGCTGTTGTAGAGATGATGTGTATGGTAAGTCATGATTTCAGTATTGATGCATTTGCAAAAGTGAAGAATTTGTTGAACTCATAGCAGTTAATCTATGTAACTTTAAAATTGATTTCATACCTATGAAATTTTTAATATATTACCGTTCACAGAAATTTAATGAGGCAGATTTTATAGCTATGATTGATAATCTGCTAAATGCTCATGGTCAAAACTCAATAATAGTAACTGGTGATTCTAATATTGATATATTCCAGAATGTGCATTGCATTGATTTTTTTATGTTTTTCAAAACTGTGACTAGAGCTCAAAATTTTATAACGCGGCCTGGGTGATGTATTTATCACATTTTTAGCAACTTGTCGGAAAGATTTTATGTTGATTCTATATGTTACGGGCAAAGTTGTTACTTCTTTTGCTTGGTTGTTTTAAGTGGCTACTTGCCGGTGAATCTTTTTGTTGCTCACAGACACACACACTTTATATAAAAAAACAACCCTTATTTTCTTTGTTTTTAAGCCGGCGTGAATTTAACAAAGTAGATAACAAAGTAAAAGTGCTGCCAAGTTATAAAAACGAGTGATTTTTGCTTTGCGGAACTAAATTTCAATGCTGCCAAGTTTAAAAACGAGTGATTTACACTTTGCCGCCATAAATTCCAGTGCTGCCAAGTTTAAATTTAACAAAATTAAGTTAATGATGTGGCAACATCGCAACTTTGTTAACAAACTACACAAGGAAAATAACAAAGTACTGTATAAAATAAAAAAATGTTTCAAAATTTAATAAATAAAAACCTTGCAAAAGATTAAAAATAAGGTTAAAATACCTTCTTTCAGACGAAATAATGTATGTTTTATTGATGGTATTATTATTAAATTAAAAACTATGCAAACCAACACATTTAAAAATTTTACTTACATTTTACTTTGTACTTTAGGTCGAATTGAGTGATTTGTTCCTGGACCGGACCACTTGGGGCTGATAGCGGAACATCTCAGCTTCAATTTGATATACATTTTATCTACCGCTATAGTTTTTGGTAGAACAAAGTTTTCAAAAAAAGATTTTTCAATATTTCACTCAAGGGACATTTTGGGCCCTAGGTCGAATTGAGTGATTTGTTCCTGGACCGGACCACTTGGGGGTGATAGTGGAACATCTCAGCTTCAATCTGATATATATTTTATCTACCGTTATAGTTTTTGGTAGAACAAAGTTTTCAAAAGAAGATTTTTCAATATTTCACTCAAGGGACATTTTGGGCCCTAGGTCGAATTGAGTGATTTGTTCCTGGCCCGGACCACTTGAGGGTGATAGTGGAACATCACAGCTTCAATCCGATATACTTTTTATCTACCGCTATAGTTTTTGGTAGAACAAAGTTTTCAAAAGAAAATCTCCTATTTCACTCAAGGGACATTTTGGGCCCTAGGTCGAATTGAGTGATTTGTTCCTAGCCCGGACCACTTGCGGGTGATAGTGGAACATCTCAGCTTCAATCTGATATACTTTTTATCTACCGCTATAGTTTTTGGTAGAACAAAGTTTCCAAAAGAAGATTTTTCATATTTCACTCAAGGGACATTTTGGGCCCTAGGTGGAACTGAGTGATTTGTTCCTGGCCCGGACCACTTGGGGGTGATAGTAGAACATCTCGGCTTCAATCTGATATACTTTTTATCTACCGCTATAGTTTTTGATAGAACAAAGTTTTCAAAAGAAGATCTCATATTTCACTCAAGGGACATTTTGGGCCCTAGGTCGAATTGAGTGATTTGTTCCTGGCCCGAACCACTTGGGGGTGATAGTGGAATATCTCAGTTTCAATCGGATATACTCCTTATCTACCGCTATAGTTTTTGGTAGAACTAAGTTTTCAAAAGAAGATTTTTCATATTTCACTCAAGGGACATTTTGGGCCCTAGATCGAATTGAGTGATATGTTCCTGGACCGGACCACTTGCGGGTGATAGTGGAACATCTCAGCTTCAATCTGATATATTTTTTATCTACCGCTATAGTTTTTGGTAGAACAAAGTTTTCAAAAGAAGATTTTTCATATTTCACTCAAGGGACATTTTGGGCCCTTGGTCGAATTGAGTGATTTTTTCCTGGCCCGGACCACTTGGGGGTGATAGCGGAACATCTCAGCTTCAATCTGATATACTTTTTATCTACCGCTATAGTTTTTGGTAGAACAAAGTTTTCAAAAGAAAATCTCATATTTCACTCAAGGGACATTTTGGGCCCTAGATCGAATTGAGTGATTTGTTCCTGGACCGGACCACCTGGGGGTGATAGTGGAACATCTCAGCTCCAATCTGATATACTTTTTGTCTACCGCTATAGTTTTTGGGAGAACAAAGTTTTCAAAAGAAGATTTTTCATATTTCACTCAAGGGACATTTTGGGCCCTAGGTCGAATTGATTGATTTGTTCCTGGCCCGGACCACATGGGGGTGTTAGTGAAACATCTCAGCTTCAATTTGGTATATATTTTATCTACCGCTATAGTTTTTGGTAGAACAAAGATTTCAAAAGAGGATCTTCTCATATTTCACTCAAGGGACATTTTGGGCCCTAGGTCGAATTGGGTTATTTGTTCCTGGACCGGACCACTTGGGGGTGATAGTGGAACATCTCTGCTTCAATCTGATATACATTTCACCTAACGCTATAGTTTTTGCTTGAACAAAATTTTCCAAAAAAGATTTTCTCATATTTCACTCAAGGGACATTTTGGACCCTAAGTCGAAGTGAGTGATTTGTTCCTGGACCGGACCACTTGGAGGTATTAGTGGAACATCTCAGCTTCAATCTGATATATATTTTATCTACCGCTATAGTTTTTGCTTGAACAAAGTTTTCAAAAGAAGATTTTTCATATTTCACTCAAGGGACATTTTGGGCCCTAGGTCGAATTGAGTGATTTGTTCCTCGACCGGACTACTTGGGGGTGATAGTAGAATATTTCAGCTTCAATCTGATATACATTTCATCTACCGCTATAGTTTTTGGTAGAACAAAATTTTCAAAAGAAGATTTTTCCTATTTCACTCAAGGGACATTTTGGGCCCTAGGTCGAATTGAGTGATTTGTTCCTGGACCGGACCACCTGGGGGTGCTAGTGGAACATCTCAGCTTCAATCTGATATACTTTTTATCTACCGCTATAGTTTTTGGTAGAACAAAGTTTTCAAAAGAAGATTTTTCATATTTCACTCAAGGGACATTTTGGGCCCTAGGTCGAATTGAGTGATTTGTTCCTGGCCCGGACCACTTGGGGGTGATAGTGGAACATCTCAGCTTCAATCTGATATACTCTCTTTCTACCGCTATAGTTTTTGGTAGAACAAAGTTTTCAAAAGAAGATCTTCTCATATTTCACTCAAGGGACATTTTGGGCCCTAGGTCGAATTGAGTGATTGGTTCCTGGACCGGACCACTTGGGAGTGATAGTGAAACATTTCAGCTTCAATCTGATATACATTTTATATACCGCTATAGTTTTCGGTAGAACAAAATTTTCAAAAGAAAATTTTTCATATTTCACTCCAGGGACATTTTGGGCCCTAGGTCGAATTGAATGATTTGTTCCTGGACCGGACCACTTAAGGGTGATAGTGGAACATTTCAGCTTCAATCTGATATACATTTCATTTACCGCTATAGTTTTTACTTGAACAAAGTTTTCAAAAGAAAATTTTCTCATATTTCACTCAAGGGACATTTTGGACCCTAAGTCGAACTGAGTGATTTGTTCCTGGACCGGACCACTTGGAGGTGTTAGTGGAACATCTCAGCTTCAATCTGATATATATTTTATCTACCGCTATAGTTTTTGCTTGAACAAAGTTCTCAAAAAAAGATTTTTCATATTTCACTCAAGGGACATTTTGGGCCCTAGGTCGAATTGAGTGATTTGTTCCTCGACCGGACCACTTGGGGGTGATAGTAGAATGTTTCAGCTTCAATCTGATATACATTTCATCCACCGCTATAGGTTTTGGTAGAACAAAATTTTCAAAAGAAGATTTTTCCTATTTCACTCAAGGGACATTTTGGACCCTAAGTCGAACTGAGTGATTTGTTCCTGGACCGGACTACTTGGAGGTGTTAGTGGAACATCTCAGCTTCAATCTGATATACTTTTTATCTACCGCAATAGTTTTTGGTAGAACAAAGTTTTCAAAAGAAGATTTTTCATATTTCACTCAAGGGACATTTTGGGCCCTAGGTCGAATTGAGTGATTTGTTCCCGGACCGGACTACTTGGAGGTGATAGTGAAACATCTCAGCTTCAATCTGATATACATTTCATCTACCGCTATAGTTTTTGCTTGAACAAAGTTTTCAAAAGAAGATCTTCTCATATTTCACTCAAGGGACATTTTGGGCCCTAGATCGAATTGAGTGATTTGTTCCTGGACCGGACCACTTGGGGGTGATAGTGGAACATCTCAGCTTCAATCTGATATACTTTTTGTCTACCGCTATAGTTTTTTTGAGAACAAAGTTTTCAAAAGAAGATTTTTCATATTTCACTCAAGGGACATTTTGGGCCCTAGGTCGAATTGAGTGATTTGTTCCTGGCCCGGACCACTTGCGGGTGTTAGTGAAACATCTAAGCTTCAATCTGGTATATATTTTATCTACCGCTATTGTTTTTGGTAGAACAAAGTTTTATTTATTTATTTATTTATTTAAGTCTATAGAACAATATTCCTTGCAGACTAATGAATAATATAAACAAATTATTTTGTAATAATTTACAATATTATTTCATGTTTTGCAGTACAAAGTTTTTAAAATCAGTTTTTGATGCTGTAAATTCCAGCATATGAGCATTATTTAGAGAATTCAAATAATTTAATGATCGTATTATTGGACTATTTAATACATAATTTCTATGATATAAACCAACATAAAATAAGTTTCTATGTTGAAGAGACAATCTATAAGGCACATAGAATGGTATTTTATTCAATAATTCTATTGAATCGATATTTGAATTTATTAAATCATATATAAATAACATTGACTGAATTTTACGTCTTTTTTCCAATGAAATCATTCCCAAATGTAAACAGCGGGATTCATAAGAAGGTAGGGGATAAATGTTTTCTAAATACGGTAAAGAATAACGAATAAAACGTTTTTGAATCTTTTCAATTCGTGCAATATGAGTACTACAATGTGGACTCCAAATAATGGCACCATACTCAAGTTTAGATCTCACAAACATAGAATATAACAATTTCAGTGTAAATGGATCAGAAAATTCAGATGAATTTCTTTTTAAAAATGCTAATGTTGAGAAAACTTTTGGTAATAAGTAATCTAAGTGGGATTTAAAACTCAATTTGGAATCAAATACGATACCCAAATCCTTAATTTCATTCGATTTACCAATACTCTCAGTACCTATTTTATATATTATATTTAAAGGATTATGTGAGCGTGAATACGAAACATGAAAGCATTTATTGAAATTGAATTTTAGGTGATTATTGGCACACCAAATATTTAAATTATCTAAGTCACATTGTAATTTATTAGCATCACTTATGCAACTAATTTTAGTGAATATCTTTAAATCATCAGCATATAATAGAAAATTAGAATATCGAAAGCATACAAATATATCATTAATAAAAATATTAAATAATAATGGTCCCAAAACACTACCCTGGGGAACACCAGATATTTGAGTATATGGAATAGATTTATATTTATCAACTTGAACAACACAAGTCCTACCATCCAAATACGACGACAGCCATGAATAAAAAGAGGAATGAATACCCAAATAGAATAGTTTATTCAATAATATAAAATGTGAAATTTTATCAAAAGCTTTCGAAAAATCAGTATATATAGCATCAACTTGATACCCATTTTCCAATTGTGACATACAATAATCCGTAAAAACAGCGAGATTAGAAATTGTGGATTTATTATTGCGAAAACCATGCTGTTGACTGATTATATATGATCTAGTATTAAAATATAAAATTTTATATATAGCGTATTCAAAAATTTTTGAAAATGTTGACAACTTAGAAATAGATCTGTAATTAGAAACATCATTTCGATTACCAGATTTGAAAATAGGGGAAATAATAGTAAATTTCCAACGATCAGCAAATATTCCTTCAGAAAGGGATTTATGAAAAATTTCCAAAATCGGCGATGCTATTGATGTCGAGCATTTCTTTATCAAACATGAACTCAAACCATCAACATCAATTTTAAACGAATTTTTAAGACATTTAATAGCATCTAACACATCATCAATACTTAATATGAATTGACCCAAATTGAGATCTGTATTTATATTATTGTCAAAATATGTATTGCCAGAGGAATAATCAAAGTTAGATTTAAAAAACATTGCGAAAAGATTTACAATATCTTCAGGTTTATCTGCAGAAATATTTTTATAAACCATAGAAGACGGAATACCAGTTGAACCAGATTTAGAACGAATGAAAGTCAAAAAATATTTAGGATTGGCTTTTATATTACTTTCCATTTTCATTATATACTGTTTATACAAGAATTTATTAAGGAAATTAAATTCTTTAGCACAACATTTATATTGGCAAAGTAATTCATCTGATTAAGATTTTAAGTAACGTTTATGTAGTTTATTTCTTTTATTTTTCAAAATTTTCAACCCTTTAGAATACCAAGGATGACTAGATGAGAATTTAACTTTCATTGGAATATGTCGATAACATACATTTAAAAATGTATTTAAAAAAATATCATATGATGTATTCGTATTCTTATCATAAAATAATTTTTTCCAGTCAATATTAATCAAATCGTAATTTAGAGCATCAAAATCACAATTATTATAATCAAAATTAATAAATTGTAAAGAATTTGAACATTTAAAAAATTTAATATCTTCAATTTCTAAAACTAAAGCATTATGATACAGATTAGTTGGAGAAAATGGAATTAAACACTCATAAATTTTAGTTTTAAAATTAGATTGTACAAATATTAAATCTAATATTTTATTTAATTTATTAAATATATTGTTTACTTGAAGAAGATCCATATCAAAAAAAGAATCAATTAGATTAATTTCATAATCTTTGTTTACATTGAATGGTATTAATTTATTATTGGAATCTAACCACACTAAATTATTTAAGTTAAAATCACCAAAAATTAAAAAACGAGTATTTAGTCCAATTTTCTCATAAAGAAATAAAATATTATTTACATGAGAAGCATATAACTCATAAGAACTTGCTGGAGGAACGTACGAACAACAAAGGCAAATCAAACCATCAACTGCATGAACTATTACGAACAACTGATCCAACAACTCATCAACAACAACACTTAAGCAGATATGCGAATTTAGAGTTTTTCTGACAGCAATCAGCACACCACCACCTCTCTCACAGCCAGTCCTTTCAAATGATCTATCCTTGCGATAAACATTGTATAAATTTAAATCAAAATACTCTGAATCCAAGAATTCAGCATTTAGCCAAGTTTCCACAATTACAAAAATATCATAACAACATTGCAATGAAAAATCAAACAAATTTTTGCTTTTTGATCGCATCCCAGAAACATTTTGAAAATAGATTTTTAATTGAGATAATCTATCTATATTGCATTTGGTAACTCCACTGGTTTTCTTGAAAAAAAAAATAAATGGTCTAATTTTTATATCCATAGGCCACAAAGTCGGTTTTATTAATTCATTGTAAAAGCACGGTGAAACCCCAATTTTAAAATTAACATGCTTCAATGTATTCTCATCTACATCTTTTTTAACTAACCTCGTACATTCAAGGTGATATTTACCAATATCAGTATTTTTTTCAATAAAATTGAGTATTTGTTCAGCTGTGACTGATGGTTTGAAAGAAGATACATGTAAATATTTCTTCTTTACAACAACAGCAAGATCATTTGAAATATTTTCACCGACTGCAAGAACACGATTTCTTCGTCTACGCCTACGAACTTTTGTCCACTCATCATGTTGGTTGTCAGCATCAAACAGGTTTGATCTTAAATCAGTAGTAACAGTTGGATTAGAAGTTAAAGAAGAAGCATCATCATCATACTGTTTATTATGATTACTAGAAGCACCAACAACAATTTCTGCATGTGTTTGATTAGTAACATTGTTATTGTTTACAGCAATTGGTCCACTTGTCCACTTGTTTTGTTTATTATTAACGAATTCAAGGTTTTTTGAAAGTTTATTGAACTCTGATTTCAATGCATTTACATCTTGACTTAATGTTGAGAGTATTTGATTTTTCAATTCTATTAACTCGACTGATAAAGATGAAATAAGAGAAAGCATTTCAGATGAAGCACCAAGACAATCATTGCAATTAAAAACAATATTAATATTTTCGTTTAATAAATTAATATGTTTTTCACTAATTTTTGCACAAATGAAATGAAGTTTTGCTTTACAAATATGACAAGCAATGTAATTAGAACTAAGCGATTTGAAACATTTCGCGCACAAAGTTTTTGGCGGAGCATCCATAATTAACGTCTTAACACTTTGAATATCAGGCGTAGACTTCAAAAGAAAATCTTCTCATATTTCACTCAAGGGACATTTTGGGCCCTAGGTCGAATAGAGTGATTTGTTCCTGGACCGGACTACTCGGGGGTGATAGTGGAACATCTCAACTTCAATCTGATAAACATTTCATCTAACGCTATAGTTTTTGCTTGAACAAAATTTTCAAAAAAAATTTTCTCATATTTCACTCAAGGGACATTTTGGACCCTAAGTCGAACTGAGTGATTTGTTCCTGGACCGGACCACTTGGAGGTGTTAGTGGAACATCTCAGCTTCAATCTGATATATATTTTATCTACCGCTATAGTTTTTGCTTGAACAAAGTTCTCAAAAGAAAATTTTTCATATTTCACTCAAGGGACATTTTGGGCCCTAGGTCGAATTGAGTGATTTGTTCCTCGACCGGACCACTTGGGGGTGATAGTAGAATGTTTCAGCTTCAATCTGATATACATTTCATCCACCGCTATAGTTTTTGGTAGAACAAAATTTTCAAAAGAAGATTTTTCCTATCTTTTGGAACATCTCAGCTTCAATCTGATATACTCTTTTTCTACCGCTATAGTTTTTGGTAGAACAAAATTTTCAAAAGAAGATTTTTCATATTTCACTCCAGGGACATTTTGGGCCCTAGGTCGAATTGAATGATTTGTTCCTGGACCGGACCACTTGAGGGTGATAGTGGAACATTTCAGCTTCAATCTGATATACATTTCATCTACCGCTATAGTTTTTACTTGAACAAAGTTTTCAAAAGAAGATTTTCTCATATTTCACTCAAGGGACATTTTGGACCCTAGGTCGAATTGAGTGATTTGTTCCCGGACCGGACCACTTGGAGGTGATAGGTTAATATCTCAGCTTCAATCTGGTATACATTTTATCTACCGCTATAGTTTTTGGTAGAACAAAGTTTTCAAAGGAAGATTTTTCATATTTCACTCAAGGGACATTTTGGGCCCTAGGTCGAATTGAGTGATTTGTTCCTGGACCGGACCACTTGGGGGTGATAGTGGAACATCTCAGCTTCAATCTGATATACACTTTATCTACCGCTATAGTTTTTGGTAGAACAAAGTTTTCAAAAAAAAAATATATATATATATATTTGTTCACCGGCGTGAACTTAACACAGTAAATAACAAAGTAAAAGTGCTGCCAAAAAGAGTGATTTTTTGCTTTGCGGAACCAAATTGCAGTGCTGCCAAGTTTAAGAAAAAGTGATTTACGCTTTGCCGCCATAAATTCCAGTGCTGCCAAGTTTAAATTTAACAAAATTAAGTTAATAATGTGGCAACACCGCAACTTTGTTAACAAACTATTCAAGGAAGATAACAAAGTACTGTATACGATAAAAAAATGTTTTAAAATTTAATAAATAAAAACCTAGCAAAAAATTAAAAATAAGGTTAAAATACCGTCTTTCAGACGAAATAATGTATGTTTTATTGATGATATTATAATTAAATTAAAAATTAAAAACACTTTTAAAAATTTTACTTACATTTTACTTTGGACTTCAGGTCGAATTGAGTGATTTGTTCCTGGACCGGACCACTTGTGGGTGATAGTGGAACATCTCAGCTTCAATTTAATATACTTTTTATCTACCGCTATAGTTTTTGGTAGAACAAAGTTTTCAAAAGAAGATCTTCTCATATTTCACTCAAGGGACATTTTGGGCCCTAGGTCGAATTGAGTGATTTGTTCCTGGACCGGACCACTTGGAGGTGATAGTGGAACATCTCAGCTTCAATCTGATATACTTTTTATCTACCGCTATAGTTTTTGGTAGAACAAAGTTTTCAAAAGAAGATCTTCTCATATTTCACTCAAGGGACATTTTGGGCCCTAGGTCGAATTGAGTGATTTGTTCCTGGACCGGACCACTTGGGGGTGATAGTGGAACATCTCAGCTTCAATCTGATATACATTTCATCTACCGCTATAGTTTTTGCTTGAACGAAGTTTTCAAAATATTTTTGTACAAGTAAAGGGTTAAATGAAAACGTATTAATAGTATTTAATGAGAGCTTTCCAATGATGCGCTAAAATATAATTCACGATGAAAAATGTCCAAAATATTCAAACTTTAATAAAATACTATTTAAAATAAAATAATTGAAAATTTCGCGAGAATGAAAACATATTTTAAATTGATTTTTGTTCAATATGTAGTAGACATCGCACAGTGTGGGATTCAAAAACTGAAATGGAAATAATTATGGAACTTCGGAACGGCTGCTCCGAAATTTCCCATGGTGATAGTAGAGGTGTAGGCGAGTTTAAGTTTTGAGCTTGGTCCATATAGACCTACAGGGGGCGAGTCCATAGGGTCCCAAAGTTTGACACCTCGGGTATAAAATTTATTAAAAACGATACTGATTCCTTATATCTGAACCGATTTCAACGATTATATGGGACGATTCTGCTAGTCGATATCTACAAAAAACATGCCGCATGCCTATATTATCTCTTTTTGTTTAAGAGATATTAAGCCTCAAAAATTAAAATTTTTACTTTTTAGCCTTGGTGAAGTTTTTTCGCTACAGCGGGTCCAATTTTAAAAATTGTGCAAAGAAAGAATTTTGAAAAAATATTTACGGAGTCAAAAGTTATAAGCATTTAAATTTAAACTTTAAAAAAAAGTTGATTTTTTCCCGTTTTTTTTTTTTTTGCCAAAAAAGTGGTAATATTCTTTTTTTGTTATTCTTTATGTTGAGAATCCAAATACTATCTTTATAGTTAATCTGCGTTTGTTAGACTGTCTGTTTTTGAATTTTATTCGTTGCATTTACTTTATATCAATAAAAAGGGGTATCGAAGCATACTGCGTTTAAGCTATTAGCAATAATATGAAAAGTATGAAAAAATTTTTTTTTTTTTTTTGAAAACTTTGTTCTACCAAAAACTATAGCGGTAGATAAAGTGTATATCAGATTGAAGCTGAGATGTTCCACTATCACCCCCAAGTGGTCCGGTCCAGGAACAAATCACTCAATTCGACCTAGGGCCCAAAATGTCCCTTGAGTGAAATATGAGAAGATCTTCTTTTGAAAACTTTGTTCTACAAAAAACTATAGCGGTAGATAAAAAGTATATCAGCTTGAAGCTGAGATGTACCGCTATCACCCCCAAGTGGTCCGGTCCAGGAACAAATCACTCAATTCGACCTAGGGCTCAAAATGTCCCTTGAGTGAAATATGAAAAATCTTCTTTTGAAAACTTTGTTTTACCAAAAACTATAGCGGTAGATAAAATGTATATTAGATTGAAGCTGAGATGTTCCACTAACACCCCCAAGTGGTCCGGTCCAGGAACAAATCACTTAATTCGATCTAGGGCCCAAAATGTCCCTGGAGTGAAATATGAAAAATCTTCTTTTGAAAATTTTCTTCTACCAAAAACTATAGCGGTAGATAAAGTGTATATCAGATTGAAGCTGAGATGTTCCACTATCACCCCCAATTGGTCCGGTCCAGGAACAAATCACTCAATTCGAACTAGGGCTCAAAATGTCCCTTGAGTGAAATATGAAAAATCTTCTTTTGAAAATTTTATTCTACCAAAAACTATAGCGGTAGATAAAAAGTATATCAGATTGAAGCTGAGATGTTCCACTAACACCCCCAAGTGGTCCGGTCCAGGAACAAATCACTCAATTCGACCTAGGGCCCAAAATGTCCCTTGAGTGAAATATGAAAAATCTTCTTTTGAAAATTTTCTTCTACCAAAAACTATAGCGGTATATAAAATTTATATTAGATTGAAGCCGAAATGTTCTACTAACACCCCCATGTGGTCCGGTCCAGGAACAAATCACTCAATTCGAACTAGGGTCCAAAATGTCCCTTGAGTGAAATATTAGATCTTCTTTTGAAAACTTTGTTCTACCAAAAACTATAGCGGTAGATAAAGTGTATATCAGATTGAAGCTGAGATGTTCCACTAACACCCCCAAGTGGTCTGGTCCAGGAACAAATCACTCAATTCGACCTAGGGCCCAAAATGTCCCTTGAGTGAAATATGAGAAAATCTTCTTTTGAAAACTTTGTTCAAGCAAAAACTATAGCGGTAGACGAAATGTATATCAGATTGAAGCTGAGATGTTTCACTATCACCTCCAAGTGGTCCGGTCCGGGAACAAATCACTCAATTCGACCTAGGGCCCAAAATGTCCCTTGAGTGAAATATAAGAAGATTTTCTTTTGAAAACTTTGTTTTACCAAAAACTACAGCGGTAGATAAAGTGTATATCAGATTGAAGCTGAGATGTTCCATTAACACCCCCAAGTGGTCTGGTCCAAGAACAAATCATTCAATTCGACCTAAAGTCCAAAGTAAAATGTAAGTACAATTTTTAAAAGTGTTAGTTTGCATATTTTTTAATTTAATTATAATACCATCAATAAAATATACATTACTTCGTCTGAAAAAAAGGTATTTTTTCCTTATTTTTAATCTTTTGCAAGGTTTTTATTTATTAAATTTAAAACAATTTTTCTACCGGATACAGTAGTTTGTTATCATCTTTGAGTAGTTTGTTAACAAAGTTGTGGTGTTGCCACATTATTAACTTAATTTTGTTAAAATTTTAAAATTTTTGACAAATTTACTTCTGACCCTAATGTTTTGTCCGCACTGAAAAAATACTTTTTGCGCTTGAGACCATTATTGGAATAATATTAACGGCTATTATTTTTGTATACAATATATTAGTAATGATTTGGCACTAAAAGTTTTGATTTGCATAAAATTTGTTCGAAAAAATTTCTAATAAATATTCTTGACCCTACTTTTTGTCCGTAACTGTCACAACCATGAAAAAAAATCGAAAAAAAAATATTTCTCTGTTGACGATATTTTTCATTTTATTGATATTCTTCTGATATAAATATATTCTTTAGATTAAGTGTTATTTTTAGATTCAGTGATTTTTGTGTTTTTTTAGAAAGCGAAATTTTTCTGTGTTAACGATATTTTTAGATTTTTATTTAGCGTTATTTTTTAATAATAGGAGACTTTTATGTATTGCCGATATATTTTTTCCTTTTTGGCGATATTTTATTATTTTAGCAATATTTTCCAAAGCAAAACCAGCAAACACATTAAACATATTCGAGATCACTATTTGAAAATAATGCCCATATACATATTTTTCAAAAATATTAAAAAAATATATAATTTTGTTTGTTTTTTTTCGGAAAAGGTATAATTAAAAATATTGGACCATTTTGGTATTTTTTTTTAGAAAATGCGGGATGACCATATATTTTCCCAGTGGCAACGCTGCTGCAAAAAAAAATAAAAAATACTCACTTCGCTGCAAACTTGAGTACTTTTTCTTCTATCAACACATACAATTTTTTTCTTTTTGTTTTCAGTGGACAGAACATTTGTCGAACAAATCATAATTTTTTGATTGCCGTCAGTGTCGCTTCAATACTTTTACATGCAGCGCCTCTTCTTCCGCATACAAAATGACGTTTGTGGACGAGAAGATAACAAAGTAAGACAACAACCTACTCAATTTGTTCTTCTTCTTTTCAACAAAGTACTCAATTTAATAGAAGAAAAAGTACTCAAGTTAACAGCAGCGTTGTTTTTTTTTGCAGCAGCGTTGCCACTGGGAAAATATATGGTCATCCCGCATTTTCTAAAAAAAAATACCAAAATGGTCCAATATTTTTAATTATACCTTTTCCGAAAAAAACAAACAAAACTATATTTTTTTAATATTTTTGAAAAATATCTATATGGGCATTATTTTGAAATAGTAATCTCGAATATGTTTAATGTGTTTGCTGGTTTTGCTTTGGAAAATATTGCTAAAATAATAAAATATCGCCAAAAAGGAAAAAATATATCGGCAATACATAAAAGTCTCCTATTATTAAAAAATAACGCTAAATAAAAATCTAAAAATATCGTTAACACAGAAAAATTTTGCTTTTTAAAAAAACACAAAAATCACTGAATCTAAAAATAACACTTAATCTAAAGCAGGGGTTCTCACAAGACCTCGCTTCGCGACCCCCTTATGACATTGCAATGGAAGCGCGACCCACTACAACTTTAACTAATTTAAAAATCAGAAAAAATGGAAAGTAATTTTAAAAAAATAATATTAATAATTTCGGCATTGTTTTCCTTGAATATTAAGAGACTTTTTCGTATAATTAATCTAATATTATTCTCTGCGTCCACAAAAGATCGAATCTCTGTTTTTTGGGACAAAATAGTGAAAAAATATATTTTTACATAAAAATGTATGTTGAAGAAAAATGTTTTAATATTTTCAGGGCTTTGGAGCCAACAAGCGGATAAACTTTCCCATATTTCAACTACAAAATGCTTTTAAATCTGTTGATTCAAAATTAAATTCAACGAATTTCAACTCTTTTTGAAATTAATCTGGAACTTTTTTAATACTTATGTACATTGAAAGGACTTTCTGTTTTTAAATTACAAAGTTGCTTAAGTAAATTTTCTTTATATATCCGAGAAATTTATCGATGAATTAAAAGTTTTGGGAAACGATGTTATTAAAAGTTTTTGGCATAATATAGTTTTATTTATATTTTTATAAAATAAAAGTAGAATTTCATGTGAAAAAAACTATAGTTTCATCAAATTTAAGTGAAGTACATATTTATCTTTTTAACTAATTGTTTACCCTGCCATATCGTAAAGTTTTCTTTATACTGTGGACATTAGTGTCCCGTAGAAAAAAATTTTGTAGGAAGACCCCTCAAGCGATGCGTAAAATTAGCTTAATATGGGAAAAATAATAAAAACATTTTTAAAATTGATCTTCAGTTCTCTACCAGCGATTGAAAGTCACGGATCTAGAACATTTCGTCCAAAAAATAGTATTGAGTTGTGTCTTTAAATGGTTATCAAACAATTTGTAATTTTTAGCCAATTAAAAAAAAAAAAAAAAATATTTAAAAATTTTTGGTCCATAAACCGTAATTTTAGTACAACATACAAAAAATATTAAAAAAATGCATTGCAGTAATAAGTACTGTTGATAATATATGATTTTCTTAAAAAGTCTTCTATCGAAAAAAAATCCCACGGAAAAAAATTTTAAATATTTTTTCCGTAACCAGCATAAAATTACAAATTTTTTGATACCCACTTCGATTAAATCTAAGCTAAACTTTTTTGACCAAAATGTATGGGACCCATGACCCAAACAATTTTTTACGCACCGTTTGAGAGGTTTTCCTTTATAGAAATTTCGAAAAAAGCTTTCCTCGAGACACTCTACTCTACAGCATTACTTTAAATATAATATTATCAAAAATATCATAACAACATTGCAATGAAAAATCAAACAAATTTTTGCTTTTTGATCGCATCCCAGAAACATTTTGAAAATAGATTTTTAATTGAGATAATCTATCTATATTGCATTTGGTAACTCCACTGGTTTTCTTGGAAAAAAAAATAAACGGTCTAATTTTTATATCCATAGGCCACAAAGTCGGTTTTATTAATTCATTGTAAAAGCACGGTGAAACCCCAATTTTAAAATTAACATGCTTCAATGTATTCTCATCTACATCTTTTTTAACTAACCTCGTACATTCAAGGTGATATTTACCAATATCAGTATTTTTTTCAATAAAATTGAGTATTTGTTCAGCTGTGACTGATGGTTTGAAAGAAGATACATGTAAATATTTCTTCTTTACAACAACAGCAAGATCATTTGAAATATTTTCACCGACTGCAAGAACACGATTTCTTCGTCTACGCCTACGAACTTTTGTCCACTCATCATGTTGGTTGTCAGCATCAAACACGTTTGATCTTAAATCAGTAGTAACAGTTGGATTAGAAGTTAAAGAAGAAGCATCATCATCATACTGTTTATTATGATTACTAGAAGCACCAACAACAATTTCTGCATGTGTTTGATTAGTAACATTGTTATTGTTTACAGCAATTGGTCCACTTGTCCACTTGTTTTGTTTATTATTAACGAATTCAAGGTTTTTTGAAAGTTTATTGAACTCTGATTTCAATGCATTTACATCTTGACTTAATTTTTCAATTCTCTTAACTCGACTGATAAAGATGAAATAAGAGAAAGCATTTCAGATGAAGCACCAAGACAATCATTGCAATTAAAAACAATATTAATATTTTCGTTTAATAAATTAATATGTTTTTCACTAATTTTTGCACAAATGAAATGAAGTTTTGCTTTACAAATATGACAAGCAATGTAATTAGAACTAAGCGATTTGAAACATTTCGCGCACAAAGTTTTTGGCGGAGCATCCATAATTAACGTCTTAACACTTTGAATATCAGGCGTAGACTTCAAAAGAAAATCTTCTCATATTTCACTCAAGGGACATTTTGGGCCCTAGGTCGAATAGAGTGATTTGTTCCTGGACCGGACTACTCGGGGGTGATAGTGGAACATCTCAGCTTCAATCTGATAAACATTTCATCTAACGCTATAGTTTTTGCTTGAACAAAATTTTCAAAAAAAATTTTCTCATATTTCACTCAAGGGACATTTTGGACCCTAAGTCGAACTGAGTGATTTGTTCCTGGACCGGACCACTTGGAGGTGTTAGTGGAACATCTCAGCTTCAATCTGATATATATTTTATCTACCGCTATAGTTTTTGCTTGAACAAAGTTCTCAAAAGAAAATTTTTCATATTTCACTCAAGGGACATTTTGGGCCCTAGGTCGAATTGAGTGATTTGTTCCTCGACCGGACCACTTGGGGGTGATAGTAGAATGTTTCAGCTTCAATCTGATATACATTTCATCCACCGCTATAGTTTTTGGTAGAACAAAATTTTCAAAAGAAGATTTTTCCTATCTTTTGGAACATCTCAGCTTCAATCTGATATACTCTTTTTCTACCGCTATAGTTTTTGGTAGAACAAAATTTTCAAAAGAAGATTTTTCATATATCACTCCAGGGACATTTTGGGCCCTAGGTCGAATTGAATGATTTGTTCCTGGACCGGACCACTTGAGGGTGATAGTGGAACATTTCAGCTTCAATCCGATATACATTTCATCTACCGCTATAGTTTTTACTTGAACAAAGTTTTCAAAAGAAGATTTTCTCATATTTCACTCAAGGGACATTTTGGACCCTAGGTCGAATTGAGTGATTTGTTCCCGGACCGGACCACTTGGAGGTGATAGGTTAATATCTCAGCTTCAATCTGGTATACATTTTATCTACCGCTATAGTTTTTGGTAGAACAAAGTTTTCAAAGGAAGATTTTTCATATTTCACTCAAGGGACATTTTGGGCCCTAGGTCGAATTGAGTGATTTGTTCCTGGACCGGACCACTTGGGGGTGATAGTGGAACATCTCAGCTTCAATCTGATATACACTTTATCTACCGCTATAGTTTTTGGTAGAACAAAGTTTTCAAAAAAAAAAATATATATATATATATTTGTTCACCGGCGTGAACTTAACACAGTAAATAACAAAGTAAAAGTGCTGCCAAAAAGAGTGATTTTTTGCTTTGCGGAACCAAATTACAGTGCTGCCAAGTTTAAGAAAAAGTGATTTACGCTTTGCCGCCATAAATTCCAGTGCTGCCAAGTTTAAATTTAACAAAATTAAGTTAATAATGTGGCAACACCGCAACTTTGTTAACAAACTATTCAAGGAAGATAACAAAGTACTGTATACGATAAAAAAATGTTTTAAAATTTAATAAATAAAAACCTAGCAAAAAATTAAAAATAAGGTTAAAATACCGTCTTTCAGACGAAATAATGTATGTTTTATTGATGATATTATAATTAAATTAAAAACTATACAAACCAACACTTTTAAAAATTTTACTTACATTTTACTTTGGACTTCAGGTCGAATTGAGTGATTTGTTCCTGGACCGGACCACTTGTGGGTGATAGTGGAACATCTCAGCTTCAATTTGATATACTTTTTATCTACCGCTATAGTTTTTGGTAGAACAAAGTTTTCAAAAGAAGATCTTCTCATATTTCACTCAAGGGACATTTTGGGCCCTAGGTCGAATTGAGTGATTTGTTCCTGGACCGGACCACTTGGAGGTGATAGTGGAACATCTCAGCTTCAATCTGATATACTTTTTATCTACCGCTATAGTTTTTGGTAGAACAAAGTTTTCAAAAGAAGATCTTCTCATATTTCACTCAAGGGACATTTTGGGCCCTAGGTCGAATTGAGTGATTTGTTCCTGGACCGGACCACTTGGGGGTGATAGTGGAACATCTCAGCTTCAATCTGATATACATTTCATCTACCGCTATAGTTTTTGCTTGAACGAAGTTTTCAAAATATTTTTGTACAAGTAAAGGGTTAAATGAAAACGTATTAATAGTATTTAATGAGAGCTTTCCAATGATGCGCTAAAATATAATTCACGATGAAAAATGTCCAAAATATTCAAACTTTAATAAAATACTATTTAAAATAAAATAATTGAAAATTTCGCGAGAATGAAAACATATTTTAAATTGATTTTTGTTCAATATGTAGTAGACATCGCACAGTGTGGGATTCAAAAACTGAAATGGAAATAATTATGGAACTTCGGAACGGCTGCTCCGAAATTTCCCATGGTGATAGTAGAGGTGTAGGCGAGTTTAAGTTTTGAGCTTGGTCCATATAGACCTACAGGGGGCGAGTCCATAGGGTCCCAAAGTTTGACACCTCGGGTATAAAATTTATTAAAAACGATACTGATTCCTTATATCTGAACCGATTTCAACGATTTTTATATGGGACGATTCTGCTAGTCGATATCTACAAAAAACATTGCCGCATGCCTATATTATCTCTTTTTGTTTAAGAGATATTAAGCCTCAAAAATTAAAATTTTTACTTTTTAGCCTTGGTGAAGTTTTTTCGCTACAGCGGGTCCAATTTTAAAAATTGTGCAAAGAAAGAATTTTGAAAAAATATTTACGGAGTCAAAAGTTATAAGCATTTAAATTTAAACTTTCAAAAAAAGTTGATTTTTTCCCGTTTTTTTTTTTTTTGCCAAAAAAGTGGTAATATTATTTTTTTGTTGTTCTTTATGTTGAGAATCCAAATACTATCTTTATAGTGAATCTGCGTTTGTTAGACTGTCTGTTTTTGAATTTTATTCGTTGCATTTACTTTATATCAATAAAAGGGGGTATCGAAGCATACTGCGTTTAAGCTATTAGCAATAATATGAAAAGTATGAAAAAAATTTTTTTTTTTTTGAAAACTTTGTTCTACCAAAAACTATAGCGGTAGATAAAGTGTATATCAGATTGAAGCTGAGATGTTCCACTATCACCCCCAAGTGGTCCGGTCCAGGAACAAATCACTCAATTCGACCTAGGGCCCAAAATGTCCCTTGAGTGAAATATTGAAAAATCTTTTTTTGAAAACTTTGTTTTACCAAAAACTATAGCGGTAGATAAAATGTATATCACATTGAAGCTAAGATGTTCCACTATCATCCCCAGGTGGTCCGGTCCAGGAACAAATCACTCAATTCGACCTAGGGCCCAAAATGTCCTTTGAGTGAAATATTGAAAAATTTTTTTTTGAAAACTTTGTTCTACCAAAAACTATAGCGGTAGATAAAAAGTATATTTGATTGAAGCTGAGATGTTCCGCTATCACCCCCAAGTGGTCCGGTCCAGGAACAAATCACTCAATTCGACCTAGGGCCCAAAATGTCCCTTGAGTGAAATATGAAAAATCTTCTTTTGAAAACTTTGTTCTACCAAAAACTATAGCGGTAGATAAAATGTATATCACATTGAAGCTGAGATGTTCCGCTATCACCCCCAAGTGGTCCGGTCCAGGAACAAATCACTCAATTCGACCTAAGGCCCAAAATGTCCCTTGAGTGAAATATTGAAAAATCTTTTTTTGAAAACTTTGTTCTACCAAAAACTATAGCGGTAGATAAAATGTATATCACATTGAAGCTAAGATGTTCCACTATCATCCCCAAGTGGTCCGGTCCAGGAACAAATCACTCAATTCGACCTAGGGCCCAAAATGTTCCTTGAGTGAAATATTGAAAAATCTTTTTTTGAAAACCTTGTTCTACCAAAAACTATAGCGGTAGATAAAAAGTATATTTGATTGAAGCTGAGATGTTCCGCTATCACCCCCAAGTGGTCCGGTCCAGGAACAAATCACTCAATTCGACCTAGGGCCCAAAATGTCCCTTGAGTGAAATATAAGAAGATTTTCTTTTGAAAACTTTGTTCTACCAAAAACTATAACGGTAGATAAAATGTATATCAGATTGAAGCTGAAACATTCTACTATCACCCCCAAGTGGTCCGGTCCAGGAACAAATCACTCAATTCGACCTAGGGCCCAAAATGTCCCTTGAGTGAAATATGAGAAGATCTTCTTTTGAAAACTTTGTTCTACCAAAAACTATAGCGGTAGATAAAATGTATATCAGATTGAAGCTGAGATGTTCCACTAACACCCCCAAGTGGTCCGGTCCAGGAACAAATCACTCAATTCGAGCTAAAGTCCAAAGTAAAATATGAGTAAAATTTTTAAAAGTGTTGGTATGCATATTTTTTAATTTAATATACCATCAATAAAACATACATTATTTCGTCTGAAAGAAGGTATTTGAACCTTATTTTTAATCTTTTGCAAGGTTTTTATTAATTAAATTTTAAAATATTTTTTTATTTTATACAGTACTTTGTTATCTTCCTTGTGTAGTTTGTTAACAAAGTTGCGGTGTTGCCACATCATTAACTTAATTTTGTTAAATTTAAACTTGGCAGCACTGGAATTTATGGCGGCAAAGTGTAAGTCACTCGTTTTTAAACTTGGCAGCACTTTTACTTTGTTATCTACTTTTTTAAGTTCACGCCGGTATGACGTTTGATGGCAGACATGGTTGCTCGAACAATTGTGCGAACAAGAACAAAACATGAACAACTTGTGTCCACACTATCCAAATGCATGTGCGCACAACATTTTGTTCAATGTGCGAGCATCAAAAAGGCTCGTGTGGACGGCAAAGTAGGGCCAGAGAAACAAGTCGATCGGCTCAAAGTCGACTAAGAGCCGCCGCCGTATATTTATAAACAGTCCAGCCGCCGCCAAGTTAAGCGACTCGTATCGGCTCATATATATCAGTCGAAAGTTTGGAAATTTGTGTAAATTTTGTATTTAAAATTCTACTGGGATGCTCTCAATAAATTTTTCCAAAAAAATCATAATGATGGCAGTATCTCTAAATAAATACATACATCTTAAAGAATTGTTGTTCTGGAAATAAAAAAAAAAATGTATATAAAACGAAACTCCTTTTACTAGTAAAGCAACTTTGGTTTCAAGTAGAAGAAAAATATATTTAAATTTTAGTGTCTAAAATGCTCATTTTTTCAGGCGAAGAGTAGAATTATTGGACTCTTTTTTATAAATTTGTTAACTATTTTTATTATAATAATTTTTGAAATGTTAAAGGGAGTTTCACGCTATGATACTTTGTACCAGTGATGCCAGATACAATTCAAGAAAAATCCCCATGTTTAGTTGAAAAATTACCTTTTTTTTAGAAAAAAATTATCTTTTTTTAGAAAAAAATTTCCCTCCTCCTTAAAATCGATATTTTTAACAAAAACTACAAATTTGTATTAAAATATGCATTAAAATTTATGTAAATGTAGTTTTTGATTGTAATTCAATAAAAAGTATTCAAAAAATATTTTAAAGAACGAGAACAATGAAAATACCCATTCGGTAAATTAAGATTTATATTTCTAATATTGCCTTTTTTGCTTTATTTAAATTTTTGGTCGTTTTTTCGAGATAAATTTATACGTATTAAAAATTCCCTTTATTTTGATAAAAATTATATAATAATTCAAGGTATTTACAACACATTTTTTAATATTTGGGGGATTTACAAAGTGTGCTATAATGTCGTATTGTTATAATGTCATAAAATTTTACAAAGGAAAAGCATTAACAATATTTTTTATACATTGAAATATTTTAGGACATATGACAATACATGATAGCACGCCTTGTGAATCCCCCAATTACTTTGTATTTATACAAAATAATATATATATTGTAAAACTCCCTAATGAACTACTTTAAAAAAAACTGAAAACAAAAATGTTCTTAAAACTTTATTAACTCTGAAAAAATATATTTTTCGGTTCTTAAATAATTTTTTTTTTTCTCAAAATGTATTTCATTTAAACGGCTTCAGTCGACTTCAGCCGACTCTGAGCCGCCGCCGTTATTTTTTCGCTGAGCCGCCGCCGCCGACTTTTTCACGTCGACTTGTTTCTTTGTGTAGGGCATAGCATATGTGTTTTGTTGTTTTACAAGTAGAAATACATTGATCCGCACCGAGCTGACTATATCTTGTTCAGTGACATGTCTAGTTTTAAAATAGTCAATTTATTTCTTAAACTTTAACAATTTAATTTAAATGTTATATGAAAATTTGTTAGTTGTTTAAGAAATTATTAAACTACTATAATAATAACATAACTAACTGCAATTGTTGTATTTGACTTTTATTGGAAGTAAAATTTTCCATTATTTCGTTTTGTATTTCTCTGATGAAAATTAGTTTTATTTCTGTTAAACTAATAATTATTATTTCAGACTTTTATATATAATATATTAAGTTTTAAGTGGTATGTATTTTTCTAATATATTCAAACCATTGTGAATATTTTCATCCAAAATATTTGTTAAAAATAAATTATTTTATGTAGTTTATTTATATTTTTAGATGTAAAATATGTAGTTTCAAATCATTTTTAGAAGTTAAATTGTTTCAATTATTTTGTACTCTTTATAATATTATCTTCAATTGCTTGAAAATAATTTGAAGTGCAATTTTTTAAATATTATTCTATTTGTCATATAAAATAAACATTTTAAATCAAATTCCAAAGTCTTCAACTAAATTGAAAATATATTTTATTTCCTTAGGTTGAATACAATTAATCTATATTTTATTTTCTATTTTAAAAATCTGTTTCAAAACATTTAAATTTTTCTATTCTTAGAAAATATTTGAATATTTTTGATCATCATTAATTTGTTTTAATATTTTTAAATTTGTCTGGAATAATAAAAATAAGTAATATTTTAATTTTCATACTTAAATATTTGAAAAAATCTAGATAATATTTTTATTTCTTTGGAGTTTTTTACTTAATAAAATTATCAAAATATTTATTTCTGTTTTTTTTTTTTTTTTTTTTTTTTTTCTATTTGAATATATTGTTTTCCAATAAGAATCATAAAAATTTGTTGAATTTTTTTCATTTAAATAAAATACATACATATGAATATTATTTAAGATTACAATAATAATATAAAAACGTATGAATATCTTCTTAAGAAAAATATTTGTTTTAATTTTGATTAAATTAAATATTTTCTTCTTTAATTTATATATCGACCATTCCAGGAAAGAACGCCCGAAAAAGTATATTTTTTTACTTGATGGCTTTCAATTTCGATAAAAATTTGTATACATAAACTCCATTAAGCCTTTTATTAATTTCAGTTTTGTGAAATTGCAAAAACTCGCGATTTAATTTCGCTTTTTAATTTTCTCAAAAACCAAAAAAATTTCAAAAGTATGTAACTTTAAATAGCAATATCTCTGGAAAGACTTTGTGAATTTTAATGATTTTAATGCAATTGCATTTCTCAAATGCATTTTTCTTTAAATATGCTATTAAAATTTTTTAATTTTTTAACACAAATGAAAAGTTCGGAATCTTTACATTAAAATAAAAGTGTAAAATTTTTGGGACGCGAAAATCTTATATGCATAATCCAATTTTTATAAAAACATGTTTCAAATTTTTCATATAAAATTAAAATTTTTTCTTGTTTTTGAAATTTTCTTTAAAATTTTTATAAAAGTTAACAAAATATAAAAAGTGTACAATTTTAAATATTCATATCTTTTGAAGTTATTGATGGATTTCTCTAATTTAAAAAGTATTTAAAAGGCCATTGTATATTTTTTGTGTAATTTAGTCATCATTTCAAAAACCACGTCTTCGATACATAATATTTTAAAAATATAAATGCAGTTTTTAGATGCATTTTTGTTAGTTGCGAATTTATTAAATTTTAATTTTTCAAAAGTGTATTTAAAAATGCTTGGTTTATTATAACTTAAAACAATAAATGGTCTGATACATAAAGTTTTACTATTTTTCAGGATTTTTTAAAAAATAACACAATAAATTTTTTTTAACAATATACGTAAAGATACTCATAATACCAGAAAAATATAATTTTTATATGAAAAAATTAAACTAGTTGAAGAAAAGGGGAAATTATGCACAGTACATGTGTGCGCCCCAAAAATTTTAGATTTTTATTTTAATATAAACACTCCAAACTTTTCATTTATGTTAAAAAATTAACAAATTTGAATAGCATATTTAAAGAAAAATGCATTTAAAAAATGCAATTGCATTAAAATGCATTTTTAAAAAATATTTTTTATTTGTAAAATATTCATGTTTAAGCTAACATAATTACAATTCAAACGCCGTTTAAATCACAAATTTCTGCAAAGCCTTCCCAGAAATATTTGTATTTAAAGTTATATACTTTTGAGATTTTTTAGATTTTTTCAAAAGTGAAAAAGCGAAATAAAAACGCGAATTTTCTGAATTTAGCGAATGTGAAAACGGAAATATTTATAGACACCCATAGACCTTATACGTATAAAATTTAATAAAAATCGGAGGACACTTGGTATATTTTTGGGCGTTCTTTCATGGAATGGACGATATATATATATATATATATATAAAAAAAATATTTTTTATTTGTAAAATATTCATGTTTAAGCTAACATAATTACAATTCAAACGCCGTTTAAATCACAAATTTCTGCAAAGCCTTCCCAGAAATATTTGTATTTAAAGTTATATACTTTTGAGATTTTTTAGATTTTTTCAAAAGTGAAAAAGCGAAATAAAAACGCGAATTTTCTGAATTTAGCGAATGTGAAAACGGAAATATTTATAGACACCCATAGACCTTATACGTATAAAATTTAATAAAAATCGGAGGACACTTGGTATATTTTTGGGCGTTCTTTCATGGAATGGACGATATATATATATATATATATATATATATATATATATATATATATATATATATATATATATATATATATATATATATATATATATATATATATATATATATAAATAAATTTTTTTTTTTCAATAAACTAGAAAATTATAACAAATTTAATTGATTTATTATAAATAGAAATACAATTAAAATATCCCACTATTTCATTTTGTAACTAGTATATCAATACGTAAAATCTTTAGAATATTACCATAAACTTCTGTTTTTTTAATACGTTATAAAGCAACCACCAAACAAGCAAAACATAATATCCACCACATAAAGCATAACCATTCATAGTATCTACTGATAACTCGAATTATTCATGAAAATGGTCGTACACTGAGTGAAGTTGATACGAACAGTGAAAAAAACTCACAACGAAGTAACTGCTAGCCTACGATCACAGTCAAAACATACACAATTGTTTTTTCATTTTCGTTTTATCTACTCACACTTTCTTATAATGAATGAATGGTATACATATCAATACCCTGCAAATTGCGGAAGTGACTAAGAAGAGTCTTCCAGAAGTTGAAACTCATCGCCACGACTATTGCCAAAGTATCGTTAAAATCATCTTCCGTCGTGGAAGTGTCTTCCAGACGACTAGAAGAAGACACTTCTGGAAGTGTCGAAGAAGACTCCTCTGAGCGCCACTCGGAAGATGATCAGAGAAGAGTCGTCTTAGTCTAGAAGATGATTTTTCATTTTTTTTATTTCTGTATTTATAATTAATTTTTTGACTTCTTTAAATATGCAAACAACACTTGTTTGTTTAATGAAGTTTTTCCTAAAATGAATATAAATTGTGAGTAAAATCCGATATTACTATATAAAAAAAAATAAAAATATTTACCAAAGTTAAATTGTTACTGAAAACATGATTCTACCTGCTTCTTATTGTGTTCTTTTGTAAATGTAGTTTTTGATTGTAATTCAATAAAAAGTATTCAAAAAATATTTTAAAGAACGAGAACAATGAAAATACCCATTCGGTAAATTAAGATTTATATTTCTAATATTGCCTTTTTTGCTTTATTTAAATTTTTGGTCGTTTTTTCGAGATAAATTTATACGTATTAAAAATTCCCTTTATTTTGATAAAAATTATATAATAATTCAAGGTATTTACAACACATTTTTTAATATTTGGGGGATTTACAAAGTGTGCTATAATGTCGTATTGTTATAATGTCATAAAATTTTACAAAGGAAAAGCATTAACAATATTTTTTATACATTGAAATATTTTAGGACATATGACAATACATGATAGCACGCCTTGTGAATCCCCCAATTACTTTGTATTTATACAAAATAATATATATATTGTAAAACTCCCTAATGAACTACTTTAAAAAAAACTGAAAACAAAAATGTTCTTAAAACTTTATTAACTCTGAAAAAATATATTTTTCGGTTCTTAAATAATTTTTTTTTTTCTCAAAATGTATTTCATTTAAACGGCTTCAGTCGACTTCAGCCGACTCTGAGCCGCCGCCGTTATTTTTTCGCTGAGCCGCCGCCGCCGACTTTTTCACGTCGACTTGTTTCTTTGTGTAGGGCATAGCATATGTGTTTTGTTGTTTTACAAGTAGAAATACATTGATCCGCACCGAGCTGACTATATCTTGTTCAGTGACATGTCTAGTTTTAAAATAGTCAATTTATTTCTTAAACTTTAACAATTTAATTTAAATGTTATATGAAAATTTGTTAGTTGTTTAAGAAATTATTAAACTACTATAATAATAACATAACTAACTGCAATTGTTGTATTTGACTTTTATTGGAAGTAAAATTTTCCATTATTTCGTTTTGTATTTCTCTGATGAAAATTAGTTTTATTTCTGTTAAACTAATAATTATTATTTCAGACTTTTATATATAATATATTAAGTTTTAAGTGGTATGTATTTTTCTAATATATTCAAACCATTGTGAATATTTTCATCCAAAATATTTGTTAAAAATAAATTATTTTATGTAGTTTATTTATATTTTTAGATGTAAAATATGTAGTTTCAAATCATTTTTAGAAGTTAAATTGTTTCAATTATTTTGTACTCTTTATAATATTATCTTCAATTGCTTGAAAATAATTTGAAGTGCAATTTTTTAAATATTATTCTATTTGTCATATAAAATAAACATTTTAAATCAAATTCCAAAGTCTTCAACTAAATTGAAAATATATTTTATTTCCTTAGGTTGAATACAATTAATCTATATTTTATTTTCTATTTTAAAAATCTGTTTCAAAACATTTAAATTTTTCTATTCTTAGAAAATATTTGAATATTTTTGATCATCATTAATTTGTTTTAATATTTTTAAATTTGTCTGGAATAATAAAAATAAGTAATATTTTAATTTTCATACTTAAATATTTGAAAAAATCTAGATAATATTTTTATTTCTTTGGAGTTTTTTACTTAATAAAATTATCAAAATATTTATTTCTGTTTTTTTTTTTTTTTTTTTTTTTTTTCTATTTGAATATATTGTTTTCCAATAAGAATCATAAAAATTTGTTGAATTTTTTTCATTTAAATAAAATACATACATATGAATATTATTTAAGATTACAATAATAATATAAAAACGTATGAATATCTTCTTAAGAAAAATATTTGTTTTAATTTTGATTAAATTAAATATTTTCTTCTTTAATTTATATATCGACCATTCCAGGAAAGAACGCCCGAAAAAGTATATTTTTTTACTTGATGGCTTTCAATTTCGATAAAAATTTGTATACATAAACTCCATTAAGCCTTTTATTAATTTCAGTTTTGTGAAATTGCAAAAACTCGCGATTTAATTTCGCTTTTTAATTTTCTCAAAAACCAAAAAAATTTCAAAAGTATGTAACTTTAAATAGCAATATCTCTGGAAAGACTTTGTGAATTTTAATGATTTTAATGCAATTGCATTTCTCAAATGCATTTTTCTTTAAATATGCTATTAAAATTTTTTAATTTTTTAACACAAATGAAAAGTTCGGAATCTTTACATTAAAATAAAAGTGTAAAATTTTTGGGACGCGAAAATCTTATATGCATAATCCAATTTTTATAAAAACATGTTTCAAATTTTTCATATAAAATTAAAATTTTTTCTTGTTTTTGAAATTTTCTTTAAAATTTTTATAAAAGTTAACAAAATATAAAAAGTGTACAATTTTAAATATTCATATCTTTTGAAGTTATTGATGGATTTCTCTAATTTAAAAAGTATTTAAAAGGCCATTGTATATTTTTTGTGTAATTTAGTCATCATTTCAAAAACCACGTCTTCGATACATAATATTTTAAAAATATAAATGCAGTTTTTAGATGCATTTTTGTTAGTTGCGAATTTATTAAATTTTAATTTTTCAAAAGTGTATTTAAAAATGCTTGGTTTATTATAACTTAAAACAATAAATGGTCTGATACATAAAGTTTTACTATTTTTCAGGATTTTTTAAAAAATAACACAATAAATTTTTTTTAACAATATACGTAAAGATACTCATAATACCAGAAAAATATAATTTTTATATGAAAAAATTAAACTAGTTGAAGAAAAGGGGAAATTATGCACAGTACATGTGTGCGCCCCAAAAATTTTAGATTTTTATTTTAATATAAACACTCCAAACTTTTCATTTATGTTAAAAAATTAACAAATTTGAATAGCATATTTAAAGAAAAATGCATTTAAAAAATGCAATTGCATTAAAATGCATTTTTAAAAAATATTTTTTATTTGTAAAATATTCATGTTTAAGCTAACATAATTACAATTCAAACGCCGTTTAAATCACAAATTTCTGCAAAGCCTTCCCAGAAATATTTGTATTTAAAGTTATATACTTTTGAGATTTTTTAGATTTTTTCAAAAGTGAAAAAGCGAAATAAAAACGCGAATTTTCTGAATTTAGCGAATGTGAAAACGGAAATATTTATAGACACCCATAGACCTTATACGTATAAAATTTAATAAAAATCGGAGGACACTTGGTATATTTTTGGGCGTTCTTTCATGGAATGGACGATATATATATATATATATATATATATATATATATATATATATATATATATATATATATATATATATATAAATAAATTTTTTTTTTTCAATAAACTAGAAAATTATAACAAATTTAATTGATTTATTATAAATAGAAATACAATTAAAATATCCCACTATTTCATTTTGTAACTAGTATATCAATACGTAAAATCTTTAGAATATTACCATAAACTTCTGTTTTTTTAATACGTTATAAAGCAACCACCAAACAAGCAAAACATAATATCCACCACATAAAGCATAACCATTCATAGTATCTACTGATAACTCGAATTATTCATGAAAATGGTCGTACACTGAGTGAAGTTGATACGAACAGTGAAAAAAACTCACAACGAAGTAACTGCTAGCCTACGATCACAGTCAAAACATACACAATTGTTTTTTCATTTTCGTTTTATCTACTCACACTTTCTTATAATGAATGAATGGTATACATATCAATACCCTGCAAATTGCGGAAGTGACTAAGAAGAGTCTTCCAGAAGTTGAAACTCATCGCCACGACTATTGCCAAAGTATCGTTAAAATCATCTTCCGTCGTGGAAGTGTCTTCCAGACGACTAGAAGAAGACACTTCTGGAAGTGTCGAAGAAGACTCCTCTGAGCGCCACTCGGAAGATGATCAGAGAAGAGTCGTCTTAGTCTAGAAGATGATTTTTCATTTTTTTTATTTCTGTATTTATAATTAATTTTTTGACTTCTTTAAATATGCAAACAACACTTGTTTGTTTAATGAAGTTTTTCCTAAAATGAATATAAATTGTGAGTAAAATCCGATATTACTATATAAAAAAAAATAAAAATATTTACCAAAGTTAAATTGTTACTGAAAACATGATTCTACCTGCTTCTTATTGTGTTCTTTTCTTATATACTTCTGGAAGATCAAAGGACGATAGTAATGTATTTTGTTTTTGTGAATTTCGTTCACACTTCTGACAATCATCTGGAAGTCACTAAGAAGTGACGTCTAGACGATTAAAATGCAATAGCAATGTATTTTGTTTTTTGTATTTTTCAAAAAATCTTCCGACAATCTTCTAGAAGTCACTAAGAAGTGACGTCTGGAAGATTAGCAACAAATTTATCTTCCAAATGTTTAAAGGGTACACACAATTTTTCACTATTGTAGAGTACAGTGAAATGAATGTTTTACGACGCTAAGCAAATGAATGTGTTTGCGCAACTCTTTAGTATAAAGTTAGAAAAACATACTTTGCAAATTAATGTAATAAATTGTAAAAATTAAGAGTACTATAAAATAAATAAAATGAAAATTATAAAGAAAAAAATATAACAATAATTACTGTTTTTAGTAATATACAGGGTAACATAGAGAGAAGTGAACTTGCTAGAAGTAATATATACAGTGTCTCACATAAGTTAGTGAATTTTAGTTTTTAAATAAAGAAATGAGTTATTTTTAGTTATTAAATTAGGTAAATAAAAAATAATATTCTTTTTATGAATGGGATTTTTTTGCCTGAGTTGTCTTCTACCAAATGCTGCAAAATGTAGCACAAAATGTTGAATCGTTTCCGAGAAATTGAGAAAAATAACACGTGCAGTTAATTCACGCAAAGAAAAAACATGATTCCTAAATGCTCGCGGAAATCAAGTGATGTTCCTAAATAGTTTATATGGCTAACACAATCAAATTATTGTGTTTTTGACTAAACTGAATCAATTATTTTTTGTTCTGATCATGTACTAAAAGAATAATATGTTTCATAGTAACATATTATTTCAATGAAATATTTGTATGTAATATTTTAATGCGAGGGGTAACAATAATATGCTCGTCTTTATTGTTATCTCTCTTTCGAAATAATTTACTCAGTCAATAATGAAATCTTAAATGTGACGGACGTAAAGTGAAGAAAAACGTTTAAAAAGGTTCACAAAATTTTTACTAAAAAACTTTATTATTATTTTTTAATAACGAGATTCACGGAGTGCTGACGGAGCAAATCATCAATGTCCAAATTTAAAATTGGAAATATTTTTCGGTATGCACAATAAATATAAATAATTCAGTGCGGTCAAATATAAAAATAAAAATAAAAAAATGTATTTGTACAAATTTTCTTTTAGGTGTGTGAATGTGAAGATGAATTTTCTTGAACGACATCGTCCAGTGAAGGCTGTGGTATTTGTTTTTAAATTATTTTCTATTCGCAAAATTTAAATAAAAAAAAAAAATAATAATAATAAATAAAAATACATTTTAACCGTATGCATAGTATTATGATTGGGGGTATTATAATATTTAATATAGGGATCATGTTATATTTATGCAGTATGGTTGTGATGACTATCATATATAAATGTTATGATTGTGAGGTTCATATTATATTAATATTGGATAGGACAATATTATGTTCACAAAAGGGTATAATAACTGATATGATTGAGAGAATCATAAACCTAAACATTAATGATAGTTACCGATTATGATTTGACCAACCATGTTTTTTCTTTGCGTGTTCAGGTACTTCACAAAAGTATTTGAATTTTTTAATTTTTTATATTTGAAGATACTCAAAATACAAAAAAAGGCAAAAAAGATATGTTTTTTATATTAATTGTTATTAAGTATTAGTGTTAAGCGCTTACTAATTCTTTTAATAAATTTGGAGGTAAAATTTTAGGGAAATTAAGCGAAGTTTCTTTACATGTATCTTACAAAAGAGAAAATTGGAATAATCGGGTAATTTTTTCTATATTATTTCTTAAATTTAATTTGTTTTATTTGGAAATATAAATGGACATTGTCATGTCTTCGAAAAATAATTTTTACTGCAAAAATTCCAAATATTGACATTCCAATCTGCGTACATTTTTTCATTATGTTGTTAAAAATTAAAAATCTTCAACATTCAGCCTAATTTACTGAAGTATTGGTCCACATATTTTAACAAAACTTTCAGATTGTGTTTCTGTAGGTATTAGCTGTTATTAAATGGAAGATTTGGATACCGGCTATAAAAATACAAAGAAATTGGAGCCATAGTATAAAACGCGACAAAAGGCATATTTTAAGTTACATAACTATATGACTTTCAAGGTATAGGGGAACTATAAAAAGGTAAAAATACCCGAAAAAGTTTACTATTCTGTTAATGTTACTTATGTTGATTAAAATAAAATTGAAAATTTTTCGCTCCAACATTTCTGGAGTGCAACTTATTGATCCAAAAGTAATATGGCTAGGTAATTATAAAAATAAACCCAAATACAATTATGTCGGGGTATATTTTGGAGCTATATCATAAAGTGAGGTATTTAAGTCTCCAAATTTATAATTGGCTATATATCGGGAAGATATTCCCCAACATTTTGAAATAAATTTTTGATACGTAGGGTACCAAAGTGGGCTTGATATTTAAGGTATTCTATTTTTAATGGTGCAATGTCTCATAATTAACGACTTGGATCCTTCGTATATGGGGTTTTAACAAAAAAACTTATAAGGAACTAAAACCTTATTATTTCTTTATACTATAATGACAAAAAATTATTGTATTTGTCAATTATAGAAGAAAATAGGCGTGTTCTTCCTAAATCAACCTTCTAAGTCCATTAAATATAAAATTGGACAAAAAATCCCACAAAATGTTACTCCAATTTGGGGAAATAAATTAGTAAACATTTAATTGTGATACCTATGACCTATTATTAATAAAAAATACATGAATTTTACAAATTTTTATATTGTTTGACCTTTTTAAATACAAAGGTGATAAAAATTCAAATACTTTTGTGAGGTAAATTCGATGAATTTTCATACTATTTCTGGAATAACTTAGATACAATGCAATATTTTTGATTGCAGTTTTTTGCATTATAAAGTTAACAAATAGACAAACACAATTCAGTTAATAAATCTAGAATTATTTTGTTTAAATCACGTAATTAAACCGTTTTAATTATTAATTTAAAAAATTCAAATACTTTAGTGAGACACTGTATGTACATTACAGTGCCTTGATTTGTATGGGGACAAAAAAAGTTGCAAATGTACCCCCCTAAAATTAATGCTTGATATGTTTTAAACCAAAGTATTTCGGTTCAATTATTTCATTTACCAGTCGATAACAAGTGTTCATAGTTTACGGTTGCTACTTGTTCTCTCTGTGCTCTTTAAATCGTTTTTTTCTGTTTTTATCATCAGTTCTTACTATACCTATTTAATACCATAAGCTTTATATAAAACTGCATACATTGTAATTAATAATCATGACTTCCTCTTCTTGAGGGAATTATTATGATATCCTCGATCCATCACCAAAAAGAAAGAAAAACAATTTTCAATACAACATTAACAATAACACAGATTTCCCTAAAATAAATAGTTAAAACAATTAAATTTTAACAGCAACCAGTGCCCAAAATTTGTAATTCTGAAAAGCCTTATTCCTGACAAGCCGATTCAACAATTTAACATATTTTTGGAATCAAAAGCGCTAGAAGGTATATCAAGTGATCCCACACTAAAAGTAACTTTTACTAGAGATGATTTTACACAAGCAAGTCGCTTTTTATTAAAAGCTAAAATGTTAACTGGAGTGTGCCCTATTGAGTGTAGCTTACATCCAACTTTGAATACCATTAAAGGCGTTATTTTTGCACCTCCATTAAAAGACCTTAATGCAGAAGAAATTAAAGATGGCTTAAAAAACCAAGGTGTTGTAGATTGTACAAAAATAACTAAGTTTATTGACAATAAATCTATTAATACACCACTCCATATTCTCCATTTTAATCGTTACCAACTTCCAAATGAAATAAAAATTGGTTTTTTAAATTGTAAAATTGATCCCTATATCCCAAACCCAATCCAGTGTAAAAACTTTCATAAACTGGGACACACTAGAAAATATTGCAAAAGTAACGAAAACTGCGATATATGTGCCTCTATAATACATGACCCTATACCTTGCACTAAAATACAATGTATAAATTGCAATCATCCACACAAATCTACCAACAAAAACTGTCCAGTATACCAGCAACGTAAAGAAATTTTAAAAATAAAAACTCTAAATAACTGTTCTTATAAAGAAGCCACACAAAAAACAACAACTACACCCTCATACGAAATTCCAACAGAAGATCTACAAACTGCAATTGCTGAAAGAAAAAACAAACTTAACAAAATAAACAATAATAACACCAACCTCAGTCAACTAACTACCACTACAAATACAATCACCAAAAATCAACCTGATTTACACAAAACAAACCAACAAGAAAAAATCAAAACAAACATCGAACCACTCAATCAAACTTCTTCATTAAATACTACCTCGCACTCACACATAACTCAAATTTCTAACCAAATACCTAGTACACATAAAAAATCCAGCAATCATACAAACTCACTACCCAAAAACCAAATAAAAGACATCACACTACCCAGAGATATATCTCTTAGAAATCCAATTTAATTTCCGACAACAAAACATCCACATCAGATTCACAACATAAACTAACTAAAATAACACACAGAAGAAATGAAATCGACACACCAGATCAACGTATGGATCTCTAACAAATTACCAACAACTTTATTTCATTCACTAACTGTAGCCATGGACTTAAAAATTCTGCAATGGAACTTAAACGGTTTTTATAATAATCTTCACGAGCTTCAAATACTGATCAGAGAACACTTTCTAGACGTCATCGCATTACAAGAAACACGTATAGGACACAACGCAATCAAAATAAACGGATACAACACCATAGCATCACACAACACAACAGCTTTGCTTATTAAAAACAACATTAAAATTTTATCTAACAAAACACACAATATTTTCTCTATTGAAACTGAAATTTTTATTGGATTTAAATTAAAAATGAAATTGAAAAAAGATTCGGCTGTGCCGAATCTTTGATACCCTTCACCATATTACCATCTTATCGACATCATATTACCATATTACCGACAATTAATAAAATTTTCGCCTTAAAGTATGCTTGCATATTTTCACATATATAAATCTAATTTTTTTTCAAACTACGAAAATTTGAATATGAAAAAAAAAAAAAAACAATCATAGCAGGCTTTGCTTTTAAAAAAAAACAACAACAATTCCATATATATTTATTTTTGTATGTGTTTATATACAAACTGACTGAATATACAAAGAACAACAACAACACTGTTATTCATTATATTACTGCTGTTGCTAACTAAACTACTTGTCTATACAAAAAACCAAAAACGTCACTAATAGTCATTACAATGCTTAATATACATGTTTGTGTGTGTATTTGTATTCTTAACAGATTTGTTTTTGGGCCATAACTCTGTTGATTATGAACGAATTTGGTTTATTAAAAAAACCGAAATTTTATAAAAATATTTATGACTGATCTATATAAAAATGAAATTGAAAAAAGATTCGGCTGTGCCGAATCTTTGATACCCTTCACCATATTACCATCTTAGTATCTTATCGACATCATATTACCATATTACCGACAAATAATAAAATTTTCGCCTTAACGTATGCTTTCATATTTTCACATATATAAATCTAAATTTTATTCAAACTACGAAAATTTGAATACATAAAAAATAATCATAGCAGGCTTTGCTTTTAAAAAATAAACAACAACAAAAATTCCATATTTATTTATTTTTTTTTATGTATGTATATACAAACTGGCTGCATATACAAAGAACAACAACAACACTGTTATTCATTATATTACTGCTGTTTCTAACTAAACTACTTGTCTATACAGAAAACAAAAAACGTCACTAATAGTCATTACAATGCTTAATATACATGTTTGTGTGTGTATTTATATTCTTAACCGATTTGTTTTTGGGCCATAACTCTGTTGATTATGAACGAATTTGGTTTATTAAAAAAAACGAAATTTTGTAAAAACATTTATGACTAATCTATATAAAAATAAAAATCTGTAGCTTGAACAAGGGCTTCAAAAATAAAAAAATCGTTTTCCCCGATATCTCAGTTACTACTGAACCGATTTATTTCATTTTTTCAGAACAAAATTTCAGAAAATAATTTCCGAGCCCCCTTTAAAAATTCGAAGTACCTGGAATATGTAGAGGCTTCAGAAACTGAAAAACCGGTTCCAAAAACCGGTTTTTAAAGCATATCTCCGCCATTTATAAACCGATCCTGCTGATTCAAAAAACTGAAATTTTATAAAAATATTTGTGACCGATCTGTATAAAAATAAAAATCTATAGCTTAAACCAGGGCTTCAAAAAATAAAAAATGCGTTTTGTCCGATATCTCAGTTATTATTGAACCGATTTATTTCATTTTTTCAGAACAAAAATTCAGAAAAAAATGTCCAAGACTTCTTTGTAAAAACAAAGTCTCTAATATATACAGAGGCTTCAGAAACTGGAAAACCGGTTCTAAAAACCGGTTTTTTTAACATATCTCCGCATTGTATGAACCGATCTTGCTGAATTCCAATAGCAAAATTCTCGAAAGCATTTCCGATCGTTTGACATATATATTATATATGTCAGTTATCGGTGGGCTTCATAAACGCCATTTCAACCGACACACGGACGGACGGACGGACATGCTCCAATCGTCATCGCTTCTTACAAGGATTCCGAAAATATAAACTTTTTTGCTCTCCGACGAAAATTGTGGAAATTACAAACGGAATGACAAACTTATATATACCCTTTACACCTGTGGTGAAGGGTATAATAAAAACCTGTAGTTTGAGCAAGGGCTTCAAAAATAAAAAATTCGTTTTCCCCGATATCTCAGTTATTACTGAACCGATTTATTTCATTTTTTCAGAACAAAAATTCAGAAAATAATTTCCGAGTCCCCTTTAAAAATTCTAAGTCCCTGGTATATGCCGAGGCTTCAGAAACTGAAAAACCGGTTCTAAAAACCGGTTTTCAAAGCATATCTCCACCATTTATAAACCGATCTTCCTGATTCAAAAAACTGAAATTTTATAAAAATATTTGTGATCGATCTGTATAAAAATAAAAATCTATTGCTTAAACCAGGGCTTCAAAAAATAAAAAATGCGTTTTGTACGATATCTCAGTTATTATTGAACCGATTTATTTCATTTTTTCAGAACAAAAATTCAGAAAAAAATGTCCGAGACTTCTTTGTAAAAACGAACTCCCTAGTATATACAGAGGCTTCAGAAACTGGAAAACCGGTTCTAAAAACCGGTTTTTTGAACATATCTCCGCATTGTATGAAGCTATCTTGCTGAATTCCAATATATTATATATGTCAGTTATCGGTGGGCTTCATAAACGCCATTTCAACCGACACACGGACGGACGGACATGTTCCTATCGTCATCATTTCTTACAAGGATCCCGAAAATTTAAACTTTTTTGCTCTCCGACGAAAATTGTGGGAATTACAAACGGAATGACAAACTTATATATACCCTTTACCTCAACCCATCCCATGCAATTCCTAAATCAAAACTACAAACTTTATTTTCAAACAACAACACCAACACCATAATTGTGGGTGATTTCAACAGTCATTCAACATTATGAGGGTCCAGTTCTACCAACAACAGAGGGTATACGTTAGAAAATATTTTATACAACTCTAACATGTTATTGCTTAATGACGGATCGCCTACTCACTTTTCAACCAGATCCACCTTTACCAACATCGATCTAACTTTTGTTTCTGCTGATATATTCCCCAGTTTTTCCTGGTACACCGACAAACATCTTCATGGAAGCGACCATTTTCCAATCCATATTAAGTTTACTAATTCTATGCCTACAGATAAAACTAATATTCAAAGTCGATTTATTATCGATAAAGCTAACTGGGTAAATTTTAAAAATATTCTATCTAACAGACATCACCAAAACTTGACCACTAACGTTAACAAAGAAGCCGCGATATTCCAAAAAGCTGTACTATTTGCTGCCAATTCCTCAATACCCCATTATAAACACTATAACATAAAGAAATTCACATGCTGAAGGAATAACGAACTTAAAACTCTTCATGATAACAAACAGAAACTTTTCGATATTTTTAAAAAGAATCCAACCTCTGTCAACCTAATCGCCTACAAAAAATCAAAATCTATTTTTAAACGGTAATGCAAAATTGCCAAAAGAGAATCCTTTTTCAATTTTACAAGCCAAATAAACCCCCAAACTCCTACTGCAAAAATTTGGAATAATGTTCGCAAACTAAATTGCATAAGTACATTCAAAAAAATTCGCCTAATTTCATACAACAATACATCAATTTCCAACCCTAAAGATATAGCCAACATCTTTGCTGAAGTATGGTCCCAACAATCATGTGATAACAATTTTAATCAATCTTTTATTTCCTGTAAACAATCCACACAACCTTCAATAGATTACTTACCATCCAACGCCGCTAAATTTCTGGAAGAAGATACAGTTTTTGAATTGAAAATAACACTAAATAGTCTAAAAGGCAAAAATCCGGGTTTCGATAAAATTTCATATCCAATATTAAAAAATTTACCTACTAACATGTTTTCTCACCTTGTTCACCTATACAACCTGATTCTGACATCCGGCATCATCCCACAGTACTGGAAAATCTCAACCGTTATCCCTTTACCTAAACCCAACAAAGATTTAACTACTATTGAAGGTTACCGCCCAATTTCATTAATCCCATGTACATCAAAAGTTCTGGAAAAAATTGTTGCAACAAGGCTTACTTGGTTTCTATTAAAAAATAAACTTATCTAACCTCATCAAGTAGCTTTTAAACCAAATAAAGGTACTATAGACGCTCTAGCTTATATAGACCACTATAGTGCTTGTGCAATTTCCCACCGTAATCATCTAACTATATTATCTATAGATTTTGAAAAAGCATTTGAGCGTGTAGGCATTCATACAATTATTTCCCAACTAAAAGAATGGAATGTTGGACCAAAAATAATCAAATTTGTGTTCTCGTTTTTATCAAATAGAAAAATCAGGACAAACGTAAATAATACATATTCATCCATACAACCTCTACAAAACGGAATTCCTCAAGGTTCTCCTCTTTCTGTGGTTTTATTTTAAATAGCCACAAACAAACTCAACAAAATTATTTCAGAAAATAAATTGTTTAAACACGTAATGTACGCAGATGACCTATACATACTATGTAAACATAAGGAAAATATTGATACTCAAGTAGAAATTGACCAACTCTTCATCTCTATAAATAATTGGTGTAGCACTACAGGTTCAAAAATCTCTACTGCCAAAACAAAATGTCTTCACGTGTGTAAGAAAAAGATATGTAATAACTCCAACATTGTCATACAAGGCAAACAAATAGAAACAGTCAATAATTTAAAAATACTTGGTGTAATTTTCAATAAAAACTTCTCGTGGTCTTCACACATAGATAGCCTAAAAAAATCACTACACTCACGTCTCAATGTAATTAAATATCTCAATTCCAAAAAATGCAACACTCATCCTAACACTGCCATAAATATTGTACGCAGTACTATTTTATCTAAATTAGAATACGGTATAATTATCTATACGGTATAATTATCTATCCTTGGAGCACTTAAATCTACACCTTTAAAAAATCTGATGGCCGAATCCGAACTACCCATATTAAAACATAAATTTGATAACTCAACTGCAAAGTTTATCACAAAACTTTTATTTCCTACAGAACAGCAACTTTTAGGACGCATTCATAACATCTCAAATCAGTCTCAGCTTCGTTTTCAATCAACCGTTCGACTGGCTATCAATATGGCAATAGATCTTAACATACCACTTATACCGCAAAAATCCTACACACCAACTGAACCACACTGGAAATTAAAAAGCTCATGCTTCATTCATGATCTCATTGTGCTACCAAAAGGTTCTACACCCAACAACAACTATATATCGCTATTCAAAGATATTTCCATTTTTTACAAAACAAAAAATTGGAAAATAATTTACACTGACAGGTCCAAAACTTTAAATGCAACATCATTTGCGATAATCAACGACAATCTCGAAAATGACTATTTAGGAATTCTTGACCATAGATGCTCAATATTTACCGCAGAATCTACGGCAATTCTACTCGCCCTCAACAAATACAAAAATTTACGTGGAAAATTTATTATTTGCACTGACTTAAAATCAGCAATTATTGCCATTCAAAATACAAAAAATAAAAATCTTATTATTTCGAAAATAAGAGATATTATAATCAAATTTAGCAGTAAATTTAAAATCATGTGGATCCCCAGTCATATCGGCATTGAAGGTAATTCTTTGGCCGATGAAGCTGCCAAATACGCAACAAACGCGCCGATTTTATCTTATTCGTCTTCGAATAAATCTGACATTATACGCATTATATTTTCAGCCACTAGAGCCAAAGAAGCAACAATTTGGTCCAATTATCACCACCATTACAAAACTTTTAACCCACAGGGATCAGTAGCAGTATATCCTTATGAAATATCGAAACTCGATTTACGAAAATATACACGGATTAGATTAGGACACACCCTAATCACACACCAACATCTCTTTGAAAACATATCTCCTAATATTTGTAATCTATGCAACTCAAATCAAATTTTTGACATTAATCATCTTATTTTTAATTATAACTTTATTATCAACACACAAATTGCACTTTACGGCAAAATTTGCTTACCAGAACTATTAAAAAACATTAACACTGAAAATGTATAAGCTGTTTTTACCATGATAAAATTACAGAAGGTAGAATCATTAGAGAGAGTGTTTTCAATTTATTTTACCTTGAATTGTCAAACAATAAAAAATAAAAACAAAATGTAAAAAAATAAAAAACTGATCATTGGAAGTTGTTGGTGGTGAGGTAGTATCCGGTGGCATTATTTTTTATATGCATATTGTAGACTACACAACTTTTTTCCCAGATAAATTGCACAAAAAAGTTTCAATAAAAAAGACGAAATGTAAACAAAAACGTTTTTATATTTTTATTTTTTTTTTTCTCTTATTTTTTGTTTTTTATTTTTCTGTTATTTGACATAACAAGAATTAAAATTGAAAACTCTCTATAATGATTCTACCTTCTGTTATTCTATTATGGTTTTTACTATTTTAAAACATTGCCACCTATACAATAAAATTTAATATATAGACTTTTTAAAATATAGGTCGAAAGCCATAGTTGTTAGTACCTAATACCTCTATTATTTATACTCATAATTTATTATGTATATAAATATTTTATAAATAAATAAATATTTCATTTACGTGAGCTGGACCTTTTCCAAAATACCTCCAAAAATATGATTTTCGATCGACAGTATACACAATTTTTAACTTTTTGTCAAAAAAATTACAACATATGATAGAAAAACGACGTCTAGTACATATTGAACAAAAAACAATTTAAAATTTGTTTTCATTCTCGCGAAATTAAAATTTTAGTAAAATTTTCAACGGTTTCATTTTAAATAGAATTTTATTAAAATTTGAATATTTTGGAAATTTTTCATCGTAAATTTATATTTTAGCGCATCATTGGAAAGCTCTCATTAAGCACTTTTGATATGTGCATTCATTTAACCCTTTAGTTGCACAAATAATATTTTGGTATTTCTGGTCCATAATTGGTTAAGTTAATTTTTATACCAAATAAATGGTTAGTAAGGACATACATGCCCTCAAAAGCATAAATTTATCAACAAAGCGGCGAATTGGTGTAAAATGGCGGTTAAATTAAAAAAACTCCTTTTTATTCGATTATTGTCGCGGTTTTAAAGGAACTTATTATGCTTTTCATAAATTTATCAAAATTTAAGTGTAATAAGTATTTCCATGTGATTTATTTGCAAAAATTGTTAATTTAAGATTTCGGGAACTAAGTGCATAAAATTTACCTTCTGACTCATAATGGGTTAATTACGTGGTATATTCAATAGTAACTGGATATACTATTTCTATGGTACATTAAAAATTAATATATTTTGAAAAATGTCCGAAATATATAAAATTTCATGTTTGAAAAAAGAAAATATGATAAAAAATTTTAATAAAATCTTAATATTCAGCGACTGAAAAGAGACATGATAATTATTTAAATGAATATTGAAGGTCGTAGTATGCATCTATTATAATTTGAAGTTAATTTTCTTATAATTAAAATGTTGATAATAATATTGAAATAAATACGTAATTTCAGAGGTGTTTTAAAAATGGTGCAGCTCACGTAAATCTTAACATTGAGATGTAATATTTTGAGAATCATATAAGAACATACTAATCCTCATTTCTAGAGGGGTACATTTGTAACTTTTTTTCGTGAGTCACTTTAATGTAGATATCGTCAACGAAAATACAAAACAACATCACATCAAAATTTTCAAATTTGTGCTTTTGATGAAATATAGTTTATTTTTCCAAAATACGTCAAAATAACGTAACATCACATTTGTTGAAAAAATATATTTTTTTTTTTTACGAAATTAGATTGCAAATTATTAAAAATATAATATCTATTAAAATTTTGGAGTAAAAGTTATCACAAATCTTTTTAATTATATTTTTTCTAAAATTTGTATTGATGTTACGTTTTTTTGGCTTCTGAAAATTGAAATCTTGAAAAACGTAAACCACATAAATTAAAAAAATATTTAATAAAAATATTCATCATCAATATATTAGGCAATTGATAGACTTTCAAGCAGATCTCCCACAATTAAAATTAAACAATGTTTGCTGCTACAACAAAACTATATGATGTTATTTTTATATGTATTACGAAATAAGTATATTTTGGCCAAAGACCTGCTCCCTACAAGTTGCATTCCAAGTTGGAGAAACTGGGGCAGCTTTGGCTTTTGGGCAAGTTTTTTGGATTGGCTAAAAATATAGCTACTGAAAATTGTCACTAGTGGTAGCCAAAGCACTTATAATTTTTTGTAGTCTAACACTTTCTTAAACTACTGCTACTTGCAAAAAATAAAACTCAAAAAACACGTAGTTAAAATGAAGCAGTAGTTTTAAAAACAAAATAATTGACTACCACTCCATTCGTAGCCTAATTTTTATTACTACTTCCCTTACAATATTTTTATTTTTACCTTCAATGTGTAGTTAATACTTAAAAAAGAGAACAACAAGAAAACATTAGTGAGCACAATGCGTTGTTTTTGTAATAAGACTTAAAACATAAGCTTTTATTTGTGTTTTTATTTTACAAGGTTGCCATTTTTTGTAATATAAAGGATTTTTTTCTGTTTTGTATTGCATTTAAATGCGCTTTTGCTTTCTTTAGGTAGGTAGGTAGGTAGAGAAGGGTTGCACAGTACTCGAAAGAGTTTCTGTGCATCCACTCGGAGACCTAGAGGTCCATTGTGAGTCCCTTCGAAGAATTGATAGAGAAAGTAAGAAATAAATGAAAAGATATTAGAAAGCTGAGACCAAGAAAAGAATTGAAAAGAGATTTAGGATAGAAGGAAGATATTACCGCCCTACTTCATTCGCCGTAAGCCAACGGCACCCTTTTAGCCAGCCTATTCCCATGACGAATCCTATCAAGCTACTCATATCCATTTCTGATAAGCAATCTAACTCCTCGACGAATCGGCTGCCTAGCTATTTCTGCCTACTTCGTTGTAGACATGGAGAGTGACATAAAATATGCTCCACTGTCTCTATTTCCTCATTAACTTCGCACATCCTGCAAAGACCGGAGGAACCTATCTCCCAATTCCCCATCATTCCCCCTATAGGACAATGACCTGTCAGAATACCTATCATGGTTTTCAGGTTTCCCCTTTTCATGCCCAATAGTAGATTTGTATCTGCCATATTAAGTTTTGGCCATAGGGCCCTTGACAATCTGCAGCCCGCTCTACGATTCCATGCATGATTGGTTCTATCCTGAATTCACTCTCAAATCAACCTGAAGTAAAAGCCTATAGGTGGTCTAACACCCCTTTCACTTACAGCACCATCCAAAGCTGAGCCGTTCCTAGCTAATTCATCGGCTACCTCATTGCCCATTATCTCGCAATGACCCGGTACCCAGCAGAGTCTAATATGATAGTTGCCCATCAATCTCCTAAGAGCCTTCTTACAGTCGCTAACTAACCTAGACTTGACAAAATGTCCATTCAGGGCCCTTAGCGCCGCCTGGCTATCCACATACAGAGTTACCTCCGTATTATTTTCGATGTTCCTTGCTTCTCAATTCTGTGGCCCTAAGGATACCTAGAATTTCTGCCTGGAACACACTACAACTATCTGAGAGCCTGTACGATTCCCTGACGTTCTCCTCAGACAGATAAACACCTGCTCCAGTGCCTATATCCATTTTGGATCCATCAGTGAATACCGATGCTCCACTGAATAGTTTATCCTTTCCTGACCATTGGTCCCTATTAGGGATAATCAGTGTAGGATTTTCCCCGAAATCAACCTCTGTGCACACGTAATCCGTGGACCCGAAAGGAGTCAGAGCATGTTCACCGAGGTTGATTTCGTTTAGAAGTTTGGAATGTCCTATTCTGATTGATCCTACAAGTCCTAGTTCACTAAGCCTAAGCAAGCTCCTTGCAGCCATTCCCATCACGAACTCCTCAATGGGTAGGTGATGCAGAATGACGTCAAGCGCCGCCTGAGGTGTACTTCGTATGGCACCTGTGATGCCAATCGAAGCACATCTCTAGGCCTTAGACAGAAGATTCCTACGACTTCCTATTCTCATTGCCTCCCACCAGACGAGACATCCATACGTAAGAATTGGTCTCACTACCGATGTGTAAATCCAATTTACTACCATTGGTTTGAGGCCCCAATTCTTACCTATGGAGTCCCTGCATGTGTAGTAGGCGTTGAGACCTCTTTTTAGCCTTTCATGTGTATTCCTCTTCCAAGATAGTTTACTATCAAGAAACACTCCAAGATATTTTGCCTCATTTGCCAATTTAAGTGCAATTCCCCCTAGTACTGGTAGCTTAAACTGCTCAATCTTGTACCTTTTGGTGAAAAGAACTAACTCCGTTTTCTCCGAGTTAACCCCTAAACCCTTACTAGTAGCCCATGAGGACAGTTCGTTATGTTCAAACTGCATGACGTCGCTGATCGTGGAAAGAAACTTCACTGTGATCAGTTTCTTTATATATTAATAAAATTTGAGTTTTGGATTAAATGCCTTAAGTGGGTGATTGGCACATAATGTGTTTGTACATAAGAAAAAGAATACCAATACTCAGGATGATTTTCTGAGTAGTTTTTTCGTCCGTCTGGTCGGCTGTCCATGTAAAGATTGTGCGCAAAATACAGATCGCAATTTTGGAGACAATTTGATGAAATTTGCTGCATCATTATTTTTACATAAAAACAAAGCCTATTGAATTTGATCTTACATAATATAGTTTAAGCATTAAAAAATAATGCTTTAGAACAGAAATTTACTACATTTTGTAAGTAAAGAACAAAATCCCGTATTTATTTTATTTGGCAACCCATGTGACAACTCTAAAATATTTGTAAAATGGATGGCAATGTACAAATGTTTATAAAAGCGCAGAGAAGAAAGAAATAATATATTTTTTACATTACTTTTAATTTTGATTTTTTAAGCTACTTCGTTTTTTATTAAACTACTTCAACTTTACTGCCACCTCTGCTACTCCCTCTGCTTTATATTTACTACTTTTAAAACTAAACAAATAATGTAGCAGTTTTCTTTTGTGAATTAAGATAAAACTAATGTACTTATATGTGAAGGTAGCAGCAGTTATAAAATTATGAAAACTACACTACTTTCAGAATTTAAGTTTTTGACTACAATTAAAAATACTGCTACCAAAAAGTGAAGGTAGCTGTAGTTTAAGCAAATGAACGACTACAAGTTTTAAACATTTCTTAAACTCCAATTTTAGTTATATTTTGCTGCTACGACTACTTGGAGTCTAGTTTTTCAAACGCTGCTTTGGGGTAGCTTCGGTAATGACGTTTTCGATATGAAGCAACCATTGTGTATCACTATTTATGTAAATGTATCATCAAAAAGCTTAATAAATAACTTACACGAAGTTTGTAATGTCTAGCTTACCAACTGACTTAGATGCAGGTGTTTTAATATTTTTGCAAGTGTTTTTGTAATATTTTGACAATTTTTAAGTATTTTGTATTTGAAATTTTTCAATATTTAAAACAGAGTTTACAAAGCAACATTAAGAATTGTGCTATTTTCCTAAAAAATAAGTGAAAGCCAAATCTTTGTTGGAGATTAGAAAAAAAGAAAAGAGTGTAAGTAGTGCTTTCGCAGTAGATTCAGCGTTTTAAATCGGGGAAGATTCGGCATCTGTTGAATGTATGATGTTTTGTGTAGTGTTAAGACTCCAACGTCCGCCGGTAGAAATTACAATATTAAACGCCAAACAATTGAATCGCACATAAAAAACGAGATAGTTATTTAAAAAGCAATATTTTTGTGTTTCGTTTTAAGGGTAAAAGAAATATGTTTATTTTTCATTATTTTTATCCAGCTAATAAATGAATACTTAGTTGGCTCACAACCAACACCTTATTCTATCTTTAAATGAATTTTTAATATCCAATTGTTTTTAAGAACATGATAGGTATATATGATGTTTTTTTGCACAAGGTCGAAGTCTATTGAATTTGGTCATGATCGGTCCATTATTTCACCTGGCCCCATACAAATGTCCTCCCGGAATAGAGTTTTAACACTCATAAATACCTTAAAAATATAAATATTTTATTAAAATTTGGCACAAATAAGTTTTATGCAAGTATAAATCCGTATGCCAAATATCATGAAGAAATATTATTTTAACACTTCTTTCGAAAATCACTTTAACGTTCATAAATCCTATAAAAATATTTGTATCAACTTAATATTCAACACAAATAGCATTTTTATAAGTATAAATGTCAGTGCAATTTTATGAAGATGGGTTAATTATTTTCCATAGCTCCCATATAAGTCCAATTTCGGAAATCACCCAGAAGTGCATAAATACATGTGAATCTTAGTATCTATGTAATATTCAGTATTTGTATTTTTTTGTGTTACACTTAATACAAGTATAGGTCCATAATTGGCCCCTTCCCGAATTTTGGTACACATGGTGTGGGATATCATATGGTCGGGCTTGACTGACTACATCTCTTTCTCTCCTTTTCATATTGTTTAGCTCATATCTTGCACTAAGCATTATTTCCGCATAAGTAAATATATTTTGTTTGTTTTAAATTTCTAGCTTTTTTATCCCGGATATCAAGTTTTTTGTGAATTTGACAACCCTACTTCCAAGTAAAACTGCAATGACATTTTAATGTTTTAATGTAATTTATGATTGTATTTATATTAAATGTGAGTATCCTAATATAAGTGAAATAAGATTTATTTAAATTTGTATGGCTATGAATTATATATTTTTAAAATTTTATATAAAAAAAAACTTACATACATGTGCAATTTTATGCCAAATTAATTATATATATTTTTAAGTAGTTTAACTATTACAGAAATTTTATTCTTTATTTTCTTAGAATAGAAAAACTTAAAGATTACACGTACTTAGTCTATATAAAGACATTACATACATACATAATTTTAAATTTTCACTATGAATACGCCCAATAATTTAGAATCTTATATATTTCAACTAAAATGTACATATTCACACATTATATTGATCTTAAAATAATTTTAAATGCAAAGTAATATAAATAAATTAAAATGTCTCGACAAATATATGTATGTACTTATTTGCTTTAAAAAATGTATGTATGTTTGTATATTTAAAATGGAGTATTTATGTATTATGTAAAGTTCACCGAATGAAATTCAATGAACAAATAGTAAATGATGATTTTCATGCTACGCGCTATTAAAAATAGAAAAATGTTTGCATACTACACTGATAATTTAGTATATCATAAAAGATAATTATTACAATAATTTTGTGAGAAAATTAAATAGTTTAACATGTAGTTTCCAAAAGACAATCTGATGAATCTTGTGTTTTATTTACGACAATCGGTTGGTGTATTTGTGTTTTTTTTGTAATCAACTTGTTTCCTTTCCACAAACATGATTTTTCTTTATCGATAGCCGCCTTCTTCGCTTCACTGCATTTGAATTGCTCCAAATATTCCGAAAAATCAGCGCTGTTTATAGAAACTTTTTTACCAGCGTTTTTCCTGCTTGTATCATTTGGAGAGGAGAATACTACACTTTCATCTTTTTGATTATCTCTAACATTGCGATCACTTGAGAATGTTTTAATGGAATTAGGAAAAATAGACTCTTTTCGACGCATTTGGTCGGAAAGGCGTCTAATGTTAAGTTGCAGTTCGTCCCCCTGTTGTTGATCAGAAACTGAAGAAAAACTATGTCTAGCATTTAAAAAGTTTGGATTACACACATTTAAAAACTCATAATTAGTTGTTCGAATATTTAATTTTGAGTTACTTTTGGTTTGGTCATTATTAACTTCAGAGGCAACTGATATTGATGGCTGCGGTGAGTTGCATAGATGTAAACTATATTCGGTAAAAGGGTTAGAGCAGTCCTTTGATCTTGCGGGTGAGAAACTAGATGATCGCGTAGGACTCTTTTCATCGAAACGACCATTAAAATGTTGGCTGTTAAGGTAAGTTGATGAAGTAAAAATATTTTCAACGGTAGTTAAACATTGTGGTGATGATGGAGCTGATTGTAACTGTTTTTTAACGTCAATTTCAGAAGTTGGCTTTGTTTCATCATTTAAGTAACTAGGAGACTTACCACTAATTAATGACGACTGATTTCTGATAATAGATTCTATATCAAATTTAGATGCAGAAAACGACTTACTTTGCCGAAATAAGTCATGTTTTGAAAGTTTTGAAATGGATTCTACATCTGTTCTTTTGACCCATGGATCTTTATTTTCTCCAATCGTATTAACTGGGTGCAATCGTTTTTCTTGTTTAGCAGTTAACAGAGAAGATGAATTATTATCGGAATGTGTCACTTTCAGCCAAGGATCAGAAAATATATTACCTAAGCAACTTGTACTACGATTTGTCGATTTATTGTAGGAAAATTGTATATCTGTTCCATCGATTATATTGGGAGAAGACTGTTCAGAACGGCAATTTTTGTTGATTTGTTGTTTACAAGTTTCAGATAAACGAGAAAATTGTATATCAATGTTGTTGGAATCTGATACTAATAGAGCATGTTGATGTCGTATTGGAGGTCTTGGAGACAGGGAACGTGTCGTCCGTAATAATTTTTGAGGTTTGGATCCTTCTATAGAGTTGTGTTTTTCCAAATTTTTTTTAAGATTTTCATTATCATTGATTTTTATAACATTCTTATTTTGAATTTTTAATTTATTATTTTTTGTCTCCGTGGATTTTACACAAATATCATTTGTTAACGATGTTGAGGGTAAAAGCGTGGTCATGCTTCCCAGTTTCCGTACATCTAAATGTGGGCTTGTAGCTGCATTGCGTGTAGGAACCAAACGTTTTGCTACACTTGAATCTATTGCAGTTTTATCCTTTGAACGATCCAAAGATTCGAATTCTTTTTTCTCACAATAACATAATAATTTTGATGATGTACTTGATGAGGTGTGAGTTGTTGAAGAATTTTCTGTATCAGGCTTGGAATAATCGTTTGTGGTAGATTTGATTGTATTACATAAAAAAATTTTGTTATTAATGTATCTGGCAGATAATTTTCCTTTTTTTAAATGATGGCTAGCAGCTTCATCTGATAGCAAAGGTGAATGTGGAGAATGTATGGGTAATGTTGGAGCTATGGAATGCTGTTGAGAATGATCATCAAAGCGACCGGTTGCACCTGTATCTATCTTTATTGACCTAACTATCGATGAAGGTAATTGATTTAAATCAATGTCATGTTTCTCTATGTTTGATTTTTGTGTTTCAGTAGTAGAAGTAGTGTTTCCCTTTGTAAATTGGCTTATATTATTATTTTGTGAAAATGATGCAAAATTTTCATTCGATTGTGTTTTATCAATGTCACACTTTTCTTTTTTATTTAATTTGGCAAGTGAGCCAGTCAGTTTTTGCTAGAGAAATTTTTCAGCTAATGCCTTAGTAGATACTGAACTTGTAGATGATACAGCTGGAAGTAAAAAATATAATACATTAATGATTTTTTATAATAAAATATTTAGAAAAATATTGCTCCAAGAAAAAATGTTCTACAACTAGTTCAAGAACGCATGAAAATAGCCTGTATTCATTATACTTTGGCGTTACGACCAATGATTTTTGTTTGAAATTGTCACCTATTCTTGCGTTTTTTTTTTTAAATAAGATTATCCTAATTCATTTAATTTGATATTTTGTTTGTTACGAAAATTATAGCTGATTTATTGCATACTAGTTTCAAAACTACATTTTTTATGCAGGTGTAATTATTAGGAGGCGGATTTTTATGCATTTATTTTTTGAAAATATGCGCCTAAAAATGAACTTAAAAATTTAAAATATTTAAAAAAATATACATTTATTTTTTAATTTTTATTAAATAAAAAGAAAAAAAAATTATTCTATAAGAAAAAAGAAAAATCAGTCCATAGTAACCCTGCGGTAAATTTGTGACAATTGCAGTAATGGTCCGGTTCCTCTGTACCAGTTGAGTACCAATTGACACCTAACTCGTTACCAAAGTTCCAATTGAGAACCAGTTGACACAAACACACTCACTATTTAACAGTTGAGAGTTAATTTATAACATGCTCCTTAAGTGTGCAATTAGCAAGTCGCGCGCAATAACAATCAGTGGCTGAGTGGTAAGCGTTGAAGACTATAAAACATAACATACGTCAGATGAACATGGGTTCGAAAAATTATAAAATTGAAATAAACATAATTTAATAAAGATAATAATAACAATAATGTTTAAAAAGTAAACAATTACCGAATTTTTATAAAATTTTTATTACATTAATCGTTACTGAACCTGTCCTCTTGGACCAGTCCTAGGACCTATCCTGTGACCTGTCCCAAGGGGCTAATTAGCCACCTCCAATGACAACCCGATGTAAAAGTGACAGGTTCTTCTCATATAAAGTTCCAGAACTGGGACCGGTCACTAGCCCTGAGAACCTGTCACGTGACTAGTTTTGAACCGATTCTCTTTACTCTAGGGAAGCTAAGTAAAGCATCACATTTTGTTTTTTTTTTTTAAGAAAAAGCTATGTTTTGAAAGATCAATACTAATTCTTTGTGCCTTTTAAAATTTGAGCTGGCATGTATAAACAAACATTTTTTTACTAAGATGTTAAAAGTAAACGATTGTCTATTTTGGTGAAAACTTTTTATGTATAGCAAATGATACTTCCTCGTTAACAGATGTGATAGAAGTGTATTTGAATAATTGTAGTTCAGAAGGAGAGTATTCTTCTAGACAAGAGATCTCAACGTAAAAAAAATTGAGTTTGAATTTAAATCTTTTATTTTTATAAGTAACAGCTTGCAATTTTAATTTTATTTCAGCAACAGGGCCTTTCGCAAATTCGATTTTCTCAATAGCACTATCAGTTGAACTGATTTAGTATTAAAAGAATAGAAACCCTCTAATTTCAGGAGGAAATACTTGGAACAGACAAATGAGAGATTAGATTCAATATTTCTTATTAATAATCGTTCATCATTTCCTATAGCTCAAATATAACTGTTTTCCATATGAAATCAACGAATCGATATACAGTGAACTCGCGAAAACGTGAACACTCGAAAACGTGAATGACTCAGAAATGAGAACAAAATTTTTTACACAAACTATTCTAAAACGTGAACAAAAAATGAAAGCTCAAAAACGTGAACAATATTTTTTTTTAATTTTTGGTGTTTAAAAATTGGGAAAACACCGAATAAGAAAAAAAATATTTTTATTTCTAATCCTAGAAGAATGTAATACCTGTTTTTGTTCGTTAAAACAAAAAGTTTTATATTGATGTATACGAATCAAAAACGTGAACAGTCTCGAAAACGAGCACATCCTTGGTAAAAATTAGTTCACGTTTCCGCGAGTCAACTGAAATTAAAATTTACGCATTACGCACTTCTTATGATATTCGATGAAATGAGCGGGCTAAACAGGTTACATGCAAACATTTTGGATACTAAATAATAAAGTCTTTTTCAGATTTTACTATATATTTAGCCGTATACGATAAATATAAGAGAATTTGATTTTTATTAAAGTCATTTCCCTACTTAATAATTTGTTTGAAAATAACCGCTAAATTAAAATTTATAATAGTCTGTTATGCGTAACGTGACCAGAGGGTTTTTGTCAAAAAGCGGGACCCGAACGACTAAAAAGCGGGATTCTGAACAAAATTGTATGGAAAAAGCGGGATTTTGAAAAGTTTTGTAAAAAAGAGGGATTTTATTTTTACATCTCATTTAAAAATCTAGATCAGCTGTTCTCTCGCAAGCGCCTTGTTCACGACCCAATTGAGTCGTTACAAATTGAGAACGAACCATACAATTTTTGGAACATCGAAATAAGTAAATATATCCCTACAAGCTGAAATATTAAAAATTATAATTTTAACGTATTTCTCTAAATGTTTTCAAAAGATTCCTAGTTAAATGTCAAGACTGATTTCAAATACGAGTTGATAAAAAAAACTTGGTACTTTTTGAATTTGATAGCAACAGCTTTTCCTAAATAATTCTTAGACCCGTTAACAATAAAACCAAAGTTGGTTGCCGTTACCGCTAAAAACCCAATTCAACATGACTACCGTTACCCCTAAAATACAGTTACCGAAATAATTAAAAATACAGTTACCGCTAAAATATATACGCTAAAAAAACGTTAACCTTATTTTTGGGTTTAAGAAATATTATTATTTTTAATAAAGTTGAAATAAAACTTGTAATAAAGTTATGGCTACCCCAGCTCGTCATTATAATATTCGACTTCGAAATACCATTCCGAAATAACTCGAAATACCGATAACGCTAAATACCGTTACTGAAATAACTAAAAATACCGTTACCTCCAAAAACCGTTATCAAAATAAACTGATATAATATTACCTTTTCGCCATTTTGAATCGGCTGCCAATATTATATTTTTATGACTTTTAATTTATACAAAAATAAAAAAAGTATCCAATCCGAAACAAAGGCACATCGTTTATGTGGTTCCAAATAGTTATTAAAGGTACAATATGAAAATATCCATGTTAATCTTGAGATCAAAGTTGATGTCAAAAAATCTTTTTGAAATGGGACATTTTGGTAAATAAAATTGGTTAAAAAAATTATTTAAATAACCCTCATCAGTGTTACCGTTTGGCGACTTTAGTCGCCAAATGCCCCTTTTTCAATCACCTGGACACTTTTTTGGCCCCTTTTTTAAATGGCGACTTTTTTAGACTATGAGCTAAATGACGAAAATTAATGAATTTAAACAAAAAAAAATGAATTATTATGATATTGTTTCACAGTATAGTAATATAATGAGTCGCGTAATATTCATAAATGGACTGAAACTGCTAGTAACTAAAAATAATAATAAAGTTTATGAATAGCTATTTAAATCATCATATGCCGAATCTTTTTGGACTGGTTTGAGAAAATAAAAAACAGATACGATGAATAGTTTTATCCTCATTTATATTTTTACATTCTTCGTAGCAATTTCTCGGGGGAACGTGTTTCAATAATAAAAAATAATTTGCCCAAAAGACTTAAGTCAATCCAAACGTTCATTGCTAATTTTTTTCGACGAGGATTTGAAAGATTTCAGTACGAGTAAAGACGTTGTACAAAAGTACAGAAGTGTAATTAATAAAAAAAAAAGGATTGTATGTCAACTATTTTTGTGAATTAATCTTTATTTTTTTTAATAATAAAAATTGTTGTAAAATATTTATAAATAAATTATTTTGTTGGTAACAGAATTTGATTTAGTTTTTCTTAAAACACAACTTTTTTTGTTTTTGTTGTTATCAAAGGAACAAATTTTAAAGTTTTTTAGGTTTTTAAGCAGTTGGCCCCTTTTTTTCAAAAAATTCCCTTTTTGGCGACTTTTTATTTTCAAATCCCCTTTTTTGGACACTTTTTAAAAATTCTCAACAGTAACGCTGACCCTCACACAAGTGTTCTAACGAAATGAGTTTATAAAATCTAAAAATCTCTCTGAAAGACCAAATTTCTTCATCCAAAAATGTATTTATCAGAGACCAAAAATAACTATTAAATTTTATTTCAAATTAAAAAAGTTGAGTACAAAATAAGAAATATTTTTTATGTTATTTGATAACAGTTATTGTCGAAAAAAATTGTTTCTATAGTTCTATAACGTTTATTTTTTAAAAATATTTTTTTACGTTGCTTGATAACAGTTATTATTAAAATATATTTTTTTCTATTGTTCATAATTTTTATTTTTGAATTTTTTTTTTTACGTTGCCTTATAATATTTATTTTTGAAAATAAATTTTTTCCGTTGCTTATAATTTTTATTTTTTAATATATATTTTTTACGTTGCTTGATAAACGTTAAAATATTTTTTTAGTTTGTTTTTAACTTAAATTTTACAAGAAGAAGGCCTTTCTTCAGAGGTGCAGGAGATTATTGTTGCATTACTCTCACGTTCACCTTGTAACAGTTTGAATTACTTCTCTTTTCGTTATTTTCATCAATTGAATTTTAATTTATATCCATCTATATTTAATCGATTCAGCGTTTTTGGCGTAATTGCGTAACAAACAAATACAAATTTGATTTTATAATATTAATATAGATATATTCGTCACCAAAAGTCCAATCGGCCTATTTAGTATTTCAAAATTTCAACAAACGGTAAAAAGAACTAATTAAATAAAAATTTGTGTGCATAGTGTTCTATTTTGATAAATTCTACATGAAGTATACTTATATATCTTTTAATATGGCTAAGAAAAATTGCACTTTGGTGCATTCAAGTGTTATTAAATGTTAGAAAGGACCGGTTACGGTTTAAGTGTCGATTTGCAGTTAAATAGGGATCCTGATATATTTTACGCAATTGCCAAAAAGTCCGCTGTACATCGTAAAAATTACATATGTGGAATAGAATGATTTTGATCTGTTGAATAAGAATTGGCTTTAATTTGTTTGCATAAATTTTAATATCGTCACCTAAAACACAATAAGCCGTAACCTCTTGGGTTGGGTTTTTACTGTATTATAATGCACTGACCCAAACAACATCTACACAAAAAAATTTCATATTCATGTCTTCAAAAATTACGTCAATAATCTATAAGGCCGTAACATCAATTACATAAACGAAAAAGTTGTAAAATTTTAGAAAAAGTTTGAAGAATATGGAAATATTGCAAAAAATCCCCTTATTCTTATACATCGATATGTAAATGTTTATATTATAACGGAATTATTTATAAAAATGCAAACAATAATAGCTGTTAAATTTAAAAAAAAAAATAAAATTAATTTATAAGTAACGTAAAAAAATATATTTCAATCATAACTGTTATCAAGCAACGTAAAAAAATAATTTTTAAAAATAAACGTTATTGAGCAATAGAAAAAAATATTTTTTAGAAATAACTATTATTAGGCAACGTAAAAAATAAAAATCAAAAATATAAATTATAAAAAACGGAAATTTTTTTAAAATAACTATAACTGTTAAGGAAGACGAAAATTTATATTTGTTAAAAATAACTGTTTTTTAGAGACGTAAATTTTTTTTTATATTATTTAACAGTTATGACATAACGTTTTTACATAAATCTTATAACTGTTATGTCTCTGGTATTTATATTTTATTCTAACATTCTTAAAAAAATTAAAGTTTTAAACCTATTTCTGGAAAAAAATTCTAAACTTTTTCATTCACTGGTAAAGAACTGAAGATATGTAAAATTTTTTTATTTTAACAAGCTTAATAATGCGTATCTTTTGGGAGGTCTTCCTACGTCGAAGCCATCATCACATATAGTACATTTAAGATTAGTCAGTAGAGAAGATTATCAGCGTAATTGTAAAAAATAATCAAATCAAAAATTATTTTTAGTTACACTTAAATATTGGTAAGAATGTTATAGAAAATGTAAATAAGGAAATCAAATAAGTTATTGTTAGAGTTAGAAAAGCGGGATTTCTAAATAAAAAGCGGGACAAATATTTTAGGCGGGATCGAAGTTTAAAAAGCGGGATAATCCCGCCAAAAGCGGGATGTCTGGTCACGTTAGTTATGCGTGTTAGAAAAATAGAACTAAGTTCAAAATAAGCAAATTCATATACATTATTAAGAAAAAATATGCACAAATCGATGCCATTTTTAGGTAAATTTCTGATTCGGATAGATAACTACAAGGCTCTTCATATCACTTATTTCGGTTTATCCTGGAACCCTGGATCATACCTCCTCATCTAATAGAATCCTTCGTGTTTACACAGATGGTTCCAAGATAAAGAATGGTGTTGGAGCTGGAGTCTACATCGAAGAATTTGGGAAGCAATTGTCCTTCAAACTCCCAAGCGAATGTAGCATTCTACACCAGCAATCTCTGGTCACTGCAAGTTTGGAACTCATGGCATAAGATTGTTTCTTCGGCCCAATGATTTCTGTAGAAGCTGCCACAATGAAGAGGAGGAGGAATCCATTCAACATCTCTTCTGTAACTGTCCTGCACTAGAAGATCTCCGTTAAAGACATCTAGGACACAGATATTACAGCAGCCTCACATAATTATCCAGTATTAAAATAGAGAGCAATAGCGCTTTTGTAAGGGAATGTGGTTGGTTCTAACCACCATGCTTATCGAAGACGATCTCCCTCGAATCACTCCATTATTTCACTATCTACACTTCTCAAATTTCCTCTGCTTGACAACTCCAACTCCTACATACTATTATTTCAGCTTTTTTGTCTCTTAAATACGTATAATCTCCTATTCTTAATTTATTTTAATGTTTTCATTCCCCTCCTTTCCACCTGACCTGTTACTTTTCCTCCCTCTCTTCATCTTTCTATCTTCTTTTTAATTTACTTACAGGTATCACAAAGGTACCCGAAGGACCCAATCATGTTGAAGGTTACCTGTCTAACCTAACCTAAATAACAAGGTACCAGAAAAAACATACATTTGCATTAAAATCCGCTCCTAACAATTGCCTTAAATAGCTATTTCGAATTAGAGTATACACAAACTTACTCATCAAATGAAGCATTAGTGTATTAAAAAAACGACATTTTCAGAAAACCGGTTTTCGAATTATTCGAAAAATTGCGAAAAATTTTCTTATTTTGGGTGCAGAAGTATTTCTTGTGACAATTGTTAAAACTAAAATTTACTTTTAATGTATACTTTGATAACAAAAATTAGTGTTTATAAATAAAAAACATAAAAATCTCAGTTCTCAGTACGTCTGATGTCACTCAAATTAATAACTAAAAATTTTGAACATCTAAACTTAAAGCTTTATCTGATAATAACGTAAATTAGAAATACTTTCAAATATTTTAGGGCTTGGTTTAGAACAAGCGAAATGCTTAAAAATAAAATTTTTATGAAAACTACTCAAAAAAACACTTGTATCACTGGTTTGGTGAATCGGCAATAAATAAGGTTCCCCGAGCAAATATAGAAAAGGCGAAATATGAGTTGTTTAGTAAAAAAAAACTAATAGTACATTAAAAAAAACGGTTAACTGATATAAAAAAAAAAAACGGAATGTCGAATAATTCGAAAATAAAAATTATTCGAAACCGGTCCGTTTTTGTAAAAGCAAAAATTGATTACCCGGTTTCCGGTTTTGGTTTCTGAATACACTAATGCACGTGTATAAGAGCGTATAAACTCACTTTTTCAAAATGCGTCTTTTGCATAATATTGCTTAAGTAACCAATTTTCACCTATTTATACAAAAATAATTTTAAATATCCGCCAATTTCAATGAAAAAAATTACTTTAAAGGTACGATTTTATGAAATTTTTACTATTTTATACCAATTTTTATATCCACCACCAAAAAGATGGGGGTATATTAATTTTGTAATTCCGTGTTTAACATGTTGAAAAAAACCGTTTAAGACCCCATAAAGTATATATTTTCTGGGTCCTGGTAAGATTATGGGTCGATCTAGCTATGTCCGTCAGTCTATATGTTGAGAGAAGAATAGGGCTCGGATGAGACCACCTTGGGGTATTTGGCTCAAAAATTTATCTTATATAATGGAAGTAAAATTTGTGTAAGAAATTGTTTTTTTGAGAGATTACAAATATTTTATCTATAATAAAATCATTCTTAGTAATGATATCTTAACAATATCTTTCGGTGATTGTAGATTTTATCGTATAAAATGAGAAAGTGTAAAAAATTAAAGATTTTTGTACAAGAAATCCCACAATACCCAAAAAAAAAAAAAAGATATCCGAAAATCCCAAAAATGCGTTCTTTCTCATTTTCGGCTATAAAGTCCACATTTTTACGAAGTTCCGTAGATTTTGATTGAAAACTTTTAACAACATATTATAGATTTTTAAACTGCATTCCGTTTGCAGATTCGTGATTTGGGATTTTAGAAAATATAGACTAAAATCAAAACTCATATAAAATGGGTCATATTAGGGAGGGTAAGTACATTGACCGCTTGGGTTATTAAAGTCATCTCTGTAAAGATAACTTTTATAAAAGTATAAAATTATTATAAGTTGTTAAAGAAAATTTTAATTTAAAGAAAAAGAGAGTAGAGAATTTTTCAGCCAATAAAATTCAAAAAGTCGTTATCAAATTCAAAATCAATTATTTTTGGACTCGGTAAAGATATTGATTGGAAATACTGGGATATATGGGAAATTCTTCAAACTCGTTTACTTTTGATGTTAAAACAAATGTCGAAAATTTTTAAATGGCACATCAACGATATTTAGTACACAGATCTGTTCGCGTGAATTACTTTTACCGAACGGCATCTATGTTATGGCGGTTTATAATATTTTTTTTTTTTAAATTGCCAAAATTATATTTATAGTCCTAAATCAAAAATTATTGCATTTATGTACCCTACAATGCTGTATCTAAAATACAAATTAAAAATATCGCGATAAGTATGCGTGGATATGTTAGCGATTTAATAATTATTAAACCTTCTTATAAAATTTACAAAAATCAGTTTTTAGTGATGTATTCATGTATTCATATTCATTCACTTATTGCAAAATTCATAATTTTTTTTAAATAAGTCATAAGACAATATCATTTATATGCATTTTTTAATTGCACTTACTCGAATATCTAAATTCGAAATCGTACTTTTTTTCGAACGCCATAGTGATTTTGATATAGGGTATTAAAGCAGCTACAGATTGACATACATCATCTCCAATTTTGATTAGCGCCTTGGGTGTGCCTCGACGATTAATGTTAAACTAAAAACATCGCGTTCTTAGCCCATGAAAACCGTTTATTAATATTTTTAGTGAAATTATATTTTCTGCGTAAGTAGAATTTTACACAGGAACTTATTTCAGTTTTAAATTGATTTATAACGCCAACATCCGCTATAACAAAATATGCAATATTGCTGAATTCTTTAAAATAGCTATACACGTATAGCAAATTAATATTTTAAAACGCCACAATGATTTTTAAATGTCATTTGGAAACCCTCTTTGATAACGCTGCACAGTGGGGCAGAATCGAAATTTTTTGGAAATAAATCTGTAACTTCTGATCGGCTGATTTCAAATATTTTTATACTTTATTGTATTCACTGATAAGACCTACAAAAAACATGCTTGCATGTCCAATTTATTTATTTTTATTTTTTTGAGTTATTTGCATTTGAATTTTTAAGTACCTGAATTATGCATGTTCTTGGTTCAGTTTTTGTGATATATATCCTATTGTTTCCGACCGATTTCATTTATTTTTTTTTAGCTAATTAAAGAACAAAATTATCTATTGAATAAAAAAATTTTGAAGTCGATATCTTTACCGAGTCCAAAAATAAACGATTCTGAATTTGAAAATTGCAAAAATTACGATTTTTTGTGTTTTTTTTTGGCCCAAAAAGTATTTTTACTCTTTTTTCTCTACAATAAAATTTTCTTTAACAACATATAATAATTTTATACTTTTCTGAAAGGCAAGTCCAATAACTCAAACGATCAAGGTGCACACCCTCCCGATTTCGACCCAGTTTAAATGAAAGTTTTGACTTTAGTCTATATTTTCTCAAATCCCAAAGCACGAATCGGCAAGTGGAATGAAGTTTAAGAATCTGCAATATGTTGTTAAAAGTTTTCAATCAAAATCTACGGGACTTCGGAAAAATGTAGATTTTATAGCCCAACATGTGAAAAAATCCATTTTTGGGATTTTCGGCGTTTTTTTTTTTTTTTTTTTTTTTTTTTTTTTTTTTGGGAATTGTGGGATTCCTTTCCCAAAAATCGTAAAGTTTTTTTCACTTTCTTATTTGATTCGATAAAGGGTACATCCTCCGAAAATTAGTTAAGATATCTTTAATAACAAAGATTTTATTACAGATAAAATATTTATAGTTTCTCAAAAAACCGCTTTTTTACAAAAATTTTGTTTTAATTTAAAAAATCAGAAAAAGTATAAACGATTTTTTTCATCTAAATTACATTGCATAGCTGACATAATTCTTCGTTACACAGAAAAAAATTTAAATCAATATCTTTTACAGAACCGAAACTATGGCACTTTAAAGCTTATTAAGTCACGGAAAATTCCAAAAACATTGTACTATTGTGGATGTGAAAAAGCCATAACAAAATAAATAATTTGTTCCCGTAGCCAATGTTCGAATGTGCGTTTATGCAAAAATAAGAAAAACTCGAATTTTGCGTGACTTAATAAAGTTTAAAGTGGCGTAGTTTCGGTTCTTTAAAAGATATTGATTTCAATATTTTTTCTATAAAACAAAGAATTGTGTCAGCTAAGTAATGCAATTTAGACGAACAAAATCGAGTTTATACTTTTTCTGATTTTTGAGGTTAAAATAACATTTCTGTAAAAAAAGGGTTTTTTAAGAAACTATAAATATTTTATGTGTAATAAAATCTTTGTTTTTAAAGATATCTAAACGAAATTTTAAGTGGATGTAGACGTCTTTCCGAAGTCCCGTAGATTTTGATTGAAAATTTTTAACAACATATTGCAGATTCTTAAACTTCATTCCACTTGCCGATTCGTGCTTTGGGATTTGAGAAAATATAGACTAAAGTCAAAACTTTCATATAAAATGGGTCAAATTCGGGAGGGTATGTACCTTGACCACTTAAGGTATTGGGGTTGTTTTTTATTTTAAAGTCTTCTCTATGAAGATACCTTTCAGAAAAGTATAAAATGTTTATATATTGTTAAAGAAAATTTTATTGTGGAGAAAAAAGATTGAAGGTACTTTTTCGGCCAAAAAAACACAAAAAGTCGTCATTTTAGCAATTTTCAAATTCAGAATCGTCTATTTTTGGACTCGGTAAAGATATCGACGGAAACAATAGGATATATATCACAAAAACTGGACCAAGAACATGCAAAATTCAGGTACTTAAAAATTCAAATGCAAATAACTTAAAAACTATAAGAGATAAATTGGATATGCAAGCATGTTTTTTGTATGTCTTATTAGTGCCTACAATAATGTATAAAAATATTTGAAATTGGACGAGAAACAAATTTTACAAGCGATTAAAAATGTGTATATCAGAGGTACCCAACTTTGAGCCCCTTTAGCTCCACCCCTGAGGGGTATGTTCCCCTACCAAACTTAACATTGTACACTCCTCTGCTATGCCTATACCAAATTTCATACAAATCCAACCAGCCGATCAAAAGTTACAGATTTATTTCCAAAAAATTTCGATTCTGCCCCACTGTGCACTGTACTCTAGCTTCACTGAAATAACGTTGCGAGTGTGCCTCGCGAAAAAGGCATTTCTTGGAGCCATTCATGTTTTTTTCTCTCCAAGTTTGGGTACCGCTTTCAGCATTTCTGGGCGGATTAAGATAAGATATAAGTCAAATAATGTATAACTGCAAGAGCTATTGGGCTTTGTTTTGAATTTTGAAATATCCGAAACGGCGTGAAATCCCCAGTGAAAAAACTGAAAATTTTTTAAAATTTGGTTTCACGACTTTTGCACAACACAATTTGACAGTGGTTAATTGCACGCGAATTAAATCCATGCTGGTAATTTTCTACAAGTGTTTATAGTCTACATTAGAAGAGTTGGACATTTATGTTAAAATCCGCGACTACAGCAATAAAAAGAAATAAAGAAAACTTGTTAGTTTCAAACACTTTTTTTGGAATTTTTGACTTTGAGTTCTTGCCGGCACCACATGGAACATTTTCAGGCCATGAATTGCCCATATAAAAAAAAAACGGGACCAAGATCTTGCAAAATTGAGGTACTTAAAATTTCAAACGCAAATAACTCGAAAATTATAAGAGATAAATAACACATTTGGAGGTCTTATCAAGGCCTACAAGAATATATAAAAATATTTGAAATCGAACAAGGAAAAAAAAATTGGAAAGCGATTAAATATTGTATATGTCAAAGGTACCCTACTTTGAGCCCCCTTAGCTCCGCTTCCACGCAAATCCCACCAGCCGATTAGAAGTTAGAGATTTATTTCCCAAAATTTTAGATTATGCCCCACTGTGCATTCGGAAGAAAAAAATTATAAATTTTAAATTGCAATAAATTTGTCTTTTAAATTAAGAAAAGTAGTTAATTCTAACTAATTTATACATATTTGACTAATTGAATTTATGTAGAATTTCTTATTATTTTTGCACAAAATTGATCTAAAACATAATCACTATAATTCAAAGAGTTAATTATATTAAAAATTGTAAGTAGCATAAGAAACTTATTTCCATAGATTTATTCCCATAGATTTAGTTGCTGATTTTTGCTTTTATTTGTTTCCCAGACGTAATAAAATACTTTTTGTAATTTGACTTCTTAATAATTTTTATAGTTTAAATTTTGATTACGTTGTAATTTTGTTTACTTTAATTGTATCTAGCTTTAAGAATTTTATGAAAAATAAAATCAGATTAAAACCAACCACCAAATAAACAAGTTGTTTTTTTCCTCCGTATTTGAGAATGTAAATCTCAAATACGTTACTGGCGCAGTCGGCTAAAAGAACCGTTGTGTTAAGTTTTATTTAAGTTTAGTAATAAAATAAAAAAAAATAAAAAAAAATATAATAAAATTTTTTAAAATAAACCGTGAAATTTTTGAAGGAATAACACGTGAAAAACATAATTAAATTAAATAAAATAATTTTGAAAATTTATAAGTAAATGAACACTTAATTTAAACCAAAGACTATATAACATCGAACTTATGAAACTTACGAACTTGAAATAAATTTAATAAAATAATTAAATAATTAAAATTTTAAAAGTGAACAATATAATATTGAATTTATGAACGAAGTTGAAGATTTGGCAGAAAGATTGGAAAATATTAATATATCAACCAACATGGAAGCAATAAAGGAAAGGAGAGATGTTTTTCTACAAAATGTTAAACTGTTGCAACCGTTTGATGGGAACAAGAGCTATTTGGCACTATTTGTAGACAGTGTTTCCGCAATGATACCATCAGAAGCCACAAATCCTGAGGAAAGGAGATTCTACTTCAATTGCATAAAAACTACTCTAAGGGGACACGCTTTAGACGTATTAAGAAGATAACAACCAACGGATTGGATAATTTTAAAACAGCTACTAATAGAAGAATTTGGTTAGCGAACGCCTGTTACAAGGCTTATATTAGAAATAAGTAATATTAAATTTAACAAAAATGTTAAAGAATTTTGCGATAAGTTGAACAGTGAGGTTTGTAAGATTAAATATGAAATTAGATTAAAAACAGATGATATTTCTACTAGGAACTTTTTAAATACCGAATTGAATCGAGTGTGTTTATCTCAATTAATGAAAGAGTTACCAAATCATTTAACGGCATTAATAAATGCAAACCTAGCTAAAGATCTAAAAACTGCAATCAAAATTTTAGCAGAAAACGGTGAACTAAACTCCACCACACCACAAAGAACATACGTTAGAAACAAAAACTATGGTTATCAATCAAACAATAAACCACAAGTAAGGCACTTTCAAACAGGACAGTTTTCAGACAATTATTTAAGCAACAACTATGCACCAAACTATTCAGGAAATTATACTAACCCTTACATGCAAAGCATTCAATCAGGTAATCACCCACAAAATAATTTTAATTGTCCTAATCCAAACTACCCTCAATATAACTATGCCTATCGAAATTTAAAGGGACAAGGAGAATATGACTCAACTCAATCGAGAATTAGACGCTATGGTCCTCCTTTGCCTATGGAAGTTGACCCCGAAAATTTTCATGCAAGGGCCTCGGGGCATTACCAAAAATAAAATTAGTAATAGATAATATATCTTATACATTTTTGATAGATACAGGTTCCTCCGTAAGCCTGGTCAGGCCTGGAGTATTAAGAAATAAAATTAGGGAAGTAGAGCCAATAACGGTAACTACTGTAGGTACAAAACAAGATATATTTGATCAGAGATATGGAAAACAATTGGAATTCTATGTTTATGATTTTTCGAATAATTACGACGGGTTGATGGGATATGACAATCTAGGACAGTTAAACGCAGTAATTGACCTGGGAAAACAAACTGCAGAACTTAACAAAGCTATTTATGAATTCATTAATGAAGAATTAGATTTTTATAATGACTTAGTAAAGAATTTTGCCATAAATAAATTGGAAGAGGAACAAACTGACAATAAATTTAGGACCGACCATTTAAATAATGAAGAAAAGGCCGAATTAGAAAACCTTTTAAAGAAATATAAATCGCTTTTTCATTTCGATAATTAAATTAAAGATATGCTTGAGCAAAATATAATAAAACATAGCCAATCCCCTTATTCTGCTCCTTTATGGGTTGTTCCAAAGAAAATGGAAGAAAGTGGAGAATTGTTATAGATTATAGAAAACTAAATGATATAACAAATGATGATCCATTTCGAATTCCAAATATGGATGAAATATTGGATAAATTGTGGCGTTGCCTTTATTTTACTACGCTTGACTTGGCAAAAGGGTTTCATCAGGTGCAAAGTGATGAAGCAAGCCGTGCAAAAACAGCTTTTTCAACGCAAGACGGCCATTACGAGTTTCTTAGAATGCCTATGGGTTTAAAAAATGCACCTGCTACTTTCCAGCGTCTAATGAATTCGGTATTAGGTGATTTAGTTGGTACTCATTGTCTTGTTTATTTGGATGACATCATTGTCTTTGGTACCTCATTGCAAGAACATGTAGTTTCATTGGATACGGTATTTATGCGGTTAAAGGAAGCGAATTTAAAACTACAGATACATAAATGCGAATTCATGAGATCGGAGGCAGAATTTTTAGGACACATTGTGACTTCGAATGGCATAAAATCGAATCCAAAAAAGATCGAAGCTCTTAAAAATTTTCCAATTCCAAAAAATGAGAAACAAATCAAACAATTTCTAATGCTTGCTGGATTTTACCGGAAATTTATAAAAGATTTTGCAAAAATATGCAAACCCCTAACCACTTGTTTGAAAAAAGGACACAAAGTTGATTGTCATAACAGCGAATATGTTAAGGCATTCGAAACAATAAAACTACTAATAACAAGTGACCCTATATTGAAAAGTCCAGATTTTACAAAAATGTTCACTCTTACCACTGATGCTTCTAATGTAGCGTTAGGAGCAGTACTTAGTCAAGGGAATCACCCCATCTGTTTTGCGAGTAGAACTCTCAACGAACATGAGATAAACTACTCTGCTACAGAGAAAGAACTTTTAGCGATTGTTTGGGCAACCAAATACTTTCGGCACTACCTACAGTTAGGGACAAAAGTATTTGTACACCCCATGCATTTCGTATATCTTCAATAATTTATAAAGAATAAAAAAATATTATATGTAGTTTTAATTTAGGTCCATTTTTATTGAATTATTTGATAAAAAATAAATTAATATATAACACATTGTTAAAAAAAAGTTCAATTTAAGTAAAAATCTTTGGGACAAAAGTATTTGTACATCAGTACTTTGTACAATTATTTGTACGTTGGACTCTTGAATAATGATTTTTTTTAAATACCGTTATATTTTCTTCGTTAATCGAGTTTTATTTTACAAAATAAGAAATTGGTTTTAACGTTTTGAATAATAAGCACATCAAAAATGGGAAAGCGAAAAGAGTTGAGTTTGGATATTAAAAATTTAATTATTGATGAACATAAAAAAGGAAAATCTCTCCGGAATATAAGTAATTTAGTAAATTTGCAACATTCCACAGTACAATACTTTGTAAACAAGTATAAAAACAGCGGATCTGTTGAAAATGTGCTAAGAACTGGACGGCCAAAAAAGGTTTCCAGACGGGAAGCGAACTTGGTGATAAAAGAAGTGGCAAGAATTCCAAGAGTAACTCGGGCAAAATTAGCGGAACAAATCGCAAATACTACCGGAACAATTGTTCATCCAAAAACAGTAGGGAGGATCTTACATTCTGCGGGATATGCAAGTAGAATTCCCCGCAAGAAACCGCTGATTAGTAAAAAAAAAAACAGCATTTGCGTTTAGAGTTTGCCAAACGATACATTGATAAGGACGAAGAATTTTGGAATAGGGTTTTGTTTACTGATGAAACCAAAGTCAATCTTTTCGGAAATGATAGCAGGGGAAAAGTGTGGCGCAAAAAAAATACAGCGTTAGATGTTAACAATTTGACCCCAACAGTGAAACATGGTGGGGGAAGTGTTATGGTATGGGGGGCAATAGCAGCCAGTGGGGTAGGGCGAATGGTATTTATAGATGGTGTAATGGACCAGCATCAATATAAACGTATATTGGAAGACAATTTGAAGGGTTCCGTAGATGGTTTGGGTCTTGGCCAAAGTTGGATATTCCAACAGGACAATGACCCAAAACATACAGCGCGTTCAGTGAAGGAGTGGTTGCTTTACCATGCACCAAGACAACTTAATTCTCCTCTCCAATCACCTGACTTAAACCCCATCGAGCACTGTTGGGATATTTTGAAACGTAAAGTCGCTACAAAGCACGTCCGAAGCAGGGATGAACTTAAAATTGCTTTGGAGGAAGCCTGGAAGGAAATATCTCCAGATGAAACGAGAAATTTGGTCCGATCGATGCCCAGAAGATTACAGGCCGTGATAGATGCAAAAGGAGGACCCACAAAATATTGAATTTTTCCAATATAAGTATTATAAGTAGGTGTAGATTATATGTACAAATACTTTTGTCCCAATGAATTTTCATTATTTTGTATTTTTTTAAATAATGTGTTGGATATTAATTTTGTTTTTATAACTTAATTAAATAAAAATATATTAAAAATAATACTGCATACGACAATTTTAAATTCTTTATAAACTATTGAAGGTATACGAAATATATGAGGTGTACAAATAGTTTTGTCCCTAACTGTATATGGTAGGAAATTTACCATTAACAGTGACTACAAACCCCTGCAGTGGTTGCATAATTTAAAAGAACCCAACTCCAAGTTACAGAGGTGGAAAATAAAGTTAAATGAATATGATTTTGATGTGAAATACATTCCGGGGAAAGAAAATAGAGTGGCCGATGCCCTATCGCGAATAAATAATTTCGAATGTCATATGAATGATATAGCTTCTGACATGGCAACCATACACTCAGCAGATGAAGACAATTCTAACTTTATATTCATAACAGAGAGACCGTTAAATGTTTTTCGTAGACAGTTTTTATTTAGACGAGCTCCTGCGGAAAAACAAACACTAAAAATTATATTTAGAAATACTAGAACTATTATAGACTATGTTGAGATGACGCAATACTTGGCAAAGAAAATTATGTTGGAAAAACTTGCGGGTATTACAGCAACAGTATATTTCGAAAACCATAATGATTTTGTACTATTTCAGTCTGTATATGCGAATCTTGTAAGGCAAACGAAGAAAAATCGTATTTTAAGGGCTACAAAATTATTGCAGGATATAACATCTTATGATAGGTTCAAAGAAATAATTTTGACTATACATTTGAAAGGGTTGCATAAAGGAATAGAAAAAATACAAGCAGAATTTAAGAGAGAATACTACTATCCCAATTATGTTTCGGAGATATCAAATATAATAAATAATTGCTACTTATGTAATCAATGCAAATTCGACCACAGAGTTACAAGAATGCCTTTTAAAGTCACACCTCCTACATACTATATTCGAGATAAATATATTATTGATATTTGGAAGTTGGACAATTGTTCATACCTAACCTGCATTGATGTTTTCTCTAAATATGCTATGGTAGAAAATCTAAACCACACTAATTGGGCTCTATGAAATAGCTCCCAATGAAATAACTTCAAAAAACAAAAATGAAATAAGTCCCAAAAAATTCCATACATTTTAGAAGTTTTTTCATATGAAATAACTCCTAAATTTTTTTGAAATTATTGCATTTTTTTAGGGAGTAACTTCACTTTCTTATAAAATTATTTCATTTTTTAAAAATACGAATAATGAAATAAGTCCCTTCAAAAATTTATTTTGGGATTTGTTTCATTTTTCAAAGAAGTTAGAAATTATTTCATTTTTTAAGGATTTATTTCATTTTCTTAAATTTGCGTTAATTTTAAAATGAATGAAAAGTCTAATTAAGTCTTTATTTATGAACTATATATTTAATTCTTTTAAGAAGTCTTTAATTTCAGCAAGTTTAAAGAGTGTTTTCTTGAAATCTTATACGTTATGTAATGCATATCGCTCATTTGTTACTCATAACTCCAAGAATCTAATTTTTCAGGAAACGCAGTTTTAGTTATTAAAAGTTGTGTATTTTTTTTTTTTAACTCTTAAATTAAAATAATATTATTGTCAATTAGGTAGTTTTTTCTAGATATCTTAGTGGTGATGACTACACAAAAGCCGAAGCATATCTTAAATAATATATTTTTCAAGTAATACTCAATAGGTAACGTAATTAGAACAACATGATTTTTTCGCTGCCCTGCTTATAATCTGAAATGTTAATACACCAGACTTTTTCAGATAATAAAACAACTTTATTTGCTATTTATTAAAATGAGTGATGTACTAATACAAAATTTACCCATTAATGAAGATGTTTATAATACGTGTAAGCGATGTAGCGCCGCAGGGGAAAAATTTTGAAACTTGTTATAAATATTTAAAAAAATAAAAATTTGTATGGTAAAGCGCCGCAGGCGAAAATTTTTAATAAAAAATCGCGCGATTTTTTATTAAAAATTTTCAATAGAAAAGTTATTTCATTTTACCATATTTTATTAATAAGTTGAAAAAAAAAAAAATAATAATAACAACATTTAGTTCAAAGTCAACAGCACTACAGAGACATTTTCAATAAAACGTCACCCGATTTTTATAATTTTTTCTATTTAACAATTCATTTTTTAAATTTCTAATAGAAATCAAGAAATTTTTATAAAGGAAAGCATTAACGCTGTACTCTTAAATATTAATATTAAAGCTTCAAACGTTTTTAAAATAAGTATGTATATAATTTGGAACTTATTTCATTACTTTTTGAAATTATTTCATTTGCATTTATTTCATTTTCCTGTATGGGAGTTATTTCATTATGAAATAAAATCTAAATTTGGGTTTTATTTCATTATTGTTTTTGAAGTAATTTCATTTCTTTTAGGATTTATTTCATTTAAAATATTTTGGATTTAATTCATTTTTTTTAGGACCTTTTTCATTAGGACTTATTTCATGGGACTTATTTCATTAGAAGTTTTGTCATTTTGCCCACTAATTGGGTTGAAGCAAAAAGAGGATTATTGAAAGTGTTCAATGCCATGGGTCCTCCAAAAGTAATTAAAACTGATCAAGATGCAGGATTAGTCAATGTAAGTTTACAAGAATGGTATAAGACTTTAAACATAGGACTCGAAATTACAACCGGAAAAACAGGAATAGCAGATATTGAAAGACTGCATAAAACTTTAAATGAGAAATTAAGAATTATTAACAATGGCAATGATCAGGAATTAAAGCAAGTAGCAATTGAGCAAACAGTTTTCACTTATAATCATATCATAACACACTCAACCACTGGGGAAACTCCTTAAAATATTTTCTTTAATAATCAACCTCTTACAAAAAATGCTCAAACTGTAAAGGAAAATAGGATAAGTAATGCTAATAAAAATAGGAAAGATTATGAAATAGATACATGGTTCTTGGATGCAGAAAATTCAAGAAAGCGATTAGATAAAAAAGCAAATCCATTCAAGCATGCACAAGTCTTGCGTAGGGAAAATGATGACCATTATATAGTTAAACTAAAAAATAGAAATATAAGAAAATATAAAACATGTTTTAAAATGAAAAAATACTCTCATAATAATATCTCTTCCAGTAATCAAAACAAAGATGATTGGAACTCTTGATGACGAGGACAGACATGAAATTCAGAGCCGATTGAAGACAATAGAAGATAGCACGCTAACACAGGACGACATTAACAACATTTTATATCACATAAACAACGAAACTCAATTTATTAAAAATTTTAAAAATGCCACTAATGTATTACAGAATCAGATAGTTAGGAAGGTAGTATCGGATGGATTTTTGGATAACATCAAAAGTTATTACGAACATTTAAAAGACATTCAAATAGGACTGACTTTAAGTAAACAAGGTATTCTAAATCCGAAATTAATAGACCCAGATAAAATTTCTGAATTAAATACAAATCAATTAGAATATATTAAAACTTCCTTATGGCAAGGGGAGGACGTGTTGTATTTCATAATCTTATCCCATTTTAAAAGTAGTTCCCTTTCCTTCACGTGACAATCATTTTGAGTTGAATTTGACATGAATAAGAAACTTACAAATATTGATAATTTGCTTTAGGAAATATAAGGTTCAAAGATAAAATTTTTAGAAAATAAGTGTATCAGGAATTTGTTAAATAAAAATGAAAATGAATGTGAATTCATAATTAAACATGAAAAAGAAATAAATTTTATTGAACCCAACTTTATTATCACAAAAAATATTAATGAAACGATTTTGAAACAAACTTGTAATGATTTAGAACTAAGAATAAAAAATCACAATCTGATCTTTTTTTCAAACTGTAAAATAAGCATTAATGAACTTGTTTTTGAATCCTTTAATGATAATAATAATTTTTTTGTATGTTCCATATGTTAATGATATCGTCAATAAGACATTGATAGAATTACCTAACACTACTTTAAGTGAATTAAAATTAACCCTACATAAAATGAAAAGGGGAAACAATATTACGTATGTAATTTTAACAGTTATTGTGATTATATTAATTTTATTAATAATGTTCCAATATTACAAAAAACATGATATAAATAGTCAGGATATTCGCGAGGACGCGAATGATCTTGAAGGGGGGAGAAGTAGCATAAGAAACTTATTTCCATAGATTTATTCCCATAGATTTAGTTGCTGATTTTTGCTTTCATTTGTTTCCCAGACGTAATATAGTACTTTTTGTAATTTGACTTCTTAATAATTTTTATAGTTTAAATTTTGCTTACGTTGTAATTTTGTTTACTTTAATTGTATCTAGCTTTAAGAAATTTATGAAAAATAAAATCAGATTAAAACCAACCACCAAATAAACAAGTTGTTTTTTTCCTCCGTATTTGAGAATGTAAATCTCAAATACGTTACTTGTATAATAATAAATGATGATTTGAACGTCATCCAAATATTGAACATAATTGATCAATGAATTATAAAACATTGTAAATCCTGATGCAAATAAATAATTCATTCAGCATATAAGTTTTGTATTATTTAGATCTATTCAAGTCTCAAGATATATTTGGACAAAGTCATTGTAGTATATGAGTTATAGGTTCCCAAAGTTTTGATACTAAAGGTGTTGAGATATGTTTTTGCTATAACTAAACCATATACACACATTTTATGCTCCAAGTAAATTAGTTTTTAGTAGTTCTCCGAAACTTAAAAATATTGTACAAATATTTTGAAATTAACTAAAAACATCTGTGTAGCACTTAGATTAATATGTGTCCAAATTAAAAAGTGAGGTTAAGAGATGAAATCGCAAATTATTATAAATTGGATAAAAACTCCAAATTAATTTTCATTTGTGACAAAAGTATAGATAATCACCTTTAATTAGGCATCATTAGATTTTCTATAGTGCAAGAACTAGTCATTTGATAGCTTCCTAAAATGACAAAAAGAACTTCGGACCACCCTTTAATAAAATGATCTTTTGATTTGATTTTGTTATGAATTTCAGCAAATTTATTCGAAAAAAGAAGTAAACAACATGTAGTCGTTAAAATCCGGTCATTTGATATCCTACACCACGCATTTTTAATATTTTCGGAGAAGGTCTTAAATGGAACCTATGGACAATTATTATGGACCGTGATAAAACTTTTCACTAGATTTTCTACTCATATGAACTAATTTGCGCCAAATATGATTGCTATGTTCTCATTTATACAGGACTCTATGCACTTTAAAATGATGGTCGGATGGTTCGTGAATTTTGGCACACTGATTTATGCATTTATATAACATTTCTGGTCCGAATTTTAATTAAATCTTTTACTATTTGTCTATGAAAATATATAGATATAAGCCCTTATACTATTTTAAGCTATGTTTAAGCATGTTCTAATCCGAATATTTTAATGATACTTTGCATACAGATAAATGCTTAATAATAAATCTTAAAAAAGTTTATGAAGCTTTTATCGTCTCCTGTAAAATTTTCTATATTGTTTATATGCTCTTATACGCGTCCATGTTTCAAATATTCAAATCCTGTGCCCACACAGAGACGTATATGTAGAAATATTGCTATCACACCTGCTTATAAAGAGTGCGATCGAAAAAATCTTAACATATATAAAATTCAATAATTTGGAAACGGTTGATCTTAAAGTTTTGATTGTTTTTTTATTTAATTGATATTATACTACAGATCACAGAAAAATATAATTTTTATACTTCTAACCACTACTTATGAACTAGTAGATCTTTTTTGGTAACCCTTCCATTAGAGATTTGATAGTTGTTCCAGACACTTTTTTGGAACAGTCTGCCCATCTCCTTTTATAATATTCGATATTTTGGGACACCTCTTTTGTCCTCTTCGATTATCTTTTCACAAAAATCCAATATCTCTTCAGTGGTCTTAGCTCCGGTTAATTTAGAGGATTGACCTCTCTTGGTACAAAAACTATGTTATTGTTTTGGTACCACTCCATGATGACAAATCGGGTCAAACATGTGTGGACACATTGTGCTCTCTTATGAAAGGAAGAAGTTTTTTTTGCAAAAATTCTTTGATGTATTTTTCGGTGTTTATAGAACCCATTGTAACAAATGACTTGCTTCTTTTGCCGTAACTTTATAAAACTTGCCAAACCAGGAATTCTTTAGAAAATTTTGTCAGCCTTTCGGTGCTAAACTTATCTTCAACATATCCTCGAGCATCAGCAATATACAAATTTTGACCCCGCAGCTGCGAAAAATCTGCCAGTTCATACGATTCGTCGTTCTTTATACAGCATGAGTATTTTTGTACAAAATTTGATTTTAATTTCCGTGCCTAATTCCAGGTTACTAAATTTTTTGCAGCAATCCAGTCTGGAACTTTATGTTTTAAACACCGCATTAGCTTTAACTTTTCGCACCAAATAGTTTGAGCACTGAGCTAACCGGGATGCTTTTCTACCAGATGTGTTTGGAGTTGTTTTCAATATGCTTTAAATTTCCTAATATGTGAACAATGGTCGGATTCCCCTAATACAGTTTAATAATACAGTTTAATAACAGTTTGACAGCAAACATTTAATACTTTGGCCAATTATTTGTAGGACCAATTTGGATTTTATTTTAAATTTTTAAATAAATTAGTGCAGGTACATCTTTTTCATCACTCATTGTGATCAAACTCGCAACAAATCATTATCATCATGTCATTAAAAATAATAACTGACATATTTTTCAAAGATAACTAGATAAAAAAAAAAAAAATTAATATTGATTCGGAAAAAAGCTATGAGGAAAACGAGTGTTAAGATTTTTTCGATCGCACTCCTTATATGTATGTACATTAAGATCTATATTTTTTTAAGCTACGGTTTGAGCTAACACGTCTTATTTACTCCGAGTTAACTCGTAAACTGCATCCGTTGTATACATTTTACGCGAATGGACGCGTTTATTTCTATAAAATAGTTCAAATAAAAAATAAAATAAAGCCCTATTTAATTGAAAAAGAAATTAATTATATTATAATCTGTGCTATTTATTTCATATTTCATTTTGTATTCGTATTGGCATCTACTCTTTATGAGCAAATACTAATGAGCAAAAGCTTAGTATTAACAGCAGAAATGCATACGTGACTCTGAATGTTGATGATAATTTACTAAATAAAACAAATAAAAGAATTGATAACAGCTTGTATTTAAACGCTAAGTCAATCGTGCTCGCTCCTACTCCCCCTGCTCAAAAAAGGAAAGCAAACCAAAACCCTTCAAATGGTGCTATACTCTTTATATAGTGACCACAGTGACTACAGTCTTTGAAAATAGCACCCTTGGCAAAATTATCTAAGGAAAGTAACTCTGATAGACCGAACACTGAAAATAGTTTTTCTTTTTTATAACGTGAGGGTAATAAACCCGCAAGTTTAATTAGACATAAGAAAAGTTTTTATACTTATCAAATAAAAGGTAACAAGAGTCTACCGATTGTTATAAAGGGTATTGACTCTAGTGTCGAACCTGTTGAAATCGGAAAAAGCTTAGAGGACAAAGGCTTCAATATTAAAAATGTTATAAAAATTCGAAATCGGGAAAAATTCCTCAACCACTCTAGAACCCGGTGTAATAAATGCAATGCAATAAATCTAAAGACGACTCTAAATTAAAAAAAAAAAAAAATGCAGTAATTGCGGAGGAAACGATACTGCAAACTACAGAGGATGTCTCGTATACTCAAAATAAATTACCCCCTGTTACAACAGTCTTCTGGCAATAAAGCCTAGTATGCAAATGTCCTTAATAACTAATCCTTACGGCAGGACTATCAACACCAAAATAAATTTAATTACAATTTGAACTCAGAGCCTCTAGAGGTTATCCGGCTAGAGGCTACAATCCATTCTCTCGTTTGATCAGTAAATAAATTTACAAATTTAATGAGTAATATGATGCAAGAAATGCTTAAGATGTAATCAATATTATTGCAGACTGTGCTTAACAAACCATGAGTAAGAATTTGTTTTTGGAACGACAACGGCATTCGTTAACATAAAAATTAATTCGAATATTTTCTTAAGGGCCATGAAGTTGACATAATGTTAGTTTCGGAAACACTAACATTAGTTATGACACTAAAGATCCAAGAGATGTGGAGGCTCTGCATGGCGAACGGCTCTTAACTGAAAAAGAAGAGTTCGAAGATAGTGGCAACTCCACAGATCCCCTCAACTCAAATCGAAGCTAAGAGAATGCCAAAAAACGCCTTAATAAGTTACTAGACCAACGGTTCTCAAATGGGGGTCCGCGACCCACATTCCTGGGCGGTCGCGAAAATATCCTGAAAAATATTCTTGAACACACATTTTTTAATATAAATATTATTAAAATAAAAATTCCAATGAATGCCTGAAACTATTTAAAAGTGGAAAGATATATTTATTTATATTTTTTCCTCTAAAATGAGTTCTTTTAAGAATTAACTAGCATTACCTGTAAGAAAACCGAATGAAGGAACCCGTGCTTCGACTGAAATTTTATTCTTGATAAAGCCAACAATGAACAAATAAAGAAAGTAGTGCTGTCCAACGACTTAATATAAAGAAACTTTCAGATATAACAGGGAAAACAACAGAATTTTCACATGAAAACCCACTTTTAAAACTTTTATTTCGTAGTGTAGTCTGCAAAATTTGCTTTAACGACTTTCTAATTTAAAGACGAAAATCTTTTAAATTTGAATATGGATAAAATACCAGATTAATTTCAAAAAGAGGTAACATGTAACCAATTGTTAAATTAAATTTTGATTCAACACATTTAAAAGCATTTGGTTGAAATACAGCATATTTATCCGTTTGTTGGTTCAGAAGGCCTTAATAAAATCAGACAAGTAGTTTTCGAGATACTTATGCTTAATATATGGTGCAACCTCCTTAATTCTACAAATCGCGGTTTATCGCAAAAACTACTGTCAATTAAAAAATGGATTAGAGACTTAGTACTTATTAATACCGTATATCTGAATTGAATGAAAAACCCCGTGCCGCAGAATCTATGTTTCCCAGTGTAATAAACACGTATATTATTTTTAAATTATTTTATCTGATTTTTAAACTTGCAAAAGTTGTAGTGGGTCGCGTTTCCATTACAATGTCAAAAATGGGTCGCGAATCAAGATCTTGCGAGAACCCCTCTACCAGACTATCGAAAAACTGAATCACTGAATAAATATTTATAAAACCTAGATGTAATTCGTATTCGAATTACTCACTATGGCGAGCTCCGAAAAAACTGGAAAGACCAGTTACAAGCAGACCTCCCCCACGTTATACAAATGGAATAAAAGAGTTTTTACCTGTTGTACCCCATTTTAGAGCAGTAGAACCCCTTTGTTTTGAGATTCGAGAGATCGACAAGGCTATTGTTGATTTAAAATCCAAAAATGCACTTGGTATTGACAAAATCCATAACAAGATACTATTAATGAACAAGTTGAAACCGATAGTGAATCGTTTCGATACTATTCCAACACATAAATTTGGTATTAGAGAAAAACATAGCACCATAGAACAAACTCACAAACTTATAAATGTTAAACTCTAACTGGGTCCCTTTTTATATTTATTATACTCTTCTGATATGCCAGTTAATAGTCGAACCCATATATCAACTTCTGCAGATGACAGCTATTCTAGGCGTTCATGAAAACATCTAAGAAGCATCTAAACTCTTGCAAGATCATATACTCTATCTAGAAAAATAATTGAAGCAATGGAGAATAAAAATGAATGAACAAAAATGTATACACATTGTGGAGATTCGTGCCCCTAATTCTAATAATTATATTATACCCAAACAAAAGGAAGTAAAATAACTTGGTATACATCTAGATCGACGTCTTACGTGAAAATTACATATAGATACAATATTAACCCAAATGAAGTTGAAATCACTTCAGTTTAACTGGTAGAAATTCAACTGCAAACTATGGGGCACGGCCTCAGCTTCAAAGACTCCAAAATAAAATACTACCAATGATATGTGATATAAAAAATGATAACATTCACAAGGACCTCAATGTTCCTCTTGGCAAAAATGAAATTAAACACGCAGAATTGTATTTGAGGAAGCTTTAAATACACACTAACCCAATTGCTCGAAACATAATGAGAATCGATGGCTATAACCGTTTGAGAAGAACACAACATACCTCCGCCGAAGCTAAACTCTTTGAATACATATGAGAATCGATGGCTACAACCGTTTGAGCAGAACACAACATACCTCCGCCGAAGCCAAACTCTTTGAATACATATAGTTTTTCGTCCGACAGTGATTCGACTTATTAACTTTTTTATTACAGATAGAAATATTTTCAAATTGCGAGACCTACGAAGCACAGTGCTTTGAGTCTAAAATATGATTTCTTTTGTAAGATCAAACAGGGTCAAACAACAGCAGACGAGGCAGGCTGCTTGTGTTGTAAAGGTTCTTGTTTTTATGTACTTAAACTTCAAATCGACAAATAGAAGTGAACAATTTATATTTTATTTATTTTAATGCAGTTTTTTAAATAAAGCTTTTAATACATTTAAAGCTTTTTGAAAAATAGTTAAAAATTAAATTTTCATCAGCTTCAGTGTATTTATTTTAAATAAATCGTCTTTTAAGGTAAAAATTTAAAATGAAACTATCAACTTCAGATATTTAAGTGTATTTCTCCTCAAGTATTTGTAAATTATATTTTGTCCTAATATTTTTATTATTTTATTTTTTTTTTGAAAATTGTCCTAAAATACACTAGTTTTAAACTTTCATGGAATGCAACTTAAAATGTTACAGGATGTTTGTTTTGAAAATTTTCTGAAAAATAGTATATATTGTCCACTTTAATATTATGAAAAAAATTGTGCACATATATAGCCCGATTTGAGAAAATATATATATTTTTTTTTAACAAACTAGTATTTCATATAAAAAACAGCTTAAGTGCAGACATTTTCTTTGCTTTATCAAACATTAAACTGTGCACAGTGGGGCAAAAAGCAAAATAAATGGTAATAAGTCTGGAACTTTGGAACGGCTGAACCGATTTAGATGAAACTTTGAACATCGATAGAGGAGGAGCTAGGCTTTCAGAATGTTGTTGGCTTGATTCTGTAGCTGCAGCACGGGCCAAAGTTGACCACCTCGAGGGTGAAAAACATATCGGAGCTTATAACTTTTACAAATATAAACTGATTTTAAATATTTTTATATTTTTGAAATTTCCTAAGCAAGACAAGTAAAAAATATGCTTACTATGCTAAATTATCTCTTATGGTTTAAAAGATATTTAACTTCAAAAAATAAATTTATCATTTTTTGACTTTTTTGCGATTTTGCCCCATAACTTTTAAAGTTGAAATTCTTTATAATTTTCTAAACTATGTTAATAAACAAATTTTTTTGTTATCTCACTTCAATAACAAGAAAAAAAATTTCAAAGTCAAAATTTCAAAACAGGTCTCAAAAATTGCAATTTTTTGCCAAAAAAGTAACTTTATATATTCAACTTTTTTAAAAAATTTAGTTAAATGAGTTTAATATTTTTTTTAGCATTTTCTCAAGAAAACGTGCAAGTGTAATTTTGAAAAGTTCTGAACGTTCACCCTATATACAGCAGTGGTCAAAAATGATAAATTTTGGATGAGATCTTGAACTTTTTGAGTCTGTAAAAAAAATTGATTGTTGATTACGGTACTTCTGTAAATTAAACTATATAGGTCAATATGTTCTTAAAGGTTTTGCAAAAAAATATGACAGCCTACCTATTCAGTCTCAAATTTTTGAAATATGTCCATGTAAACATAATTTGCATTTGTTCGCTTTGTTTTAAGAAAAGTGTGCTAAAAATTTTAAAATGGTGAAATTTGTTATACATAGTTTTAAAGAAGACTAAATTTCCTTTAAAATGATATATAATATGACTATTTTGTGTTTGCGATGTTTCTTGTAATTGCCTCGTGTCACTAAGTTTACCAATAGGCTGTCATAATTTTTTGCAAGAGCTTTAAGAACATATTGAGCTATATAGTTTAATTTACAGAAGTACCGAAATCAACAATCAATTTTTTTTACAGACTCAAAAAGTTCAAGATCATAAAAATTTGGATATCACCTTTTCCTGAACTATGGATTTCATAAACAGAAATCGAATACATAAACCCAATTTATTGGTTTTGTTGAGAAAATGTTGTAAATACAATCCGTGTTGGATTCTATAAACATGCTGAATAAATAATTTGAATTCCGTTTTTAACTTAAAATATAATAATTTAGGCTTTTAGATCAAAGTCAATTTTTTTTATTCATGAATTTAATATTTAATATAAGTTTATTAGCCTAGAAAGGCATTTTCCTTTACTTGAATTGGATTAAGTAAATTAATAATAAAAAAAAAAAAAAAAATACAAATAAAATTAGTGTTAATTATACCTCAAATAATTATTTTTTAGTAGCTGGGTAAAAATCAACACTGATCGCATGTGACAAATAATATTAAATAATTAAAACTTATCCGTTTTCAATATTTTATTACATATTTTTCAAAAAATTTGAATTCATTTTTGGTTTTCGAGCTTATTTTGGTCCTTAAACTAATTGTATAACATTTTTTTGACATTTTACATTTAACCTCTTTATGGATGGTGGGCGGTATAGTGGTCGGACCATGCCCATTTTTGGTTTCTAAGTTTATGTTGAACCTTACACTAATTGTGCAAAATTTCGTGGACGTACATGCTTTTTTGTAAAAATATCGTCCAAAAAGTATAAACTGGATTTACAATGGACACCCTGTGTTTTTAGTTTTCGATCCGGAACGTTGTTGTTTATCTACCGATTTTATCCATTTTTAGTGCCTGACAAACCTTATATAAGAAAAATATTTAGGCCAAATTTCGTTCCCCCTAGGTGGTCCGCCTCGAGTCCTATACTGGTTTCAACAGCCAGAAAGACAGACGGACGGACATAGGTAGATATATTCAGAATATTACCAGGACCCAAAATATATATTCTTCATATGATCTTAAAAAACTTTTTCGACATGTTACAAATAGAATGACAAACTCAGTATGATACCTTCTGATGATGGTAGGTATGAAAACACCATCATAAAAAAAATATATTTGATTTGACTTGAGATTTAAATTAGGATAACAGAACTTAGATGCAAATGAAGACCAAATATTTGGACAGAATTGCACTGAAGTGCTCTGACTACATCGGGGGAAAATTTCAGATCATTATAATAATTAATTTTGACGAGAAAATTATTTTTATATATGTTTTCATCGATTAACTGCATTTTGGTCTCTTATAGGGTGGATGTCAGTTCTTAGTGTCCCATTTCTCTCCGCTTTTGTAGCAAAGTCTTCAAAACACAAGCATTGACTGTTAGGTATATTTGGAACCGGAAACATTTCTTATGAATGATATTTCCGGTTAATTAAAGTAGTTTTCTTAGTTTTCACCTTATATTCCAAAAACGTTCATCAAAATAAATATATATCTCTTTTTCAATCGCGATTAATTAAAGATACCACGGTTAATTAATTAAAATAAAACATGCTAGTTTGCAAACTTTCTAATTCATCGAATTTTATCTGTTAACTCCTTTAAAACCTTGTATAAACTTAAAAAAAATTCTTAAATTAATCTAAAATAAATAAAATGTTAACCCATGTTTAATAAAAATACTAAAAATGATCATAAAAAATTACCAAATAGGAAAAATTTAAATAATTATATGTAATAAAATAGTGTAAAATTTAAGCAACTTCGAATTTCCAATCTGTAGATGAGTGCTCAGTGTATCTTATAAGATACAACCAAACAATAAGACTTTTTGGCTCGGTTTCGCAAGAGTTTTTCCAGATATTTTTTTATGGCTTCTAGACATATTTCCACACAACATCATATTTTTTTTCAGTCTCAATTACAACTCTGGTCTTAGATTTTACATTGCAAAATATGTAGTTTATTTAATTTTAACAAAATCATATTTTTCGAGTTTGATCGTTAACTACACAGACAAATCAAAATTTTTTTTAAAGAAATGAATTCCAAACAAACAGCTAATGTCTTCTAAAAGAGTTAACGTCGTTTTAACCGTTATTGAACCTAAAATAAAACTTTAGGAGCATTTTTAATGGTTGTATCTTTAAAGATACAGTGTGCATTTAAGGGTTAATTAACAAATACAGTGGTTACGCGGTTTAACGAATGATTGTAAAATCGAAAAATTCGTTAAATCGCGAATATATTTTACTAACAAAATATACCTTAAAAGATTTATTTTAAAGTCTACATTTTTACTTTTTAACGTTAAAACACAATTTAGTTATCTAATAACAACAAAAGTGAACATTAAAAAAATAGCAAAATTAAAATTCTTAAAAAATTCAAATAACAGTTTTTTTTTTACAAATTACAAAGAGTATACTATGATGTCAAATACTAGAGATTAGGTCTTTGATTGCAACTGTTATAAACTGTTTATAATGTTAAATCGACTTAACGTCGACTCTATATTAGAGAAATTTGTATCAAGGCAAACGTCAAATTTTTGTTTAAGTTGCAGATTATTTTTTATCTCTGTCAATTATAGGGGATGTGATAATAAACCATACAAAAAGTACCAACAACAATCAAGATGCCGTCTTTTTCTAAGCATTATCAAAACAAAGTTGTCAGAGCTCGAGCGCTGACAATTTTCTTTTAACGCTACAATAACATTGACAAATACAGTATACATTAGAGAAATATTTATCATAATAAAATTTTGACATTTGTCTTGATAAAAATTCGTCTAATGTAGACTCGAAGTATTATGTAATTCTTAATTAAATTGACATTAAGCGGATTTTTCAGCATAAACGCATCAAATATGTATAAAGGTACATGATAAAATGACATTGCACAAGATACAAATGAAATCATATTTAAAAAGTAAAAAAATAGCAGCTTTGTAACGTATATTTACTTTGTTTTTTACTGTTTTTTTATTTATTATTATTATTTTGACTTTATTGAATCCTTTATAAAATAATTATTTACAATGATTATTTATTATGAGGATTTACTTAAAAGTAATATCACAGTATTAAGGAAAAGTTTTTAAAAAAACCTTCTACATACTTAAGAACGTTATAAGAGATTTTAAAAACAACCACTAAATATCACTCTTTAGTAAAAAAAAGTTTATTAGTGATGGTTTAGCAAATTTCTTATTATTTCATAGGTAGACGTTCTGCATCTGTCATTAAATGACAGAGTCAGTTCCCTTGCAAATGAGTTAAACATTTTATGGTTAAAGTTTCTATGCAGTAGGTCAGCAGAATATCTGGGATGTAGGTTACGGATTATTTTCAGATTTTTGTTTTGTATTATTTGCAGTTTTCTCGTGTAAGTTTTGGCAGCTTTATGAAACCAGACTTGGCAACCATACGTCAAAATTGGGTGAATACACATTTTATAAATAAGAATCTTGTTTTTTACATTAAGTTTTGATCTTCTGTTGAGTAAGGGGTAAAGTGCACGACCACTGTTACAAATTATTTTTTTTTTAAATTTAATTTTTTGAATTTAAAGTTTAATCGTTGTGTGTTTATCATATGAAATGTACTTATGAATGTGTCAACCCTATGTTGATCTCGTTTTGTCGGTAATATGTTAACTCTATGTTAATCCAGTTTTTATTTAACGAATAGTTAAGTTTTTTTTATGAATATTTAACTACGATTTTTTTGGTTCTATCGGACATTTTGTGAACACAGTAGTAGAGAAGATTTCGTAATAAAAGGGATAGAATTAAGTGAGTTAAATTTTCTAACGTCGTTGTAGATTATATTGAATTTATGTATTTTATTTTAGATAATAAAACAATTATTAATTATCAAATACATCGTATTGCATCGTTTTATTATATCTATCCGTTGCCGTGTTACTGCTGTAATATTGAAATTTCAGTTGCCGCCGCAACATTTTTTATTATTTAATTTGAAATTATCGTTTAATCTCCGGATTAAGCACCGAATCGTTGGAAAGCTGTAGCGAGAGTGAAGACACGATGATAGAGCAACCATCTACATCAGAGTTAAAGGAGGAAATCATACAGCTTAAGGCCTCGTTGAGGATTTTAATGGAAAGATGTCACGTTTCCCCTTCGTCTACACAAACTTATCAGCCAACTGATTCGTATATGCTACCTAGTACAACAGCTACACACCCTGCCGTAGCGAACTGTCATATTAGTATGCCCCTAGCATCATTGGCGCTGATGCAACAACCATTTAATTTATGTGAGTATAAAACGCCCTATATGAACTATGTTCCTAATACAGACGCACAACCGTTCCTTTAACTTCATCGTTACAAACAACCACCTTCGTACAACCTCAGACTACACAAATGCAGCCCCACGAATGACGACAGCTATTTCGTCAAATTATTTGCCCCCGATTTCGCAAAATATTGGTGCACCTCTTTCTGCATCACGATTAGCAGAAGGACAGGTACATCACGAACTTCGCAAACTGCATGATTTGCCGGAATTCTCCGGTCAGCCAGAACACTGGCCCATGTTTAACGTTGCATATAATGAGATAACAAGAATCTATAATTATACGAATTTGGAAAATTTATTGAGACTTCAGAAAGCATTGAAAGGAGATGCTAAATCAAAGGTAGAAACGTTTTTGATTCATCCAGACAGCGTCAGCCAGGTTATGAGCACATTGGAGTTTCATTATGGTCGCCCGCAGGTACTTATACGAAGCCAAATTGCCAAAGTCCGTGCATTCCCTTCAATAACTGCAAGAAAGATGCATGAGGTTGTGAATTTCAGTATCATGGTGTCAAACCTTACAGTTTTTTTTTTTTTTTTGAAAATGCCGGTGCGACCCCACATTTGTCAAATCCTACTCTGATTGACGAACTTGTCAACAAGCTACTGCCAGCAAAAAGGGAGGAATGGACACGATACTCTGTGCAAACACTCGGCCAGTATCCCAGTGTACGTCAATTCAGTACATGGTTGTAGGAAATCGCAACTTACATTGCTCTCGCTACTGAGACCGAAGGGTTTGATATGTACTGCAGCAAGAAAGAGAAAATTAATCCATCATATATAATAACCACGGTGAATAATTTAACCAGATGCCTTATATGTCAACAGAAACATAAGCTGTACCAATGTAGTAATTTTAAAGAGTGGACGACGGCTGACAGATAGAAGTTTGTGAAGAATAATAACCTCCACTTCTCCTGTCTACGTACTGGTCACAATTCTGTGAAGTGTAAAATTCGACGACAGTGTGGTTTGTCCAAGTGCACCAAGTACCATAACAGATTACTCCACGAGGAAATTAGGGACAATAGCTGTGCTAGTGGGAATGTAAATGAAAATTTAACACCTGATAGTACGAGTGAAACATCGATTAGTGATGGTATAGGAACGATAAATGTTGAACATGCAAATAGTGTTGTCAATGCAATTACTGATAACTTATTGGATAAAGAAACGCTATTTAAATTTTTACTTGTTGAATTAAAGGGACCAAAGGGTTCGGCTCGGGTTATGGCCTTTATTGATGAAGGTTCTAAGATTTCACTCTTGGAGGAGGAGGTCGCAAGACAATTGGGTTTGACTGGTACATCAAGCAACTTGTGCCTTGGTTGAATTGGAGGAAAAACAACGAATGAATTGTCAAGAGAGGTGAACATGGAAATATGTGGTATTGGTAACAACGGTAGGTGGTTTGACATGAGAAATGTATGGACTACTGGTAATTTACAACTGCCACCACAAACCTTACATTTTGAAAGTTTTAGAAATAAATTTCCCAATTTAAATGGAATAAAAGTGGAGAATTATGTTGGAGCCACGCCAAAATTACAAATTGGTTTACCCCATATACGACTTGTTCGACCATTCAACGTAATTAATTTGGATGATAGTTTTGCGATACATCAAACTAGTTTGGGGAATATTTTGTTCGGATCAAACGAGAATTCAACAGATGCAACTGTATGTAGGATTGATGTGGAATTTTTGGATGGCATTCAACGACAGATTGCTGAATATTTTACAGTCGAGAATTTTGGTGTGCAGAATATGAAGTTAGTGATTTCGCATGAGGATGAGAGGGCAGAGAAAATACTTCAGCATACTACAAAGAAAATTGATCTTCAGTATGAAACTGGCCTCATATGGAGGCAGGATGAATTTGATTATGTCGATAGCTATACTAATGCCTTGAAACGTCTTCATACTTTGGAGATCAGTGGCTTTCTCAGCTGTTACTTATTGGCGAATAAGCAGTACAAGTATGGTAGATATAGCCTTTGTTGCTGGGAAAACAAGATGCGCCCCCATAAAGCCACTATCAATTCCGCGTCTTGAGCTTCAAGCCGCAGTACTTGGTGTAAGGCGAGTCATGATATTAAGCCAAGGGATGTAATTTTTTGGTCTGATTCCAAGACCGTGATCAAGTGGATACAGTCTGATTGCAGAATATACAAACAGTTTGTTGCTCATCGAATATCTGAGATATTAGAAAATTCTGCAGTAGATCAATGGCTCACAGAATCCAGCGGATGAAGCAACGAGACTTCATCGAGCAACATCAACAAAATCTTGCTGGCTTAAAGGTCCTGATTTTCTGAAATCAAAATTGCCGCATGATTTAATACATTATTTTTTTATTTACATTATTTTATTTAAGTTTATATACACACTACATGACGTCACATTTATTCCATTTAATAAGTTTTAAAGTTTTTATAAATTACTTAGAGTAATGAGTTGGGTATTTCGAGCAATTATGGTCTTCAAAACACGAGTCAAGGAAGGTGACAAAGCTTTGCGGAAGAATATACCCTATTAAAACTTAATAAACCTGTTCCAAAACCGAGTTCCATTTATAAACTTACACCTTATTTGAGTGATGATGGACTGATACGGCTATCTGGACGTATCAGCAGATCCAATTTTGTTTCCGATTATACAAGGGAACCTATAATTTTACCCAAAGTTCACGTATTGACAAACCTAATAATAATGCAGTACTACAAGGATTTTAAACACCAAAATCAAGAATCAATTTGTGCTGCTATTCGTTTAAAATTTTGGATTCCTGGACTTCGGCAATTGATAAGATCTGCTAAAGCAAAATGTCAGTTATGTAAGAACATGAGTGCAGCTCCACAGCCCCCTTTGATGGGCCAACATCCGATTGATCGGCTATCACCATATGTCAGACCATTTTCGTATACTGGCGTTGATTACATCAAAAAAAGGTGGGTCGCCATATTCACATGTCTCACTGTAAGGGCAATTCATCTGGAAATAGCTAAAGATCTTTCAACAGACGCAGTAATACTATGTATACGGAATTTCATTAATCGTAGGGGATTGCCAGTGCGTTTGCGGAGCGATAGGGGTACCAACTTCATCGGGGCGAGTAACGAAAACTTTATCTATGACAATACGAGAATAGCTGATGAATGTAGCCGTTGTGGCATCGAATGGTTGTTTAATACTCCATCAAACTCTTCAGCTGGAGGAGTTTGGGAACGGATAGTGCGTACGGTGAAAAGAGTACTATATTTTACTCTAAAGGAAAAATCCCCTCAGGTTGAAACTTTAAATAGCCTGTTGATAGAAGCAGAGAATTTGGTTTATTCTCGACCATTAACACACATTTCAATAGATAGCGCAGATAATGAACCTTTAACTCTCAACCATATCATATTAGGCTGTCCAAATATAGTTCAAACTCCAGCAGTGCCTGAAAAAATGTGCTTAAGGAAACAGTGGCACATATTGCAACAACTGAAGCAAACATTTTGGAAGAGATGGGTACTGGAGTACCTACCAGAACTGACACGTCGAACAAAATGGCATCTACCAGTAAAGCCAATCAAAGTGGGAGATATAGTTATCATCTGTGACGAGAATGAGGCACGAGGTCAATGGAAACAAGGTGTGGTTGAGGAGGTATTTTTGGCGGCGGATGGGCAAGTTCGCTCGGCGGTGGTTAGGACATCTGTGGGCAAGTTGAGAAGGCCTTCATCAAAGTTGGCTGTACTCGATGTTGGTGGTGAGTCTCCCGGATCAACTCACGGGCGGCGGAATGTTACAAATTAGTTTTTTTTAATTTAATTTTTTGAATTTTAACTGAATTTAAAGTTTAATCGTTGTGCGTTTATCATATGAAATGTACCTATGAATGTGTCAACCCTATGTTGATCTCGTTTTGTCGGTAATATGTTAACTCTATGTTAATCCAGTTTTTATGAATATTTAACTACGATTTTTTTTTTTGTTCTATCGGAGATTTTGTGAACACAGTAGTGGAGAAGATTTCGTAATAAAATGGGATAGAATTAAGTGAGTTAAATTTTCTAACGTCGTTTTAGATTATATTGAATTTATGTATTTTATTTTAGATAATAAAACAATTATTAATTATCAAATACATCGTATTGCATCGTTTTATTATATCTATCCGTTGTCGTGTTACTGCTGTAATATTGAAATTTCAGTTGCCGCCGCAACAACCACATTTGATTGCTTTTTCACATATATATTGTATGAGATGTTTAAATGAAAGTTTCTTATCTAAACTAATTCCTAGATATTTAATGCTATCTCGCAGTGGGATAAAAACTCCCCTAGAATATAAATGTTTTGTAGGAATACGTTTCAGTGACCTATTATAAGTAAATATAATAGCTTGCGTTTTGCAAACATTTACTTTTATCTTCCATCTATCAAAGTATTTGTGGCTGTATTTTAAACCATCTTCCATCTTTTTGATTATTGCATTAGAAACTTTACCGCAGCCGATAAAAGCACTATCGTCTGCGTAAAAAACTACTTCCTGATTGCTGCGAATAGTAATATCAGAAATATAAATTGAGTAAAGAGTTGGCGATAATACCGACCCTTGAGGCAAGCCTGCATGTTATCAATAGATACTAAAAATGAGCGTTGATCTAAAAAACTTTTTATTATCTTTTGCAGGTACGTTTGATAATTAAAGAAATTTAGTTTAAAAACTAGGCCTTCATGCCATATTGAATCGAAGGCTTTTTCAGTGTCAAGACAAATAACTCCAGTACTCTTACGATTTCTTTTGTTTGTTTCAAGAAAATTAACGACTCTTTTTAGTTGATGTACTGTAGAGTGTTCCTTACGGAATCCAAACTATTCACGGTTAATAATATTGTTTTGATTGGAGAAGTCTAAAATTCTCTTATTAATTATTTTTTCAAATACTTTATCTAATAGACTTAGAATGCTAATTGGTCTATAGCTAATTTATTTAGGATCCTTCCCTGTTTTAGGAATTGCTTTTTTAAAAATCATTGGAAAATATCCTTCTATAAAACAATAATTGAAAGGTTTACTTAAGGTTTCCAAAAAGCAATCGAGCATCCTTTTAAGGATAATGCTATTAATGCCATCTAAACCGGGGGCTTTATTATTTTTCAATAAAAGTGCAAACGAATTAACTTCGTCTAAGTTCTACGTTAGATCTGTCAAGAATAGTATCGTTAAGATCATGAATGAATCTTGAAACAGTGATGGTGTGAGAATTACCAAATACGTCTGCTATTGAATTGGCGTTTTCCGTGCCAGTTTTTAAAACTTCACCATTAACATGAAGATCAGTAAATGATTTATTGCTGTTTTTAAGGACTTTTGTTAACTTCCAAAATTTTTTAGAGCCCGGAGGCAAATTTTAATATATTTTGACCAGGATTCATTTCGGTCTTTGTTAAGATGGAAATCAATAAGATTATTTAATAGGTTCAAAATACATTTTAATTGATTTTTATAGTTTAAATCCCTACATCTTTGGAATTTACGTCTAAATTTATTTCTCTGACTAATTAACATTTTACTTACATCAGAGATTTCACGGTGCAAAGAATTTTTACGACCGACAGGTATTTTCTTAAAAGCTTCTTTAACTATAGATATTAATTTATTCAAATAACACTCTATATTACCTGAATTAGAAACAGGTTGATCAATGTTCTGACACCTAATTTCATTGTCCACCCAGTTTCTGATTGCTGACCAGTCTGCACAATGATACAAGGGAACTGAATATGTCATACTTTGAATATGACCAGAAATAATACAAGTTATTGGTACATGGTCCGACTGTAAAACATTTGGATGTGTCTCAAGGTTTGATAAAAAGGAGACATGAGTTCGTTAAAATAATGTCTACTGTAGATGTTTGTACAGGGTTGATATTTTGACCAAAGCGAGTATAATTATTTGGGTAATATATGTAGTGGCTCGATTGAAGGCAGTGGCTGAAGAGCTCCTTACCGGCCGAATTACTCGATACACAATTCCAGTGAGTATGTTGGGCATTCAGATCATAGATAATATTCGTAATAATCGCTTATATTTATTAAATATTGTTTATTTTTGAAAAATTTTGAAAAACTGATTTGTAAAGCCTTTTAAATGATTTATTCAGGAGTGAAAGCTCGATATATATTTCATACATTTCATAAGAAATAATTGCGAAAATATTATGCTAATATGCTTTTTTATGCAGTTAAAAAAAGTCGTTTAAAAAATTAAATTTTTTTCTTAAAATCTGCACTCCAGCATTCGTTTATAGCTGGGCGCACAGTGGTTCCAAAACGCTTTTTTTTGGAAATAATTAGGTAACTAAAGAACCGTTAGAGGTATCTTAATAAAATTTCACATGGTCAGAGCTAAGGTGTTTTCTGAAGGAGTACAGGCCCCTAGCGGATCAGGGGGGAAGTGGGTGGCCCTCCAAAGTTGCCCATCTCAGGTATGTAATTTTTTTTTTTTTGAAAAATTGATAAAAATTCATTTATGATATGACAGAAAAGAAATTTTATATATAGATAGTCCTTGTAAATCTCTACAATTCAAAAGTTCCACAAAATTATTTAAAAAACACGTTGAAACGTTGAAATTTTGTGTAACTTTTGAACCGTTCAAAATATTTCAATGAAATTTCACACAAATTTTTCTAAGGTGTTTCCAATTGTTTTCTGGGAGCACAAGTTTCTAGCTGGTCTGTGGACAGGAGGAGAAGCTCCGAAAGTGGCCAACTCCTTTAATTATTTAATATATAATATCCGAGGTTACCCATTTCGGAGGTCCTCCTCCCTGCCAGCTAGAAACTTGCGCTCCTCCAAAACAGATGGAAAATACCTCAGTAAATTTGTGAAATTTCATTGATGTATATTTATCCGTTCAAAAGTTGCACAAAATTATTTTAAAAAACACGTTGAAACTGTGCACTTATAGAATTTAATAGAATTAATAGAATTTAAGGAAAATGTGCACATTTCGCTGAAGGGGGCCAAGTTTAAGTTAGTTTTTAAACGATTGTGTAAAGTATTTATGCAAGTATTTGGAGTCATTGGAAAGGTTATTACTTGAAAAATAATATATAAATTATACAATATTAAAAAAAAAAACGAAAAAAATTGGGTATTTAGTGCTATTTTTGAAAAAATTTAATATTTGAACTTAAATAAAATCTACATTAATTGAGCTATCATTGTGAAATTTGAAAAGAAGAGAATAAATAGATTTCCATTTTCTTACTCTGAAACACCCAAAATTCCAGATCGGGGAAAGCTTGTTTCAAAATTGACTTTTTTCATTGAAATGGTCACCCTGTCGTTATATGGGGCCTCCGTCAGAAAATACTTTTCGGGTGTATACCTTACATATAGAGCTAAAAAATCAAAATAATTTTAAGTCGATCCCAGCTTTGTTATTTGAGAACATAACAAACAAAGAAAAAAAAATTTTTTCCAAAATTTATAAAATTTGGATAGGGCTTGTGGGCAGACCTTTATCCCAAACTCCTCCGGATTTACTTTACACACATTTACATTAAGATTTCTTTTGAAAACATTAAAAAAGTGATAAATCGCAGAACAAGGAACTAATTTTATCACTGAATAAATATTGCCACCTTTTTGGAAAAAAGTCCAAAAAATTTAAAATTTTTTAAAGTTCCAACTTTAGATCAATATAACTTTTTAACGGATTTATATATTTATATGATTTTTGCAGCAATATTATTTAGAATTTAGCAAATATTTTAGAAAAATTTTAGGGTTAATATTAAGCCCGCCAAGTTAAAAAAAAAAAAAACTAAAAAAAGCGAGGCTAAAAATGCGGTAAAAATTTATTTCGGCCCGAATATCTCTTAAACTAAAAGAGATAACCTACATATGTAAGTATTTTTTGTAGAGATTTACAAGGACAATCTATATATAAAATTTCTTTTCAGTCATATCATAAATGAATTTTTGGCGATTTTTCAAAAAAATTACATACCCGAGATGGGCAACTTTGGAGGGCCACCCACTTCCCCCCTGATCAGCTAGGGGCCTGTACTCTTACAAATCAACTCGAAAACAGCTCTGACCATATGAAATTTTATTGAGATACCTCTAACGGTTCTTTAGTTACTGAACTATTTCCAAAAAAATTACTCATTATATTTCTTGAGTAAATATCGTCAATAAGTTAAAAAAACTCGCGTGATATTTTTTTTATTAATCGATAAAAATTTAACTTTTTTCTAAAATTTACCATTTTCGACTAACGCTTAATGTAAATGTGTGTAAAGTAAATCCGGAGAAGTCTTATCTTTTGAAATATATAAAGAAAAAAAAACTTTGAGAAAAAATTTAAAGAATTGAAATATATTTTTGTTAACAAAATGTAATTTTTCATGCTAATTTCAGAGTGCCGACTTTGAATATTTTTCAGGTATAGACGAATTGAGATAATCCAAAAATTCGTTCAGCATATTATTTTGGAATATATAAAAAATTTTTACCTCATGTACCTAAGGATTTATTCCCGAAAAACTAAAGAAAATTGAGGCAAAAAATCAAAATTCAAGTGTAAATATTTTTTTAACTGTAAGAGATAACTTAGGCGAGTAAGCTTAGTTTTTATTTATCTTGCCAAGCAGTTTACAGAAATATAAAAAAAAAAAAAAACGGACTTCATTTGTATAAGTTACGATTTTTTTAAACTTTTACATACTCGAGATAGTCAACTTTGACAACCTGTAGCTTATATCGTGTTATCACAGGGATAAGCTACAGTCCTCCTTAATCTTAGGTCCTCCTCTACAACTCTTCCATACATTTCAATTTGATCTGAGCAGTAGTTTAGGAGATACAGATTTATTACCAAAAAATTTGAGTTTGGCCCCACTGTGCGAAGCTCAAATTTATTTAGTATTATTTTAAATATCATTAATGAAGGTAGATCGCATATCTTTTTTCTTTTTGATTAAATTTCAGACTCTTTTGTAATAGCATTGTATTAGAGAGAGAGCATATTTATCTATTAGCATACTCGCTTCTTTTTGGAACATAAAAAACGTGAATGTCTAATTTGCACTACCTATTACCTAGAAAAATTATATAACCTAAAAACTCCTCGGAGAAGCGAATTGTCTTTGATCACCAATGGGTTAAAATTGTGACGTACATAGATATCAACTTACTTAATTTTAAAACTTATATAGAATTATTTATGCAAATTAACAAAAACACAGATATTTTTTCTTCGAAATTTTAATAAATTCTACGTTCACACCAACTCAGGCCGATTACACTATGTACACTATTTCTGGGGGTTAAATATCTCCCATGCCAAATGAAAGCACTAGATCAGTATATATTTAAATCCCCCAAACATTTGGGGCTGGTAGGCCAAACATTTTATATATCACCAATTGAAAGATACATTTTTCTTATGATAAAATGATTTCAAAAACCGCATAAATTCAATTTCTAATTATCAACTTGGTTCCACATTTTATTTTCTTTTGAATAAGACAACATGACTGTTCTTAATATTTCCACATACATTGGGACATCCATGTTACCTTTTATCCAAAATATGGACTGAGCTATGATATGAAACGCATCCCTAAATATTTATTTTCCCACCACCTTACTTGACTGACTTCAAAACAAATTTTGGGTCACATTATTTGTAATTTGGTCCTCTCCATATCGTCACCGAAAATGCAAAACAACGTAACATCAAAATGGAAATATAGTTTATTTTTCCAAAATACGTGTGATCAAAAACTTTCAGATTTGTAGCTCAAAAAATCACATTAAAAAAAAAAATAATCTTTTTTTTACGAATTTAGATTGCAAATTATTAAAAATATAACAGCTATTAATATTTTGGAGTAAAAGTTATCACAAATATTTTGAATTATAATTTTTCTAAAATTTATATTGATGTTATGTCTTTTTCAGAAAATTAAAAACGTAAACAAGATTTAATTTTTCTACTATAGTAGCTCTTATTTATTATAAATATCAACTACTAGCAGACGCCATATTAAAAAATATATTCACTGTTTAACATTTCGTATTCCATTACTACTACAAACTGCTGCAATATTTTCATGTTGTATACTAAAAATTGCAGCGTTTGTTTACAATTTATGGCAACATACTTAAACAGTATTCAACTTGCATGTCAAATATAAAAAGTACAACCTCGTGCTGTAGTTGCGCTCGCACAATTTTGCCGAAAACATATTACACACCAGTCTGTGTTTTCTTTGTTATGCTGGATATTCTATTCTATTTGAAAATTTGCGCTTTGATTTTTCTGCTATAGTAGGCAATTTAGCAGTGTTTTTTTTTTTTTTTTTTAATTTCGATGCTTTGTGTGTAAGAATAAAACACATAAGGGTGGAAATGTAGCGTAATGTAGTTAGTGTGTATATTCGTATGTATTTTTATGTTTTTAACTTTCATACAAGAATGTCTAGCAGCAATGGAATTGTCAACAAAAAGTCTGCTAAACATTATACTGTAGCAGCAAAATCAAAACGAAAATAAATAATACTGCGCAATATGGTTTCAACACAATTGTGCGTGCGCAACTTTACAGAAATATATTTTACTTCGTATGCAATGGTTTGTTTTTGCTGCTGCAAATTGCAGAGATGATTGACAATTTTAGTAGTATAACGAAGTTATAGTGTGAATATTTCTAGTTGTTGAGTATTGTATAAATGAAACATTTGTATATTTATTGCACAGTCGTAAGTGAAAAATTTTTTGCTGGAACTGAATATTTAAACCTTGAACGTAAACTACATAACTTAAAAAATATTTAATGACAAGAAAAATATTCATCATCAATAGGCGAAATTTAAGGATGTAATAACCAAAAAATCTTGTTTGTAGGACAATTTGTTTTGATTTTAGAATGTTTTCTGTTACAGAAATATATTACAGAAATATATTTTACATCGTATGCAATGGTTTGTTTTTGCTGCTGCAAATTGCAGAGATGATTGACAATTTTAGTAGTATAACGAAGTTATAGTGTGAATATTTCTAGTTGTTGAGTATTGTATAAATGAAACATTTGTATATTTATTGCACAGTCGTAAGTGAAAAATTTTTTGCTGGAACTGAATATTTAAACCTTGAACGTAAACTACATAACTTAAAAAATATTTAATGACAAGAAAAATATTCATCATCAATAGGCGAAATTTAAGGATGTAATAACCAAAAAATCTTGTTTGTAGGACAATTTGTTTTGATTTTAGAATGTTTTCTGTACCTCCTGTTATGAAGTGATGTGTTGGGGCATCGATCCAAAATATGTAAAAATACAAAATAAAACAGATTCAAATTTTAGTATAGACGTAGATCTCTTTTTATTTTGCAATCAATTGTTACCTCGTAGAAGGAATACCTTTTGAAAGTTTTATATGTATGATAATTAAGTTGCACGCGTGCTTCAATCGAAGATAATATAGAGAGTGATAATCAGGGAAACCACAAATATGCAATTGCATGTTTTTTCCTGGATGTTTAATAAAGCCATCGATAAAATATTTATCCGATTCAGAACAAATAAATAATTTTGGCATCGATTTGTTAGTGTATATTTTTGCATATTTTACCCTTAACGGCATATTTTTGCATTTGGCGATTTTTAGTGCATATTTATGGCATATTTTTCCCTTTTAGAGCATATTTTGACATTATAAAATGTTTTTTAAATTTGATTTTATAAAAAAAGAAAACAAAAGAAAGAAAAAAAAATTAACTAATGGATACCATTTTATCGTTGAGAATCCTGTCTTGTAGCAACAATAAAAAAAATATTTTTTTAATGAAAGCATTTCGAACCCTAACCGCGAAAATCTCGTAAGTGCAGTAAACATTTTTGTGATTGTTTACACATTGTTATATGTATGAAGAGGCTGAAAATCTGAAATGACACTTGATTTCTGAACTATTAATAGTGTTAGAATTAGATGGGTAAGGAAATAGAAGATCAATAACGTTTTTATGAGATACAATAAAAAAAATGGAGAATTTCGACACGGTTGGTCAATTTCAGTTTTGCCTTATTTTATAAGCTTGAAATCATAGATTATAACATAGATATGAAGCTAAAAAAAAACTCAATTGAAAAAAATTACTCAAATTTGTTATTAACATATTCTTAGACTTAGGTTTTTTGAACAACCGGTTTCTGAAAACGGATCTTCATATCTATGTTATAATCTATGGTTAAAATATTAATAAAACCCTTTGTTTTAATGAAAGACATAATTTTGTTAAAAAATTATAAAAAATTTTCGTTTTTAAGTGCATATTTTCGCATATTTTAGTTTGGTGGCAAACAATATTTAGGCCACCGTTAACGGTTTACTCTTTAGTATAAATGTCAAAATACTTCCAATAAAGTTGCAAAAAAAGGAAGCAAGAATAAATTTCAACGTTGTTAAAAATAGTATATTTGATTGTTAGCAAAAAGGAGCTACCAACGAATCCAACTTAAACATGATGTTACGCTGTTTTGCATTTTCGTTGACGTTATATTCTTGTCCCATGCATCCCATATATACAATAAGAATAAAGAATTACTTTCTCACCTGTGCAGAGAATGTTGCGCCATTTCGTATGGGGCCAGACCTGTTTTATCTTAGTGGACGTCACAAACGACTTCACTGTAAGTACAGTACACGACTATATAATTTACTTAAAAGCCAAATGAATCCAAAATATTAAAACAATAATATTATTTTCCGATGTTTAACATTTTGCTACTATTATTTTGCACAGGCAAAAAACCACACGGCTTAAGTAAAATAAGGATAACTTCCGAAGATGCATAGAAAAAGACAAATATTTCTTTTTTTTATAATTATTATTCATGTTTAGGACTTTTATATAAACAAATTGTTTTTAAATTCCTTGTCTAGGAATTAGCAGTAACAAAAATTCCAAAGTAAGGAGTGCGATCGAAAAAATCTTAACACACGTTTTGCCTCATAACTTTTATCCGAAGCAATATTTAATTTTTTTTTTTTTTTGATCTAGTTATCATTGCAAAATATGTCAGTTATTATTTTTAATGACAACCATGTTGATTTGTTGTGTCTTTGATCGAAATGAGTGACGAAAATGATGTAAATGCTACAAATTATTAAAAAATTTCCAAAAAATCCAAATAGGTCCTACAAATAATTGGCCAAAGAATTAAATTTCTGCCGTCCAACTGTTTCAAATGTTATTAAACAGTATCAGGAAAATTTGACCATTGATAGGAAACCTGGTTCGGAAAGAAAAAAAAGGTCCACATGATATTGGGAAGGCCAGAAAATTGAAAGCATAGTGAAAAGAACTCCAAACACATCTGGTAGAAAAGCAGCCCGGTTAGCTCAGTGCTTTGACTATTTGGTGCAAAAAGTTAAAGCTAATGCAAATTGAAAACATATAAAGTCCAAAAAGTTCCAAACAGGAATGGTCTGTGGACAGAAGTAGAACCTCCGAAACTGTTCAACACCTTTAATTATTTCTTATATAATATCTGAGGTTACGAATTTTGCAGGTCCTCCCCCCTGCTCACAGAGCAGCTAGAAACTTATTCTCCTCCAAAAAAGAGTAGAAAATACCTCAGTAATAACTATGTGAAATTTCATTGAAATATATTTATCCATTCAAAAGTTACAGAAAATTATTTAAAAAACATGTTGAAACAGCTGTGCACTTATGTATATAGAATGCTGCAGCACACATTTACTATAGAAATTAAGGAAAATATGCACATTTCGCTGAAGGGGGTCAAGTTTTAGTTAGTTTCTAAACGATTATGTAAAGTATTTATGCAAGTATTTGGTGTCATTGGAAAGGTTATTACTTGAAAAATAATAATATATAAATAATAAAGTATTCAAACTAAATTTTTTCATTAAATTTTCAAAAAACGAAAAAATTTTGTATTTAGTGTTATTTTTCGAAAAAAAAAAAAAAAAAATTAATATTTGAACTTACATTAAGATTTCTTTTGAAAACATTAAAAAAGTGATAAAGCTCACAACAAAAAACTAATTTTATCACTGAATAAATATTGCCACCTTTTTGGAAAAAAGTCCAAAAAATTTAAAATTTTTTTAAAGTTCCAACTTTAGATTAATATAACTTTTTAACGGTTTCTTATAATTATATGATTCTTGCATATATTTTAGAAAAATTTTAGGGGCAATATTAAGCCCGCCAAGTTAAAAAAAAAAAAACTAAAAAAACACGAGGCTAAAAAAGAGGTAAAAATTTATTTCGACCCGAATATCTCTTAAACTAAAGGAGATAACTTACACATGTAAGCTTATTTTTTGTAGAGATTTACAAGGACTATCTATATGAAAAATTTCTTTTCTGTCATATCATAAATGAAATTTTGGCAATTTTTTTTTTAAATGACAGGGCCACCCACTTCCCCCTGACCTGCTAGGGGTCTGTACTCCTCCAAATCAACTCGAAAACATGATTGAATTTAATATATGTTAAGATTTTTCGAACGCACTCCTTATGTGGTAATGCTACTATTATTTTGCACATCTGTATATCGAAGATAAATTTGGACGAATATGTCTTAACATGGCACAGTGTCACATTTGGCATTTTTAGAACGACAAAAATCAAGTTTTGTAAATATTGGTCTGAAATTGTATATTCTGTTAGTAGATAAGGTCATAAACATACCCACTAAAAATGGGAGGGTAGAATGACTGCCATTCCCATACTGAAAAAATTATTTTATTCGTATGAATTTCAGACATATTTTTGTAAATTTTATTAAAATAAAGAATATTTTAAAAGTAGGCGTGACAAGATCTAATCACACCAATCTTAGTGTAACATTTGCATAACAAATTTTCAGCCATTACCTTAAAATATTTAAATAATTCTTAAAAAATTGCTAAAATGAGGTACCGTACATTTTATTCTAATATTTTAAAAGATCGCAAAAAGTCGCAGCCAAAATTCTCAAATATAATTTTATAGATGTTATTTTATATAACAATCGTATTTTTGAATTGGAACTCGTTGGAACTTTTTAGTTCCAGTCCATAATAAATATATTTTCCCAAAAAATATATTTTTTAATATTATGATTTCTTTTAAGTAAAAACAATATTTTCAGTATTGACTTTTTAACGTAGCAAATTATAATGAAATAATTTGGATACATTTATTATTACATACCAAAAAAATTGTATCAATATCTGCCGTATTTGCCGAGATATACGAAGTTAAAGTTAACATACTTCTTTTCAAAAGTTATATATAAAATTAAAATGTTTTTAAAAGTTGCAATTTTGAAAATCCATAATTCGCGCTATGGGCACTTTCCAATACTTCAAGTATTTTTTCCATAATATATGACATGTTTACTAATAAATGCGAAAAGAATTACTTCAATTAATAAGCTTTTATTTGCCTATTTTTGTCGTTCTAATTTGGATAAATGTGACACTGTGCATGGGTAAGACGTCCGAAACAAAGTGCACCACAAAAGCCATATAGCATGCTGATCAAAATATATTGATATGGGATTGCTTTTCTTGTTCTGGCGTTAATTCAATTTTGTGAATCAAGGGAAATATGAATCGACATATCCTTCCCTATATTCTTAACAAAGCAATGCTACTATATACACCAAACATACCTCAAGAATATGAAAAGATTAGTTTTGAAAGTAAAATTTTAACTTCGTGGAGTGGCCTTCTTATACACTAAATCTGATAAGGAAGCTTTGGAGAATTATTCATGATGGCATTTTACTTCTTAAGTCACAAAAAAGGTAAATTATTGACAGAAACATGTAAGGCATTGGTTAACTGTATGACTCATAAGTATATAACACAAACGATATTTAACGAAATATGCAAAATATTCCTTCCATTAACGACTTTTGAGTTAGTATAACAAATTTTTTCAAATGAACATATTTATTTTTTTAACTAAGGACTGCGCACGAAAAAATTCCTGCATGCTCTTAGGCTTATAACTTTTGATGTGGTGAAAATTAAATAATTCTGTTAACTGGTTTACATTTTTCGGTATGCTCACTAGCTATGTGCTAAGTTTCATGGTTATAGCGAACTAGTTTTCTTTAAAATGGAAATTGAACAAAAAACACCTAATTGAAATTTTATATGAAATCTTACTTCAGTCATATAAAACAATTGCTAGGAAGGCAGTTTTGTCAAAAAATACAGTTTTTTGGGTCATAATATTATACAAAAAAGACATGGTCACTGAATGGAAAACAAGTAGTGGAAGAAAAATAGTATCTTCAGGCTGTAGGACTTAGACAAAATAGAAAAGATCTTCAGAGAAATTCCCCTCATCTCTGGAAGAAAAGTGCCACAAAAAGTTTATTGCTTTGAATTTTTATTAGAAAAGTTGAAGGGAAATCTAGCCTGAAGACGTATAAAGTACAAAAAAATCCTAATAGAAACGCAAAGCAAGAATTTGGAGGTGAAAAAATAACGTGAAAGTTTTTCAGACCAATTTTTCCATAATTATGATCAGGATATAATACACATTGAAACGTTTGTACAGTCTAACTTTTTTCAACTTCCTGGCCAGGAATTCTATGTACGCAGAAAAATATCGCGTATCAAAGAAATCAAAATTCCCAGGAAAGTTATTGTTTTGGGAAGTCATATGCATATGCGGAAAGAAAGCACTTCATTCATAAAAAATGGTTCCATTAGCACAGAAATATACGTGAATGAGTGACTTTGGAAAAGATTTCTCCCTTTCCTAAGAAAATAAAGTGTATCCACTTTTTTCTGGCCTGTTCTCGCTTCTTCTCATTACAGCAACAAAACAATGGAGAGATAATAAAGAAATTGTTAGTGTTTGTACCGAAAGATGCTAATCCATCAAATAAAAGATATTGGGCTCTAGTAAAAAATAATTTAAAGAACATTAAAAGCTTAGCTTAAAATGAAGCGGAGTTTAAAAATAAGTGCTTATTCGAGCAAAAAAATGACCGAAACACAATAAAACCTTTAATTGGAAGAATTTTGGAAAATATCAGATATTTTCTTAAAAAGCGACAGAAAATATTTATTTTTTTATGTTTAGAACTTGAACATAACAGTCATTAATAAAAATATAATATAAAAAAAATTAGCTTATTGGTTTAGTTTCTATAAGCAGATTTGCATGCACGGATTTTTTTGTGCGCAGTCCTTATATTCTCTTATTTAATCTAAACAAATGTTATGGTTTATCAAAAGCTGTCATATAACATTGTAACATAAACCATAAACTTCCTTAAACTTTTCGTATTTAATTTTTTATGAACACATTCACAGAAAAAAATATTTTCAATAATTTTTTAATGAAATTATTAAGTTTATATTGGAATTTAATTATATGATTTATTAATATAATTAATTTTCTAATTGCTTTACTGTTTTGTTTTTTAATAAATTGACAGCTGTTAATAAAATATAAAGAATAAATATTTGTCTATAGAAGTACAGAAATAAAATAAATTTTCAAAAATTTTCAGTTCATTGCATCTATTAAAGAAAAATAAGTAATAATAATATCAATTATTCTATTTATTGATATTATCATTTTGATGATTGGAGAAAAATCAATTAAACATTAATTAATATTACAAATTTCGTAATTGAAGTCCATTTTTACTTTTTTCTGTGTTTACCAAGTGAATTTGTTTATTTGCTCGTAACTGTATATTATAATTTCACTGCAGTAGATATATTTTTTAAATATGATATTTACTTCTTTGGTTTTGTTTTAATTATTTTGTAAATTTTTATTAATGTAAAACTACCAAGTAGTTTAGAACAAAATATTGTCCCCTACTGGTTTGTGAAAACAAAGAAATTTCCACTCAGGTTTTCCAAAATTTAACTGAGAGAAAACTGAAGATTGCAAGAGTTTGCCGAAAAATACACGAAATACACTACTAATACAAAATTTTAAATAAAGTTTTTAAAATACATCTCCTAGGCTTCAATTCTATTACACTACATTGTTATATATTTTTCTCATTTTTCTCAAGTTTATTGGGCTTGATGATTCAAAAAGTGAACTAAAGAATAAAAATGGCGTGATTGCAAAATTTTTTTAATTTTGTGATCCCGCTAAAATTTTGTGTAAAGGCAGCTTTAGAGTTACTTAATCTGAAATAGAAATCCAAATTTAAACAAGTGCGAATGTTATATTCGTCCGAATCTACACGCAGAGAAAAAACATGGTTACAGCATGATCACCACAACTATTCAATGATTATATAGCCGTTTTCTCGTTGATTTAAATATACTGTGATCATCATAGCAACGTTTATGATTCTGTTTTATCATTTAATGATTACCCACGATCAAAATTTTAATATGGTTCACTGAATTATAATATGTTTTTAAATATGTTTATATGAATAAATACAATCATTTAGTCAATTCTACAATTATTTAGTTAATTCTATAATCATTAAGTTAATTTTACAAATTTAGTCAATTCTACAACCATTTAGCTAATATTTTTATTTGATTTTAAGTCATATTTTGTTTTGCACAACTGTTGAATGTTTGTATTTGAAAATGTTTATGTTTTTCTCAAATATAAAATATTTGTTTTGGACTATAATTTGATTTCACACAACTATTGTATTTTTATGCACAACTGTTGAATGTTTGTTTCTGAATATGTTTATGTTTTCCATATTTATTTTCTACATAACTATTGAATACACATTTTTGTGTATAAGTTCAGTAGTTTGTTAGAAGGCAAACGGTATAGCTGTGTGTTTTTAGAAAAGTGTTAAATTTATTTGTGTTCTAAGTTTAAAAAATTGTGAAATAAAACCACAAAATAAAAAAAATAATTGAAAAATATGTCCTTTTCTGAGATATGCAGGAATGGTTTTCCATATTGAATGTATGAAAATGACGTTCCATTATTTCGTCATATAAACCACATATATTGCTCTAATGAATCTTACTATCTTTGCGGTCAAAGGCTTTCAAACCATACATTTAACCCACATTTTCAAGCCTTTCAGCAGGATTATGAGGATTTTTGTTTTTTATTATCTATTCTATAGCCAATAAAATTTTATAATCAAATCTTATTGGCTATATTTGCATTACCAAAGAAATCATAAAACTGTTGATTTAAATTCTTATGTAAATATTATAAAATATAATATGTAAATAATATTTAAACAATGAATATGTAATTATATGTTAAAAATTAATATGTGGAGTATAAATATTATATAAAAAACTATTAAAAACTTATAATTTTATAATTAAAAATTAATCAATTTTTATACCTGAAAAATTTTTGTTCAATATTCTCAATAAATAAATAAAAATTTCAGATAAATTTGCTTTATTTTAAATATATTCAGTATTACAAAAAGGGGGTTATATATATGATAAAATGGGATTATATATATGATAAAAGGGGATTATATATATGATAAAATGGGATTATATACATGATAAAATGGGATTATTAAATGATTAAATTCGTTTATATATATGGTAAAATGGGAATATTAAATGATTAAATTCTTTTATATATATGATAAAATGGGATTATTAAATGATAAAATTGGTTTATATATATGATAAAATGGGATTATTAAATGATAAAAAAATTGGGAAATCGGAAGAAATATTATAAAAAAAAACCGAATCATTAAATGATGAGAAAATGATTAAATGGAATCAGAAAAATGATTACGTACAAATATACTTATTGTAACCTGGGATCATATATTACAATTATAGTATGTTGCTCTTAGTTTATGGTCACCCGAACCATATTTTTTCTTTGCGTGTATATACCCACCATCAACTTTTTCAAATTTTACGTTATATGGGCGGTAAAGTGGGCGGACCACGCCCATTTTTTTTGTTTCCGAGTTTATATCGACCCCCCGAACTATACGTACAAAATTTCATTTTATATGGGAGGTGGGCGGTAAAGTGGGCGGACCACGCCCATTTTTGGTTTCCGAGTTTATATCGACCCCCGAACTATATGTACAAAATTTCGTCGTACATGCCTTTGTTGAAGGAATTTTGCTATAACACCTGCCGTAAATAAGATCTTGAAGTGTCCAGACGTTTGTTGCTGTGAACGGTTAAGAAGTTAGTATTTTGAGCAACCTTGTTAGTCGAAACGACTAACAAAGCACTTAGTGTGACTTTTTAGCGATAAAGTAATTTAGTAAATGAGGGTAAAGTAATGCAGTGTAATTAATAATTGTTCCTATAGTGTGAAATATATTTTTTGGGGGAAAATATATACAATCTGAGTTCCAGAAATAATTTTAGCAACACATAGATATTTTTTTTGGTCACATTACACAATGATGATGAGGAAGCTCTATTTCTTATATCAAATAGAAAAGGCATTCTGAAAACTGAATAAAGCCATATTTTAAAGTATGTACTAAAGATTACAATCGACTTCATCTTATAAGTTCTATAATAAAACCTAAGAACCCGATTGATATTTTCGACCAAACTTACAGTGTATTATCACACTAAAGCAAGACTTACCGGTGCTGCTCTTCATTTTTGGCATCAAACTAAATATTAATTACACCGGCCAAAAAAATTTTTTTTTCATGCTCCTTCAAAAAAAAATAAAATAAAATATATGGACTAGATGGAATTCTGCATGCTAATCTCAAATCTGCTTTAGTTTTGGAGATATTTCGAAATAAGTGTCCGAAAAAATTTTTTCATGCTAAATTCAAGTTTTCTTTTTTTACTAAAACTTCTTTTTAAAAGTGAAAACATCAAAAATGTTTCAGTTGATCCTTTATCTCAAAGCTTGCAAAATTACGAGTAAATAAAGCCACATATAAAAATTTATGCACAAATCTTGATTTGATAAAGATGATAAACTGTAACATTTTTGATGTTTTAATTTATTAAAATAAATTTTAGTAACAAAAAAATCTAAAATTTTGCATAAAAATGATTTTTTTTTGGGCACTTATTTCAAAATAACTTCGAAACTATTGAGCATATAAAAAAATTTGGATAATTTGAAGATATTTTTAGTACGCATCATTTGGTGTATCACTTATGTCAACCGTACACACCGTTCTTGAGTTATGAGGAAATATACTAAAGTAATGGCCTTACTATGGGCGAAATATTCGACACGCACATAAAAAAATCCAGACCTGATGGAAAAAAACTGAAAGCAGATTCGTGTTTAGCACATCAAAATACATCAAGTCCAACTATTCGTCTATGGGGGAGGATTTTTTTTGTTGATCAGTGTTATACTAAAAATTTATTCCAAAAATATTTTAAAAGCAATTAAGGAACCATTTTTTGACAAAATTTCCTTAAAAACTGCATAAAGGATCTAGTTCAGCGACAAATGCCTTATCGACTGTGTTCTACTCCCAATATATCAAACAAACTTCGTAAAAATTTCGAAAATCTCCTACCTCAACGCAAATTTATAACAATAATGTTAATTGTAGAAAAAAAATAGATTTGCAGCTTCTGCGGCTAAAAAACACTGAACTACTCAGCAACATTGTAAAAAAAAAATGCAAATAATTGTCACAAATTGGAAATATGCCCAGAGTATACAATAAAGAGCTGCATGAATGTCGAAAAATGAATACTGAATACATTCATCGTGAAAACAGTTAGTTCAGGTTGTGTGCTTTTTCATTATGAAATGAATGAATGAGTATTATCCATAATACCCGACCACGAAAACTCAAACCATATAGTACAGAGCCAATATGAGTTGTGTGAATATGTTGTATATGATTTCATTGTACAATGAAATAGATAATTCATCGTATTTTCTTTTTCGATGTTGTTGTTATGTGTGTATAAAAAATGCGTGGCAAAACCAAAACTCTATACAAAGAGTAAAAAGAGACGAAACTAATTGTCAAAAACCTAACTCATGCAACAACGAAATACATGTAATCAAATACATTTTGTTGTTGCCAAAAGAAAATAAAAACACATTTTTGTTTACATGAGTTGTTTATATGAGTTTGTACATGTGTGTACTACCCACCCTGCCAGCATTTTTTTTTATTTTTTTTTTTTTTATTTTTATTTTTTTTTATGATTAGTTTTTAATGAATCTTTCTTTTTCAGAAATTTACAATAAGTATTAAAATCTTAACCTAAACTTAAATTAATGTTGATATTGCCACTACAAAATCCAACGTAGAGTTTTCATTAATAGTGTTATCTTCCAAGATCCAATGTTTCCAATCTTCATAGACGTCTGTGACCCTCAAATGTAAGCAGATCCCTTGCAAGGGGGTTTGGGTGTTCCGCTAATTTCTTCATGTAATTTATGCAGCCATTTTTTATCTCCTCACGAATTGTAGGAATATTTAGATCCCTGTGGATATTACTATTTCTGGCATACCATGGTGCACCTGTTATTATTCTTAGAAGTTTCGACTGTCTTCTCTGTATTTTCTCAATGTTTGTTGAGGAGGCTGATCCCCAGAGTTGGATGCCATACAACCATATAGGTTTTATTATTGCTTTATATAAGAGAACCTTATAGTCCAGGTCTAGGGCGATCTTATACCAATTAACCAATGGATTTGGGAAGATTTAAGTTTCATTTGTGTAAGTTTTGATTCTATGTGATGAGACCATGTTAGACGCCGATCCAAGTGAATTCCAAGATACCTTACTTTGTCCTGTTCATGGATTTGGATATTGTTGATTCGAATAGGAGGACAACTTTCCCTGCGTAAAGTAAATGTAATGTGGACACATTTCGTAGCATTCACATTGATTTTCCATTTGTGTAGAGATTTCTCCAATTCAGTGATGTGGGATTGTAGTTGTTCGGATGCTATAACGGGATCTGTGTGCACACTTAAAAAAGCAGTATCATCTGCAAAAGTTGATGTATGAGTCATGGGGCTCGTGGGCATATCTGCCGTATAAAGCATATAAAGAAGCGGCCCTAAAATACTTCCTTGAGGTACACCTGCAGAAATTTTTCTGCGTGAAGAAATCACATCTTTTGATCTAATTTGAAAAGATCTATTTTGTGGAAGTAATGTGGTAATTTTATGTATAAGTCCTTCGTGCCAGACTTTATCGAAATAAATAATGCTGAGCAATACTGCTTGCTCTCGAAACCTCTTCTTAAGATTTGTAATTCGATGAACTTGTTAAATAGTACCATGTTTTTTCTAAAACCAAACTGATGGTTAGGTATACTGTTATTACTAGTAAGATGTAATAATAGGCTCTCAAGGAGCAATTTCTCAAACAATTTTGAAAAAATTGATAGTATTGGGTATCATTACTATCTCTGATAATTTCCATGTACATGGAAAGTAGCCAGTACGTCTTTCACCGTCTTCCATAGACTGTAATCTGTTTTATTAGTGGGATCTAAGTTTTGCAGATATATTTTCAATATGATACGTTTTGTATTCTGGCATAGGAAAATGCTTTATATCATTACGGATTATGATTGCAGTGCCGCCACATGCCCTACCACTTGGATTCTTTGTGTCGTAGGTGTAGTAGCCATTTATTCTGAAACAATTCTTTTGTGTAAAGTGAGTTTCGGATATTAATAGCACATCAATTTCTTGCATTTGTACAAATTGCTAAGGCCGTTGGCGTTCCAGTAACATATTCTCAATGATTTCATTTTCTACTAAGCAAAATCTGCATGAGCATTAATTGTTGCAACATATTTTGCATATTCGTCATGAAGCTATTCATGGTTTGAATTAAATTCTCAATTGAGTTTTGAGAATTCGTATTGGGAATTGCTGAACCCGCTTTTAATGTATGTGCATATGAAAATAATGGGATATTATTTTTATTATTGTATTTTATTTGGGTAACTGAACCCATTTTTTGAGTTTGGTTGGGAGTTGCTGAATCCTTATTAAATGCATTTTGAAATGATAGAGCATCATTTGCTTTCACTTTCGTTTGGGTAATTGAACCCTTTTTGACCGTATGAGCATACGATGATTGTTGATTATTTATATTTATATTACTTCTATATTGTGCTCTAGAAGTGGGTAGATTTGGAAAATTCGATTCCTGATATTGAGCATAGGTCTTTTTGTTTCTTTGATTCGTAGGTAAACTGGACAACCACGATAATTTGCAGTATGATTCTGGCCACAATTGCTACATTTTCTAGCATTGATGTCTAATTTTGAATGTGGATATCTCCACATCTTACACAAACCGCTGGTAACTTACAAAAGGACTTTGTGTGTCCAAATTCTTGACAGTTTAAGCACTGTGGAGGACCTTTGCGTTTCATCGTTTCCTATACTGTAATCTTGCGATTTAGAAGATATCTTAAACTGTATATGGGGTGAATAGCACCCTTTTTCTTCAGTTGTGAAGAGTTATATGTAATTTCAACTCTAAAAAGTGGTGGAGGTATTTTATTTATATTTATTATGTTGTGAACGCACTTCACTTCAAAGGCTTCAGACTCTAGAGCTTCTTTTATCTCATTAGTTGGTACTCCATTGTCAATACCTTTAATGACTACTTTTAAACCCTTTGCGCTTTTTAGTTGATAGGTATAGTAATTCTTGTTCTCACTATCGAAGCTATCAACTATGATTCTAAAATCTTTTTCTGTGTATGTCTGAACTTTTGTTTCAGAAACATTACCTTTACGTAGAGAGACTACGTAAAATTTAGTTTTGCCTACTAGCTGCGACAGGCTTTGTGGGTACTGCTTCATTATCTTGGTTATCAAGAATTGCAAAACGATTTTGACTTACCAAATTTGGCTTTTGTTGTTTAGGATTCGGTTCCATGTTTAATGTCCTAGGAATGGACTTACGTTTAGTGATGGTAATAGGTCCATCCCTGTTAGAACTTTCCCATTAATATCCGAACTCACAAAATTTTTGTTTTTTGGTATGGCACCAGTGTTTTTCAATATTGGCAATGACGGAGAAATTGCTTCACTATCAACATTTATTAATGCACTTTTATCAACGGTATTGGTATCACAAGTGTTAATATTATTATTTGTACTGTTTATATTGTTACTGGCTTATATATTACTTTTTTTGTTAACCATTAAATCAGTTGTTTGTTTATTTTTTTGATTTTCTTTTGTGCTATGTTCTACACAAATTGGCGCACAAGTAATTGTTGTTGGAGAAAGAGATCTCTCATTTATTGGTTTTGCTGTTAAGTAGTTTTTGTTTTTCTGTGGATCATATATGCAGTTTTTAATATTATTGTTATTATTGTTGCTCAATACAATGTACGCATTTTTCCCATTTGTACTGAGTCTCCTCTCAATTAATTGAGAGTTAGAGCAACTCATAAACACAAACACTAATGTATATTTGTTTTCTTATTATTTTCTTTTTATTTTGTTTCTTTTCTATTGGCATTAAATATATAATTTTTAATTTAAAAATTTATATATTTTAATTTTTGTGGAGTTTAAATAACTAATATTTAATAAGGTTTAGCGTCCATTCGCCTTTTACTTATCTTGTTATTAACTATTGTTTGATAATTTCACAACACTTCACTAAACAAATTATTTATGAGAGCGATGTGAAAACACGTCTATCCACACCGAGAGTGTAATAGAAATCATTTGGGTGATAGTTTTATCCACTATCAGAAAAATTACCCCTTTTAGTGCTCTCAAGATGTTATTTTCTGAATAGTAATTAAATTTACAAAAACAAATAACATTAACATTAAGTAATATCTAATTAGGATGTCCCTCACTTGTCCTAAAAAGGAAATATAGGGTGGCTTTTAAAACTTGGATTTTCTTACTTTTTATGAATTTTTTATGTTAACAGTTACAAATGCAATGTTTTTATTAGTTGAACAGTTAGTCTGGATAGTGATCTTTCATTTTCCGATATTGTTGCAATAATACACTGAGAAAAACAAAATGGCAACAACAAAACATGAAAGTAAGAAAATACTACTGCTTACATTTACCGCGGCACAAATTGGACTGAATGTTATGGCTTGAAAATCAACATAGTTGTTGATGACAATAATATCTAAAATTCTGCGGTGGTGCGTGATGATCGCATTTTTCGTTTACGAGAAAATTTGGAAAGTGTTAAAAAAAAAAATGAGTTTTTTTACCTTCAATCATATATTACTTTTGAAGACGGAATGTAATCTTCAAGCACCACCGCAGAATTTTAGACATTATTGTCATCAACAATTATGTTGACTTTCAAGGCATAACATTCAGTCATTAATATTTAAAATTCTGCGGTGGTGCGTGACGATCGCATTTTTCGTTTACGAGAAAATTTGGAAAATATTAAAAAAAAAAAAAAAAAAAAATTGAAAAAAATGCGTTTTTTTAACCTTCAATCATGTTGACTTTCAAGGCATAACATTCAGTCCAATAAAGACTATTTTCGGAAAATTGTACTCATTAATTTAAAAAATATAGTGCATATTTAAAAAAACGGGAGTTTATTTTACTGAAATGAATTATACAGTAGTAATTAAGACCATAACACACTATTTTTAATTTAAAACCCCATAAAGTATTTGTTTTCTGGGACCTGGTTAGATTCTGATTCGATCTAGCAATGTCCGTCTGTTGAAAGCAGGATAGGGCTCGAAAGGTACAACGAAGGAGGAAAAAATTTGGCCCAAATATTTTTCTTATATAAAATTTGTTTGATACTGAAAATGAGCAAAATCTGTAAATAAACAAAAAAGTTATGAGCAAAGTACTAAAAACACAGGGTGTCCGTTGTAGCTTAATTTCATACTTTTCTGCTATACTTCTCTTCAATAAAAGCATGTATTATGAAAACATCTTCATGGGTCGATATAAACTTGGAAACAAAAAATGGGCGTGGTCCGCCCACTTTACCGCCCACCTCCCGTATAAGGTGAAAGGTCAAATAAATTTTGTACAAATACTTCATGGACAAATGTAAACACGGAAACAAAAAAAGACATGGTTCGCTCACCTCTTATACAACATTCGCGCTTGTTGACATTTGTAATGTTATTGTTTTTTTTTTTTTTTTTTGTTTTTCTTTGTATCAATGTTTTCATTTAGAACATTTTTTACCCATTTTCGGCTATTTTTCAACCGATTTTCAAAACAAAACTTTTTTTGGAAAGGTATTCAAATGCATCAAAACGACCTGTATTTGCAAATATTATGAGCTCATATGTTCAGCAAAAATACTCGCCGAAGAATTTTGTACAAAGTTGCCAAACATCATTTAGTCGAATTCTGGAAATTTGAAGGTCAAAATTGTGATTTTCTTCCATAACCTAAAAATAACGGTAATTTTGTAAATAACGGAATTATGAAAAAGTCGCAGAACAAAAGTTGCTGCTGAAGCCCTATTTTCAATAATAAAAAAGTTATTTTTCGCAAAAAGTCGATTTTGGCATATTGCTATATTTATTATACATTTTTCGTACAAACTAAATGTCGAAAAAGTCACTTAAAGTTAGTTTTTGGATATATAAAATGTTACCAAAAACTGTCTCCTATTAGTACTCTCAAGATGTTATTTTCTGGATAGTAAATAAATTTACAAAAACAAATTACATTAATTTCGACTTTTGATCTATTTATTATACATTTTTCGTACTAACTAAAAGTCGAAAAAGTCACTTAAAGTTAGTTTTTGGATATATATAATGTTACCAAAAACTGTCTCCTATTAGTACTCTCAAGATGTTATTTTCCTGATAGTAAACCAATTTACAAAAAAAATAAAAATAACATTAATTTCGATTTTTCGAAAAATGTGAAAAAACGGTGGTATTTAGTTGACGTCTTACTTTGAAAGCCATATAATCTTAAACTTCGATTATATGGCTTTCAAAGCCATATAATATGGCTTTTAAAAGCTGAATAAAAAAACAAATAAAAATTTAAACAAATTTTCGCAAAATGGAAATAAATTTAGAAAGTAATAAAGTGAGGCAAAAATTCAAGTAAAACTAAAATTATGTTACATTTTCCCTCCTAAATCATACCATTTCGATGCCCAAAAAATACACTAAATAGTGTCATCCAAAAAGTATTAGAACTGCGGCACATTTCTTCCCGAATGATAACACTTCTTTGATAGGAAACTTATACATATTTTTTTTACTATTTAGTGAAAATTTGGAAAGACAAAAAAAGTGTCAAAATTTACCACTAAAATTTACTCTAATATGACACCCAAATAAAGCGCTTAATAGTATCATAAAAAAAGTATAAGAAATGCTGCACACTTCTTCCCGAACGGTGACACTTTTTGAATAGGAAAATTATACATATTTTTTCTACTTTTTAGTGATATTTATTATAGAATATTTTGTTAGAATTTCGACAAAAAAAAGTGTCCAAATTCATCACTAAAATGATAAATCTCTTAATAGTATAATAAAAAAAGTATAAGAACTGCTGCACACTTCTTCCCGAACGGTGACACTACTTGGATAAGAAAATTATATCATATTCTGCTATATCTAACAACTTGAGGTTACTCTTTAGTTCTATTTTGGATAGAAAATGTTGGCAGGGCATAAAGAAATACTGCTTATAAAGTTCTCTAATTTGAAATCTTGGTTGTTTGTTTACTAATGGACGAAATATGACCTTTTTGTTACTGTAGGGCTAGCATACGTGTTTTGTTGTTTTACAAGTAGAAATATATTGATCCGCACCGAGTTGATTTACTTATTGAAAGTAAAATTTTCCATTATTTCGTTTTGTATTTCTCTGATGAAAATTAGTTTTATTTCTGTTAAACTAATAATTATTATTTCAAACTTTTATATATAATATATTATATTAATGAAAAATTTATATATTTAAATAAATAAATCACATAATATTTCCCTTATCATCTTATAAAAATGTTAAGCATGTTTGCTATTGCATTTACAAAACAAAAGCAAAAATACTCACAACATTCATCATATTACTCACACCATTCACCATAATCTTCTAATAATTCGAATTATTCATGAAAAACGGTCGTACACTGAGTGAAGTGAGTATGAACAGCGAAAAACCACTCACAACGAAGTATTCGCTTGCCTACGATCATAACTAAACCGACACAGAATCGTTTTTTTCTTTTTTTTTTCTGTTTACTACTCACACTTTCTTAGGCTGAATGAATGCTCTACATACTAATTTGCTTAATTTTTCAGTATTGTTGAGTACAATGAAGTGAATGTTTTACGTAGCTACACAAATGAATATGCGCAACTCTTTAGTATACAAAAACATTTGTTTTTAAACACTTTTTTGGTTATAATAATTATAGGATACATACGTTTAAAAAAACGTATGTTGCCTGTTAAAAATTTTGTATACAACTAGCACAAAAGGTACTTATGTAACACCATCTCTGAAAAAGTACAAATATTGAGAAATTTCAGTTTTTGCTTAATATTTTGAAAACGACGAAAAGTATATAGGAACTAAATTAATACTTTTATACTACTAATTGTTTTATTTTTCATTTTAGTAATACGTCTTGAAATATTTTTATTAAAACTTAGTGTTAGTCGTTTCGACAAACGAAGCCCTCAGAATGGTAATAATATATTTCCATGGTTAAATCAGATAAAGATTATAGTATTCCTTATATAAAACAATAAAAACATGTTCCACATGCCTCATAACAGTATTTTTTTTTTACTATTTTTAAAATAAAGTAAAAAAGTTAGCTACTTAAGGTTTGTCACCAGGATTTTTTGTTCAATATGTTGTCAGTTGTGCTAAATCCTTATAAAACCTAAATAAAATTTAAATTAAAGTCTGAGCAAGTACTTTCAAATGCAGAACGGATAGAAAAAAACTTTTAAGTTCCTTTCAAATGGTGAAAATTTTTGTTGGCTACACTGAAATGTATTCTTTTATCAAAATCGCTGAAACAATCAAACGTTGTGTCTCCACTAGAGATGAGATGATGTTAAAACATCATGTTAAAATTATTTGCTCAAATTTCAATGTTTTCAATATGGCATTCATACATGCATTCATGTTAATTTTTTGTTTTCTCATTGTTTTGTTGTTTTATTCTACGCACATGCAATAATTTCTTTGTGTTAGTAAAAAACATTTTGTGTGATGCTTGTTGTTTAAACATGGTTCTTTTAACATTTGCTTTAATAACCGTGTTTAAACATCGAAAAAATTAACATAACCAAGTCGAACGGTCTACATTTACCATTCACATGATGTTAGTGTTAATGTTAAATATTTTATGTTAGGTGAGGACCACGAGTAATGAAATACATTAAGCGTAAAGAAAATTACAATAATAACACTGGTCAACAAACAAAAAAATCCTCCCCCATAGACGAATAGTTGGACTTGATGTATTTTGATGTGCTAAACACGAATCTGCTTTCAGTTTTTTTCCATCAGGTCTGGATTTTTTTTTATGGGAGTGTGTAATATTTCGCCCATAGTAAGGCCATTACTCTAGTATATTTCCTTATAACTCAAGAAAGGTATGTACAATTGATCAAAGTGATACACCAAAAGATGCGGATCAAAAATATCTTCAAATCATTCAGACTTAATTTTTTTATGTGCTCAATAGTTTCGGAGTTATTTTGAAATAAGTGTCCAAAAAAATAATTTTCATGCAAAATTTTAGATTTTTTTGTTACTTAAATGTCTTTTAATAAATGAAGACATCTAAAATGTTATAGTTTATCATCTTTATCTTAAAGCTGGTAATGCTTCGAGTAAAATAAGGCATGTATCTTCATAATTGATGCACAAATCTAAATTTTATTCACAGTTAAGTAAATATACCCATGTTACATACAATTGAGTAGAAATAAAGTGGTGGCCAAAAAAAAAAAATTATTTTTAAATTTTTCTTGAAACAAAAATAGGTGGACTAAGTGGATTTTGACGAAAATTTTAAAATTTATTTTTTTGAAAAGGTGATCACCTTATTCAGCGGTCACACTATAAAATTCGAGAATGGTTTGTCAAACTTAGTCTATAAATCAAGAACCCTTTACACGATTTTTATAAGTGATACATCAAAAGATGCATACGAAAATTGTTTTCAAGGTATGTCAACAATATTTTTCATTCGCTCAAGAATTTCAGAGTTATGGATCAAAATTTTCACCACTTTTCAAAAAAAATTAATTTTAAAATATTCGGTACTATTTACCGAATAAAGTAGTGAAAAAAAATGAAATTAACCTATAAACGGCCTTGAGGTCAAAATGACCCCGATGTTTTAAAAACATGCCAATTTGAATATATTTCAAAAAAAACCCGTTTGCAATCCCATTAATTCAGCAATTTGATAAAAAAAAAAAAAAATTCACTATCATTGTAAATATCGGTTGTTAATAAATAAATTTCTTAAGTTTTATGATAATCTACCGAAAAATAGATAAAATTTCGACTAGTTTCCATCAAAAATTGCAAATATTACAAAATTTTACCTTTGACCTTTAAAGTTTATGGGTTAATGTCGTCCAAATTGTATGAAACTCTTGATTTATATTTAGAATTATGTGGATTATAAAATTTTAAAAAAGTTCTATTTAAAATACACAACAATGTAATAAAATGGCCGACTTGCCAAAATATTACATAAAAATGGGTTTTTCTCGAAATCCGCCGAATTCAAAATGCAGGTACAGGCAAACTATAAGAGGCATTGACCTAATATTTTTACTGTTTTATTCCTTAATCTGTTGTCCATAAATCCCTATGAGACCTCCCAAAAATATTGAAATTTGTTTAACAAAGTATCAAAAAAACTGAAATTTGAGTTTTGAAACGACCGTTAAAAATATCAACATTTTTTGACCAAAGCTGAGAACAAGTTTACGTTAATCTATAAGGACAAAAACTCATATTCAAGTAACTACAGATGTATTTTAAGTAATACAATTGTTTTATTCGAATATTTACAAAAATATTTTTATTTTTTTGTCACATTTCGAATTCAAGTGCTCTGAGACACGTTAATGGCCTGGGGAATTTTCAATAACTTTTACATTTTTCAACCAATTTTTGTGTTTTATATCTTTTTGTAACACTAATTCTGTGTACTTTACGATTCCTTTACAATAAAATGCAAAACTAATTATTTAATGACAAAATTTTTGTGAAAACTGAAAAAAATGAATATTTTCCCCTTGTAAATGCATCTTCAAACTTCAGAGCCGTTGCGGCACCAGTTAACGTAGTCGTATTGCCCTAATTTTTTGCACGAAGTATTTTTATAACCCATAGAACAATTTTAGGGGGGGGAGGGGGGACGTTCAAAATTCGAAACTTCGTTTTTTTGGAGCACTCTAAGGTACATATACATGGGTATCCAAACTTAACTGTGAATCCCATCAAAATTTGTGCATCAATTTTTATAATACGTGGCTTTATTTACTCGTAGTTTGCTTTGACATAAAGGTGATAAACTTAAATATTTTTGATGTTTTAACTTTTAAAAAAAGTTTTAGTAAAAAAAAGAAATCTTGAATTTTGCATGAAAACATTTTTTTCTGACACTTTTTTCGAAATATCTCCTAAACTATTGAGTGGATAAAATAAAAACCTGATGGAGTAAAAATTTAAAGCAGATTCGGGTTTAGCATGCGGAATTCCATCTACATATTTTTTTCTGAAGGAGCTCAAAAAAATTTTTTTTGTCGACCAGTGTAATTACAGGGAAACCACAAATATGCTGTAAAAAAGCGTTTTATGCGCATTAAATATGCAGTAAAAAATTAAAAACATTCTCTAAAAACGCAAAAATATGCGCTTAAAAAACAAAAAAAAAATAAAAATAAAAACACATTTCTTCAGTAATTATGGTTCAAATTTAATTGAAAATAACTTTTTATTTAAACATTTATAAAAAATTTCGTTGTACACTCCTTACACAAATGTTCTAAAACCAGCGTTTAAATATTATGCGCCAGCAAAATTTCGTTTCATTTTTACTACACACGGCAACTAAAATTATTATAAATATACCTTCGAATATTTAGTAACATTGTAAATCGTCTTTGCAATTTTTATCATCAAACAGAAAATATTGCTCATCAAAAAAACTAAAACTTCGTGTTTTAGTCTTGTATACATAATTTTGTTGGACACATATAGCACACGAACAATTTTTCTTCGTGTGCTACAAAAAATTTTTAGCAAATTTTCTTTGTTTTGATTTTGCAACTATAGTTTTTATTAAAGCAATTTTGTTGCTACTAAAACTTCATCTATGAAGAATAAAACACATGTATATTGAAGTATGTATGTTAAGGGGAAGGCATGTATTTGTTGTTATACATACACACATACTCTGATATACATGTGTTTTAAAAAATAAAAGTTTTTCCTTTTTTTCGGAAAAAAATTATTTTTGATTTTTTCTATGATTTTGAGTTGTATTTTATTTGAAACAAGAAATTGTTATTAAAATATATTTTTTATAGAAATAAATAATATTAATATGTTTAATTTTAAAACTTATTTTTAAATTACATATATTTTATTTAGTAAAAAAGTTGTTTTGAATAAAAAAAGTATTTCTTTCATTTCTTTTATTTTTTGGGTAGAAAAAAATATTCCTAGTTAAATTTCAAGATTGAATTCAAATACAGATTGATAAAAAAAAAAAAACTTGATAATTTTCGAATTTGATAGCAATAGTTTTTCTTAATTAATTCTTAGACCCGCTAACAATAAAACCATGTTTGGTTTCCGTTACCGCTAAGAAATATTATAATTATTATTTTTAATAAAGTTGGAATGAAACTTGTAATAAAGTTATGGTTACCCCAGATAGTCATTATAATACTTGACTACAGATTATATTTTCGAAATTTTCCACAAAATTCCGTTACCCAAATAACTAAAAATATCGTTATCTCCAAAAACCGTTATCAAAATAATCCGATGTACCGTTACCTCTCCACCTTTTTGAATCGGCTACCAACAAGTAAAACACTAATATTCAGCTAAAACAAAAAGTTCAAATAAATCATTATCACAAGGTTTTCGTAAGCACTAACTTTAGGTAAATTTAATCGAAAGCATATTTCTATAACTTTCGGTTTATATAAAAATAAAAAAAAGTATCCAAACATCTTTTTGAAATGGCGCATATTGGTAAATAAAATTGGTAAAAATTATTTAAATAGCCCCCACACAACTGTTCTCACGAAATGAGTTTTTAAAAACAAAATTTCTTCCTCCAACAATTTATTAATATTTTTTTCTAACATTCCTAAAATAACTAAAGTTTTAAACCTATTTCTGGAAAAAATTCTAAACTTTTTTTGTTAAAATAAGATATGTTAAAAAATTTGTAAATATTTTAACAAGCTTAATAATGCGTATCTTTTGAGAGGCCTTCCTACATCAAAGTCATCAAAAAACTTCACAAAAACGATTTGTAAAAATTATCAACTTTCCAATAGAAAAAATTATTTTTAGTTACACTTAAATATTGGTAAGAATGTTATAGAAAACGTAAATAAGGAAATCGAATAAGTAATTGTTTGAGTAAGAAAAGCGGGATTTCTTAATAAAAAGCGGGAAAAATATTTTAGGCGGGATCGAAGTTTAAAAAGCGGGATAATCCCGTCAAAAGCGGGATGTCTGGTCACGTTATATATACATATTAAATATTTTTTACAAAAGATCCTTTTTCAATAGAATTCCACCTTTTTTACAGAATAAAACAAAATTATTGAAGAAAAATAAAAATAATATGAATAAGAAAATAAAAATATTTTTTTTTTTTCAAGTGGATATAATTTTATATTTTTGTTTTTATTTATTTAATTAATATACTTAACTTTAACATCTGTTACTTTGAATACATAAGTAACAAAACTACACAAATCAAATTTTAAAATATTAATTTAATATTCTGAAAGTATATTTACATAAGCTCATAAGACGTTAAAAAAGGCATAACTAGTTCGGTGCTGATTAAAGTATTTCTACTTTTAAAATAACAAAACACATATGAAGTGAATATGAATTTTGAAGTGAATTCGATGCATTTCTTTTTTTTTATCCAAGCAGTCATTAAAGTTTTTACGACGCCCAGACAAACCACATGCATATAATCCATTGGAAACGATTTTACCAGGTCTATTGGCATGTCTTCAATGGTCATGTTATTGTTTATTTTATGATGATTTTTATCCAAACGATTCCTAAAATTTTCATCATTTCGTATTGTGTTGTCCTTATATTTAAACACCATTCGATTATTTATATACTCGCCCTTTTGATTTTATTCCCATAACTAGTGCCCTGGCCGGTGCATCACATATAATAGCGCGACAATTAACTTTATATATTTTATTATCGAAAGTAAAATCTTCCTTCATAACTTCGGTTAATTCGTTTACAAAGGGATGTAAAAACTCATTTACATCTTTTGGCTTACAATTTCCGCTATATATACCAGCTGTAAGTACTGAATCGGTACCATTAACATTAATTAAAATTGGCCACGTCTGTCTGTGATAGAGAACTTTTGGAAACAGGTAATCCGTCTATGTTTATATTTAAATCAATGGAATTATTTAGAAATGTTGTGCATGATAAAAAATCTGTTAAGCAATCTTTAAGCCCATAATGTACATAATTTCCACCTTCAATTGGAACTATCGGTGCGTCCCGTGGATTTTGTTTTAATGTTCTTGCATCTTTCGGCAAAAAAGGAAAATGTAACGGCCCAAACAGCAATTTCTTTCTTAATATCCATATTATCAATTATATCAGATTCCACATCTTCTTCAGAACTTGAAAATTTTCATCACTAAAATTGAAACTAATCTGACTAGAGCTGGCTGGAACTTCACTCGAATCGTTTATTTTAGGTTTTTTAACATTTAAAAGCTATTCAACAATTTCTTTTGATTCCTTTCGAACACTGTGTTTTAATTTATATGGCATTTTTAGAATTTAATTTTAATTACCTTTTTTAACACAAATTTTATATTTTTATTTTGTAATTTATTAAAATACCACTCTTAAACAATTTAAAACACTGATTTTGTCAAATGAAATGAAGAAGAACAATAATAAGAAAATCAAGAAATAAAATAACGGGATCTTTTGTACGAAAACACTTACAAAACTATTACGATTATAAGTCTTTTACAATCACATTTGTAAAACTTGTTTTCCTTACTAAGTATATAGTAAGTATTATTGCAAATACCGTTGTTATACGAAGCGTTTTTGAAGGATTATTTTAAAAGTGTTAATAATTTACATTTAAATAAACCCATCATAAGCATGCTTATGAAATGTTGTAGAAAATTCTTTATGATAAGTTAATTTTAAAATTTAGTTACAATTTGATTATGGCTTGATTTGTTGGGCAGCGATCGCCACACTCATACATTCACAATTATATTTGTGTATGTTTTGTTTTTCTGTCCCATTATGAAATTATACACCAAAAAAATAACATAATTTTTATAGTAGTTTAATTTTGAAAGTTTCTTCGTCAATTCAAGACTTGTAAATGGAAATACACGTTACTAGTTTAGAATTTGAATAGGGATCGCAACGATTACCATAGTAATCATAAAAATTACGATTTAATGTTTATTTTTTCTATTCTTTGATTAAAACAAATAACGATAAATTATTAATTTAGGATTTTAATTTCTTATTAAAAAATATCGAATAATACTAAATTTAATTCAGCACGAACGATTATTTCAAATTTGTATTTTACAATAAAAATTAATTGTAGTAAATTATTATTTCTTAATTAAACAAAAAGTTGTTTAATTAAGAGATAAAAAATCATATTAACATTAAATGTTTTTCATGAGTGTATCTCAAGCAACAAGCAGTAACACAACATTACTGCTTGAATGCTCGTGCGAGACTGACTTTCTTGTGTTTTTTTTTAATCATTTCAAGAGCATAACAAAAGAGATAAAAAAAACACTCAAGCTTCTTTTCCCTTTGTTTTCCCTCCCGCATCAAAAAATACTTTTAAAAAATATTTCAGTTTTCATTGACATGCGCTTTCTATATATTGTATCATAGTATAATAATAAAGTACTCGCACATCTACAAAAACAAAAATTGCTTGTATTTTGTTAGTGTAAAACTACTGCCCACAATGTCAAAATGCTTTGAACGAAAAAATGGGATAATAAAGGAGAGCAAAAGTAAAAAAACTCGAAAAAAATTGTACATACGAATACAAAAACAATTTGACAGTACCGCGAGGTTTGCCAATGAAAAAATTGTAAAACAGCTGTTCTTACGAGTATACTTTATTATTATACTATGATATTGTATATTCTTTGGTTATATTCTACAACAATACAAAAAAAAAAACAGCGATTTTTTCTCTCAATTGCTAGTAGGGTTTGGGGTCCGAGAATTCCTGGGCATTACATTACTACTAACTAAAGACATTTTTAGATGTTAATACAAAATATAAATAAAATTAGATACAAGTGATATTTTATATTATTGAAAAACATTTCATCGGTGCGCTGATCAAAAATCCTATTTGACTACTTTTCACTAGGAAAAAAACATTTAATTCATTTACATTTCGAATACACGAGTTTTTAACTACATATTTCTATAATCTTTTAAACATTTAATGATGATGTACCATTTTGAAACTTCATTTAAATACTAATTTTTCATTCACAAAAGCATACTTTACTGAATCACTTTATAAAGAAATCATTGAACTTTTGTTAATTCAAATCATCTGCAAATTGAATGGAATATATATATATATATATATATATATATATATATATATATATATATATATATATATATATATATATATTCTTTCATTAAATTCATTATATTTTGTTTTTAATAGATTTGTTCCCGTACTTTTTGGGTAAAATGAGAAAAGGCTGCTGTTTCTCTCAAAAATGTACAAAAATACGGCAACACAAAAATCAATTTTAAGCCAGAAAGAAAACACCAAACTAAGGATTGCGTTCGAAAAAATCTTAACATATATAATATTCAATATCTTGGAAACAGTTGATCTTAGGGTTTTCATTCTTTTTTTTTATTTAATTGATAATTTATTACAGATTACAGAAAGACATAACTTTTATAGTTCCAACCACTACTTATGAACTTGTTGGCCCTTTGTGGTAACCCTTCCGTTAGAGATTTGATAGTTGCTTCAGTCTTTTTTGGAATAGTGTGGGCATATTCTTTTGAAATCTTCAGTATTTCGGGACACCTCTTTTGTGCTCTTCAATTCACTTTTCACAGGAGCTCAATATCTCTCCACTGGTCTAAGCCATGGACCTCTTTTGGTACAAAAACTTAGTTATTGTTGTGGTACCACTCCAGAGCTTTCTTACCGTAGTGGCATGATACCAAATGGGTCCAAAAATATGTGGGCACCTTGTGCACTTTTACGAAAGGAAGATGTCTTTTTTGCAAATATTCCTTTATGCATATTTTGGTATTTATAGATTCGAATGTATCAAATGACTTTCCTGTTTTGCTACAACTGCAAAAAGGTTGTTATACCAGGAATTTCGTAAGAAATTTTTTCTGCTTTTGGGTCCTAAACTTATCTTTAACATTGCCTCGAATATTAACAATAAAAAGTTTTGACACATAAGCTGTGAAAATTCTGCCAGAACATATATAAACAATTATACAACTTGAGTATTTTTGTATGAAATTTGGTTTTAATTTCCGTGTCCTATTCTTGGCTTCTAAATTTTTTGCAGCAATTCCGTTTGGAACTTTTTGGACTTTATATATTCTTAACTCATCATCAGCTTTAACTTTTCGCACCAAATAGTCAGAGCTCTGAGCTAACCGGGCTTGTTTTCTACCAAATGTGTTTGGAGTTCTTTTCAATATGCTTTCAATTTTCTTTGCCTTACCGATATCATGTGGACCTTTTTTCTTCCCGAACCATGTTTCCTATCAATAGTCAAATTCTCCTGACACTGTTTAACAACATTAGAAACAGTTTGACCATAGAAATTTAATTCTGTGTACAATTATTTGTAGGACCTATTTGGATTTTTTTATTTTTTTTTAATATTTTAATAATTTGTAGTACATACATCTTTTTCGTCACTCATTTTGATGAAAATCACGATAAATCAACATGGTTGTTATTAAAAATAATAACTGACGTATTTTTCCATTATGACTAGATCAAAAAATTTTTCAATATTGATTCTGAAAAAAGTTATGAGGCAAAACGTGTGTTAAGATTTTTTCAATCGCACTCCTTATTTGGAAATTCATATGTGAATGTTTTTTTTTAGCATATATCGACGTTCTTAATTTTTTTTAATTGAAACTTTCTTCTTAGTAACAAAAAAATATATATATTTTATTTATTTTCATTCAATTTGTATCTAAAGAAATAGTCTGGGCTATTTTATACAAGAAGCAGAACATTATTCTCTTAAAATCTCTCTTTCCCAATTTTCGAGTACGGGATCACTTTTCGGTATAATAGGGATCACGCGTGGTCTCCATTTAGAGTGCGGGAATAAAGCTAATATTTTACAAAATGAATCAAATAATATATTCTGAAGCTAATTCGTAATAGAATTGAATAGAAGAAAATTTGAATGATTCAAAATATTTTTTTTAAGCTTGAATTGTATAATTGGTAGTGAATTCTTTAAGAAATTAATTCTTGTGAAGTCAAAGAATTTAAGTCTATGAATTAAATTGTTATGGAAGCTTTAAAGAAATGACTGGAAAAATAAATTTAATTCGATTTTAAAAAGTGAAGTAAAGAATTAAATCTTTGGAACCTTGCTAACAATAGGCACTTATTTCATTTGTATGAAATGTTTAAAGTTGTTTAAATTTTTAATTGGTTTTACACTATAATATTTTGTATTAATACCAAAAATATGTTTGTATTATGCTGCAAATACCTTCAATACTTTGTATGTTGAAGTCTTTAAATTTTTGAAATGTAATTGCTTCTCTTAAAGCAAATTTCGGCACATTTTTTATTTGTAGTTTTAATTGTAGTCAATTCTGTTAAATTTTTCATTTTTAATTATTTAAAAAATATTTTAATTAAGAAAATTAAAAGTATGACATTTAATAATACTTTCCGCAATAAATTTTTTGATATGTATTATAAAAAATGAAACTCTGGTATTAATACAAACTTTAGTGTAAAACCATCTTAACTAATCATAAATTTGATTTATAATGTTGTTTTATGATGTTGAATAGAAAAAATTACATTCTTTATAAGAAATCATAGCTTTTTTCTTAAAATTTAAATTTCCCGGAATTTCGTTTCCCGAGAAACCCCAAACCCTAATTGCTAGTCATAAATGTCAAATTTTGTTCATTGAAACAATAACAAAAATTAAATAAAAAATGTAAACAAACACACAAAGATACAAACACCATAACAAAAAACAACATTTGACAGTAAAGACAAGCAAGAAAAAAAATCAGCTGTGTTTTCAACACTACCTTATAGTTAATATAACTTGTAAGATCTATGAAGAAGACATATTGAGGACATAAAATCAGAATAGGCCGAAATTTCCCTTGAATAATAAAAATCCCTATATGAGGCAATAAAAAGGGGGCATTTCGATGTAATTACAAAGAAATGGTTAATGTAACTCTATGAAATAGCTCTCAATGACATAACTTCCAAAAACGAAAATGAAATAAGTCCCAAAAAATTCCATACATTGTAGAAGTTCTTTCATGTGAAAAAACTGCTATATTTGTTTGAAATTATTGAATTTTTTAGGGAATAACATCATTTCCTTATCAAATTATTTAATTTTTTTAAACAAGGAATAATGAAAAAGTCCCTTCCAAAATTTATTTTTGGGATTTATTTAATTTTTCAATGAATTAAGAAATTCTATTTTTTAGGGGTTTATTTAATTTTCTTAAATGAGGGATAATTTTATAATTTCTGACTTTATTTATGAACAATATTTTCATTTCTTTTAAGAAGTCATTAATAAATATAGTGATTATTTACTAAAAATTTTCTCCCGCCGCACTTTTTTTAAATTTATTACAAGTTTTAAAATAAGCACTACAGAGACATTTTTAATAAACCCGATTTTTGTAATTTTATATATTTAACAATTCATTTTTTAAATTTATAATAGAAAACAAGAAATTTTAATAAAATAAAGCACTAAGCTGTACTCTTAAATTTAAACTGTGAGATGTGAACTTCAAACATTTTTAAAATATACAAATGTATATAATTTGCGACTTATTTCATTACTTTTTGAATTTATTTCATTTTCGTGTATGGGAATTATTTTATTATGAAATAAAATCTTAAATTTGGATTTTATTTCATTATTGATTTAGAACTAATTTAATTTTTTATAGGATTTATTTCATTAAAAATATTTTGCAGTTAATTAATTTTTTGTGGATCCTTTTTCACTAGGACTTATTTCACTAGGAGTTATGTCATTTTGTCGGTAAATGTTTATACTTTTAACTGAATATATAGAAATATAATTGGATTAAAACCCTTTTTTTAATATAAAAATCGTACGCTTCCTTGATTTATTAGATAATTAAAAGGTGGTATCCTCATTACACAAGAAAAATCGTAAATCGTGTGAGTTAAATGAAAGATCTTTACGATTAGCACTAAAAGGCACAATGGATGCTGAAGAAGATCGTAGCGGATCAAAAAATGCATTCCATCCTGCTAGTGTCTAATAAATCCTTTTATGTATTCTACAAAAATTATTACAATAATGAACTTGAGCCTGAATAAAAATTCAAAAATTATTAATTCATAAAAAGTTCGAAAAATATTCATCATTTACAAGAAAATTAATACTACAGAGGGCACGCTGTAACTTGTTTACTGATTGTATATTGGAATTCTAGTATAGAACCAACAATGTAACAGACAAAACAAACAACATATAAATCTGCATACTAATGCTTACCGAAGGTTAGCTAGAGCAGTAAAACAACATTGTAATAATGTAGAATACAATAAAATAAGAAGAAGCTTTTGTAAAGTTATTTCAACTTAATATTTAAGAATTTAGAATATATAAAGTAATGAAGTTACGTATTCTAATTCTTCAAAAGTGTGAGTTAAATGAAAGATCTTTACGATTAGCACTAAAAGGCACAATGGATGCTGAAGAAGATCGTAGCGGATCAGAAAATGCATTCCATCCTGCTAGTGTCTAATAAATCTTTTTCTGTATTCTACAAAAATGATTAAAATAATGAACTTGAGCCTGAATAAAAATTCAAAAATGATTATTTTTTTAAATTTAAAATAATGTGTTATATGTAAATAATTTAAATTCATGTTATTTTTGCTAAAATAGTCTAATCAGATTTTAAATGATGCGAAAAAATGTAAACTTTTGTCATAAAAATATGTACCAAAAACACAAAAATTACCCTTCAAGAAAATTCATTTCTAACAACTTTTTTAACTTCTACGCAGAAGGAAATTGTATAAATGAATCATAAAGCCATATTCGTTATTTTCTAATTCTCAAGAATGTCTTATGACCAAAAATATCCTTTTTGGCCCTTTGTGTAAGTTGCTACAATATTCTTAATGTTCTTGATTACTTGGTGTTTAAGTTAGATTTGTTGGTAGCTTCTTTTTGCTAACAATCAAATGTATTATTTTTAACAACGTTAGAATTTATTCTTGCTTCCTTTTTTTGCAACATTGTTGGAAGTATTTTGACATTTATACCACAATATATTTATAAATTTGCTTGTTCCTTCTACGAGGTAACATTTATTTGAAATAAACAGAGATCTACGTCTTAATTAAAATTGAATTTGGTTTGTTTTATTTCATGTCGACATATTTTAGATTGTGCCCCAACACTTCTGTTATAATTTATAAAATACATTCACTTTTTCCAATTTCTTCAATTATTATTTTGTAATCTCTGCCAAGTGTACATGCAGCCCCAAACGCTTTGAGGTTTGTATATACTAACATAGTACAGTAGAGCCTCGATTAACCGGAAATGTCGATTATCCGGTAAGGAAAATTTGTAATTGTTTCCTTTTTTTTCCATCCATTTAATTTTATTTGCATCGATTAACCGTGACTCTATATTTTTTTCGAAAAATTGGAATTCCCTCGTTTGAATAAGATGAGTCAGAGCAAAATCCAAATTTACTGCATTCATGGAAAGCTAGAATTTGAAAAACAACATTATATGATATTTTTTTTTAAGAAACTATGTAAAATGAAACCATTATGTATTGTTCACTGTTTTTTTCAAAATTAGTATTTTCTCTTTATATTATTTAAACATTTATATTAATTATATTATTATTATTATTATTATTATTATTATTATTATTATTATTATTATTATTATTATTATTATTATTATTATTATTATTATTATTATTATTATTATTATTTATATTATTATTTAAATTAAATTGAATTATATAAATAAAAAATGTTTTAAAAATACTACTCAAATTTTTTACTCAATTAACCGGGAAAATTGATTATCCAAAATGCTTTAGGTCCCGACTATTACGGATAATCGAGGTCTCACTGTACTTTAATTTGGAGTGAGAATTTTCCCGCCCCAGACCATGACTTTCAATTTGTGTCATAGTGTTATTTACTTTAACTTTATAAATAGTTGTCTTACCATCTTGTTCATTTTTATCAGATTTTGGTTTTGTTCTTGGTGATGAAACTATTAATGAAGTTGAAGCACCATGTGTTTCTTGCATGTTTGGAATGGCAGAAGTTGAAGCTTGGTTTTCTAGAGATATCGTTGCTTCTGGCCCCACTGTCGTCTTATTTGTTACTTCTGCCGATGACTTTAATTGTCATTTTACCAATTCAACCGTCAAAAACCTTTTTAGTCGTTCAAAATACTGTGAATGAAGTTCGACATCATTATGACCAGCTCCCTTGAAAAAATAAATAAACAAATTTATATAAAATGTCAATAAGTAAATAAATGATATATAGTAACTTCTAAAACTGTTTACAAAAATGTGGAATTACAGATTTCTTTTTATTTATTTATGTATTTATTTATTTGTAATACAATAAGCCTTAAAGGCCAGTGTATTAACAGAATATAATATTTAATATTTTTAACAATTCTTTTTCATATTGAAATATAATAAATACAGATAACCTTAGAATACATATTTAAATTTAACGAAATGAAATAAAATTAAAATTGTACATTTTCGAATTTGGCCCTAAGAATGCAGCTATTATAGTCCTTATCAGTGAAGGCAAACGAAAACCGCAAATTAGTTATTAATGGTCTCAAAATATTTTAAAAGATTATTTCTAAAACAGTAATATGATAAAGAAAAATTTCGTAAAGGTCAAGGCAGTGTATTCCAATTTCTTGCAGTTCTAACAACAAAAGAACGTTCAAAAACAGTATTTCTTATTGGAGAAATAATTAGTTAAGGGTTCCCTGTAGATCTTGAAAATGAAAATTTCGAGTAAAGATGAATAGGTATTCTGTATTATATTAATTTGAAAAATAGCAAATTCCTATGAATTACATACTGCCTATATAAGCAACTTAAGAACGATCTTTCAGCAGAAGATATATGATCTCTGTAAGGTATGCTGTAAACAAATCTGATGATTCTCCTAACAATATGTTCTAACTGGTAGATGTAGACCACAGTGATAAAGTTTTCTTAGCCCAAAAGTTACTCTTGACGAGATAGTATTAATATGTTCTTAAAAACTTAAGATGTTGGTCAAATACAATACCAAGGCATTTAATAGAGTAAACGTAGTGCACAACATCGTTGAGAATAATAATTTTAGGGAAAGTAGATTTTTGATGGAGTGTGCGGAACATACTACTTTTATACTTTTTTTTTAAATTTGCACCTCTTACCAAAATGATTATATCAATTATTAAAAACTGTACAAAATTAAAAACAGAAAAATATTTTCAATTAAATAAATCAAGTCGATGATTAAATGAATTAAAAATTTAAATAAGAAATAATATAAATACATAAATCTTATTTTTACTTTATTTTTACTTAATATATTTATTAAATTTTGATACAAAATTAAACTACTGTGTTAATTGAAAAATATACGGTAATCATTTTTTCCGTCTAATAGCTTTAGTCTTATTTATAATGAAAGAGTTTAGCAACATCCAATCACGCAATTTCTAAAGTGTAAAGATAATTTTTTCGTTAATAACAATCCAAATAATCTCCAGAATAAATGGAACTGTATTTCACATTATGATTATCTTTTTTAATATATTCCAAATTCTTAGGATTAGGTTGAGGTTTTGTAATAGTGCTGCGTTTTTTTTTTTTTTAATTTTAGCTACTTTGTGGAATTCTTGGCCTTGTTCTAGTATTATCCCAAAAAATAAAAAAGTGATGATTATTGAATCTACACTGATTTGTTTCAACAAGAATGTTAAGACATGTTTGATGGTATCTAAGACCACAATGCCCGGTAAATAGATCCATTAGTACTCTAAGTTCGCTCTTATTGAGCAATAGCAACTTCCGGAATCTACCAGGAGACAATGAAAGAAACCTCTTCGCTTGTCTCATTCCAGGGCATTCTCCCATATCTGAGCAAATTCTCTCTCAACCCAGGAATTGATATTACCTCTGGGGTATCCCAAGGCAGGCGCGGATCCAGCCGAAGCATTTGGGGGGGAATTCTTTGAGATTTTATTTTATCGTCACTGAAAAAAATTATGTTTTAATATATAATTTTTAAACTATAAAATAAAATTTTTTCAGAGATTATTGAATACATTTTATTTATTAAAGGTGTGTTTTTTTTATTATTATTTTTTTTTTATTTTTTATTTTTATTAAACACGAAAAGTTAGGCTATGTAGATTAAACTAACTATTTCTTCGTTATATGAAAAATGTTTAAAATTACTATTTTACTTAAATAGAACTTATTCTACTCTTTTATATATAAAAGATGCTGATGTAAAATTTGAATCAAATCTGATAAAAGAAACCGTGCCGAAAATCGATAGAAAATTTTGTAAAAATATCACTTTTTAAAATTTGTTTAGATATTCTTACTATTTAAGTCTGAAATTTTAAAATTTGATACAATTTTTTTTATATACAAACAAAATAAATACTTTGTTTTTATTTGCTTTCTGCTAAAAAATTAAACTTTTTTTTTCAACGAAATTCGAAAATTTTGAACATTTTTAATAACATTTTGAGTTCTTAAAAGACTTTTAAAATTGGCTTCTCTTTTTATTGTAAACAAAATAGAATTGAAACTAGATTGAAATACATGTTGTGGCTTTAAAGAAAAAAAAACAAATACAAAAAAAAAAAAAAAAAAAAAAAATAGGGGAGACTGGGGCAGTTTCGGCACCTTTTTTTTAAGGTCTGAATCTAAGAATGTATTCGACAGATTTAAAAATTTTATCCTTGGATATTGAACAATAATATATTGGTACAAAATTTTATGAATACTTAGTATTGGTTACTTGTTTTTGGGAATTAGCAGAAAAAGTCATTTTTGCTGAATGTGCCCCACGCCGGGGTAGCTTCGGCATTTAACGGGGCACATTCGTCTATCATGTTTTTACAATCAATTGGATATTAAAAATTAATTTAAAGATAGAATTAGGTGTTGGTTATAAGCCAACTAAGTATTCATTTAATAGCTGGATAAAAATAATGAAAAATAAACATATTTCTTTAACCCTTAAAACGAAACACAATAATATTGCTTATTAAATAGCTATCTCGTTTTTTAAAGTGCGATTCAATTTTTTAGCGTTTAATATTGTAATTTCTATCGGCGGACGTTGAAGTCTTAACACCACGCAAAACATCATACACTCAACCTATGCCGAATGTTCCCCGATTTAAAATGCCAAATCTACCCCGAAAGCACTACTTACACTCTTTTCTTTTTTTCTCTAAATCTCCAACAAAGATTTGGCTTTCATTTATTTTTTTAAGAAAATAGCACAATTCTTAATGTTACTTTGTAAACTCAAATACAAAATACTTAAAAATTAGAGTCAAAATATTACAAAAACACAAAAATATTAAAACACCTGCTTCTAAGTCAGTTGGTAAGCTAGAGATTACAAACTTCGTGTGAGTTATTTATTTAGCTTTTTAACGTCATTGCCGATGCTACCCCAAAGCCGAAGCTACCCCAGTCTCCCCTACGTTTTTAAGAACTCAATATGTTATTAAAAATTTTATCAAAATTTTCATATTTTTTAAAGCAATTCATTTTATTTTGTGCTTTATTTGGAGCATAATTTCTGGGGCGTTCCACATAAAATCGATTAAGTTCTACAATTTGTGTCTTGTTATATTGTTATTTTTCAAAATTATTGCATAATTTTATATATATCATAATGCAACAAAATCAAACAAATTTTGGAGGCTTGAATAACTACTATATAGATTTGATGTATTGTGGTTCCATAAGTACAAATATGGTCCAAATTTTAAATTCTATGGAGAGGTTTTTTTTAAACAGTTTTTTTGTAAGATTACAAATTTTTTTAGGCGTTATAATTAATGATAACTCAAAAAGTTTTAGTCCGATATTATTGAAATAAATTTAGAAAAATTTATATTTTCATAACCTTTAATCATATATTGCGTTTCAATCGACTCAGTAGTTTTTTATTTCCGAGTTTACATTGATCCTTGAACTAATTGTACAAAATTTCGTTCACATTTCACCTTATATGGGAAGTGGCCGATAAAGATCCAAGTTTATATCGACCCTTGTATTATTTACAAAAAATTTCGTTGTCGTACATGCTTTTGTTTCAGAAATATTAGCAGAAAAGTATGAAATGGACACCCTGTGTTTCTAGTTTTTAGCCCATAACTATTTTATTTATTAACCGATTTTGATGGATGGTATTTTGATTTTGTCATTTCGTATGTAACATATCGAAAAAATCATTTAAAACCCCACAAAGTATATATTTTCTGGATCCTGGTTAGATTCTGAGTCTAGGTATGTGTGTCTGTTGAGAGCAGGAAAGGGCTCGAACGGGACAACGTAGTAGGACGAAATTTGTCAAAAATCTACATTTCTATCCTTAGCTTGCTGTGACTTTTTCTCCGAACGTGCTACAAACATCTTTTCAAGTTTTACTCTATACTGTTTCACAATGAAAATTCAATTTTATTTATTCTCTTATAGATATCGATACGGATGTGGTACTGTGGTTTGAAAAATATAACACAAAAACATCAAAGAAAAACAATATCAACGATTTACTATAACACAATTCACTAAATATGGATTTCAGGTTCAGTTAATTCTTCATAAAAAAAATAAAAAATAAAAAAGTTTAATGGTTTCATTATTGGTGTGACATACGACGAATCCTGTTTTCTCTACATCGATTATTTGTGGCTAACTAATCTCTTAAATAACATAGACAACTATTTAACTTATTCCTTTATTAGGCTCTATGTTATTTATTTGTTTATTTAAAAACACTAACTCCGTTAAATTAGGATTTAATTCACAAAAAAAAAAAAAAAAAAAAAAAAAACAATATTTTCTAATTAGTTGCGCAATCATACTCATCTCGTATGGTCGCAACTATCATTTATGCTTCGCTTCAACTAATTTTAATACTCATAATTTTAAACATTTTCCATTTTCTAGCGCTATTAATTTCTTTAACAATTAAGACGACTAAAGGTTTTCAATCCTAACATTTAAATTATTTTACTTTCATTCAATTTCCTAAAAAAAAATAATCCTAAAAAATTATTTAAATACATGTATAGATGACGTTACATGTGGTTTCTCAATTCATATTTTCAATTGGACGCCATTTACTGTTATGAAACTTCCGTCAGAAATGTTGAAACCTCACTAGCTCAGCATCAACGGGCGTGAATTCCCAACCAGCTCAACATTTCCCGTTTCACACAATAAAAAAGATAATATACTACAAACAAAAATAAAACATACTAAACCCGTATACCCCTAACACAAAAACCAAATAAAAAAAAAAACAACAATTGCAATATTTTCCCTAATCCCAAATCTCGATGTATTTCCCGGGAATGATATAATTTCCCTATCCCTCGTCGCCCATACCCAACCTACGTCATCCTTATTGTAAATTTTTAACAGATGACCCCTTAATCATGTCCACACCAAAATATCACCAATTACCTTTTTTTTACATTTTTTTTTTCTTTCCAGAATCACTGTACCTGAAATCCTATTAAAACAATTAACGACACATTGTAATTTAAATTAACACTCAAGACATTTATTATAAACAAAAAAACTAAAATATAAAATAAAATGAATATAATTACAAGAACACTCCACCTAACATAAAACCTAATATTAATTTTGCTTTTTTCTTATGTTTTCTAATAGTTAATATTTATATATATATATTTTTTTACAAATCTTAAAAAAAAAAACACTTTTTTCTAATCCTACTAGGTACCTATTTTATAATTGGTTTAAGCTGTTAACAATAAAAAAAATAAATAAAATCAATGTTAAAATAAATACTATCCTATATCTAACAAGGATCAATCTATTGATTCATTACAATGGCTGCAATTTCCAGCCTCTTTAATTTTCCTACTACACTTTACCTTTCCTAAAAGAGCTCTCTTAAGAAATCTATTTAATAAGACATATAATAATCCCGTCTAAAAAATTTTTTTTTTTTTTTCTATATTTTCAAAATCTTAATCCTTTTACAATTCAAACAAAAAAAAACAAAAAAAACTAAACTCTTACAACCTACTTATGATAAAACTTACAATGTCTTAACCTATTTTCCTAATTTACTAAAATTTTAATCCTTTCAATATAACTTTCAACGAAAATACTTTTTCAGCGGGTAAGCAAATTTTTATAACACTTATCCCGTAGTTTTGCCGCACTGCTATCTCAAATGATTTGTCTTGGATTGGGTTTATGTCTGTACTACTGACAGTGCTCCCAACTCCAAGACTTCCGATAAAATTCAAACGGGCTGCCACTAGATTTTACTTTCTTTTTAAATTTAAAAAAAATAATCTTCGTTACCTTAGATTGTAGTTTTTTCTTAATTTTTTTGCATGCAAATTTGGGGAGATTAAGATATACTTTCCGTCCAATTTAAGGATCTTATAACCAAATTTCCTTGATAATATGGAAATCTAATTATAAAAAAAAATATATTCTATATCTTCAAAAAAATTAATTTTTTTTTATATATTACTCACATTAAACACCAAGTAATCTTCGAAACTTAAATCTGTCTTCCCCAATAATACGGCTTATCACACAAAAAAATTGACTATATTTCTTTCAACAATCTTAGGTTGTTTTTTAACTTTTCTGAAATTTTTATTTTTTTTATTCTTTTAAATATAAATATATATATATTGTTATACTAACTCACTTTATTTAAAATTTTTTTTTTATCTTTCTATATTTGTGTATTTATAATATTTAAAAATTTTTTTTTTAACTTTCTATATTTGTGTATTTATAATATTTTCAATTTTTTTTTTTCTTATAAAAAAATTAAAATTTTTGTACACTTCTAACTTCACTAACTTTTCTTTTGGTTCTGTGACTATAGTTTTATTTCTAAGTACTTTCTCAACATTTATTTTTACAGAACACTCTCTACCAACAAAAACCATACATAAAAACGAACAACCGGAACATAACATTACACTTGTAACAGACCACCGAGGGTCAATGTCCTCTTCCCATTGGCCTTGAACGTATATTATCTCAAAAGAGAAATGAATATATCTCTTACCCCTACACTGCATTATCCATATCTAAAATTAGTGGTAATCGCATTAAATGCAACTCTGCTCTAGGTACCACCTTTTGAATACAATCCACAATTTGACGTTTATTTAATGACACATGCAAACATAAGACAATATTTTCCCTATCAACAACAGAACAAATAACATTCAAGAAAGAAACAAATATAACTAAATAAAAATTAATAAATAAATAAAATCTAAACAAAATTCCTTGATGTCGGCAGTCCAACAATCTCACCCGCATGACTACAGAGCAAATAAAAATCCAAAGGTAAGACTATCGCCCCTTTAATTTATTCTCATTATAAATTTTTACTAAACATTTTCTCTATCCTCAGCACCAGATTCATTATCCTAATGCTTCCATTGGACATCCAATTCTCACGACCACCAATTTATACCACCGTCAACAAATTGTTCAGATTTATAGCTTTATCGCAAAGCCACATGTAATAGCAAATGAGATATCAATCATAAAAATCTATTGATTCTTTTCGAATTTATTCGCAATTAAGTGAATTCGCTCATTTTCAAAAAAATTTAGTTTTTTGAGACATTTCTCCACTTATGTTGTCATAACTCAAAAACAACTTGTCCGATTTTGTTAAAATAAAATTACAAAAAATTTGGCTTACAATAGCTTTAAATGATGTATACAATTGTTTTTGATGCGATCAATAGTTTCAAAGTTATGAAAAAAATTGTTAGGTAAAAAATATAAAGTTAGTAAAAAAAAAAAAAAAAAACAAGTGAGAATGTTATATTCGGCTTGGCCGAATCTATATACCCATTACCAACTTTTCCAAATTTTACGTTATATAGGAGGTGGGCCCATTTTTTGTTTCCGAGTTTACATTGATCCTTGAACTATTTGTACAAAATTTCGTTGACATTTCACCTTATATGGGAGGTGGGCGGACTACGCCCATATATAGGAGGTGGGCCCATTTTTTGTTTCCGAGTTTACATTGATCCTTGAACTATTTGTACAAAATTTCGTTGACATTTCACCTTATATGGTAGGTGGGCGAAAAAGTGGGCGGACTACGCCCATTTTTGGCTGCCAAGTTTATATCGACCCTCAAACTATTTATACAAAATTTCGTTGTCGTACATGCATGTTTCAGAAATATTAGCAGAAAAGTATGAAACGGACACCCTGTGTTTCTAATTTTTAGCCCATAACATTTTTATTTATTAACCGATTTTGACCATTTTCAATATGAAACAAACCTTATGTAGGAAAAATATTTGTGCCAAATTTTGTTCTAATCCATTGTCCCGTTCAAGCCCTATCCTACTCTCAACAGACGGACATAGCTAGATCGACTCGGAATCTAACCAGGACCCAGAAAATATATAATTTGTGGGGTTTTACATGATTTTTTCAACATGTTACATAATGAAAGATGGGGCTTATACTGATTTTGTCATTCCGTATGTAACATGTCGAAAAAATCATTTAAAGTATATATTTTCTGGGTCCTGGTTAGATTCTGAGTCGATCTAGCTATGCTCTGTTGAGAACAGAATGGGGCTCGAACGGGACAACGGAGTAGGGCGAAATTTGGTACAAATATTTGTCTTATATAAGGTTTGTTTGGGATTGAAAATGTTTAAAATCGGTTAATAAATAAAAATATTATGGGCTAAAAACTAGAAACACAGATGTTAATTTAGTACTATGCGATCTGGCAACACCCCCTAAACTGCAGCCAACTTAATTTGGCACAATAAACTGCAGCTAAGTTAAGCCTGTAAATTTGCATTTCCGGCATTCTAAATAAAAACGTACCAAGAACAAGATTACAAAATAGCATATTTAACGAAAAATGCAATTGCATTAAAATGCATTTAAAAAAAACCCCTTTTTATTTGTAAAATATTCGCGTAGAAGCTGATATAATTACAATTCATTGATTTCCACAAAGCCTTCCCAGAAATATTCAGGTATGTGATGAAAACCGATCGTTATCAAATCGAATCGGTTTGGAAGGTTGTGTAAACAAATAAACATGATTTTTAAAATTTTGATAAAAATTTTGATTGGAAATGGTTGGAAACTATAGTGTTGTTAGAAAACATGATTTTCTATCGTTGCATATTGTCTAAGATACATGAAATCTACAAATAATATAAATATTAGCAATAAATTCCAATTTTATTAAATTTTGAAATTTTCCGAACTGTTTTGGACATTTTTCAATAGAGATTGATATTTTTTGAATTATTATTTTGTTAGTTGTTTTAAAACCAACAAACATTTTCTATAAATAAGCGATCAAGTATTTATGATAGTTTAGCTTAACTTCATAATTTATAATTGAGTATGACCTTTCGACCGAAATAACGCAACCACTTTCGATCGTTATTGGGATGGAATCAACAGCTTAAAATATTTTTTTCGCAATGATATGACATTATGGAATGCCCGGTATCGCTATAATATTCAAATATCCCTTGATTTTGGTCCTGGAACAAATTCTAACACAAGGAAAAACAGTTATGAAATATACCTATTTTGAAATCTTCATATGCTGAAAAATTTAAAGTACATCCTTCGTGATGATTGGACTATTGGACTTATTTACTATTGAAAATTTATATTTAAGTATGTCTAACTAAACCGTCTAAAATTGAAATATATGGGTTTAGAGTCAAATTAATTCAAGTTATCGTAATAGGCTCTTATTTCCATTATACAGTACTCGTAAAAATAATAAAGGACCTTCCTCTAAAAGTAAAGGTGGTAGTTTTATTTAAGTAAATAATATGTGTTATGTTAGAAAGATATCCAGTTTCCATATTTACATCATTATATCAACGATTGCTGGCAATAGTAGCTTTGAATGGCCAAATGTGGTTATTCAGATAATATAAAATATCTACTGTTAAATGACTTGTATCAATTGTTCCAGGCATGATCGTTTCAATATTGTTTCTTTAAGATAATTTTTAAGAATCTTCATATTAGAACTACATGTTAATATTATTTCACTGCCATTACCAGAATGTTATTCAAAAATATTCGAAAATTTCTAGAAAGTATGGAGAAAATAGTGTTTTTTTAATATTATTAATATCCTTTGTAGTTAAAATTACCTTCAATTTATATGTATTGGTAGTAATTAGTGGTAATACTACCAAATCATAGTTTTCAGCAGTTTTCAATAATTATTTTTATCAAAATTTAAAAAAATCCGGTGATTTTTTAGGAGTAGAATTTTTTTTGCTCCCTTAAATTTACAACTTTAAAAAAAAAATTTATTAACTGTTCGTATGCGTAACAATTTGGAACAAAATGACATACAATAGTTGGCTTAGACCGCAAAGAATAAAATCACAACAGAATTGGCTAATTTAATGACGTTCTAGCCCTAATCAATACGATCAAAAATCATATAGCCTAGCGTTGCATTTTTTATGCTCGCTACTGTACCTGATTGTTGTTTAGAGTTGTATCGTATACTTTTGAGATTTTTTAGAAATTGAAATAGAATTTCGCGAATCTGAAAACGGAAACTAATATACCAATTCATAGACCATTTACGTGCAAAATTTTGTGAAAATCGAAGTACACTTTGTAAATTTTTGGGCGTTCTTTCATGGAATTGTCGATATACTTTATGAAGTGTTATACGATATATTCGACATGTTACACACGGAAAGGCAAACCCAATATACCCCCATCTTTGTGATGGTGGATATAAGCATATTTGAAAATGATATATTTTTTTTTTTTAATTTGATATCAAATATTATTATCAAATTATCCTTAAATCTTAAGCAACTAAAGATATTTGAAAAATTATTTATTTTTTTATATCCAGCTCATAATATATCATGTATCTAGCTCCTTTGTGCCGAATTTCATTAAAATATTGCCATATTTAAGGCATTTATGATCGTTAAACCCCTATTCCTGGAGGACATTTGTATGGGGGCCAGTTGAAATAATGGACCGATCATAACTAATAGGCTTCGTCCTTGTACAAAAATAATTATATGTGCAAAATTTCATCAAGATATCTTTAAAATTGAGACCTGTACTTTGTTCACAAGGTTTACATGGACAGCCAGCCAGACGGACGGACGGACATCGTTAAATCGACTCAGAAAGTGATTCTGGATCGAACGGTATACTTTAAAGTGGGGGTCCGATAATTATTTCCGTGCGTTACAAACATCAGCACAAACGCATAATACACAACAACCACCTATGGTGGTGTAGGGTATAAAAAGTATTTAAAAAGTTGTATACAAATAATAAAGCAAATAAAATAATGAATAAGTGAAATTTAATATGCAAACTACATTTATTTAAGTTTCACATGTGGTCATAACTCACATTTGAAAAAAGTTTGAGAATTACATTTAACAATTGTTTGAGAACAATAGCATTTCTGAATTTGACAATCAATTATCCTTATTTTCAAGTTATTTTCAAATTGTTCTCAAACGTTTGACAATTGAGAATGGGTTCGATTTTGATTTGGGAACTTAAAATGACCTGGACAAAACAAATTTAAAACCTATATATCATTTTTAGATAATATTTGAAATGCTTATACTAATAGAAAAATAATTTGTAATAACTGTACATACCTCTACCCAAAGTGGTTCTACTGCTTTCGGACATCTTTCATAAATTCCTATACCATGAGAAAAATCTATAACTTCATCTTCCGTACCATGAATGACCAGAACAGGTGATTTTACTTTAGAAACTTTATCAATGCTGCCAATAATAAAAATAATAATAATAATAATAATATAATTAATATACTTATACAGAGAAAACAAAAAAATGTATTATTATTACTTTACGATAAGTATTGAGTATCTTATTCCACCCACATAAATATTGCAAAGTATATTACTTTAGAATATTTATGTGATATATGTTTGGTAATTTGTTTTCCATCTTCATCAAAATAAGGAGTGAGATCGAAAAAATCTTAACATATATAAAATTCAATAATTTGGAAAGGGTTGATCTTAGAGTTTTTATTTTTTATTTAATTAATATTATATTACAGATCACAGAAAAATATAACTTTTATTGTTCTAACCACTGCTTATGAGCTCGTGGACCTATTTTGGTAACCCTTCATTAGAGATTTGATAGTAGTTTCAGTCACTTTTTTGGAACAGTTTGTCCATCTACTTTTAAAATCTTCGATATTTGACGACACTTTTTTGTGCTCTTCAATTCTCTTTTCACAAGAGCCCAACATATCTCTAAGCTCCGTACAATTTGGAGGATTGACCTCTCTTGGTACAAAAACTATGTTATTGTTTTGGTACCACTGCAGAGCTTTCTTACCGCAGTGACATGATGCCACATAAGGAGTGCGAATTTTCTCTATCACATTACTAGTGAAGCGATTTTTATGAAATTTTGCACATGTATAGAACTTTATTGGACCTATCCAAATATATGTCTTTGTTGTTCGCCACGCCCATACCACGCCCACTTTGGACAAGCATATAAGCCTATATTTGAAACATCATTACACCTAAACTACCAAGCCTATAAATATAAAACTTGGTGCGGAGACAGTGTATCTTATTCTTAATGATACGATAGGACTTCATCTTAAGCCATACTCACATTTTGTGCCTACTTTTTTTTAAAAGTAATTTTCTCAATTTATCACGTTACTTCTAAAGCGATTTCCATGAAATTTGGCACATGTGTAGAACGTCATTAACTCTATGCAAAAATATGTCATTACACCCAAACTACCAAACATATAAACACAAAATTTGGTATGAAGATTGAGTATCTTATTGGTAATGATATGAGCTACATAAGGGCTTTATAATATGCCTCACCCACAGTTTACGCTTACTTTTTAAAAAAGTAATTTTCTCAATTTATCACGTTAATAATTATGAGATTTACATGAAGTTTGGCACATGTATAGAACGTCATTGGCTCAATGCAAAAATATGTTCTCATTGTTCGCCACGCCCACTTTCGACAACAATCCTTATATATACTATACAAATGAAGTGTAAGTTTGTTTGTTTGTGCATCAACCACGTCTACTACTCTAACCACATTTAATTTGTACGGCTGTACAATGTTTCATTTTCTTAAATTTGTCTAGGATTATTTTCTGAAATATTATTTTAGAATTTTTTATACCCACCATCAAAAAGATGGGGGTATATTGATTTTGTCATTCCGTGTGTAACATTTAAGACCCCACAAAGTATATATTTTCTGGGTCCTGGTTAGATTCTGAGTCGATCTAGCTATGTCCGTCCGTCCGTCTGTTGAAAGCAGGATAGTGCTCAAACGGGACAACGTAGGGGGACGAAATTTGGCACAAATATTTATATAAGGTTTTTTTGGGATTGTCCGTTTCATACTTTTCTGCTGATATCTCTTAAACAAAAGCATGTACGACAACGTATACATAGTTTGGGGGTCGATATAAACTCGGAAACCAAAAATGGGCGTGGTCCACCCACTTTACCGCCCACCCCCCATATAAGGTGAAATTGTGTTCAAATAGTTCAAGGACCAATGTAAACTCTGAAAAAAAAAACATAGGCGTGGTCCGCCCACTTTACCGCCCACCCCCCATATAACGTGAAATTTGAAAAAGTTGATGGTGTGTATATAGATTCGGCCAAGCCGAATATAACATTCACGCTTGTTTTTATTTAAATATATTAATGTCCTTTATTGAAATAATTAACAAAATTTCATTTTCATTACCAAATAAAAACGAAATTATAAAAATTTATAAACGATATGAGGTCATAGTGTTACGAAGTTGACCATTATTAATTCGTACGATATTAGAAGATACGTATAAAAGGGTATTTTCGATTTTTAGGAACAAAGAATGTTATAACTTTTTTTTTTATATCGAATGTATGGAATTTGTAAATGAACTTGACTCCCATATTTTTTGTTTATTTCTCATCAAACCTGATCTGGATCATACAACTCGCAAAATGATAATTTCGCTATTATTTTTAGACTTAACTTAATGAAACTGAATGCAAATTAAAAAGGAAATTCAAATAAGGTGGTCATTATGTACTTTTGAATACAAAAATGTATGTTTTGTAACTATTCAACTCAAATGGTCTCTTCAAAAGCATGAATTTTTACGGTTTAAAAATTATTCTTTCTAAATGGGTGTCAAATCGATAAAATCGACTGAATTTAAAACATACTGACATTTTCTTCATTGTTTAGAAAATGTAAGTATTTTTTAAATTCAGTCGATTTTATCGATTTGACACCCATTTAGAAAGAATAATTTTTAAAAAATAATATAAAACATAGTTTTAGGTACTATGATAAAAGTATTTCCTGAGACGTAATTTCTTTAGAATAATCTTAAACAAAATATAATTTTATTTTCGTTCACAATACACCACCGTAAGTACAAAATTAATTGAATTTAATTATATTTTTTGTCGAATACAAGATCAAATTATGGGCGAAGTAAACTATTGAAAGCAATAAATAATACGTGTCATCCATACCACCTTAAAATTACATTAATCGTAATGATATCAGGTTATTTTTTGACAAATGGAGCTGATTCACACAATTTCATTAAAAAATCGGACAATTTTGCTATTTTAAAAAAATGGGTATCAAAAAAATAAATAGTAATAGTAAATATTTGCTATCGCCGGGAAAAGCTCTTCCAACATATTTTATGACTCATTTAGCTTTCTTTTTACTCTTTAAATTTATAAAAATAAGTATGGACTGATTTTTAATGAATTCCTTACATAAAGCGAACTTAGGTGTATGTATTATAGTTCATATTTTAGAAAACAATTATAAAAATGGAAAATATACTTCACACAAGGACAATTTATTATTATTTTTCTATGTCAACAGATGCGATAGAAGCGTATTTAAATAATTGTAGTTTAGAAGGAAAGTATTCTTCCAAATACGAAACAGCTTGCAATTTTAATTTTATTTTTTCAGCAATAGGGCCTTCTGCAGTTTCGATTCATTAGCACCATAGCTGTAAATTATGAATGAAATAAAAAATAAAAATACTTTTTATTTCATTTCTATTTCTTATTTCTAATTAAAAATATTTGTTATTCAATCTATTATCTTTTGAATAAAAATATTAAGGATTTCTTTTTATACTAAAACAATTGAATTTATTATAAATTTGTATCTGATTGAACAAAATAAACTAAAAATTAAAATATTTTATTTAACTAAAAGAAAAACAAATATATTTTTATAAGAAGATAATCAAAAGTTTTTTATTTGATTATTTTAAAGTTTAATAACATTTATATGTATTTTATTTAAATAAAAAAAGTTCAACAAATTTTTATGATTTTTATTCAAAAACTTTATATTCAAATAGAAACATTTAAAATAAATATTTTTATTATTTTATTCAACAAAAACTCCAAAAAATAAAAATATTCAGCCTCAAAAGGATTGAATAACAAAAAATTATAAAATTTTTTCAAATATTCAAGTATAAAAAAAAATATTTTACTTATTTTTCTTTTTCAAAGTAAATTTAAAGCTATTCAAACAAATTCATGTTGAATAAAAATATTCAAAAGTTTTCTATGAATAAAAAAATTGAATGTTTTAAAACAGATATTATTTTATTTTTAAAATGGAAAATAAAATAAAGAACATTTGTATTCAAACTAAAGAAATAAAATATATTTTAAAATTAGTTAAAGACTAAGAATTTGATTTATATTTTATAAATTCATATTCGAATACTTTTGTGGAAATTATATTTTATCTAACTTGTTAACAAATGGAACAATATTTAAATAATTTGTATTCAAATTAATTTCAAGTAACTGAAAATCATATTACAAAGAGTATAAAATAATTTTAAAGAAATTTATTTCTAAAAATATAAATAAAATATTAAAATAATTTATTTTTAACAAATATTTTGATTAAAAATATTCACAATGAACAGCTATGATTAGCACTATCAATTGAACTAATTTGAGTACATAATGAATCGAAACCCTCTAATTAAGTAATATTTTCAGAAAAAATCCATAGATGGAACAAACAGATGATGACTCGTTTAACTATTTTTAAAGCTTTAGAGACATTATCATTCAACCCATCCATAACTTTCTTGAAATCATCAAGCCCATCTTGTAATAACTGTTTGCGAAGGAAGTGGCAAAGTGAGATACATTTACTGTAATATTTCAACGCGTATATGGGGATTTTAAATATATCCGTTTTCCATGTGAAATCAAAGAATGTGATCAAAATTATTACGCATAATAGAAGAGAATTTGTATTAAGGTCCTCCCCCAACAATTTAACTGACTAATGAAACGTGAGGGCAACTGTTCCCATAGATTCGTGTTGAAATTATTTATTTGTCTATTTATGGTTAACAATGAAATCGCTAGAACACCTCTTATTCACGCTTTAATTCAAAATGAAGAATAGAAAAATAAAATTTAAATAAATATAAAAAAGAAGTGAAAAAAATGCATTATTAAAAAATATGCATTTTCTACGCACTAACAAATCGATGCCATTTTTTAGTAAAGTGTCTGATTCGGATAGCTATTAAATGTTCCAGAAAAAACCTGCATTTGCATCAAAATCCGCCCCTTAGTTATTATATAATAGCACAGTTTCAGTACTTGTTAAATTCACCGGTTTAAGCAGAATAACAACAAAGCACAAAGTAATTAGTACGGGAAAGCTTTCCTGTGATTTCTGACTAAAGGCCTCAGTAGCCTATATGTAAGGTAACATAGAAATATCGTAAAGTTCCCTGAAAAATTATTATAGTTATTAAAAACGTAAAAATGTATCCTTTTATTATGTCACCTTTTTGACCACACGGGAAATTTTTGCTTATTTTACAGAGTGGGAAGAACGCTAATTTTTTTAATTCGTTCATAACATTTTTATCAGTGAATTAAACACTAATTTTTAAAACGAATTTTATTTTTTTGTTTGCAACTTTAACTTTTAAAAATGTTCAAAGATCAAAAATTTTAAGTGTAAAAATAACAATATTATTCAGGAATTAACCCGAAACGAATTAATCGAATAGAAGTCATGTACAACGGCATGAAAAATGTTTTGACTTAACTTGAATGAAAGATGTGTGAATGTATAACATTCGTATGGAAATTAGGGGTATAACTTTTTTAATCAAAAAAATAGTGATACCCTGTTTGTACTGATACTAAAAACCGTTTTCAAAAGTTATTTCGATGAAAAAACTTTCCGGACTGAAAATATTTTCTAAAATTATTTGAAATTTTTTTTATTAAATTATAATTTATATAATTTTAAAAAGTTTATAAACAAACTTTGAGTACGAGTTATATAAAATCTACATTCGTAAAAGAACGATAGCCAATATAGATGAGCATACGTTCCCGCAGTGAGGGACAGTCACATAAAGAATGTTACTAATCCTCAATAAAACAACTTCTGCAGAAATTCATTTCTCAAGACCCTGCTTGACAACTCGACCAGAGGAAGAAGATAGAGATTGAGTGGAATAGTTGACAATACGACATCACTACGTACGAATTTCGCGCCTTAATCGCGGCATGAGCGTTCAAATATAAATCGATAGTCTATCTCTACCAAAGCAAGAGTCCAGTTCCAGTCTTAGTTTTATATGTACCTGCATATTCGGTGAAATGTTAAATTTACTTCCTATGTTTTTACAAAATACATACAGCGGGTGTTATAAATAAGTAAACAAACTCATCATTTCTATTTCGCTTTAAAAAGCGGCAAATGAAACGGTTCATTTAAAAAAAATACATGTTTTTGTTGAAGTCAACTTGTTTTCTCTAACATTGATGACAAATTTTTAAAATATTATTCTATGGGGGTTGCCTTTTATATTTTGCGAAACGGCAAAACTACTTAACTTACGTTAAATCTGACACCTGAATCGTAAAATATGAAGTTTTTGAGGGCTTACGTTCTCATAAAATTTTTTATACGAGGGCTATTTCTGTTTGCTGAAGTTAATTAAAAAATCTACTTCATCAATTTACGATGTGAATTAATTGAAAAACAATATATTGGTTAACTTTAACTTTTGAAAATAAAGCTCCATTCGTGGCCAGCTTAATTACTGGTATTCGAAATTCAATCGTCGTCGCGTATACCTCCAGAATAAACTTTGTAAAGGCCTTCTTAAAATTGTTGTTTTGCCAAAAAATATTGATGCTATGCGAGCCTATTATTAACCCAGCAAAAATATTTTGAAGTAGTTCAAAGGGACGTAATATTTTCATGATTTCTTTAGAACTTTTGCATTCAAATGCATAGTAATTTACTTCCTTAAACCTAAGAAATTTATAATTTGTGAACTCATGAAAACAACGTTTAATGCATACATTAAACAATAGTTTTGGAATTTGACTTTAACTCGATTGTACTTGTAAATTTTTATGATTATGCATTTTTTATACTAAAATTAAATAAACTTTAAAAATAAGTGCTACTTATTTGTTTATAAATATTTTGATAAAATCTGCAGCTTAATTTTTGTTGAAATAATCTTTTGGAATATAAATGTGCATGATTAAAGACCAAATTACAATTGCGCGTAGTCAGCAGCAGTTTGTGCTGACATAATCAGCTGATAATTTAGAAAGCACTGTTTGTTATGGTGTTGATTACATTTGGTCAGCAGCAGTTTGCAGTGCTGTTTCATTTAGCCCTGTTTCTAAATTCACTGCGCTGCATTCAGATTGAGAGCGAGACAAAGAGAGTGAACAAATAAATGAGAGGCTAAAATACACAAGTAGAATAAAGCTAGATGGTAGTTGTAAATTGTGGCTGCCTACGCTGAATTGTAATTATAACGGCAACATCATGTTGTACTGCTGATACTGTTGCTGACTATTGTAATTTGGGCTTAATACACTGAACTAAATCTCGTAGGTAATATTGACGAACATTTTTCGTAGAATTTTAACAAAAAAAAAAATATTTAAATTAATAGATTTTTTTCTTCAAATCAATAGAATTTTTCTTCAAATCTACTAAAAAAATTTTTGTCAAAAATATTTTTTTGTAAAATATGTTGATTTGAATAAAATTTCGTTAAAAAATTTACGAAAATCTGTTAAACCGACGAAAATTTAGTTAAATTGGCAGTAACTATTAAACAATTGGCAGTAAGAAAAACAACACACAATTTTATTCAATTTAACACCCCAAAAAGAAGTTAATTTGAATAAATTACACTAGTCAACAAAAAAAATCCTTCCCCATAGCCATTACTCTAGTATATTTCCTCATAACTCAAGAACGGTGTGTACGATTGACATAAGTGATACACCAAAAGATGCGGACCAAAAATATCTTCAAATTTTTTTATGTGCTCAATAGTTTCGGAGTTATTTTGAAACAAGTGTCCGAAAAAAATCATTACAATGCAAAATTTTAGATTTTTTTGTTACTAAAATTTCTTTTAAGAAATGAAAACATTTAAAATGTTACAGTGTATCATCTTTATCTTAAAGCTGGTGCGAATAAAATAAGGCATGTATCTTCAAAATTGATGCAGAAAGCTATATTTTATTGAGTAGAAATACAGTGGAGGCAAAAAAAATTTTTTTTATTTCTTCTTGAAACAAAAATAGGTGGACTATGTGGACTTTGACGAGTTAAACAAGAATCTGCATTCACTTTTTTTCAATCGGGTACTGATTTTTTTTTATGTGCTTGGCTATTATCATCACTTTATTTAGCGGTCACACTATAAAATTCGAGAATGGTTTGTCACACTTAGGCTATAACTCAAAAACCCTTTACACGATTTTGATGATACATGACAAGATGCATACATAAAGGTATGTCAACAATATTTTTCATTCGCTCAAGAATTTCAGAGTTATGGATCAAAATTTTCACCACTTTTCAAAAAAATAAATTTTAAAATTTTCGGTACTAATTTCCGAATAACTACGGAAATATTAACTGGACAAAAAATTATATAAACTCAGCTCAAAAACAATTTAAGTCGCTATATATTAAAGTTCAATTTATCTTAATTGGAGAAACTGTTCTCGAGTTACACAAGTATGACTGCCAAAAGGCGGGGTCATAGTAGTCATGTCCATTAAAAAAATAAATGCATTTAAAAAAAAGTAAATTTTTTATTTTTTTTTGCCCACTAGTGTATTTCCACTTAGCTATAGGTATGCATGGGTATCCCAACTTAACTGTGAATCCAATCAAGATTTGTGCATAAATTTTTATGATACTCGTAGTTTTGCCAGCTTTGAGATAAAGATGATGAACTTAAATATTTTTGATGTTTTCACTTTAAAAAAAAAATTTTAGTAAAAAAAATGAAAAAATAATTTTTCATTTTTTCCGACACTTTTTTCGAAATATCTCCTCAACTATTGAGGGCATAAACATTTGATAGTAAAGCGATTTAAAGCTAATTTTATTCCTCATATCGTGGTATATCATTTATATAAATCGTGCATACCGTTCTCAAGTAATAGTGAAATATACTCGAGTAATCGGCATATTTAGGGTACAATATTAGACACGCCCATAAAAAAAATCCCGACCTGATGGAAAAAAACTAAAAGCAGATTCGAGTTTAGCATGCGGAATTCCACCTAGACTACATATTTTTTTATTTTTTTTTTTTTTGAAGGAGCTCGAAAAAATTTTCTTTTGTCGACCAGTGTTATCTGTTAAATTAACTAATTTTTTTCGTAAATTTTAAAATTGACTAATATTTTAAAATTCTTCATCTTGAATAAAAATTTGTAAATCGACTAAAAGCATACACATTTTACGAAACTAAATAATTTATTTTATTCAAATTGAATAAAATTCTTCAAACTGAAGAAATTTCTTCAAATTTACTAAAGACATGTATAATTGAAGAAAATTCTTCAAAATAAGTTTGAACATTTTTACATACAATTACAGTTTTTGGTAATATGTAAAAAATATAAAAATACATATTTCTTATAATTGTATTATTTATTTAGTTTTTACTAGAAATTATTGACTGTACTATATATTTATATGAACGATATTTAAACAATTTTATAAAATATACTAATAAATAAACTAATTTACATTTACTAAAATTAAATTAAATGAAGTAATAAAAATAAATAACAAGCACGAATTTTATATTCGGCCCGGCCGAATTTATATACCCACCATCAACTTTTTCAAATTTTACGTTATATGGGAGGGGGCGGTAAAGTGGGCAGTAAAGTGGGCGGACCACACCCATTTTTTGTTTCCGAGTTTACATTGGTCCTTGAACTATTTGAACACAATATGACCTTATATGGGAGGTGGGCGGTAAAGTGGGCGGACCACGCCCATTTTTGGTTTCTAAGTTTATATCGATCCCCGAACTATACACACAAAATTTCGTTGTCGTACATACTTTTGTTGAAGAAATATCAGCAGAAAAGTATAAAACGGACACCCTTTTTAGCCCATAACTTTTTTGCTTAAGCCGATTTTGCCCATTTTCAATCCCAAACAATAATACAAATATTTGTGTCAAATTTCGTCCCCTGCGTTGTCCCGTTCGATCATTATCCTGCTTTCAACAGACGGACGGACATAGCTAGATCGACTCAGAATCTAACCAGGACCCAGAAAATATATACTTTGTGGGGTCTTAAATGACTCCTTCGACATGTTACACACGGAATGACAAAATCAATATACCCCCCATATTTTTGATGGTGGGAATAAAAATTCTTCAATATGATTAAATTTTACTAAAGACATGTAAAATTGAAGAAATTTTGTTAAAATTAACAATTTTATTTTAGTCAAATTGAATAATATTCTTCAATTTGACTAAATATCTTCAAATTTACTAACGACATGTAGAATTGAAATTTCGTTAATTTAAATCATTTCTTTTAGTCAAATTGAAGAAACATGTGTAGAACTGAAGAAATTTCTTCAATACAGAAAACGCATAGTGAAGAAGATCAGTTGAATGACAAACAATAAAGCTTGTACACGTGTTTTTGTGTAAATAGATTTAAATTTCGTTTAAATTTTTTTTTATACAAATACAAAAATTCTCGAATAAATAAAACATAGTGAAAAAACTGTGAATTTGTGTTAAATCAGATATACTTCAAGAACAAGCAAGTTTCGATCAATAAATATATAATTCTCCTGCAAAAAAAATTTTAATTTATGTGCAAAACTCATGGATGGCACAAATTGCAACCAACTAAAGCAATGTTAAGCGTAAGGACATTTGGAGGATTTTTTATACTTTTCACGGTAATGTTAAACATTTTAAATTTTTAATATTTTAGGTATATTTACTTATTTTATAAATTATTTCGATAGCAAATATAAACAAATTAAATTAATCAACTGCCAGACCATGGTCATTATCTCAATGATCCGTTTTGGATTATGGAGAACTGCACGACAAAAATTTCCTTGGAAAACCTAAAAACAAACCTACTACAAGTAAGCACAAATGATTTAATATAAATAAATAATAAAGTAGCCTATTTTTCCTTCCAGGCATATAGGAACACACTGTGAAAAATTCAAGAAAATCGGTTTAGACGTTTAGGCGGCTATAGACTTCAAACAAACATACATACATACAAACAAACACACATTAATTTTTATATATATAGATAATAACGGAGATACATGCAAGTGAGTTTTATTTTATGCCACAATAAAATGAAAATAATTTTATAATTTTTACTTTTTGTTTAAAAATATAAAAATCATAGACTGATTTTAATTTTTTGTATGAGAAAATAAAAATTACTACTTGAGTATTATTTAAAAAAATTATCAATAATTGTTATTTGAAATTTATAAAATAAACCTCAAAAAATTTTTAATATTGAGAAATAAAATAAAAATCAAAAATAAAATTTTATTATACAATAACTTCCACAGCGTAATAACAAATGCTATGGTGTACTCAGAATTTCTCTAACTAATTTCCTTCACATTGTTTTTTTTTTATTGATACAAAATTACATGAATAAAAATTATTTTTGGCCTCTGGTTTTTTTAAATAATTTCGTTTAACTTTTGAACCCTTTAAAATATTTCAATGAAATTTAACATAGTTATTACTGAGGTATTTTCCAAAATATTTTTAAAGATTGTTCGAAGAATTTAAAAATGTAATTTTTCGAATAACGAATAATTCGAATGTTTTTATGTCGAATATTCGAATAAAACGAATAATTTTATTTTTTATTATTATACTTCTTTTAGCTTATTTTTTAACAATTTGTACAAATATAAAATATTTTACAACTACTTTATTATTTTTTAATTTAAATAATTAAAACTTTATTACACAAATTTTAATTATTTAAATTATAAAAAAAGAAAAATAAGTGCAAGTAATAATTTTTGCAACAATTTCATTGAAAATAAACGAAAGGTTTTTGATTAAAAAATTAAAACGTTCAAATTTATAGATCAACAACATTTTAAAAAAAGTAAGTTGTATATAAAATCAGCATTGTATGATTAAAAATATCTGTGATTATATAAAATATATATTTTTTACAATGAGCTTTGTATGGAAATACTTTATCAAAAGCGGTAATTATCATCTCCGCACTTCCCACAATATTAAAATAGAAAATCATGAAGAAGAACTACTAACAACATCAACAGTTTCAATCGGTCCAATGTTGCAATTTATTAAAAACCAAACTCTACATTCCCTTGAAGAAATTATATGCAGAAGTGTAGCAGAAGATAATATGTCAGTATGAGCTTTTAAAAAATTAGAAGTTATAATCGAATTTTTAAATTCTAGAAATTTAAGAATGACATCAAATGAAACCACAATATGGAATTATATTGGCAATTTTTATTCTGAAAAGAAAAGTGATATTATTACGGAACTTCGACAAATTATTTAAATTAAAGGTCCCCTTTCAATAACCGTAAATGAGTGGTAAGATAACATTTTTTATAAATACATATTACAGCAAGAAGTTATAATTCTAAAAACAAATCCTTTAAACTAATATGTATAGAACCAATAATAACACATGTTGAGTGTTTGACTTAGACTTATTATAAACATAAAGTGTATAAAGTGAGCAATAAGAATGTAATGTAAAAGGAATGAAAGATAGAAAATAATAAGTAGTAATAAGAATTTAAATACATAACATTCCCTTTTAAAAGAATAAGGGATAATTACTATTAGTTATATAATTATACTTATATATAATGACAACAATATATAAATTATATTACTATAGCTTACAATTATCTGACTTAATATATCTATTTTTTTTTTTTTATTCAAGCTCGATAATATTACAATCTTCGTCACGCATTTTTCAAGTTTTACTTCTAAGGAGTGAGATCGAAAAATTCTTAACATACATAATATTCAATAACTTGGAAACGGTTGATCTTAGAGTTTTCATTATTTTTTTAATCATTTGATAATTTAGCACAGATCACAGAAATATATAATTTTTATGGTTCTAACCACTAATTATAAAATTGTGGACCATTTTTGAAAACCCTTTCTTTGGAGATTTGATAGTTGCTTCAGTCACTTTTTTGGAACATTGTGTACATCTTCTGTTAAAATCTTCGGTATTTTGGGACACCTTTTTTGTGCTCTTGAATTCACTTTTCACAAGAGCTCAATATCTCTCCACTGGTCTAAGCTATGGACAATTTTGAAAATTGACCTCTCTTGGTACTAAAACTATGTTATTGATTTGGTACCACTCCAGAGCTTTCTTACCGTAGTGACATGATACCAAATGAGTCCAAAAATATGTGGACACGTTGTGCTTTCTTAAGAAAAGAAGTCTTTTTTGCAAATATTCCTTTATGCATATTTTGGTATTTATAGATCCGAATGTATCAAACGACTTTTCCTGTTTTTCCGCAACTGCAAAAAGTTTGTCATACCATGAATTTTGTAAGAAATTTTTGCTGCTTTTGGGTCTTAAACTTATCTCCAACATTGCTTCGAGCATTAGCAATAAAAAATTTTGAGACACAAGCTGTGAAGATTCTGCCAGCACCTACGTTTCTTCGTCAATTATACAGCTTGAGTATTTTTGTATGAAATTTGGTTTTAAATTCCGAGTCCTATTTTGGCTTGTAATTTTTTTTTTTGCAGAATTTCAGTTTGGAATTTTTGAACTTTATATGTTATCAACTTTCCCATTAGCTTTAAATTTTCGCACCAAAAAGTCGAAGCACTGAGAAAACTGAGCTGATTTTCTACAAGATATGTTTGGAGTTCCTTTCAATATGCCTTCAATTTTCTGGCCTTCCCAATATCATGTGGTCCTTTTTTCTTACCGAACTAGGTTTCACATCAATAATCAAATTCTCCAGATACTGTTTAATAATAATTAGAAACTTTAATTATTTATTAAACAGATTTAATTCTGTGGCCAATTTTTTGTTAGACCTACTTGGATTTTTTTTTTAATTTTTTAATAACTTGTAGAACGTAAGTCTTTTTCGTCACTTATTTTGATAAAAATAAGGATTAAAAATAATAACTGAAGTATTTTTCCATGATAACTAGATCAAAAAAAAATTTTGAATATTGATTCCGAAAAAAGTTATGAGGCAAAATGTGTGTTAAGATTTTTTCGATCTCACTCCTTAGTTAATATAATTGGTTCCTCATTAGATCTCAATCTTTTCCTACGTTCGATACAATATGTTATTGGTCTATATTGAATATGTCGAATATTTGCTTTTCTTAACTGATTTATATGAGCGATTTTCCTATTACCATTAACCTGTACTAAATACCTTACAGAGCTTATTTTCTTTATTTTTCCTGGAATCCATTTAAGGTAGTTCGAAAATACGTTACGATACAATACATTTTCATTAAATGTTCTAATTTTTTTTTTAAATTATGTTCTGATATATTCTGACAATGAATAACTCGCTGTTCTTCCTCTGGTTTTTTCTACTTTTTTTGGATGAGTCAAAACGTCTAATAATGTTCTTGGTTTATATGTAAATAACATTTTTGATGGTGCCACATTCGTAACTGTTGATGGAGTATTTCTGTATTGTAATAAGAAGTTATTCAATTTTAACTCCCAAGTCAAGTCTTTTGTTTTATTATCTAGTATAAGCTTTTTAAGCGAATGTTTAACGGTTTGAATGCCCGTTCCGCACTACCATTCGATTGAGGGTTATAAGACGGAGATTTTAAAACTTCAATTCCATTTGCTTTACAAAATTTCACAAAATAATCAGAACTAAAAGGTGGACCATTGTCACTAACTATTGTAGTGGGCAAACCAAAAATTACAAAGGTGCGTGAAACACTTTTCATTCGAACGATGCCAACATGACATTCGTGTAATAACTCTAAGATTCTATATACCATGCTCCTAGGAATAATTAATCTTTCTGCATAGTATAAACACCCATTTTCTGTAGCTAAAGAGTAACGTTTGATATAAAATGGTCTTAAATCCTCCTTAACCTGTGTTGGCCATTTCCCACTACTAACATATTCGTAAACTTTATTCAAAACAGGATCATTTCTCATTTCAGACCTTAAATCGTCAAAATTTAGTGGAAAATTATCAGAAGCTATTTTATTTATACACATTTCCTCTACATTCGTTGGGTCATTTAACGGTAATCTTGACAAACCATCGGCATGTTTCATTTCTGAACATTTTCTATAACATATTTTATAATCATACATAGATAAAATGATTGCCCAACGTTGTAGCCGGTTTGCTGCCACCGCTGGTACATCTCTTTTATCTCCAATGATTGCCCGTAAGGGTTGATAATCCGTTTGTATAGTGAACCTGAGTCCATAAATATATTTGTGGAATTTATTTATAGCAAAAATTATAGCTAACGCTTCCTTATGAAGTTGAGAGTAATTCTTTTCCGCAGCAGATAAAGTGCTTGATACAAACATTACAGGCTTCTCTTCACCTTCAATTACGTGAGACTCCCACTCCATATGGACTAGCGTCACATGCTATAACTATCGGCTTGGAGGGATCATAATGAACTAAAGTGTTTATATTTAATAATAACTTTTTGCTTCTTTCAAATACTTTTGCATGTTGTGTAGTCCAAAACCTTGTTTTTGCTGTTAAGCTCATACAAACATGGTAATTCACTAGACAAATTTGGTATATATTTGTGGTAAAAATTAAGCATGCCCAAATATGAAGGTAATTGTGTCTTATTTTTAGGCTCTGGTGCATTCAAAGCCTGTATCTTCTCTTTGTTCGGCGAAATTCCCTCACTATTAATATTAAATCCAAAATACACAAGTTCCTCTGAAAAAAAATATACATTTGTCTTCATTCACAAGGACGTTATATTCACTAAGTCTATCAAAAACATTTCTTAAATTATGCTCACACTCTTCAACATTTGAACCTCCTACTAATATGTCGTCAAAATAATTATGAACCCTTTCCAAACCCTTCAAAATTCCACACATTATACCATTAAATATCTGTGGTGCAGTTTTAAGTCCGAATATTAATTAAGTATATTGATATAATCCAATGTGAGTATTTATTGTTAATAAATCACGCGACCTTTCTGATACATCCCCTTGAAGGTATGCTCCCATTAAATCTATTATACAAAATACTCTCCAAACCGATATATTAGCTAAAATATCATCCATTCTTTTGATAGGTATATGCTCGCTAATTAGAAATTTGTTTATTGTTCTCTTGCAATTAACACAAAGTCTAATTGATCCATTTGGTTTATTAACAACAACTAAAGGGCTAGCCCACTTACTGCGAGTAACTGGTACTAAAACTCCTTCGTTACACAATTTTTTTATTTCCTCTTCAACTTTAGATCTTAAACCATATGGAACATTAGCTTTACAAAAAATAGGATATGCGTCATCCTTTAGTACAATTTCAGTATTAAAATGTTTAATAACATCATAACTATTAGGTTTCCTAAATACAACTTTGTACTTATTTTTAAACTCTAGAATTCTATTTGTATTAACATTATTACATGACAAGTCACTAACATTGAACACAAAAAAATTTCAGTATATCTAGCCAGTTCCTTCCGAGTAGTGGAGTAAATTTTTCCTGTGTATTCAAAATTGTTAATTCTAATTTATAATATTTATTTTCTACTACGACATCCACCACAATTTTACCACAAGTTTCTACGCAGTCACCCGATATTATTTTAATTTTTCTTTTATCTTTTACCATAGGAACATTTTTAACATAATTATCATAATGATCTAAATCCATAATAGTTTCGCAAGCACCCGTATCAACTTCAAATAAAATCTGACGATTATTAATTACTAATGTTGCTTTGTGTGAATTATTGTTAAAAACTTTACAATTATTAATATACCCGCAATAAAAGAAGCTGCTGTCTTCATAATCGTTATCCGAATATTCTTCATCTGCTTCTATTAAGTTGATTTGTCTATTCAGCTTTCTCTGTTTTCTGCAGTTTCTTCTAATATGACCATATGCTCCACACGCAAAACATCTTATTTCTTTTTGTTGACTATTTTGTTGATATTGCTGTGCTTGGTTGTTACGTCGCACAGTGGGGTCAAACGCAAATTTTTTGGTAATAAATCTGAATCTCCTAAACTACTGGTCGGATCAAATTGAAATGTATGGAAGAGTTGTAGAGGAGGACCTAAGCTTTCAGAAAAATCATCTTGTAGTCACCCTGTGATAACACGAGAAAAGCTACAGGGTGTCTAAGTTGACTACCTCGAGTATGTAAAAGTTAAAACAAATCGTAACTTGTACATGTGAAGTCCGATTTCAAAGATTTTTATATTTCTGGAAAGTGCTTGGCAAGATAAAGAAAAAATAAGCTTACTCATCTAAGTTATCTCTTACAGTTAAAAAGATATTTACGCTTGAATTTTGAATTTTTGATTTTTTGGCTTGACTTTCTTTCGTTTTTCGGGAATAAGGCCGGAGATATATGAGGTAAAAATTGTTTTAAAATATTCTGTAATTTGCTACATATTTCAAAATAATATGCTGAATGAATTTTTGGATTATCTCAATTCATCTAGACGTGCAAAATATTCAAAGTCAGCACTCTGAAATTGGCATGAAAAATGGCTTTTTTTTTACAAAAATATAGTACAATTCATTCACTTTTTTCTCAAAGTTCCGTTAATAAAAAAATTTTTTCCTTATTAATTTCAAAAGATAAGGCTTCATAAATGGTTAATAAAGAAATTTTGAATTGATTTAAGTTTGCATCCTACATCCAGCATTGGCCGAAAATTGTCAATTTTAAAAAATAGTTTCATTTTTATCGATTAATAAAAAAAAAAAATGTCACGCGAGCTTTTTTAAATTTGGTACCCATATTTTTTATAGAAATAGATTTAGAATGATTTAACACTAAACTGCTTCCCGCCCGGCCAAAAACGAATGCAGGAGTGGAGATTTTATGTTAAAAGTCAGTTTTTTTAACGACTATTTTTAAAAGCATATTAGCATAATATTTTTAATATTATTTCTTATGTAATGTATAAAACACAAATCAAGCTTTCATTCCTAAAAAAATCAATAAAATAGCTCCAATGACCTACTTTTGGTAATTTTTCAAAAATATATTTTTTTTTTTTTTTTTAAATAGCTGAAAATCCAAAAAAATTTAATTTTTTAATACAACTCCACTAATTTTGCAAATACTTTAAAAATGTTGAAAGAATATAAAAATAGACTTATTTACCAATTCAACGATATATAACATGTTGATATAGGTCATTTAATAATAGTAATATAATGGCCTCAAAACTACCAAGTCACGTCAAAAGTTGCAAAATTCACTATTTTGTTCCGTATAATAATATTTATTAATGAATTTATTTAAAGTGTTCATAATTTTTTTCTACTGAAAAGGTTTTTAAAATTACCTAAGTACATAAATAAGTATATTTTCCTTCGTTTTTTATTACATTTTTTTAAGTTTTTTAATAATTTACTTAGCTACTTAATTAATGTATTATAACAAAAATGATTTTTTTACAATCGCATACAGGTCATAAAAATAAACTGAATGAAATTGGGGGTTTTGAGCAAAAATTAAAATTTTTTAATTCATTTTTGCCTGTCACCATTTACCTGATATAAATATTCTTTTTCTATATATAAGTATCCTTATAAATATGCAGATTTATTAGTGAATTTGCCATTATGGAGATTACATTAAAACACTTTTCTATTTGCAAAGTAATCTGGGATAATCTATCTGATATTATCAATCGTCCTGAAAAAATAAGAAAACTCATTGATACAGTAGTATCTTAGTAGTAAACTCATTGAGACAGTAATATCTTGTATACGAAAAAAGGATGCAAGCTTCAGATTGGTCAATACCAAAGTTCAAGAAGAAAAATGAAGAGTGGTTGGAGGGAGAAATACCAATTTTCATCGGAAAGCAGAAAAAGGGTCGACCAAAAAAAGTTACGATGAAGTTCAGCTAAGAACAAAGAGGACCAAACAGGAATCTATTCTAAATTCACATACGAATGCCGAAATAAAAGATACATTTAAAGCTTTAGTAACACGTACGCAACCAAAGGAAGTAGAAAAAGTTATAAGATGTGTTACCAACAGCTTCTCCCAATCGATTACATCGGATAATCCAAAGCATAGTGACACCGAAATCAACATCGTCCTTTACCTCTGAAGATGCTTTAGCTCTAATATTAAATTTAGGATTATCAAGAAACCAATACGAGATTTTGAGGAAATCTGTTAGCGAAAAAGGATATGATATCTTTCCCAGTAGCAAATCAGTGAGAGAAGCGAAAAGTAATATTTTACAGCCTATGGAGCACCCGGTTAATGCTTCTGTTAAAAGTGCTAAAGTTAATATATTGCAATTACTTGAAAATACTGCCTCTAGAATTATATCTACCTTCAGCAATGATAACATTGAAAAATGCAAAGGCTCTGAACTTATTTTAATATTCAAATGGGGCTGCGATGGAACATCAGGATTTTCGAAACACAAACAACTGGATGAAAGTAATTCTGGAAATAATTATTCCTCGCTGTTTATAGCGTCCCTGGTACCACTTCGAATGCGCTTAAATAAGCCTTCCTCATCGACAAGAAATGACTCGCTTTTTGATGATATATGGATAAATTTAACTCCAGGTTCCAAATTTTTGTGCCGTCCAATCCTTTTTGATTACACAAAAGAAAACACGGTTACAATAAACAGCATTGTCAACCAATTGGAAGAAGAATTGTTAATAAAAATTCTTTAAAATTTGGAATATCACCACTCCACGCAAGGATAAGATTTTTGGAGTTCTGCTTACATCTTGCATATGATAGGAAGTACAGAAATATTCCCGGGCAGGAAAATATTACAGTAAAGAACAATTTGGAACTTCAAAAATTACGAAAAGAGGAGAAGAAAAGAATTCAATTAGAATTCAAAGAACAACTCGGATTAATAATTGATAAACCTCTACATGGATATGGAAGCTTAAATGATGGAAATACAGCAAGACGTTTCTTTGAAAATCCGGAACTCACATCTTCAATCACAGGCATTGACTTAAATATTTTGAAGCGTTTTAAGATTATATTGGCAGCCATTAATAGAAAAAAAACAAATTAATGCGGACAAATTTAAAATTTTTGCTTACGAAACTAAAGAACTACTTAACATTACATACCCCTGGAAATCAATGACTCCAACAATTCACAAAGTATTGGCTCATGGTAAAGAAATAATAGAAAATAGTATTTTGCCATTGGGAGAGCTAAAAGAGGAAGCACATGAAGCCCGAAATAAAGATCGAAAATGTTCGAAAATAGCGCAAAATATGGACTTAATGGAATATTTATTAATATCATCAGATCCAGTTATATATTCTATAAGAACACGATGGCTACCAAAAATCACTCTTGAAATAGAAAAAGAGGATTCCGAAGCTAAGTAAGTTAAAAATTTGCTAACGTTTGATGTTTCTGATTATTTTCAAGAAAATCTCTAATAATAACTTCGATAATATATTCTTAATAAAATAAATATACGGGATATATGTATAATAAGTATGTAAATATGTAGAACATATTAAATAAACATTACTCAAATAAAGAATTTACTACTTTATAATAACAAATATATACCTACATAATACATTAGAAAACTAAAATGTTACGTATACACACATATGGAAATACGGAACAAAATAGTGAATTTTGCAACCTTTGACGTGACTTGGTAGTTTTGAGGCCATTATATTACTATTATTAAATGACCTATATCAACATGTTATATATCGTTGAATTGGTAAATAAGTCTATTTTTATATTCTTTCAACACATTTAAAGTATTTGCAAAATTAGTGGAGTTGTATTAAAAAAAATAAATTTTTTTGGATTTTCAACTATTTAAAAAAAAAAAAAGCAGTTTAGTGTTAAATCATTCTAAATCTATTTCTATAAAAAATATGGGTACCAAATTTAAAAAAGCTCGCGTGACATTTTTTTTTTTTTTTTTATTAATCGATAAAAATGAAACTATTTTTTAAAATTGACAATTTTCGGCCAATGCTGGATGTAGGGTGCAAACTTAAATCAATTCAAAATTTCTTTATTAACCATTTATGAAGCCTTATCTTTTGAAATTAATAAGGAAACAATTTTTTTATTAACGGAACTTTGAGAAAAAAGTGAATGAATTGTACTATATTTTTGTAAAAAAATAGCCATTTTTCATGCCAATTTCAGAGTGCTGACTTTGAATATTTTTCACGTTTAGACAAATTGAGATAATCCAAAAATTCTTTCAGCATATTATTTTGAAATATGTAGCAAATTACAGAATATTTTTAAAAAATTTTTACCTCATATATCTCCGGCCTTATTCCCGAAAAACGAAAGAAAGTCAAGCCAAAAAATCAAAAATTCAAAATTCAAGCGTAAATATCTTTTTAACTGTAAGAGATAACTTAGATGAGTAAGCTTATTTTTTCTTTATCTTGCCAAGCACTTTCCAGAAATATAAAAATCTTTAAAATCATTTGTACAAGTTTGTACAAGTTACGATTTTTTTTAACTTTTACATACTCGAGGTAGTCAACTTAGGCACCCTGTAGCTTATCTCGTGTTATCACAGGGTGACTACAAGATGATTTTTCTGAAAGCTTAGGTCCTCCTCTACAACTCTTCCATACATTTCAATTTGATCCGACCAGTAGTTTATTACCAAAAAATTTGCGTTTGACCCCACTGTGCGTCGTTCTCTATTGTACCTCATTCTACTCTGCCCTTGGCTTCCACTAACCCCGCGATATTCTCTCCTTCCCCAGTTGCTTTGTCGTTGACTTGTTACTGCGTTGATATTGTTATCATCTACAATGGTTTTTAATATATTAACATCTTTGCTTGTCATTTCAATTGACATTGCCACCTCAGTTGCTTTATCAAATGTTAATATTTTATCATCATATAAAATGTGATTTTAAGTTTTAGTACATTTGATGCCACACACAAATTGTTTTAAAAGGGCCTTGTCCGTAAATGTTTTAAACTCGCAATGTTGTGCCATTTGTTTTAGTTCAATTACGTATTCTTGCAAATTTTCATCATGCTTTTAATTTCTTTTAAAAAATTTAAAACACTCAGCAATGACGTTTTTCTTTGGTGCGAAATGTTTGGTTAAGTTTTTCACCAATTCATCGTAGACAATAGTTGGATCAGTTTCCACTTTGAGTGCTATTAACGATGATAAAACTTTAAACAGATCAGGTTCTCCCAAGCTAACCAAAAATTATATTTTGGAACTGTTGTCATTGATTTTGTTTAACGACAGTAAATGATTAAGTCTTCTAATGTATAATGAAAAATTTTCACCTATAGTGAAGAATTCTATACTCCCGACAAATACATTTCTTTCAGTCATTTCGACTTTAATTTTAATTATTAAAGTAAGACTTTGAGTTTTTATTTCACACGCAGTTTTTATTTATTTTTTTTTTTTCTTTGTCGCCAAATAATATGTATAGAACCAATAATAACGCAGGTTGACTTAGACTGATTTATTATAAACATAAAGTGTATAAAGTGAGCAATAAGAATGTAATGTAAAAGGAATGAATGATAGAAAAGAATAAGTAGTAATAAGAATTTAAATACATAACATAAACCTTTTAATTTCGGACTTGAACAATTAAAAATAAAAGGAGAATCGCTTCCAATATCTGTTATTTAGACTTTTTGTTTTTGTGTATATATATTACAATGAATTGTTAACTGTTAAGTTGTTTTTGTTTTCCTCCTACAATAAAATATTTGAAAATTTATCAAAATTTAAAATTTTCATTTTATATTTTGAATTACTCGAATAATTTTAAATGCGTGATGGAATAATTCGAATAAATCAAAAGGACTTATTCGAACTATTCGTTTTATTCGAACAATGAAAAAATCTAACAATTTGGATACCCTAGTATATAGAATGCTGCAGCAAACATTTACTATGGAAATTAAGGAAAATGTGCACATTTCGCTGAAGGGGGGTCAAGTTTAAGTAAGTATTTAAACGACTGTGTAAAGGATTTATGCAACTATTTGGTATCATTGGAAAGGATATTACTTTAAAAATAATAATATGTAAATAATAAAGTATTTGAACAAAATTTTTTCATTAAATTGATCAAAAAACGAAAAATTTTTGTATTTAGTGTTATTTTTCGAAAAAAAAAAAAAAAAAATTATATTTGAACTTAAATAAAATCTACATTAATTAAGCTATCATTACAAAATTTTAGTATAATATAAAAAAATTTTTCCTTTAAAGAAAAAAACAAATAGGTTCCCATTTTCTTACTAAAAAATACACAAAATTCCAGTTCGGGGAAAGCTTCCTTCAAAAATTGACTTTTTTCATTGAAATGGTCACCCTGTCGTTATTAGGGGCCTCCGTCAGAAAATATTTTTTGGGTGTATACCTTACATATAGAGCTATACAATTAAAATAATTTTAAGTCGATCCCAGCTTTGCGATTTGAGAACATAACAAAAAAAGAAAAAGCTAAATACCAAAATTTACTAAATTTGGATAGGGCTCGTGGGCAGACCTTTATCCCAAACTCTTCCGGATTTACTTTACACGCATTTACATTAAGATTTCTTTTAAAAACATTAAAAAAATGATAAAGCTCAGAACAAAAAACTAATTTTATCACTAAATGTAAAATTTGTTTAAAGTTCCAAATTTAGATTAATATAACTTTTTAACGGATTCATATAATTATATGATTCTTGCAGTAATATTATTTAGAATTTTATAGGGAATCTGGCAAACATTTTAGACAAATTTTAGGGGAAAAATTAAGCCCGCCAGGTTTAAAAAACTAAAAATGAGGTAAAAATTTATTTCGACCCGAATATCTCTTAAACTAAAAGAGATAACCTACACATGTAAACGTATTTTTTGTAGAGATTTACAAGGACTATCTACATATAAAATTTCTTTTCTGTCATATCATAAATGAATTTTTTGCGATTTAAAAAAAAAATGACATACCCGAGATGGGCAACTTTGGAGGGCCACACACTTCCCCCCTGACTCGCTAGGGATCTGTACTCCTCCAAATCAACTCAAAAACACCTCAGCTCTGACCATGTGATATTTTATTGAGATACCTCTAACGGTTCTTTAGTTACTGAATTATTTCCAAAAAAGCGTTTTGGAACCACTGTGTGTTGCTATAGATCATCCAGAAATAAACTTTAAAAATATTAAGTTGTAAATCTGTGTGGACTGAAATTGAATGCAGTGCACTGGTTGTTGATTACTGAGTGAGTGCACATCTGATATACTTAATAAATGGTACAAAAATAGTTTGTTATGTTAATTAAATTTTTAATAAATGTTTATTTTTTTTATTTTCTCAGGTCGATTTCGCTTAAACACTTGTACTAAAATGTGGGTTGTTTCCATTTGAATTATAAGGAATTTTCATAAAACATCATCTTATATAGCGATCATAACAAGGATCCAGCAAACAAACTTTTGTAACAAAATATGAAGCAAATAGATAATATACCTGAAGGTAATATATTACAATTTAATTTATATTTAATTATAAAATAACAGAATATTTCAGACGGTAGTAAATTTGTTTTTTTTTTACATTTTTGAAAGGGTTAAATAAACTTTTATCATAAAATTACTTTAATTAAATCTTTTGCTACGTAAGTTTATATTAAATTTAATTAAATAATTTTCGTTATATATTTTAAAATGCTTATTTATAACATAAATTATATTTTTTACACAATAAATATTAATAAAGTGTTTAAAATTTCTTATTTGTTTTATTTTGAGGATTTTAATTTATATTAAATTTTCCTACAGGGGTTAAACAGTACTTTGGAATTGACAAAATTTTGTCAATTTGAATAAAATTCAAATGTTAAATTGAATAAGCATTCTTCAATTTGAAGAAAAAAGTTAGTTAATTTGAACAAATTTTGTATTCCATTTAACTAAAATTTAGTAGAATTAAACAAAATAATTTAGTTAAATTGAATAAAAATTCTTCAATATGAATAAAATTTTTAGTTAATTTGAATAAGATTTTCTTCAATTTGACCTAAAATTTGTCAAATTGACTACCTTTTAATTAACTAATTGAATTAGTCATATTGACGAATTTTCGTCGAATTAACTAACTTACGAAAAATTAACAAAAAATTCTGTTGAATTGAATAACGATTTTGTTTAGAGTTTTATAGTTTCAACAAAAAGTCGACTTTTCGATTTTTCGACTTTTTTTAATTTTTAAATAGCCGATTTTTCGACTTTTCGACTTTTTCAATTATTAAATAGTCGATTTTTCGACTTTTCGACTTTTTTTAATTTTGAAATAATCGACTTTTCGACTTTTTCCGATTATTTTCGACTTTTTCCGACTATTTTCGACTTTTCGACTTTTTCCGACTATTTTAGACTTTTTCCGACTTGTCAACTATTTTCAACTTTTTCCGACTATTTTCGACTATTTTCGACTTTTTCGACTATTTTCTGTTAATTGTCTAATAAAAACTAAAAATAAAAATGAATACAACGCAAACAAATATAGTGATTGACAAAAATATGTATTAACTACACGGTTTAATGGTATATAAATAAAAGCTGAATTTGAATTTTAAATAGGATAATTTTTTAAACATTTTTCTACTTTCCGACTATTTTCGACTTTTTCCGACTATTTTAGACTTTTTCCGACTTTTCGACTTTTTCCGACTATTTTCAACTTTTCGACTATTTTCGACTTTTTCCGACTATTTTCGACTTCTTCCGACTTTTCAACTATTTTCAACTTTTTCCGACTATTTCCGACTTTTCGACTTATTTCGACTTTTTTTTTTTTTTGACTATTGAATATTTTTTGTTAATTGTCTAATAAAGACTTTAAAAAAAATAAAAATGAATACAACGCAAACAAATATATTAATTGATTAACATACAAATCTATCCAATGAGAGTGCTAGTTACAGACAAAAATATGTACTAAGTAACTACACGGTTTAATGGTATATAAACAAAAGCTGATAAGAAACTATTCATTTTAAATATGATTTTTTAAACATTTTTCTACTTTCCGACTATTTTCGACTTTTTCCGACTATTTTCAACTTTTTCCCACTTTTCGACTATTTTCGACTATTTTCGACTTTTTGACTATTTTCGACTTTTTCCGACTATTTTCAAATTTTTCCGACTTTTCGACTAATTTCGACTTTTTCCGACTATTTTCGACTTTTGGCATCAAGAAAGTCGATTTATTGAAAATTTTCAAATCAAAAAGTCGATTTCGACTTTTCGACTTTTTACAACAAAAAGTCGATTGTTCGATTATTCGAAAGTCGATTTGATAAACCCTAATTTTGTTGGTTGATATTTAACCTACTTTTCTTCAATTCTACACCCCATTTTACCGTATTTACTACTCATTTTTGGTTCAGTGTATGCTCACCATTGAAAAAACGTTGTCGATTCATTAAAATTTCATTGGTTTTAAGCACTCATTTTAATGACCAGCTATGTTAAAATCATGCATGTTTCACCTAAAAATTAACCAGTGCAACATCACGTGAATTCATTCATTTACTACTTTTTTTGCATATCTTTTTTTTTTTTTTTTTTGCTGGGAAGAAACGCCGACATATAACAAATCGTAGGATAGAGGAATTCCTGGCCATTCATTCCACTAATACATAATTAATATTTCCAAAATATTTTAACGTCTAGAGCAGTTTTTCTTATTTAACCTCATATATATTAACAATCAGCAAGGAAACCATGAACAAATTCGGTCTATGTTATTCAAATCATGTTTATGAGATTGTAACGGATGACGAAATATGAATTTATGGTTATGAGACTGAAACAAGAAATTAGTCAACAGTATTGAACCTTCAAAGTTTGCCTAACCCCACAAAAGTTGCACATCCTTGAAGCATGTAAAATCAAACGCTTGCGTATTACCACGGAGATCCGGACACACTTCTACTGAACATTTGAAGTATCAAAGAGCTGTTAGTTGTGAATGGTTCGCAATCATTTGTTAGCCAAAAGACTTCCAAGAAGTAAGAACAATTAATATTCAAATGTGGATCATTCTCTGATACAATAATTCTAGCTTTTATACATTATTTCAAAGCACCGCCAATATTATTAGTACAAACTTTGAATTGTTGGGTTATACTTTAGCATCCAATAACCATAGCTGTTACTTGTGAATAGAATAAAAAATGAAAATACTTTGTATTTTATTTCCATTTCTTATTTCTAATTTAAAATGTTTGTTAATCAATTTAGTAATTTTAAAATAAAAACATTAAGTATTCCAATTTATAATAAATCAATTGAATTTATTATAATTTTGTATCTTATTGAACAAAATAAATTAAAATAGGAAATATTTTATTTAATCAAAATGAAAACAAATATTGTTTTTAAAGAAAACATTCAAACGTTTTTTATATGATTATTCTAGTCTTGTATAATATTCTTATGTATTTTATTATAATAAAAAAAGTATATTTTTTAGTATTTTTATTTGAAAACAATTGCCCAATTCACAAAGTATATTATTTGAGTTATTGCGTTATGTTATTTAAGATAACTTTAAAAAATTTTTGAAAATTTATACGGAAATTTAAAATAACATTATAACATATGTTAATTCATAACCTATGTTTATGAATTATGTTAAAAAATATTTTGTTTAAAAATTTGTAGATTTTTTAAATATAGTTTTTTATAAAATTTTTGTTTTATAAAATGTATCACAAAAAACAAAAATTTACATAAAAAATAAGATTTTTCATGAAAAATCCAATTTTGCACCAATAAGAAAAATTTTCGGTAAAATCCGATTATTCACTAAAAAATCGATTTTTCACTAAAAATTCTTTTTTCTCCTAAAAACTTCTAAAAATTAAAAAAAAAACTACCAATGAAAACCCCCTGCGAGGGGGGAGTCTTCAGACACGGTGCAGGGGCTTAAGCATCCTGTGGATCTATGAACATAATTTCAGAGAACGGCCCTATGTCCCTGGTCTAGGGTTATTAAATCTCCAGGGGAAATGTGAGTACTCAGGCGGAGGCCACAGGTCTGAGTGCCACTGGAGCTACTGTGACCATGACTGAACGGACGATTACCCCGGGTCCTTCAGATCATTCTGCTACTGGGGTAGACAAAAAGAAACGTTTTCTGACAAGAAGAAACGTTTTCTGACAGCCCGAGGGCAAAATTACTCCGGACAGATGGCTACTACTGGAGGAGAAGATCTTGCGGGCACTAGTTGACGAACTCGGACGCAGTCAGGATGATTCCTTCACTGCGTTCGATGGCGCCAAATGGTTGAAGGGTGTCAAGATCATCGGATGTGGCAACGAGAAAGCACTCGACTTCCTCAAAAACTGCATCCGAGGACTTGGCGAACTCTGGCCCAATGCCAGGATCGAGATCGTCCCCCTGGATCAAGTCCCTTTTCGAACGATGGAGAGAGTATGGGTTCCTCCTCCAAACTTGGAGGATGAAGCTATACTTACTCTCATTAAGCGACAGAATAAGGGGCTTGGAACGGAGGATTGGACGATCTAAAGAGGACTCGCGAGAGATAAAGGGGAAGGAAAGGATCTCTGGATCAAAATCGGTTCAAAATCCCTCCGGCTTCTACGTCTCTAAAACGGCGTCGTGAAATACGGATTGAATCAGCTTCGGCTGATTCTTCCAGGAGGAACCAACAATGACCGGCCTGAAAGTGGTGCAGATTAATCTGCATCACTCCGAAGCAGCGACGGGTGATTTGCTGCGTTTCATGGAGAAGGTTATCCACGTGGCCTTAATCCAAGAACCCTGGCTTGTAGTTCGAGGCGTCCGGTCACGGAACTATATGCTCCTATCTCCCAACACAGAATGTAAAATTAGAAGTTGTATTTTGGTCAGAAAAGATATAAAGCATATCCAATTACAGCACGAGTGATTTAACGGTGGCGGCGCTAATAATTTCATCGGCCTACCTACCGTACTATGAGGAAAACCCACCCCCACGTGCCGTACGTAAATTAGTAAATTGGTGTAGTACAAGGGGCCACGATCTCGTCATGCCAATGCCCATCATACTCTGTGGGGGAGTACAGACATAAACAACCGAGGTGAGTGTTTACTTCAGTATCTTTTATATACTAATCTTAGTATTTGTAATAAGAGTACTAGACCAACGTTTTTCAATAGAATCAGGGAACAGGTCATTGATATAACCTTGGTAGATAACACAGATTCGGTAAGGATTTTCGATTGGAAAGTATCTTCGGAATGTTCATTCTCCGATCATATGCGGATTCTCTTCACGATTGAATTTACATTAGATAGGACAAAACCCTTTAGGAATCCTAGGACCATTCAACCGCCTCAAACGGCACACAGGACCTGGACGACTCCGTAAGCCTTTTGACTAGCATACTAAGGGCCGCTTACTATTCTTTATGTAGGGCTCGGCATGGTCTTAGGAAACCTCAACAATCATGGTGGTGTCCAAGACTTAGGCAGTTAAGGAATGAATGCAGGAAACTTTTTAATAGGGCGAAAAGGTCGAAAGTTGCAGTAGACTGGGACAATTATCGTCGCAGTTTCAACACTTTCAAGAGAGAGACCAGTAGGGCTATGAGGGAATCTTGGGAAAAATTCTGTGGAGACTTGGAGAGCACTACGGATGCATCTAGGCTACGTAAGGTACTATCCAAGAATCCTGGCACGCCCGGTTTGCTCATGAACCCTGACGGTACCTTTACCGAGAGTAGTAAGGAGACTCTGGAACTACTGATGAGCACTCACTTTCCGGGCTGCAGAGACGATACGAACGAGGAATCTGTAACTGGAAACCTCCCAGCGTCACCAACCCACTTTAGTGAATTTGTAGCTTCTATTGTTGATGACAGAAAGGTAGCGTGGGCGATATCGTCTTTTGAACCCTATAAATCACCGGGCCCAGATGCCATGGCTGATCCGAATATTTAGGGGTAGTCTTGAATTAGAATATATTCCTAGGGAATGGAGAGAGGTTAAAGTGGTATTTATCCCCAAAGCGGGAAAAATAAACCATAGTACCGCGAAGGATTATAGGCCGATTAGACTGTCATCGTTTTTGTTGAAAACTCTGGAAAGACTAGTTGATGTCCATGGAAGGGGCATTCTCTCGCCGGCAAATTTTTGCAGGGCACAACATGCCTACCTAAAGGGTAGGTTAGTCGAAACGGCACTGCATGACGTGGTCGGCACGATAGAGGAAACGCTCGACAGGAAAGAGTATGTGATAGCTTCCTTCCTGGATATAGAGGGCGCCTTCAATAATGTGAACATATCGTCGATTCTTATGGCACTGGATGGCCTGGGAGTTGATCGGCGAATAAGGAACTGGACTGGGAACATGCTGAAAAGCAGGGCCATCAAAAGGTCTGAGCACCTCAAGGAAGGTCGTGACAAGAGGCACTCCACAGGGAGGGGTACTATTACCACTCTTGTGGAACCTTGTTGTGAATAAAGTCCTTTTTGAGCTTACGAATAGAGGCACCAAGGCAGTAGCATATGCTGACGATGTTGTGCTCCTCATCAGGGGAAAATTTCTCTCCACGATTAGTGAACTCATGGAATCAGCTTTAAGTGTTCTATTGTCATGGGCTAGGGACAACGGTCTGGAAGTAAATCCCACAAAGACCGAACTAGTGCTTTTCACTAGGAACTTTCGAAAGAAGCCAAATACCTTGGCGTGATTCTGGACTCTAAGCTATCGTGGAAACGTAATGCTGAGAGTCGCATGCAGAAGGCACTGTGTGCTTTATATACATGCAAGAAGACATTCGGGAAAAGATGGGATCTAAAACCGTATATCGTCCATTGGATGTATACTGCGGTTATTAGACTACGGTGCTCTTGTATGGTGGAAGGCTGCAGGCACGAAGACACATATCTCTACTCTGAATAAGGTGCAGAGACTGGCTTGTCTCTCAATTACTGGTTCAATGGGTTCCACTCCCCAAGCCAGTCTGGAGACTATGCTTGACATCCCTCCCCTTGATATTTTTATTAGAAATATCTCCGCCAAGTCCGCTCTACGGCTCAAAGAGTCGGGCGAACTCAGGCACTGCCGCGTTGGTCACAGCACTATATTGAATGTAATAGGCAGATCAGCTCGTATACAGGGGACTGACTATTTAATACCGAGAATGAATTTTGATAGAACATTCGATATAAGAATCCCATCTAGGGAAGATTAGGCAACAAATTCCGTCTTTAAGAAATTTGAAATCTCAGTATTCACTGATGGTTCTAAGATAGATACTGGCACTGGCTCGGGTATATTCTCTGATGACTTAGACATTTCGATGTCTCTCAGATTACCCAATTCGTGCACAGTCTTATATATGCCATTAACGTGGCAGCAAAGCGAATTCAGGAATTTAATTTCTGCGCTTCGAACATTGATATATATGTGGACAGCCTTGCAGCAATCAAGGCTCTGAATTCCCCCATTGTAAGATCAAGATGTGTTGACGACTGAATACGCTCCTTAACTCAGCTAAGACACTTTCGGGTGGAGCTGATATGGGTTCCGGGCCATACAGGTATACGAGGTAACGAAATGGTGGATGAATGCGCAGTAAATGCATCGTCTTTGGACGAGGCACTCGCTTGCGAGGACATTCTCACCCCCTTCGTTACTGTATCCAATACTCTTGATGAATGGGCGGAAAATGAGATGGAAAACAGGTGGTCCTCAAAATCACCACTTGTAGACTATCAAGAACTCTCTGGCCACTCCGGTCTCGGAGTGGAACTCGAGCATCTCTTGATAGATCATCGATAAGGCTTCTAGTAGGTATAATCACAGAGCACTGTATGATCGGGCGCATGTCGGAACATATGGGTTACCCAGGGAATATCTTTTGTAGAAGTTGTTTAGATGAGGAAGAAGAGGAATCCGTACAGCACTTGTTATGTGAATGTACAGCACTGAAAGGTCGTAGACTGAGACACCTCGGTAGACAACTCTTCCATGATCTGGATTGTCTCAATGGCATGCCACTTTCAAACCTGATTAGATTTGTTAGGAGTACGGGTTGGTTTCTGGATAGACCAACGGAAAGTTAGTTTTTTGTTTATGGAAAGGGAGAGGAATTTTCTTCTCAAATAGGGCATCACAATGGGCCTAATGGCCTCCGAGTGCATTCGCTATGGCGGGCGACCCTTATAACCTAACCTAACCTAACCAATGAAAACAAGTCCAAAATTATAATTGGTTAAGTCCAACAAAATAATATTCTACACCCTTGCTTTGACCACAAGATGGTCTTCGAGTTTTTCGGAAATGACCTTATATGTGACTAATGGCCAATTGCGGACCTATTCTTATTAATCCTTGTTACTATGGTTTCTGTCTTTAAATTTATGTATGTCAAATATTATCCCAATTCTGTCATTAATGTAAATTTTATGCGTGATAGAGTAATTTTCTGGTCTGATTCTGATTCACTCTTTTATAAAATTAATTTGTATCAAACTTTATTAAAATCGTGTCATAAATAATGTATTTATGTATATTTAAACACTGTTCCGGGAGAATATTTGCATAGATGCAAAGTGAAATAATAGACCGATCATAACCAACTTCAGTAAACTTTAGCATTATACCAAAATAGTCCCGTTACCCAAATTAGATCAAATTATCTTTAAAATTAAAACTTGTTCTTTGTGCCCAAGTTTTACATACACAAACAACAAGCTAGCAGTGCAACCAGGCAGTATGTAAGGCGGGCGGATATAGTTAAATCGACTTGGAAATTGATTCCGAATCGTTTGGTATACTTTAAGATGGATGTAGTAAATATAAAAGTCCTAGTTTTCAAAAAGTTAGATTTTATCCAACATTTTTCATTAAAAAAAATAATAAAATAAAATAATTTTTAAATTTTGACATTTTTCAAAATAACAATATAACAAATCATTCGAAAATAACACACATATTCACAAAGTGTATTATTTTTCTTCATATAAAACTTTAACAAATAACACAATAACGGGGTTGTGAATTGGGTAAATACATATTGAAATAGAAAAAATTCGAATAAATATTTTGATAATTTTATTCAACAAAAACTCCATAGAAATAATGAAATTAAAAAAGATTCGGCTGTGCCGAATACAAAATGACTGCATATACAAACAACAACAAAAACAACAATGTTAATCATTATATTACTGCTGTTGCTAATTAAATATTCAGACACAAAAGGTTTGAATAAAACAAATTTTATAATTTTTTTCAAATAATTAAGTATAAAAAGAAAATATTTCTTATTTTTCCTTTTTTAAACAAATTAAAAAATATTCAAACAAATTTATGTTGAATAAAATTATTCAAAAATTTTCTATGAATAGAGTGATTCCAGACAGACAAAACAACAGACATTTTCGGATTTGATATATCCGATTTCTATGAAATTCGCTACAGATATTACGTATTGTAAACGTTCCTCAAATCAAAAACTTTCTGAGTAAAAACTCTTCGCGATCCAAAAATATGACGTTTCAAAAATGAAAAAGTGGTTGAATTTTTTCCAAAAGTAATCACACTTTATTGTTCATAACTTCTAAAATATAATTTTTATTTTTATTTCATTTAATAGAAAAACACATTGACGATAATATAAAGATCAAAGCTTAGTATCTCAAAATTCTTAAAAAATATATATACTGATAATGTAACTCTGCTCTCTATTTGTGCCAAATTTCAGGTTGGAGCCTTTTTTGGTTTAGGAGTTATGAAGCAAAATACGGTAAAAAGCACATTTTTGTATGTGAAATTTAAAATACTTACAAAAATTATTTTGAAATTATTTTTTTCTACGAGCACATATTTAAAAAAAATCAAATTTTACATACAAAATTTGACTTCAGTTTATATTTTGTTATATAACTACCAAACTAAAGGAGTGTCCAACATGAAATTTTGCACAAGTATAAGGAAGAGTTGTATTAATATTATGTAATGTTTTTATCATTTTAATGACATCGTTTTCGGAGATATAATGGTTTATTTTTCGTAAATATTATTTTGACCTTTGAACTTTCAAACTAAAGTAACTCACTATATATCATTTTAAAGGTAATGTCTTTGGTTTTAAAATTACACTTAAATTAACATTTTATTTTCTATAGCTTAGGAGTTATTAGTAATTGGACTTTATTTTTGTCCGTAGCTTCTAAACTAAATAAGGCTCCAACTTAAAATTTATATTTCCATATGGAAAATTTTATGTCAACAATATATAATTTTTTAAGAATTTTAAAAATACCGGTTTTTGAGATATAATAGTTTGAATTTTTTTCTGTCCAACTTTGACGTTTGAACTTTTGATGTAAAAAACTTTGTGTATATACATAGTTATAAAGGTAATAACTTTGTCATTAATATGCAGCAACAACTAGAGATCTATCATGTATAGTTAAGAAGTTATTTGAAGTTAAATAAGTATTCATTTGTAAAGTTTTTAACATTTTTTTGTTTTTTAAACCGTCATATTTCCAATGCGAAAAGAAATATGGATCTGAAATTTCAAGTTTTCGGAAACACTTCCAATGGTTAATGCTTGTAGAGAATTTCATTGAAATCGGTGACGTCAAATCCGATTGCTGTCCGTTTTGATATGGAATCACTCAATAGAAAAAATTAAATGTTTTGAAAAAGATTTTATTTCATTTTTATAATAGAAAATAAAGAGTAATTCTATTCAAGCTAAAGAAATAAAATATATTTTCAATTTAGTTGAAAGCTTTGAAATTTTATTAAATTTTATAAATGTATATTCGAATTCTTCTGTGAAAATTTTAATTTATCTGACTGTAAACAAATGGAATAATATTTAAATAATTTTATTTCAAATTAATTTCAAGTAATTGAAAATCATATTACAAAGAGTACAAAATGAAACTATTTTATTTCTAAAAATATAAATAAAATACAAAAATAATTTATTTTTAACTAATATTTTGAATGAAAATATTCACAATGAACAGCTATGCCAATAACTTCATTTCATTACCCTTTATTAAAACAAATAAATTGCTTGGCCAACTTGTTTCGACACCTGAAACATCGGATATTAAAAAAAAAAAAAAAAATACGTGTCAATCAAAGTGAAAAAACTGCCTTAATATTTGGTTCAAACGGATCGGGAAAAGTATTAACTGTCATGAATACTACTCTAGAATAGAATACTACCATCTTTAGAAGAAAATATTATCGTTTTATATGTTTTTCGCAAAATATAAAAGGCACCCCTCGTATTTTAAGTTTCTTTCTAGAGAAAATTTTAAAAAAAATATTTTCGAGTGAGTCAAAAATAAGTATAGTAAGTTTGGCTTAATTTCTTTAATTTTTTATTAAAAGTGAATGATTGCAAAATTATTTTAGCATAACGGCGCACAGGTGCGATTCAAAAAATGAAATGGAAATAATTATGGAACTCCCGTACGGCTGTTTCGATTTCCATGAAATTTCACATGGCGAGTTTAAGTTATAGACCTACAGGGGACGAGTCCACAGGGTCTCAAAGTTGGATATCAGAACCGATTTGAAAGCTTTTATATAGGAGGATTATGCTAGTCGAGATCTACAAAAAACATATATTATCTCTTTTAGTTTAAGAGATATTAAGCTTCAAAGATTAAAATTTGTACTTTTTTGACTGTCTTCGTGAAGTTTTTTTCGCTACAGCGGGTGCAACTTTTAACCGAAAGTTGAACTTTGAAAAAAAGTTAATTTTTTCGCGTTTTTTTATAAAAAAGTGGTAATATTCTTTTTCTGTTATATAAAAATTTTCTTAAGTAACATATATATTGTTTATATTTTTCTGAAAGATAACTAAACACAAAATACTTTAAAGGAAAAAACTTTCCGAAATTGATTTTTGCGAACACCAGGGTTTTCCAAATTTGACCTATTTTTCTAATAAATTTTAAATTTTCGGCTTTTTACAATACTAAACGAGAGAAGAAGATATAGTCGGTTAAGACATGATACCCTACACCATTTTGATCCACATAATTTTGTGTTTACTTACATACAACTTACTTATGTTAAATATTAACCCTAGGATTACTATCTTGGTCTGGTAAGACCAAATTAGACTTTGGACAATCATAATATGTTGTCAAAAGTATAAAATGTCTGAATAAAACTGAATTTACCCAAATTTGTGAGTAAATGTTCGTCATTCATGAACGAAAATTAAGTTTCAGAAAAATTGGCAATTCCTTCAAAAAATTAATTCTTGATGCAAAAAAAAATGGTTTGGGCGTTATTAAATGCCATAAAATTGAATTTCCAGATTTTAACGCCTTACAGTAACTAAAAAGGAAAAGGATAAAGAGGGAATGACGTCTAGTCTTTGAAATCGAGATAATGTGCAACTGCCATTTCCATACAGTGAAGATGAGGATGAAGGAACGTTAGGCTGGGGAAATACTGGATATTCAGCATTAAGCAAATCTGATATCCAAATGTACTTATTTGGAACCACTTAAAACTATCATGTTACTATAACAAAAAGTTACCAACCAGACAATTTCCACCGAGTACTATAAACATTTTTAAAAGAATATTTACTTCAGAAGTGCTTAATATTATTGTTCAAGATATTAAAAATAAATTGCAATAGGTACCTTGAATAATAAACAACCAATGGAATATATTTAATCAATTAAAGTTTATATAAATTCGATATTGATAAGGCGAAAATATCAATACGATGATTCACTACATTGTTATTTTTTTCGATCTGACAATTCAAAAACTTACCCAAAGCATCAATAATTTAGAAAATTAGCTACCCTAGAAGATCTTTAAGTAATTCTCATTAAAAACTTGGAGTCATCATATACCCCTGTCGTAAATTTGTACGTGAATAAATAGCTCTATTCTTATCTTTTACGTACATGCTTCAAAATATACATTCCGCCAGAATTAGCTAAATATGACACAAAAATACTATACAAAGACAAATTATCTCCTTAGACGACGAAATAATGAAAATTAGGTGTAATTGAATACTAAAATTAATCACAAAATAATTCTTCGATGTAAAAAATGAAACATTAATACCAGCCTATGACATTGTAAATAAGTAAATTCATATGTTTTTTATGATTTTCAAGCTGAGTAATATTAGATAAACATTACTTTTACTAAAAATTACAATATTTATCCACTTTCCATGCATATAATTTATAAATAAACCTAAAATCGCGTTTTATTTAAAAAAGTAAAAATTTATGAGATTTTTCACACATTTTTGTTTTCATCGCAATAGTTGTTATTTTAAGTCTAGCGAAACATTTCCACTTTATGTTAACATATAAACTTATATTAACTACTATCCACAAAATCAAGACAAAAGTGCTACTGTAAATTGTTCCTAGGGCCAACATTTTACCTATAACCGTTCTGTGGTCTGGTCAGACCAAGAGGATAACTTAGCGCTCATAACGTTACCAGTCATCCTAGGGTTAACATAATACTAACATTTGTATGAGATTTATGTACGTTAAAGTGATTTTCGGGAGAGGAGCTTATATGGGAGCTATGGTCAGTTATGGACCGATGAAATTCGGTGATCGGATTTGTGCTTATATAAAACTTATTTGTGCTAAATTTCATTAAAATATTCCTATTTTTAAGGGATCTATAAGTGTTACTCTATTCCGGGAGGACATTTGTATGGGGGCTAGGTGAAATAATGGGCCGATCATAACCAAATTCAATAGGCTTTGTCCTTCTGAAAAAAGCATATGTACCAAATTTCATAAAATTATCTTGAAAATTGCGGCCTGTACTTTGCGCACAAGCTTTACATGGACAGCCAGACGGACATCTCACTCAGAAAGTGATTCTGAGTCGAACGGTATTCTTTAAGGTGGGGGTCCGAGTATTTTTTCTCTGCGTTACATTTTCTGCACAAACAACCACCTATGTTGGTGTAGGGTATAAAAAGTTCAAAACTTAAACTCGCCTACACCTTTACTAACACCATGTATTTCATGGAAATCGGAACAGCCGTTCCGAAGTAGTGAGACAATATAATTTGGTTTCTAATAAAAATAATGCATCATATAAACCATAGCTGATTCATTCAAAATACTTCTTAAAAATAAATTATTTTTATATTGTATTTATATTTTTATACCCTTCACCACAGGTGTAAAAGGGTCATTCCGTTTGTAATTTCCACAATTTTCGTCGGAGAGCAAAAAAGTTAATATTTTCGGGATCCTTATAAGTAGCGATGACGATAGGACCATGTCTGTCCGTGTTTCGGTTGAAATGGCGTTTATGAAGCCCACCGATAACTGACATATATAATATATATATCAAACGTTATTGGAATTCAGCAAGATCGGTTCATACAATGTGGAGATATGTTCAAAAAACCGGTTTTTAGAACCGGTTTTCCAGTTTCTGAAGCCGTTTTTACAAAGAAGTCTCGGACATTTTTTTTCTGAATTTTTGTTCTGAAAAAATTAAATAAATCGGTTCAATAATAACTGTGATATCGGACAAAACGGATTTTTTATTTTTTGAAGCCCTGATTTAAGCTATAGATTTTTATTTTTATACAGATCGGTCATAAATATTTTTTGAATCAGCAAGATCGGTTTATAAATGACGGAGATATGCTTTAAAAACCTAGTTGTAGAAAAGAAAAAATGAAATAAATCGGTTCAGTAATAACTAAGATATCGGGGAAAACGCATTTTTTATTTTTGAAGCCCTTGTTCAAGCATTTATTTTTATATAGATCAGTCATAAATATTTTTAAAAAATTTCGGTTTTTTTAATAAACCAAATTCGTTCATAATGAACAGAGTTATGGCACAAAAACAAATCTGTTAAGAATATAAATACACACACAAACATGTATATTAAGCATTGTAATGACTATTTGTGACGTTTTTTGTTTTTTGTATAAGCAAGTAGTTGTTAGCAACAGCAGTAATATAATGAATAACAGTGTTGTTGTTGTTCTTTGTATATGCAGTCAGTTTGTATATACACACATACAAAAATAAATAAATATGGAATTGTTGTTGTTGTTTATTTTTTAAAAGCAAAGCTTGTTATGATTGTTTTTTTTTTTCATATTCAAATTTTCGTAGTTTGAAAAAAATGTAGATTTATAAATGTGAAATAATTTATAAATCTACATTTACATGTAATAAAGGCGAAAATTTAATCAAAGTTTAATTTTTCTACTATAGTATCTCTTATTTATTATAAATATCAACTACTAACAGACGCCATATTAAATATCCCTGCAGTCAAAGGTGACTGTCCGAAACCGGTTACTTGACTGACGACATTGGGTCACCATTAGTCACTTTACCTATCACCTGACTAGTCACTTTAACATGGGGATGTCCTAGGAAGGAGTGTAACGCCACCAAAGGACCAAAAGGTGGCGATATAGTGACTAGTACGAAAAAGTAAATTCAAACTAGTCCTTTTACTGGTGAAATTGAGTCAGTCACCTGACAATCTTTTTAACTGGTCACTTTACTAATCACCTAACTAGTCACTTTAACATAGGGGTGTCCTAGGAAGGAGTGTATTGCCACCAAAGGACCAAAAGGTGGCGATATAGTGACTAGTACGAAAAAGTCAATCTTTAAATTAGTAATTTTCAGAATGTAAAAAAAAATTAAAAGATTTTTTTGCGTATATTTTTTTATTTCTATTTTTTTTTTATTTTTTTTTTTTATTTATATTTTATTATTTATTAAAATCTTTTAATTTTCTTTTCATATTTTTTTATATTAATCAATTTAATTCAATTTAATATTTTTACATTTTTGTTTATGGCGCACCCCCGGCTCGGAACTCACATCGTTATGTTTTATAGTCGTACGCGCTAACCACTCAGCCACATAGCATTCTTACATACATTGCACTATTTGTTGTTTTAATGAGCATGTTGATTTATTGACCCTTTGTGAGCGTGAGGTGGCTGTTGCTTCCACTTTATTTACCCTTTGGAAGTCGATCCTTTTACTGGTGAAATTGTGTCAGTCACCTGACAATCTTTTTAACTGGTCACTTTACTAATCACCTGACTAGTCACTTTAATATGGGGATGTCCTAGGAAGAGGTGTATTGCCACCAAAGGACCAAAAAGAGGCGATATTGTGACTAGTACGAAAAAGTCAATTAAAAAAAAAAAAAAAAAAAAAAACACACAAATGCAGAATAATTGATTTCTTTATTAATTGTAAAATCCTAATTAGTAAGACTAGTACCGCAATTCCGTAACTTTTTTCATTTACTATCGATATCGTTAATTAACGAAATTTTTCTGTTGTTTTTTATTTTGCTATTCTCTACTATAAGTTAGCGATTTTTTTCGTAAGTATATTTTAACGACAAATATCGATAGAAATGATAGAACGTCATTATTTGAAAAAAAAAATTAAATTTTAATTGGATTTTTATTTAAAAACAAAACAATTGTCTTGAAAAAAATGTGAAAAAAGTGTAAATATTATATAAATGTGTGCAGATTGTCTTCCAACAATTAACCAATATGAGTATATGTATGGTATGTTGTTGGAAATATTTTTAAAATTAATTTAATGTTAAATGTTTCTTATATTAGGCCCGTTCATTAAAAATTTGCTTTAAATTTTAAAATAACATAACTATGGAAACTTATGTTTAAAAACTCCTTAATATTTTTCGTTTAAACAAATTATTCAAATATTTTATTTCCTCTAAAAATACTAATTCTCACAAAAGTTCTAATTTTTGAAAAATTAAATTGTTTTGCAAATAAATTAAAATTTTCTAAAAAGGAGAAATTTTTAATAAGAATCAAAATTTTTAAAATATTCTGAAATTTTTCTTAAAATTTAATTTTTTATTAAAAATTAAACATTTTACCAAAATTTCAGTAAAATAAATTTTTTTACTAAAAAACTCACTAAGAACTGAATGTAATTAAAACTTAATAATAACAAATCAGTTTCAAAATTCTAAAAACTCAGTTATAAACTCTCATTTTAATCTCTACATTTTTGCTAAAATTCAGTAAAAACATTTAATATTTGACACTACACACGTCTAAAAAAGATGCATCAGAGCCAAATGTCCTACCATATATTTATTGCCGTTAGTCAAGTAACCCAACCTGTACTGCCAATGGATGGACTATTCACTTTTTTGACGTTTTTGTGACTTATAAAAAAACCAATCGCCACCTCCACGCTCACCAAAGGGTCAATAAAGTATAAATCGCAACCTCAACGCTTTCAAAAAAGTCAATAAATAGTGCTATCGCCACCTCAACGTTTCAAAAGAGTCAATAAAAGGTACGATAGCTTAACTATCGCTCACTATATATGCGAAGTTAGGGTGTATAAAAAAAACGTACACATTTGAATGAGTCAGGTGGGTAGTCACAAATGGACTTTACTGTGCTAAAGCGGGTGAATTGACACTGAAAAAACTGCTGGGATGATTGACAATTTTAGTAGAATAACGAAGTTATAGTGTGGATATTTCTAGTTGTTGAGTATTGTATAAATGAAACATTTGTATATTTATTGCACAGTCGTAAGTGAAAATTTTTTTGCTGGAACTGAATATTTGAACCTTGAATTTAATTATTTGTCGGTAAGATGTTGAAGGGTATCAATTAAATATTATTCCATTTATTTACAAGTCAGATAAAACAAAATTTCCACAAAAGTATTCGAATATGAATTTATAAAATTTAAATCAACATGCCTACAGAAAAATTGTGACTGAAAAATAGTCATAAAACACAAATTATGACTATGGTCTTTAATTTTCTATTCACAAACAAAAATGTATTAATATTTCCTTTTCAAATTAAGACCTGATATGTACACAATCATAAGAATTGTGACTATCATAAAAAGACATTATAAAATCTAAAATTTTTAAATTTTTTACAAAATATTTAATTTTTATTTTCAATTGACAAGAAAAGTCAATATTTTCAAATGTTAAGCATGTTTTGTGACTATGTTAACAGAATATGAAGTTATGACCGAGTCACAAGTATAGTCGTAAATTTTAGTCATAATAAAATCGTGACTTTTTTAAGACTTTTTCTATGAATAGGCATGCAAATTCTAAAGTCTTCAAATAATTTTAAAATATATTTTATTTTTTAGCTTGAATACAATTGCTCTTTATTTTATTTATTTTAAAAATAAAATAAAATTTCTTTCAAAACATTTATTTTTTTATTCTATTCATAGAAAATTTTTTAATATTTTTATTCAACATGAATTTGTTTGAATAGTTTTAAATCTGCTTGAAAAAAGAAAAATAAGTAAAATATTTTTTTTTATACTTGAATATTTGAAAAAATTTTATATTTTTTTTATTCAAACCTTTAGATGCTGAATATTTTTATTTCTTTGGAGTTTTTATTGAATAAAATTATCAAAATATTTATTTTAAATTTTTCTATTTGAATATATAGTTTTTAAATAAAAACACTATGGTGGCGCAATCATTCCGATTGCAATTGATAGCTCTTGATATGTGTTATAAACCCTCCAAAGGGTTTTTCGCTGGTAGGCAAAATTTTTGTTTTATGACCGCTTAAACTTTTCTATATTTGCTCCAAGGTAGTTACAGATAAATCGAAAAAAATAATATCAATATAGTTCGAAGCTAAAATTATTTTCCATAAATGTTTAGAGCATTTAACGGGAAATATTTCATTAGAACATTAAATTAATTTATCTTACCTTATAAGTGGTCATTTCTAGTCCGTTTTAAGGAAATGACATGAAAGTCGATTTAAACTTGAGTTTAATGGGTTAAAATGTTCTACAGATATTTTCTTCTTCAAATTTTACAAGGGGTTGTTAAAAAAGAAAATTATGAAATTTTCCCACATTTCTTATATAAACTCCTTAAACTAGGCAATGAAATATAACATAATATTAAATGTTTTGTACAAATCGTAAACAAAATTAATAATCATTTCATCAATTTCATTTCTTTGGATAAACGCTTCACCGTATGAACTTTGGACCTTCGGTGACCCCTAGTGAAATTCGACGTAGAAAATTTCTGTAGAATATTTTAACCTATTAAACTCAAGTTTTAATGGACTTTTGTTTAATTTTGTTTAAACGGAGATGAATAGAAAGTTCTGATGAAATATTGCCATTTAAGTGCTCTATACATTTATGTTAAAATATTTGAGTTTTGAACTATATTTATATTACTTTTTACTATTTATCTGACTACTTTGGTGCAAAAACAGAAAAGTTTAAGTGGTCATAAAACAAAAATTTTGCCTACCAGCGAAAAACCCTTTGGAGGGTTTATAACACATATCAAGAGCTATCAATTGCAATCGGAATGATTACGCCCCCACGCGATTATCGTCAATTTGTTGCATACTGAAATCATAAAAATTTTTTGAACTTTTTTTATTTAAAATATGCTCCAAAAACACGAAAATATGCACTTAAATAACAGAGATTTTGTACACACAGAGAAAAAACATGGTTACAGCATGATCACCACAACTATTCAATGATTATATAGCCGTTTTATTGATTTAAATATACTGTGTTCATGATAGCAACGTTTATGATTCTGTTTAATCATTTAATGATTACCCACAATCAAAATTTTAATATGGTTCACTGAATTATAATATGTATTTAAATATATTTATATGAAATCATATTTATGAATAAATCCAATCATTTAGTCAATTCTACAACAATTTTGTTAATTACATAACCATTCATTTCATTTTACAAATTTGGTTAATTCTACAACCATTAAGCCATTAACTTTTAATGCTTTTTAAATACACATTTTTGTGTATCAGTCCACCAGTTATAATTCTCATTTAGTTTATATATGAACAAATATAAATTAACAAGTTTTGTTTTTATTCTGTATGATGATTGTACCACATATCGTGGTATAAATGAATATAAATATGAAAATATGGAATAATATATATGATAAAATGGAATTATATATATAATGAAATTAGTTTATATATATATGATAACATGGAATTATTAAATGATAAAAACATGATGAATTTGAAAGCAATACTTAAGAAAAGGTTATAAAACTTACTAAAGGTTATTAATTAGGTTTATGAAACTTACTAATAAATTATAAATTGGAATCATAATAATGATTACCTACAAATATACTTATTGTAACCTGGAATCATATATATCAATCATAGTATGTTGCTCTTAGTTTATGATCACAGGAATCTTTGCGTGTATGCACTAACAAATCGATGCCAAACTTATTTATTTGTTCTGAAACGGATAAATATCTAATCGATGGCTTCATTCAACGTCCAGGAAAAAACATGCAATTGCATATTGTGGTTTCCCTGCATATGAATATTATTCAAGGTTAGAATAATCAAACAAAAAACTTTTGATTATATTCTTATAAAAAAATATTTGTTTTACTTTTGATTAAATAAAATATTTTAATTTTTGATTTGTTTTGTTCAATCAGATACAAATTTAAAATAAATTTAATTGTTTTAGTAATTAGAAATCATTAATGTTTTTATTTTAAAATTAATAAATTGATTAACAAATATTTTAAATTAGAAATAAGAAATGGAAATGAAATAAAAAGTATTTTCATTTTTTATTTCATTCACAAGTTACAGCTATGATATAAACAAATTTGAAGAATTTTAAATTCAAATCTTCAACGCCTTAGGTGCGGAAACTTCTTTAACGAACGTGAAAATTTAATGTCGCGTTTCTAAGTGAGTGAAGATATCCTTTAAGAATATTAATATGATTACGAATTTTACATGTGGAAACACTGTATTTAGTTACGTTGTAAGTATTATTTTATTAACAGTTATAAAATTTACAACATAGCACATTTTGAAATGATTGTGTCTAGTTAACTAAAAACACATAAATTCAAAAGCAAAAAAAGTATAGTTTTTTCTTTTTTTTCGCAAGCATGTTTCTTGTGGTGTAGATTTTTGTTGTTATTAGCAGTGTTGCCAGTTTAGCCTTTTTGAGGCCAGATCTAACCTCAAAATTTTCGTTTTAGCTTCTAGCTTTTTTGTTAGCCTTTTTTATTTTTAATATAGCCTTAAAAAGGCAAAAATTTTACAAATTTTATTTTTACAAAATCATCAATTTAAGCATTTGTGTATATTAATTCTTACAAAAATATCGAAATTATTTATATATTAAGAGAATTTTCGCCTGCGGCGCTTCATTCTACAAAAATATTACAATTATTTTTGGACAAACTTTATTACCCATTTAAACTACTTACTTTATATTTACAAATTCACTAAAATATATTTAACAAATACCAAAAAATTAATGCTTTTTTAAATAAAAAAATATGTTAGCTTTTTTCTGGCTTTATTTAGCCTTTTCTGACCTTTTTTAAGTCCAATTTAGCTTTTTTTTTCTCAAGCCCTGGCAACACTGGTTATTAGTACCGTTAGGACTCAAGTTAATATTTCAACACACTTTCTTTTCACTGAAAGTGCAATATATATAAAAATATTAAAAAAATGAAAAAATTGTAGTAAATAAGTCTAGAAGTGGTCGTCTTAGCAAGCTTACAGAAGCAGACGAAGGAAAAATCGTGCATGAAGTAAAAAGAAATCCCAAAATTAATGCATCCACGTTAGCCAAAAGTACTGAGGAATATTTAGGAATTTCAGTAACTCCCCAGACAATAAGAAATATTCTAAAAAAAAACACCATGCTATATCAGTACAATGTTAAGTTTGGAAGGAGGGCCGAACAGATCCCTCAGGGGCGGAGCTAAAGGGGCTCAAAGTTGGGTACCTCTGACATACAAATTGTTTAATCGCTTGCCAAATTTTTGTTTCTTGTCCTATTTTAAATATTTATATTTTATACATTATTGTAGGCACTGATAAGACATACAAAAAACATGCTTACATGTCCTATTTATCTCTTATAGTTTTTGAGTTATTTGCATTTGAATTTTTAAGTACCTCAACTTTGAATGTTCTTGGTCCAGTTTTTTTCATATACAGTGTTGGAAAAAATAATAGGGACACTCTAATTGTTCAATATATTCTTACTTTTTGATTTACTATTCCATAAATATTAAAAAGTATATACATAAAATTAAATAACTTCAAATATTTTAACTTATAAAGCAAAAATAAGGAACTAGTTCTGCCAAAAAATATATTTTTTTAAAAAAGGCGAGCAAAAAATAATAGGGTTACTTAATGTTTTGGGAAAAATAATTAATTTTTTTTAACATTATCATAATTTCCAAATACTTTTTCAATGCTTGGTTGAAGATCATTTCATTTTTATAACTTCCTGACAACGGCGATTCATAGATCCCACAAGATTCGCATATACCTCGGGCGGAATTGAGTACCAGGTTTCTTGAATTTTTTCCCACAACTCTTGGTTATTTCTTGATTTAAAGCTACTAATTTTATTTTTGAGAACTCCCCAGAGATGCTTAATGGGGTTTAAGACCGGTGATTGGGACGGTCAATCCATTACAGGCAACTCATTCTGCTGAAACCATGTTTTGACGCTTCTAGCGGATCATTATCCTGCATGAGTTCTCATTTTAGTGGCATTTCATCCTCAGCAAATGGAAGCATTTTATTCTGGAGAATGTCTATATGGTCAGCAGCATTCATTTTTCTCTGAATCCAAACTATTGGACCAACTACAGAAGCATCCCCATAGCATTGTAGAACCACCACCGAGTTTGACGGTTATTTTGGTATATTATGGATCAAATTCAGCATTTGCAGGACGACGTACAAATGATTTTCCGTCACATCCAAATAAATTTACTTTTTTTTCGTCTGACTATAGTACGTTGTTCCAGTTTTTACGGAACAGATGTCGCCTGGCAAATTCCAACCTTTTTTGTATGTTTTTCTTGCTCAACAGTGGTACTTTTCTCGGACTGCGTCCCATTAATCCGACTTCCTGTAGCCTATTTCTTATTGTTCGACTTGTAACTGAAGCACACAATTCATTTTTAAGGCTATTTGATGACATAAAGGGGTTATTTTTGGAAAGTAGAACTAAGCGTTGGTCAAAACGCGCTGACGTTTTACGCTATTTACCTCTAGTTTCATGACTTTTTTTTTAGTGAATGGCATTGAATACTTCAGTTTTGGAACACTTCATTATCTGTGCAATTTTTCTAATTGATAACCCGTCCGAATTTAATTTAAGAATAACATTTTTTTCAGATTCAGTACAATGAACACCACGACCCATTTTCAAATTTATTTACCGAAGACATAAATCATTAACACGAAACCAATATGATTAAATTAATCACATAAACATTGCTTTACGGATTTTTAATATGTTTATGTTGGCTCCATGAAATAACTCCCCACGAAATAAGTCCCCAAAAATAAAATTAAACAAGTCCCCAAAATTTTGTACAGAACACAACAACAACGGTATTTGGGGTGTTATTTCATCTTTTAGGGTTTTATTTCATTTTTTTATTTAGGGAGTTATTTCATATGAAATAAATCCCTAAATTGTCAAAATGAATAAAGTCCCCAAATTTTATTTTTGGGGACTTATTTCATTACATTATATTTACCGCATTTATGTTCATTCATTAAAAGTTAGCGTCTACTTCTTTAGTTATTTTATTATTTACTACATTATGCAGTTCTAATATAAAATATGAAAAAACTTTTCATCAACTAGTTTTACAAAAGAATTATTTAGCGAAGTATGATTTTGCAAATATTTTGTAAAAGAATACAGCGTCAAGAAAGATTAGGTAAAATATCGGGTACGATTAATGATACGAAAGAACTATTTTCCGATTAGAATGGTGAAGGGAGAAAATATTTAATTTAGTTTATATTTGGTCAAATATTTGACTAGTCTGAACATATCTTAAGAAGTTGATATTTTATTTTTAATTATATATTATTATTACTTTGATTAGAAAATATATTAGATTATTTTTAAACTATAAATTATTCAAAATGTGCGTAATAAGCGCCGCAGTCAAAAAATTTTGTTAAATATAAAAAAATCGCGCGATCCTCAAAAAAAGTCTTAATATAAAGAAACTGCTTGCATCTGTTTGCTATCTATATTATCCCAAATCCCAAAGCACGTATCGGCAAACGGAATCCAGTTTAAGAATCTATAATATGTTGTTCAAAGTTTTCATTCAAAATCTACGGGACTTCGGAAAAATGTGGATTTTATAACCAAAAACTAATTTTTGGGATTTTCGGCGTTTTTTTTGGGAATTGTGGGATTTTACTTTAGTTTCAAAAATCAGAAAAAGTGTCAACTAGATTTTTTTCATCTAAATTATATTGCTTAGCTGACATAATTCTTCGTTTTACAGAAAAATATTGAAATCAATATCTTTTATAGAACCGAAATTATGCCACTTTAAATTTTAAATTTAAATTTTAAAATTTTTTTTAAGTCACAGAAAATTCCATTTTTGTGTATTTTTGCACAAACACACATTCGAACATTGGCTACGGGAACAAATTATTTATGTTGTTATAGCTTTTTCACATCCACAATAGCACAATGTTTTCAGAATTTTCTGTGACTTAAACTTTAAAGTGGCATAGTTTCGGTTCTGTAAAAGATTTTGTTTCAATCTTTTTCTGTATAACGAAAAATTATGTCAGCCAAGCAATGTAACTTAGATGAACAAAATCGAGTTTATACCTTTTCTGAGTTTTGAAATTAAAATAAATTTTTTGTAAAAAGGTGTTTTTTTGAGAAACTATAAATATTTTATCTGTAATAAAATCTTTATTAATAAGATATCTTAACAAAATTTTCGGCGGATATACACTTTATCGTACAAAATGAGAAAGTGAAAAAAAACTTTAAGATTTTTGTAAATGGAATCCCACAATTCCCAAAAAACACCGAAAATCCCAAAAATGGGTTTTTTCACACTTTCGGCTATAAAATCTACATTTTTCCGAAGTCCCGTAGATTTTGATTGAAAACTTTTAACAACATATTACAGATTCTGAAACTGCATTCCGTTTGCCGATTCTTGATTTGAGATTTGAGAAAATATAGACTAAAGTCAAAGCTTTCATATAAAATGGGTCAAATTGTGCAGCTTGACTATTTCAGATATTGGGCTTGTTTTTATTTAAGAGTCTTCTTTGTGAAGATATCTTTTCGAAAAGTATAAAATTAGTATATGTTGTTAAAGAAAATTTTATTTTAGAGAAAAAAGAGTGTAGATACTTTTTCGACCATAAAAACACAAAAAGTCGTCATTTTCTAATTCAAAATCGTTTATTTTTGGACTCGGTAAAGATATCGACTTCAATTTTTTTTATTCAAAAGATAATTTTGTTCTCTAATAAGTTTTAATTAGCTAAATGAAATCGGTCGGAAACACTAGGATATATAAAACTGGACCAAGAACATTCAAAATTGAGGTACTTAAAAATTCAAATGCAAATAACTCAAAAACTATAAGAGATAAATAGGACATGTAAGCATGTTTTTTGTAGGTCTTATCAGTGCCTACAATAATGTAAAAATTTTTATGTCAGAGGTACCCAACTTTGAGCCCCTTTAGCTCCGCCCCTGAGGGATCTGTTCGGCCCTCCTTCCAAACTTAACATTGTACTGATATAGCATGGTAATCGTGTTTTTTTAGAATATTTCTTATTGTCTGGGGAGTTACTGAAATTCCTAAATATTCCTCAGTACTTTTGGCTAACATGGATGCATTAATTTTGGGATTTCTTTTTATTTCATGCACGATTTTTCCTTCGTCTGCTTCTGTAAGCTTGCTAGGACGACCACTTCTAGACTTATTTACTACAATTTTTTAATTTTTATAATATTTTTATATACAGTGTTGGAAAAAATAATATGGACAGCCCTTACTTTAGCAAACAGATGCAAGCAGTTTATTTATATTAATTTTTTTTTTCCGCTATTTAACTGTTCCTAAAATAACAGAATTTCATTATTTGTTTACTTTTTCTCTTTTGCGCTTTATTTTATATTTATTTGCAAAAAAAAAAAATCAGTGAAGTTGTATTTTCAATTGGAAAAAATAATAGGGACGCACTACAAAAAATTACCATTAGTCAATAAAAATTATTATTTTTAACATAAACATATTAAAAATCCGTAAAGCAATGTTTATGTGATTAATTTTATCATATTGGTTTAGTGTTTATAATTTATGTCTTCGGTAAATAAATTTGAAAATGGGCCGTGGTGTTCATTGTACTGAATCTGAAAAAAATGTTATTCTTAAATTAAATTCGGACGGGTTATCAATTAGAAAAATTGCACAGATAATGAAGTGTTCCAAAACTAAAGTATTCAATGCCATTCATTCCAAAAAAGTCATGAAACTAGAGGTAGAAAGCATAAAACGTCAGGGCGTTTTGACCAACATTTAGTTCGAGTTTCCAAAAATAACCCCTAAATGTCATCAAATAGCCTTAAAAATGAATTGTGTGCTTCAGTGACAATTCGAACAATAAGAAATAGGCTGCAGGAAGTCGGATTAATGGGACGCAGTCCGAGAAAAGTACCTCTGTTGATTAAGAAAAACATACAAAAAAGGTTGGAATTTGCCAGGCGACACCTGTGCGTAAAAATTGGAACAATGTACTATTTTCAGACGAAAAAAAGTCAATTTATTTGGATCTGACGGAAAATCGTCCTGCAAGTGCTGAATTTGATCCAAAATATACCAAAAAAAACATCAAACACGGTGGTGGTTCTATAATGCTATGGAGATGTTTTTCGGCCTCTGGAGTTGGTCCAATAGTTTGGATTCAGAGAAAAATGAATGCTGCTGACTATATAGACATTCTCCAGAATAAAATGCTTCCATTTGCTGAGGATGAAATGCCACTAAAATGGGAATTCATGCAGGATAATGATCCGCTAGAAGCGTCAAAACGTGGTTTCAGCAGAATGAGGTGCATGTAATGGAGTGGCCGTCCCAATCACCGGACTTAAACCCCATTAAACATCTCTAGGGAGTAGTAAATAGAAAAGTAAGAATATAGAGAAAAATTTTAGTGTCCCTATTATTTTTTCCAACACTGTATATTACACTTTCAGTTTTTCCTAATTTAAAATGATGAATTATTAAATTTCTAATATCGACAGAGGTTTTTTTTGCGTCCCATCTTTGCCATAACATGCACACTAATGAAAAGAAAGTGCGTTGAAATATTAACTTGAGTCCTAACGGTACTAATAACAACAAAAATCTACACCACAAGCAACCTGCTTGCGAAAAAAAAGAAAAAACTATGCATGTCGAATACTTTTTTTGCTTTTAAATTTGTGTGTTTTTAGTTATAACTGTTAATAAAATAATACTTACAACGTAACTAAATACAGTGTTTCCACATTTCAAATTTTTTTTTTATTCAAACGATAATTTTGTTCTCTAATTAGCTAAATGAAATCGGTCGGAAACACTAGGATATTAAAACTGGACCAAGAACATGCAAAATTGAGGTACTTAAAAATTCAAATGCAAATAACTCAAAAACTATAAGAGATAAATAGGACATGCAAGTATGTTTTTTGTATGTCTTATCAGTGCCTACAATAGTGCATAAAAATATTTGACGAGAAACAAAAATTTGGCAAGCGATTAAAAAATTTGTATTTCAGAGGTACCCAACTCTGAGCCCCTTTAGCTCCGCCCCTGAGGGATCTGTTCGGTCCTCCTTCCAAACTTAACACTGTACACTCCTCTGCTACGCCTATACCAAATTTCATGCAAATCCAACCAGCCGATCAGAAGTAACAGATTTAATAGCAGCTTGACTGTCCGCACAAATCTGGATTTCCACACCGAATACTCTATAGTACATCAATCAGATTACCGCTCTTTTTATGGCCGAGATCTCTGCTTGAAATACAGTAGTGGGCAAAAAAAAAATTTTTTTTCGTCTTGAATAAAAAAATAGGTGAATAGGAGATGGAATTCAACCTGCTAAATAAGAAGCAGCTTTTACAATTTTTCTATCACGCATTGATGTTTTTTATGGGCATGTCTACTATGACCCCGCCTTTAGGCAGTCACACTTGTGTAACTCGAGAACGGTTTGTCCAATTAAGATAAATTGAACTTTAATATATAGTGACCTAAAATGTCTTTGAGCAGAATTTATATAATTTTTTGTCCACTTAATATTTCCGTAATTATTCGGTAATTAGTACCGAAAATTTTTAATTTTTTTTAAAAAGTGGTGAAGATTTTGATCCATAACTCTGAAATTCTTGAGCGAATGAAAAATATTGTTGACATACCTTGAAGAGAATTTTCGTATGCATCTTTTGATGTATCATTTATCAAAATCGTGTAAACGGTTCTTGAGTTATAGCCTAAGTTTGACAAACCATTCTCGAATTTTATAGCTAGGTAATGATATTAGTCATTCACATAAAAAAAAAATCAGTACGTGATAGAAAAAAAGTTAATGCAGATTCTTGTTTAATCGTCAAAATCCACCTAGTCCACCTATTTTTGTTGTAAGAAAAAATTAAAAAAAATTGTTTTGGCCACCACTGTATTTCTACTCAATTGTATGTAACATGGGTATTTTTACTTAACTGTGAATAAAATTTACAATTTACAAATCCAGACCTGATGGAAAAAAACTGAAAGCAGATTCGTGTTTAACACATCAAAATACATCAAGTCCAACTATTCGTCTATGGGGGAGGATTTTTTTTGTTGATCAGTGTAATCAATGTTGCAAGGAATATCATTTAAGAACCCAAGACGGTCGCATGGCCATATCCTCTCTCTTTCCATGCACCTGTAGCCTTGAGCCTAGTCGCCGACATTATGGCAATCTGTTTGGCCATGAGGTCCACCGGTAGCCAGTTCATTAGAACAAATAGGGCTTTAGATGGAGTTGTACGAAGCGCTGAACTAAGCAGAATCCTTTCAAAAATTCCGAAATAAATGGATTTATGCAAAGCTTTCCACCATACTAACGCTCCATACATAAGTATGGGCTTTATCACAATGTCGAAGTGCCATTTTCTGTTCTTGGGATTTATTCCCCAAGATTTCCCAATGGCTTTTCTACACATATATAGTACAATACCGGCCTTTGAAGCCCTAGCCTGTGTATTCTGGAGCCAGGATAGTTTGGAGTCCAGTATAATCCCTAGATACTGGTAATGGAAAGATGGAATCTTGTATCGTCTAGAGAAGAGAACAAGTTCCGTTTTTCCTGGATTCACGCTAAGGCCACTGGTTATGCTCCACGCACACTGAACCAAAAAGGTACATAAATACAATGAAAATGTTCATTGTTACAATGAATTTGTGCACTAATTTTGACCCTATGTACAGGTTCATTGAAACAATGTATTGCCATACATTAATATTATAATTCAATGTACAAGTTCATTAATTAAATTTATTCTTACATTGAATCAATGAACACGTTCATTAAATAAAATAAATAATTCCAGTGAACAGTACATTCATTTCAATGAACTCATATTTTGTCCCAATGAAACTATACATTAAAAATGTATTATAAAAATAGGCTTGTTCTGTATTTTTGGTTTTTATTTTATTTTAAATTAAATGATTAAATTATATGATATTGAGTTAATATAAGCAAAAATTAAATATAAATATAAAAATATTACATTTCACTAAAAAAAAAATTTAGTAAACAAAATGCATTTTACAGATGTGATCGTGCTTGTTTTGCTATTTATAATAATATAGTAATTCCTGTTGTCCTTTATATTGCTCAATAATGGTATGGAATATCCATTTAGACGCCACATTAATATAACAACAGCATTATCCTGAACAAAAAAAGTTTATAAATAAAATTTTTAAAATTCGTTCAATTGCTTAAAATATTTGAACTAGTTACCTTTAAATCTTTTTTGTCTATAGAAATTCCATTATTTTGACAATCACCAGATGTAGCATCCAAATCTTAATCAGTCTGTAATAAATTTTTATTAAGAATTCAATTTAAATATTTCATATATTTATTTTTACTTACGAATAGAATCCTCTGGTTTTGAAATCACAATATTTTTTTAAACCCTGGTATTTGAGGCTAATAACATTAACTAACATTCTTCTGCGTCTTAGTGGTTTTATCTACATATATATAAATGAAAAGTAATATTTAAAAACTGTTTAAAATCATAAACATAATTGAACTTACGTGTTAGGAAGGCAAGTCTCCAAATTCCTTCTTTTGGGTATTTAATTTGGGGTATTCAATTATGCTGCTCGACTTCTTCTTTGCGAATAAATTATATTTATGTATTTTAATGATTTGATTTATAACTTGTTTACTTTTTAATTGTTTTCGTTTTTAACACAACACTGACACGTTTTTAACATTTCTTGTTAAGAGATAACTTATTTCCCGTTAGAAAGCATTTATTTTAATATAATTTAATGAAATATTTCATTGGTTCAATGCTTTTGTTCATTATGTAATACTTCTTCTTAATTAAATCAATGTATTAGTACATTGAATAAATTAATTCAATGAACTAATACATTAAATCAAATAACTGATTTACTTATTGTATTAAGAAATAAATTTAATGAATGGTTTCAATGTAATGTTCATAATACCGTTTATTTTTTCATTGAATTTTAATGAATATTTAATGAATTCGTACATTAAACTAATAAATTCTTGGAAAAAATTAATGAATTTCATTTAATGTACTTCTTTCATTGAAATTACTTTTTTCAGTGCATTGAGTAGACCTAGAGCAGTTTGCAGGCGTTGAGACATAATATCTAGATATTTTCCAGATACAGCCACCGCAACATCGTCAGCATAAGCGAAAGTCTTAAGCTTCAGAGAATCAAGTTCCCTGAGTAATGGGTTTACGGCGATATTCCAAAGAAGAGGAGAAAGAACCCCCCCCCCCCTTGCGCAGTACCCCTGTTTGCTACATTGTATACGGTAGATGCTTCCACATTGGATATTATAACCCTGTTGGTTAGTCTCCATATGCGGCTAATTACCGACTGGTGTATACACAGTCCTTCTAAAAACGTTTTAATTGCCTCCGGAGTTATTAAAAGTTATTAAAAGCCCCCTCTATATCGAGGAAGGCGACTAATGTGAACTCCTTATGCTCAAGAGCATTTTCTATGTGCCCTACAAACGAGTGTAAAGCCGTCTCAACAGATCTACCATTCATATAGGCATGACGCTGATAACAGGTTGGGATTGATTGTTCTACGAAGATGTAAATCAATCAACCTTTCCAGAGTTTTCAAGAGGAAGGACCACAGATTGATAGGTCTAGTCTTTCGGTCTCGTATGTGAGGTTCTCCCTACTTTTGGGATAAAGACCACTGTACATCTAGTCCATGACTCAGGAATATATAAACATGATAAGCATGCTGAATATATCCGTATTAGCCAGGGGACTATCAAATCCGCATTATACTGCAAATCAGCAGGTATGATGCCATCAAGGCCCGGAGATCTAAATGGGGCAAAGCTTTTCAGGACCCATCTTAATTCGCTTTCCGATATGGGAATGGGAACATCATGAGTGACCACTGAAGATAACGCAGAATGCTCCGTAAGTAGGAGACTGCCAGGAAAGTGCGTGTCAATTAAGACATCCAAGGTCTCTTGACCGCTAGTTGTCCAGCTGCCACATGGTTTCTGAATGAAACTTGGGCCAGAATTTTGCGAAGGCGACTAGTCTCAGAGTGTCCTTCTACGCCGCTACAGAAAGCCATCCAAGACTTGCGCTTCGCGTTTCTATTCTGGTTTTTAAATTTATTTACTGAGGACTTATAGATAGACCAGTTTCCCAGTCTTTTGGCCTCATTGAATAGACGGCGACATTCCTTACGAGTTTCGCCAATTTCGGAGTTCCACCAATGTGGTTTGCTCCTACCTTTGCAGACTTTAGGTCTACATGCAGCCGAAGTCGCTGTGTCAAATGCATTTGTCAGCGTTTCAACACAGGATTCAATATCCTCACAACCGTTTATGGCTGGGGGATTGGGGAGGAGTTGGGACAGAATATCATTTTGTTTCGCCCAGTTTATTTTCCTCCTGTTTTGAAAGGGTTTAACCCTGGGTAAACGAACCTCTATATTGAAGTCGATATATAAGTGATCAGAGTAGGAACAATCATTAGAGGCTCTCCAATCCCTAATCATGTACTTACATATTTAAAAAATATTTTGTGGAAATTAAAAAACAATTAGTGCTGGCAAATTCTACTACTTTTGAATACTCGTTACTACTCAATACTATTTCATTTGGGTACTCGATACTTAACGGATTTTTAATTTGAAATATAATTTTTAATAAATGTTCTTTTATTTAAAACTAAAACAAATATATTTAACCAATTACCATAAAATTTTGTAAATTTGTTTATATAAAACACAAAATAAATAAAAACGTTAACTTTAAATTCATCTTTAATAAAAATAAATAAAATTAGTTTCATATATTTAAAAATTTACTTGAATCTTTATACAGAGTTGTATTTTAGCCGGTATATTTTTAATATGATATTAAATTTTACAGTATTGAGTACCCAAAAAAAAGCGGTCAAATACTCGGTACTAACACTCGATACTAACACTCAATACTTGCACAGCACTAAAAACAATGTAAAAAGTACTTAAAAATAGGTGGCCTAGATGGAATTTGACGAGCTAACAAGAATCTGCTTTCACTTTTTTTCTATCACGTACTAGTTATTTTGTGAGCATGACAAATATCATCACCTTATTCAGCGTTCACACTCGGTTTTCGATGCGGTTTTTAAACCGGTTTTTCAGTCATTGTGCTGTCGGTTTTTTCAAAATGTTAATTTTTCGAATGTCGAATAGACCGGTTTTTTTACACAAAAAACGGGTTAGAATTAGCTTTTTATTTCAAAAAAACATGTACTAAATACTGATATTTGAATCGAAATTTATGAATATGTTTTTTTAAATATTCATAAAGTATGATTCCTAATGTTTTAAAAATATAGTTTAAGGTTAAATCGAAATTAATTCTGTAAGATTAATTAAATAAATTCGTAATAATTATCCTGAATGAAATTTATTGTATCTATTGTAAAACCTGTAATATTTTTACACCTAATTTAAATGTTTTAGTATTTTTTTATCCAATATTTTCTTCATTTTTCAAAGATGTTGAATTAAAAAATTTTCACCTGCGGAATCGTTTAAATAAAATTAATTCTGGCTTTTTCCATATTAACCCATGGTTTCTGTTTATGCTAAGTAAAAGTTAGTATCATTTTTGATGATTATTTTCTTACAATTTATATACCACCATAGGTGGGGGAGGGTATTATGCGTTTTTGCTGATGTTTGCAACACCCAAAAATATTGTTATAAGATCCGTCTTAATTTGTACCAATGTCCATCCGTCCACGTAAATCTTGTAATCAAAATATTTTGAACAAAAATTAAATAAATTACGCACACAGGTTTCTTATAGTCCAAGGACGAAGCGTGTTGAAATTGGTTATGATCGGTCCATTATTTCACCTAGCCCCCATACAAATAACCGGAAAAAGGGTTTAACGATCATAAATCTCTTAAATGTAGCAAGAATTTTTGCACATGTTAGTTTCATATAAGTTTAATACCCTTATTCTGTAACTCAAACGTTCGTTCTGTTAACGTTACTAACATGAATTTTTACAAATTTGTATTCTATAAGCATAATATTTTATTTAACAGAACGAAAGTCTGTAATTATCATAAAATACGTAATTATTACAGAAAGTTACCATGTATATGCAATGTTATGAACGAATTTAATAGTCAATTTCAACGATAGGTATTTTGAAAGTGATAAGTATTTCGTTTTCTTAATTATTGCAAAATATCGCAATATTTAAAAAAAAAACTTGTAAATTTTTGGAAATTAGTAAGAAAATAATTCTTTTAATAGAAAATTGTCTTTTTTTTCGCAAAATTTCCAAAATACAAAAATTCGGAAAATATTCCAGTTTGATTTTTATAGGAGAGTGCCTAATATGGTCAATAAAATTTTATAGAATCATTATCAGTTACAAAATTTACTTTTGAAACTTCTAAAATTCATAGAAATATACTTGATACAAAGTTTATTTGAACTCAGAATGGATTTCTGAGTCCATTTATCGATGTCCGTTAGTCCCTTATTCTGTCCGTGTAAATCATATACACAAAATATATTTCAAATTTCATATATCATTTGATGCAATTCTGCACATATGTATATATAATTTGCTTTTAAATAGAAACAATTTGCAACTGTATGGAATTAAACAAATTAGGTATTGCTATTAGTACAAATCCTTTATTTAAAAGAACAACACACATATGTATTTATGAAATATTACATCGATGAGTTTTCGCATGAATGGAGGATCCGAAGGATGCAATTTTAATGACTATCCTATAAATACAAATTCATATATTTTAGCGATTGCAATGAATATTTAATAGCATCGGTCAATGGCAACTAATTTAAATAAACAAGCGGAATAATGAAATATACAGCAAAATGTCTAGCCCGAAAAGGAATCCATGTTTCTTCTGATTTTTGGCTGCTTTTATTCGAGTTTCCATGTAAAAGGATGTACAATTTTATTTACATATAAAATTAAAATTTTATCTATTGTTTATTGATACAAAATCTAAACGTTTTTCTTTTTTGTTTTAATTTTGTTTTAAAATTTTTATTTTTGTTTTCATAAAACATAACTGTCATTCTATATTGTTGCCAAATTTAAAAATAAGTATTTTTTTAGAACAAAGTCTACTTGGAGTCACCTCTGAAAACTAAAAAAAAATTATCTGGTAATTTTATAAAATGACACAACGTAATCAATGTAACATTAACATATTCTTCTAATGTTAAACGTAACGAATGATACAGAATGCCAAAAATAACTGTTAACGTTTTCGTTTCTGCACATTAACAGAACGAAAAGTTATAGAATTAGGCTATAAATCTGTATGCCGAATTTATTAAGATCGCACCATAATTGACCATAGCTCCCATATAAATTCATATAAATGTTAGTATCGACGTAATATTTTATATTCGTATATCCAATTTTACAATTAATACAAGTCTAGAAAAAAGAAGACCCCTTCCCGAATTTTGATGCACTCAATGGTGTAGGGTATTGTCGGGCTTGATCGACTATATTTTTCTTTCTCGTTCTTTATGTGTTAATAGTTATTTAACATGAACATTATAAAATTTATTGATTTTTTTTTAAGAAATGTAGTCTTTTGATAAAAATATTAACTTCTGCGAAAATTTAAAAAAGTGCAACCGGTTTTTTAAAAATACCAACTATCTGAACTATTCGAAACCCGGTTTCTCCAAAAAGTCGAATAGTCGATCACCCTAATTCACATTATAAAACTCGAGAATGGTTTGTCCAATTTAGACTGTAACTCAAGAACCGTTTGACGATTTTGATAAATGATACACCAAAAGATGCTGACGAAAATTATCTTGTAAGGCGTGTTAAAACTATTTTTATTCGCTTAATAATTTCAGAGTTATGGTTCAAAATTTTTGTAATTTTTTCGCTACTAATTTCCCACTAACTACGGAATTATTAGTCAACAAAAAATTATATGAATATATCTCAAAGAAATTTGAATCGCTATCAACTTAATTGTAGGTATACATGGGTACTTTCACTTAACTGTGAATGAAATCAAGATTTGTGCATCACTTTTGAAGATATGTGGCTTATTTTACTCGTAGTCTTACCAGCTTTGAGATAAAGTTGATAAACTGAAATATTTTTGATGTTTTTACTTTTCAAAAGAATTCTTCAATTTAGCATGAAAACTTTTTTTTTTGGACACTTATTTCGAAATAACTCCGGATCGAATATTAGATCAATTTTATACCGCATATTTTGGTGTAACATTTTTATAAATCGTGCACACCGTTCTCGAGATATGGTGAAACATACTCGAGTAATCGGCTTATTTAGGTGCTCCTTTTTTTGAAGGAGGACGATTTTTTTTTGTCGACCAGTATAATCAATACTAGTACATATGGAAATTAAAAAAAAAAAATAAATACTTCAAACGTTTTTTGGAAAAAAAAAAAAAAAAAAAAAATTAAACTAGATTACAAATGTCCATTAAATATCCTTTAAAACGAGTTTTTTTGAAAAAAAAAAATTAAACTTTTCGTAGAAAAAAATTTATAATTATTTCTTTAATTCAATATATTGATCACAATGTGCTAAATACTTCGCAGCAAAAACTTGCTCTATTAAACTAACAATTTACGCATAAACAATATTTTAGCCCGACCATATGATACCCTACACCATTATATATGTGCATCAAAACACTGGAAGGGGACTTATATAACACCTGTGTCCAATTGTGGACCGATACTTTTACTAAGTGTAAAATAAAATATACAAATACATTTATATGGTTTTATGTACTTTTAGGCAATTTCCGAAGTAGACCTTATATGGGAGCTATGGTAAATTATGAACCGATCTTTATAAAATTTGGTACAATGATTTATACTTGTATGTAACTTACCTATGTCGAATATTAACTTTATACTAGCATTTGTATGGGATTTATGCACGTTAAAGTGATTTTCGGAAGAGAGGTTTATATTGGAGCTATGCTAAATTTTGGACCGATTTTCGTGAATTTTGGTACGAAGATTGATACTTATACAAAACTTCTTCTCACCGAATTTTAATAAAATATTCTTTTTTAAGGCATTTTTGTGTGTTGAAACTCTATTCCGGGGGACATTTGTACGGGGGCTAGGTGAAATAATGTACCGATCACAACCAATCAAATAAGCTTCGTCCTTGTATCATAAAAGTCTCACGTGCCAAATTTCATTGAAATATTTTCAAAATTGCGACCTGTACTTTGTGCACAAGGTTTACATGGACAGCCGCAAGTCAGACGGACGGATCGATTTAAAAAGTGATACTGAGTCGATTGGTATACTTTAAGGTGGGTGTTGCATAACTTTTTCTATGCGTAACACACATCAGCACGAACGCATAATACCCCAACCATAGAAAACAACTAGAACTTCAACTCTTTTCATTCGCTCAGCAACAAAAAATTACTCTCTTCACACGTATACATTTGTTCTGTAGAAAATTCTACTAACACAAACAAACAGTTAGGTTTTTTTGACAGCTGAGTTAGGTTTTTTGTGAGCAAGTTGGAGTTCTAGTTGTTTTCTATGACCCCAACCACCTAATCGAAGTAACTTTAAAAAAAATAATAATTTAAGTTTGGATGTATGAATTGATTTTAATTAAGGTAATTCGAATATTCGACAACTAATAAAAATTGGAAAAATCTATTAAATCTATTTTGAAAATCGGCGAAATCTTTTACAATCAATTAACAATAATCCTTCAAAGTATCATAAGCAGGGCAAGTTTTTCAAGCTTTTCGCTTGGAAAGTAAGCATTTGCATATTTCAAAAGAATTTCACAAAAAATGCTTATATTTTAAATCTTTGCATAAATTTGCATATAATGGATACAAAAGTTAGTTTTCTTAACAAAAACACAATTTTTTGGTGATTTTTTTGAGTTCAACCAAATGATTTCTAAAAATTTTTTTGTGAGTATTTTGAGTACATTGTAAATATTGTAAAGAAAAAAAAAAAAATCGGAAGCGTCAAATATGATACTTAAAATTAAAATAGTTATATTTTTATAAACATCGAAATCTATTTGAGATTGAAGTTAAAAAATGCATAATTGTGCATATTTTCTACACATTAATATATAAGAATGCATAAATTCGTTGGTTTTTATAGACATATTCATGATATTTTTGCATATTTCTGTGCATATTATATAATTTTTTCGTGCTTTTTCAAGCGCATATTTCAATTATTTTTGTGCATATAAAAACTTGCCCTGATCATAAGTAATACCAAAATCTCAAACCCGTACAAAAGAACGCAAAACTTAGTTAAATTGCGAATTTCAAAATCAGAATAATCACAGATTTCGTAAAGAAACTCTGGACCAAGAGAATACTGGGATTTAGAAACATTTTTATAATGTATATACAGTACATTATAAAAAAACAGTATATATATACAGTAAGTAGTAGAGCAAATCCAATAATTTTTTCTTTAATTTATTTTATGTTTAGTATTTAATAAAATAATTTAAAAATAAAATGCACATCACAGTCAATGGGGTAGCATGGATATTAATAAGAGGTGAGGAAATGTTTATTTTCATAATCGCAAATGGTCTTTTAATCTGTAATAGGGGGAATATTCCTACGTTCAGAACGAAGGATAGGAGTGCGGTTATTAATATTACATTAACCAACTCTAGTGACCCTTAGAGGAATAGAGGGTATCTATGAATTATTCTTTTTCTGACCATAGCAGAATAACCTTCAGTCTTAACTTTCTGGGTTCAGAGAGAAAACCTTATAGGAATCCTAGACGGACGAATTGGGACGCCTTCGGGCGCGATTTGAGCTCGAGACTATCCAATGCTCCTACGGAGTTTACGTCGATGAATAATCTGGATATGATGGTAGAGAATATTACGGAGTCAATTATCAGAAGCTATGAGCTCTCCTGTCCGGTGAGCTACCCGGGTAAGAGAAAGTAGCCAATCTGGTGGCCAAAGGAATTAAGTGTCCAACGGACCACTGACAGCAGGATCTATAATAGGGCTCATAGAACTGGTAGAATTGAGAAGTCAAAGTAGATATGTAATTACCAGAGAAGACAAAAATGCTTTTTTTTTTTTTTTGCCATTTTATTGATATATTGATTTTTTCTGCTACTTTTCGAATTATTGGGCATTTTTTTTTTTTTTTGCTTTTTTTTAGGAAATTTAGAACAATTCATTTTTTCTAGTAATAAAATGTTGACAACATTGACAGTTCTACCATTTTTAACAATTTTTGCTACTTTTATTACAACTCTGTAACAAAAAAACTTATTACAGAGTTTGTCTGTGTGTTAAAGAAATCAAATTGTTAACAAGAAAAAATGCCAAAAGATAAATCTTTAATGTTAAAAACTATTTCATCATTTCCTGGAATCTTTAAAGTTGAAAATAATTGGATGTTTTGTAATCTTTGTGCTTGTAAAATTTTGTGCAAAAAGAAATATAACATCGATCAAAATATTAACACAAATAAGCACAATTTTGCCGCATCTCGAAAAGATTAAAATCAGCAAAAACTTATTACAGAATTTCCTGTAACAAATAGTGCAAATACCTTTCACGAAGATATTTGTAAATTTTTGTTAGAAACCAACATACCAATTAAAAAAATTACCCATCCATGTTTTAAAAATATCTTTCTAAAATACGGGAATTTATCAGTCCCAAGTGAAAGTTCTGTGCGAAATAAGTATATTCCCCAAATTTATAAGGAATCCTTAAAAAAATGCGTGAAATAGCAGAAGACAAATATATATGGATTTCTGTTGATGAAACTACAGATAGTGAACAAAGATATGTAGCCAACTTTATTTTTGGAATTTTGGATGAATCTGGTGGTCGCAAATCATATTTACTTAATATGGGAATTCTTGAAAATACCAATGGAGCCTCTATTGCTGTTTTTTGTAATGATTCTTTACATCTTTTGTGGCCAGACGGTAATGCAAAAATATTTTTATTTTTATTTTTAATATTAAAATTAAAAATTATTTTTTCCAGGTATTAAATACGACAAGGTTCTTCTTATTGTGACCGATGCAGCATCTTACATGTTAAGTGGAATATCTACACTAAAAATAATGTATCCTAAAATGCTACATTTGACATGTTTTGCACATGGTCTCCATCGCATTGCCGATTTCATAAGATTAAACTTTTAAAATATAAATAATTTGATATCTTGTACTAAGGCAGTATTTGTAAAGGTAAAATAGCAATATAATTTTTATATTAAAAATATTTACTAAAATTGCATATTTCAGGCTCCTCATAGAAAGCAATTGTTCATAAAAATGTATCCAGATCTACCTCTACCACCTTTTCCATGCCCTACCCTTTGGGGAAGTTGGCTAGAAGCGGTAATGTATTATGCCAACAATCTTGAAAAAGTTAAGGCAGTAATTACAAAATTAAATAGTGAAGACTCTGATACAATATTACGTGCAAAACAAATTTATGAAGTGCATTCATTAAGTCCAAAACTTGCATTTATAAAAATCAATTTTTCTATAATCGTGTCTTCTATAAAAAAAAAAAAAAAAAAAACTTAAAACTGTTGGATTAAATATTCATGAAAGCATTAATATTATATCTATCTTAAGGGAAGCTCTTGTGAAAATTAAGGATAAAAAGTACGTCAAAAAATTTGATGCAGTATTTCAAAGAAACCCGGGATATGAAGAGTTTTTAAATATAAACTCAATTTTAGAAAGTGGAGAGGATTCTAATGATGAGTATGTTAGAAGTGTACTACCAAACGAACTTTTAAAATTTAAATTTGTACCGGAAACATCTGTAGACGTGGAAGGAAGTTTCTCAATGTATAATTCACTTTTGACAGATAAACGAAGAAAATTAACTTTTGAAAATATAAAAGCCCATATGATCGTTTATTGTAACAATTTTCAAGAAACTAATTATATTGAATAAATATTGCACAAAAAATAAATTGCTTTTTTTTTTTTTTTGCTACTTTTTTGTTAAAATATTGCGCTTTTTTTTCATATTATTTTCCTATAAATTGCAAATATTGCGCCTTTTTTTGGGTTCTCTGGTAATTACCATCGGTGGTAAAGAATATAAATTTAGCCACGGCTTAAAGTAAACTTAGAGCCGCATACAATATTTTTATGTTTTATAATATTGTCGTTTTTTATTTGGAACTCATTTACAACCCTGAACATCCCAAAATTTAAAAATTTTTTTTGAGAGTAGCCTATTTAAGAGCAAAACTAACAATGTATTTTTTTGGTCGCTCTTTAACTCCTTCAGAAAACCTTTCAAATGATTATATCATAATTTTTCTGATAAATTAACCCATTGGGCGACAATTATGCCAAATATGTTTTTTACAAATTACTTTTTTGTAAAAGTATCAAAATCTCAAACTACTAACCATTGTAAAGACAACATAAAAGGCTTTCATTTGATATACATAAAAAAAATGTTTGGCAATAGAGCTTTGAAAGCTTATTTGTTATATATATGTGTTTTAGGCAGGAAGCTTTTGCTTTGGGATTTACAGACCTTTAAAGCTCAAATATATAATTTACTATAAATCTACAATTTGTAAACCAAAGCCGACAAGATGTATATCATTTCAAAGTGCTTCGAAATATCTTTCTAATGAGATATGGGATCATACATTAACCCATTAAGAGACAATTTAAAAAATATTTTTTTTATACTGATTTTTTATTTTTTTTTTTTTCACAAAAAAAAAAAAAAACATCGTGATCGGCCAATTTTGAGAAAAATACACTTAAAAAAGGGTTAAAAAATTTACATTAATCGAAGATGCTACCCAATGGGTTAATATAATATATCATTTGAAAGACTCGGATGTGTGTATGAGGAGATATTTAAGATTACATTTAAGCCTGTAACTCCTAAACCAAATGAGAGCGACACAAAATTTCTACACCAAACATTTTTTAGTTAAATAAACTATATACGGTAAAGAAATTCTAAAAATCTGAGCTGTTCAGGGTCGTATACTTAATCAGTTAAAAAAAACTCGTTTGCGGCTTAGCGCCGGTTTAAAACTGCTAAGGTTCGACATTTTCATTTGACTTTTAAATTTTATTAACATAGATACAAAAGTTTCACGGCTACAATGGAATGAAACATTTTTTTCATTAAAAGAACGGGAATCGCAATTTGTGTAATTGTGAAATGATAATATGAAAAGTTCTTATTGAAACGAAAACGAAGTTTTTTTTTTCATTTCACTGTTTCACAGAACCAGAATCGACCCCCTGATAAAGCAATAAATGCATTAGTTGTTTTAAATAGTAATTTCCAGTTTCGCCGGGAGCTGAGAAAAACAGAGGCTAAATTAGACTTTTAAAAAGGTCAGAAAAAGCTAAATGCCCCAAAATATATTGTCAGAAAAATCTACTATTTTTTTTTATTTAAAAACTTTTTTCAGTCTTGCACTATCATTTGATGTGTAAAGTCATTTATTCCTGTGTTACTTTAGATCTGCAGTCAAAAAGTGTACGTTTTTTTTTTTTATTTTTCTCAAGTGTTTTATTTTTTTTTTATTATATCAAAATAAACCAAAATTAAGCGCAAAGACGTTGAAGATATTGTTGTTGCCTCTCATGGCCACAATATGAGCAAGAGTCACGCAACTGCTAGTAGCTCTCAGAGAACTACAAACCAAAATTTTTTTACACCACTTCAAACTCTTGATGATGACGATAACGATGAAGTTATCGTTGAAACAGCTGTTAAGGTTGCCATACCTCCCATCACAATTATAAAGTGTCAAATATAGCAAATTCATGAAATGTGTAGAATATTAAGTGTAAAAGATTACTCTATACGTAAAATTTCAATTGGTCTTAAATTATTTTGCACCAAAAAAGAAGATTTTGACAAATTTTGCGAAGCGCTAAAAAATAAATTTCAACTTGAATATTTCACCTATGCTTCAAAAACTGAAAAACCTTACAAAGCTGTCTTTCTGGGAGACTTGATAAATGTGATCCAGCCGTTATAAAGTCTCGTCTTTTAAACTTAGGCCTTAAATGCACAGACGTTAAAATTGTGACAAAATCTACAGATAGTACTAGGGAGCAAGTAACCTACATTGAATACTTTGAGAGAAAGTCCATAACGCTCACAGAATTAAAGCAGAAATATTCTGTAATAAACTACATAAAAGTGAGATGGGAATACCAAAAGCCCAATAAATATAAACTCACTCAATGTTACAACTGTCAGATGGTCATGGTTCCAGTAGATGCAATGTTAAACCGTTTTGTGCTCACTGCGCTGGAAATCACAAAACAGTGGAATGCTCAGCTAATACAGTTAAGTATGCAAATTGTAAAGATCCTCCTCATAAGGCAATGTCTGCAAAATGCCTCAGCAGAGAAATGTACAAACAAATTCGTCAACGCACTCAACAGAGTCCCAGACGAAAACCAGAATTTTATAATAGAGTTAACTACAATAATAACTTTCCTAACACGTTAAATCAAAGTGGTGCGTTACCAAACATGTTAAATAAACATGTCAAGGTAGAATTATAATCAACCTTTCTCTCAGGTTAATAGCAATATTAACAATAATTTATTTTCATTTGAAGAATTGAAAAATCTCACGTTTGAACTAATTGCAAATCTTAAAAGTTGCAAGTCTCTCGAGGAACAATTTCAGGTTGTTACCAACCTTGCTTGTAAATTTCTGTTTCAATGAATAATAATATAAAGTTGACATCATGGAATGCTCGTAGTTTACGATCAAAAAAATACGAATTATTTCAGTTCCTGGAAAAACATAATGTTGATATTTGTTTAATTTCAGAAACATGGTTAAACAATAAATTGTCAATTAAAAATAAGAGTTTTTACTGCTATAGATGCGACCGCTCAACAGGAGTTGGATTTTTATTTAAAAAAAAAATTACACCATCAATTGTTACCACCAAAGAACACGGACCTCATTGAAAATGTTTTAATTAGAGTAAATTGTGGACATCTATTCCTGTTACTTCCCAGGCGGAGCATATGGATCAGATGATTCTAAAATAATTAAATTTAGGTCTGATCTTCGCAAATTAACGGACAACAAAAACAAATATATTCTAGGGCGAGACCTAAACTGTAGACATCGATTCTGGGGATGTTTAAGAAATAACTCTTGGGGAAATATCTTATATGAGAAAATGCAACTAAACCAAACAGAAGTAACGTTTCCTCAAGAACCCACTTATATACCTGCCGATCCAAATAAACAACCATCTACTCTGGACTTCTTTGTAACAAACATCTCAGCACACTTGTCAGCTGTCAAAGTGATTAATGATTTAGGATCTGATCATTTACCAATTATGAGCAATATTAATCTAAAGCAAAGGAGGTTGAACACAAAATATATAATTTTAATAAGGCAAAATGGTCAAAATTTTCCAAATATGTGAAAGATAATCTGCCTACCCCAGTAGATTTTGAAGAAATAGCTACTTGTCATCAAATTGACAATTGCATCAATATTTTTAATACCAAAACAACGTCTAGCACCAATCCGCTACCGAATAATATAATCTCTATGATACAAATGAGAAACATTTTTAGGAGAAACTGGAAAAGATTCAGAGACATCGGCGATCATAGAGCTATGTCGCGTTTAAATAAAAACATTAAAAATGAGATTTTTAAATTCAGAAACCTATCCTGTAATAACACATTTTCTAATCTTGACAAATCATCTCCTCCATTTTGAATCCTGTAACATTCCAATTCTAAAACATAATAATATAATTTGTTACACCCAACTAGAGAAGGCTGAACTTTTGGATCAATTTTAAATTTGAATCACTGTTCTTCAGCCAATCTAAGTGATAACGAAACGGTTTCTGAGGTAAATAATGTTGCAACCCAAATGAATGACGTAAGTGTTACTCCACCTATCTCTTATTTCATTTCTTGTGATAAATTTGCTGGTATAATAAAAGGTCTAAAAAACAAAAAATCCCCCGGTAATAAATAATAAATGCTTAAAACACCTGTCAAAGAAGGGTTTATGTTATATCACAACCATATATAATGCTTGTCTAAATCTATGCTACTTTCCCTCTGCTTGGAAGATCTCAAAAACTATTCCGATACTTAAACCCAATAAACCTTCTGAGTCTCCGCTGTCGTACTGGCCAATTAGTCTGTCTGCTGTCGTCATTAAGTAAAATCTTAGAAAAAATTCTGAAATAAAAAATTACCAATTTTATTGACAGAAATAATATCCTACCACCTCAACAATTTGGATTTAGAAGCGGCCACAACACTTCCCAACCTTTAATCAAAATTAGAAAACTGGTTAAGAATAATTTCAATGTTGGTAAATCCACAGGCATGGTACTGCTAAACATAAAAGCTGCTTTCGATTCTGTTTGGCACAATAGATTGATATTCAAATTAAAAAAATTAAATTTCCCTATAGAAATCATAAAAATTATACAAAACTTTTTACATAACAGATTCTTCAACGTTTTCTTAGGTAAAACTTCTTCTCAAATGATTACGGTCACTGCTGGTTGTCCTCAAGGCTCAAACCGCACAATGTCAATATTTGCAGACGATACATCGGTTCTTTGTTCTGACATTTTTTCAATTAATATAACAACAAATCTACAGTTCTCGCTTACTGAATTAAAAAATTATTTCAATAAATGGAATATTTTGATAAATCCAAAAAAACTCAAGCTATCTATTTTACCAGAAAGCGAAAAGACTGCTTCATACCTCAAGTACCATTGCGTTTTATGAACTACGACATACCATGGGAAAATAATATAAAATATTTAGGTGTTATCCTAGATGAAAAAATCAACTTCAATTGTCACATTCCATATGTGGTAAATAAAATAAACAAGCTAATAAGAATTCTTTATCCTCTTATAAATAGGAGATCTAAGCTAAACATTTACAATAAAAAAAACATCATAAAATCAATATTTCAACCTGTAATAATCTACTGTGCTCCAGTCTGGTTCTCTTCTGCGACATGTCATGTAATAAACTCCAAGTTGCTCAAAATAAACTACCTAAGATGGTATTTAATCTACCTTGGCATTATTCTACTCGTCGCTTACATGTTCTCTCGGGCTTCGAACTTGTACATGATAGACTAGAAAGATCGACATTAAACTTTAACTCAAGATTAGTGTTTATAAAAAACCGACTTTTCAAAAAATCGGTTTGAAGGTTAACCGAAAATTGGGTAAAATTAAAAAACCGGTTTTTCGGTTAACCGTCTACTAAAAAACCGGTTAACCGACATTTTAATAATTGCTTTAATTTGAAGCTTAATAAAAATATTTTTGGTTAAAAAAAGTGTTTTTCAACTTATTGGTTTAACCAAACACCAAATAATAAACAGTGCGTTCTTTATAAATTACAATTGATTTACATCGAAAATTTATAATACTTTTTTTCAGCCTCTTTTAAAATAGTTTTAATATAATTTATAAAAACAACTTATGCCATAAAATTTGTTTTTTTATGGCACAGCTTTTAAAGCTTAATAATGATCTAAAATTAATCTATAAAGTATTCTTTCAGTGTTTTTTTTTTTTTTTTTTTTTTTTTGTTTTTTTATTTTTCTAGCTTAAAAATAAAATTAAGTTAACGAAATTTTACAAAAAGGAAGCATCATACCTAGGATAATGTACTTATATTATGATTTATATTCACCGCTTTTAAAGTTTTTTCTCTCAAAGAAAAGTTTATATAATTTTTATAAAAAAAATTGTATAACAATATCTGCATAAAATTGGAAAAATAATTAACATTTTTTCTGCTAAAAAGAGATTTGTTTTTAATTTGTAGAAGATTATTAATCATTTAAAAGTACATTTTCTGCACTTATTTAGTTTTACTTTTGAAGTCTTTATTCCTATTATCCTATATAAAATCTTATATTTATCTTAAGCTATACATTAGTAGGTGTAATGTTACATAAGTATTTTCTTCTTTTGGAAAATTTCATTCTCATGAAATTAAAGTTTTTGTAAATGGAATGCTTAATTATCTATCTGATTTATTATACATTAGAGTGTCCCGAGAATAGCGTTTTTCGAGATTTCGATGTAGGAACACCCCTCAAACGATGCGTAAAAATTAGCTGAATAAGGGAAAAATATTAAAAAATTTTTAAAGCGATTTATAAATCATGGGTCCCATACATTTTGGTCAAAAAAAAGTTTTCGTAATTTTATGCTGGTTATAGAAAAAATATTTTAAAAATATTTCCAATGGGATTTTCGTTTGCTGGAAGACTTTTTAAGGTATTTTGATGAAAATTTTTTTTAAAAAATCTGGAAAATTACATATTATCAACAGTTCTTACTACAATGGAACTTTTTAAAATTTTAGCCTTAAAAGGAACAAAATTATAAAAATTCTTATCTATTTTATAAGAAAAATATCGAAATTTTTTTTTTGCTTGATGTAAATGACGGTTTATAGACTAAAATTTTTGCGAACATTTTTTAAAATATTTTTTCTATAATTGGCTTAAAATTACGAATTTTTTGATACCCATTTCAGGACTAAACTCAATACTATTTTTTGGACGAAATGTTCTAGAAGCGTGACATTCAATCGCTGGTAGGGAACTGAAAATCAATTTAAAAAAAATTTTTAATATTTTTCCCATATTCAGCTAATTTTAACGCATCGTTTGAAGGGTATTCCTACAAAATTTTTCACCTGGCTACTTGTTAACCCAAACAGCAAGCATTTTTAGTAGTTTAAAAATATTTTCTTATATGTTAAATTCAGAAAAATGCAACTAAAGGACGAAATTTTGTGAAACCGGTTAACCGACACAGAAAAACCGGGTAAACCGGTTAACTGAAATTGAATATTTCAAATTAACCGGTTCGCAAATAACCGAAATTTGAAGTAAAAACCGGTTTTTCGGTTAACCGGTTTATAAACACTACTCGAGATGCTTATCTTCACCACATCCTCATGTTAATGAACTTATTTCTGTTTTTATCTTAACTACTCAGGTTTTTGAAATTTTTTCCTTCATAACAAATAATAAAACTCGTTGTATATATGTACATAATAAAACTGTAAAATACACTACTAAGTAGAAAAGAAACATAGTTTCTAAACTCTTTACCTTTATGTAAATAGAATTTATATAATAAATAAAAAAATAAAATAAAAAAAAAAACTTTTTATCATTAATTTTTTTTTTTTTTAAGGTATTGTAGGAATAATTACTGGTACGACAGATTTTTGCATGTCTGTGGAGCACATTCTCTGTCATTGCGTAGGGCTTCAGCGAAGAATGCTGAAGTGGTTTGGTAGCCATGCACTGCATGAACTAGATGAGGTTACGGGCAAAGGGCTTATTACTCTCATAGGTTTTATAATGGGAATAGGATGGCTTAGAGGCAATCAGAACTATTTGCTAGGGTTTAGGTTCCACTCTTCTTTTCTTTATCTATGTTCTATTCTTTTTCTTGTTCTATTTCTTAAAGGGATCACAATCGGCCGTTTTGGTCTCTGGATGAAGGCGTGAATATGCCACCCTTTTCAACCTAACCTAACTTAACCTAAGATATTTTAATAAATTTATGAATAAAAGATAGAACAAAATGATCCAACGAAAAATCGCGTACATAATTCACATACAAATTTGGTTTATATTTCATATGAAAAATTACCTATTGTTTTGAAGTGATTTTCGTAATATTTGAATGATAATTTTTTTTTTATTAATAATTGATTTGGAGAATGAAGAGCCAGACGCAAAAATTTTTCTAATATAAAATAAAATTAGTAAAAGTCAATAAGTAATTATTTTCTTCTTTGTTGAAATTCTAAAATTTTAGCCTTTTTAAGGCAATTTTAATATTAAAAAAAGGTTAAAAAAAAGCTAGAAGCTAAAATGAAAATTTTGAGGCTAAAGAAAAAAAAAGGGCTACATTTAGCCAAAAAAAAAATATCTCGCTTTAAAAATATTTCTATACATAACATTCTTTTCAAAAATAAATTTGAAAAAAGTTAAGGGATGGATTACAAATCCGAGTACTTGGAAATATATTTGTGGAGTTTTAAAATATTAAATTTATCAATCATCAAACAGAAGTATTTATTTTTAATTTAGAAATAGATTCATATATTTGCTTGCAAATAATATGAAAAATAGTTTTTTATATTTAGTTTTAATAATTTTTGAACAATCCCGGGAATGCCAAAAATAAAAACCCGATTCCCGGGAGTTGAAAAAGGTCGGGAAATTAAAAACCCTAATTGCACGTTATAACATCAAGTCAACAATATATTTATAAAATTAGAAAATAACACTTACCTTGGAAAGGCATCGAAAAACCAAGTCCTTTTTGTATTCCTAAAAACTACTCTCAAGCCTGACATTAGAGGCGAATGTAGTATGACAGCACCCACTTCGTGTCTAGTAGCAAGATCCACAGTCGGTACAGTGCCAATACTTTGTCCATATAAAATTATTGTTTCCGGATTAATATTAAATCTGTTCGAAAATATGTTTAATTAATATTCCAATTTTATTTCCATAAATGCTGTTTACCTTGTTCGCATTGCTTGCCATGCTGCTTCAATATCAGCATAGAGATTCTTTTCAGATGGTTTTCCTCCACTCATTCCATATCCAGAATAGTCATAGCCAAATATGTTACAATTTAGTTGTGAACCTAATGAAATATAAAAGCTACTCATTTGTCCCAAATCAACAGCATTACCATGGGAAAATAGTAGTGTATATTTTGCATTTTTACTGCAACGAACATAAATGCAGGTGATGAGATTTCCACGTGAAGTTCTAGTAAAAAACGCCTCCACCTTTGATTTATCCCTTTCGGAGAATTGCCATTCGGCGCGATCAAAAAGGTGTAGATTGTACTTAACATTAGCATCGTCTGCGGGAGTTAACTTGTATGTCGGTTCGGGAGGTTGAAATGCTAACTTTGCAGCTATTGGACCAGGACATGGTGGGCAGCAAAACATGCAACAAAGCTCACTTATGCTAAACATATTATCCTCTCACTATGTATTTTAAAGATTATATTTTGAAAAACCAAATATAAAATATTTCTATTTTTCTTATTTTTTATTAAGTAAATTAATGCTCATTTAAAGATGTTGATGTGACAAATAACTATTTGGTGTAATGAATGTTCACAACCAAAAATAGTGTATACATATTTTCAGTAGACTTCTGTGAGTTGGTAAAAAAAAAAACAAATTTCTATGAAACACTTCAATTATTTACCGAACTAACAGTAAATTTATACAATCAGTAGCTTTGTATATTATTTTAATACTTATTTTAAGACTTTTAACAAAATAAAAATCACACAGCAACTAATAATTATAAATTAGGGAATTTTACGAACAAAGGCTCCAAGTCGTTACCAGATCGATATAATAAATGTTAATGTAGTCTCGACCACAATACACTCAAAAACTTATTAAATTACATAAATTGCATAAAAAGACTAGTAAACAACTCATACTGAATTCCACATAAAATAAAGCATTCAAACTTCATCTAATAATTTGTTCACACATACCTGTTTTTTGAAAACCTTTATGGTTTTTCATTAGACAAAATTGTAATTGTTTTTTCATATATATATATATATCAATGTATAAGCACAGTATACATCACAAAGTAGAACAGAGTCGTCATATCGAGGCTTCAAATTTGCCAAAATCAGTTTTTTAGAGTATGACGGGAGAAAGAGATAGAAATGTTGCATGAATATAAAATTTACGAATGTAAAAGTGATACGCTATGTTGGTTGGAATTTTGAAACGAAGCAGAAAACCAAAACAAAACAAACAAAAATCACATTCTACATAAAAAATTATTTAACAAGAAAATCTTTAATATTTACATTTATATGGAATAAAACAATATTTCCACAAATGAAATTTGTTTTCAACACGTAATAGCTCAAATCAAATTAGTTTTTAGCACATAAATAATAACTTTTAATTTAATAAATAGATAATTTTATATTAATTCTGTGGCCAAAATGTAGAATTAAAATAAAAGAAACTCGACAAAATCGAGAATGAATAATCGAAACAAAAACCAGTTAGAGAATTTTGTGTGAGTGATAGGCAATAGTACACACTTTCTGTCTCTGTTTTCTTACACTACTGTATGTATACCACAAACAAAAACAGCTGATATTGGTCAAACAGAAATATTTGCTTTGAGTTAAAAATTTTATAATAAATTAGATTCAAAACAAAATTTAATACTATTTTCTGAACGAAATATTCTAGACCCATGACTTTCAATCGCTGGTAGGGAACTGAAGATCAATTTAAAAAAAATTGTTTAGTTTTTCCAATATTAAGCTAATTTTTACGCATCGATTGAGGGCTCTTCCTAAAAAATTTTAGTCTACAGGACACTCTAGTGAACATTTTAATATTTTTTATTCAAGCTACAATAGTGATTGCATAGCGTAATTAGAAAGTGCTCGCACATCTACAAAAACAACAATTGCTTGTATTTTGTTAGTGTAAAACTGCTGCACATAGTGTCAAAATACTATGAACAGAAAATGAGCGAATGAAGGAGAGAAAGAGTAAGAAAAACGAAAAAAATTTTGCATATAAATACAAAAACAATTTGACAGTTCCGCGAGGTAGGTCAATGGAAAATTGTAAAACAGCTGTTCTTACGAGTCATAGTATAATAATAAAGTATACTCGTAAGAACAGCTGTTTTACAATTTTTTCATTGGCAAACCTAGCGGTACTGTCAAATTGTTTTTGTATTCGTATGTAAAATTTTTTTCGTGTTTTTTTACTTTTGCTCTCCTTCATTCTCCCATTTTTTCGTTTAAAGCATTTTGACATTGTGGGCAGTAGTTTTACACCATAGTAAAATAATAAAGTACTCGCACATCTACAAAAACAAAAATTGCTTGTATTTTGTTAGTGTAAAACTACTGCCCACAATGTCAAAATGCTTTGAACGGAAAAATGAGAGAACGAAAGAGAGCAAGAGAAAAAAAAAACTAAAAAAAAAATTACATGTGAATACAAAAACAATTTGACAGTACCGCGAGGTTGGCCAATGAAAAAATACAAATTGTTTTTGTATTCGTATGTAAAATTTTTTTCGTGTTTTTTTACTTTTGCTCTCCTTCATTCTCCCATTTTTTCGTTTAAAGCATTTTGACATTGTGGGCAGTAGTTTTACACCATAGTAAAATAATAAAGTACTCGCACATCTACAAAAACAAAAATTGCTTGTATTTTGTTAGTGTAAAACTACTGCCCACAATGTCAAAATGCTTTGAACGGAAAAATGAGAGAACGAAAGAGAGCAAGAGAAAAAAAAAAACTAAAAAAAAAATTTACATGTGAATACAAAAACAATTTGACAGTACCGCGAGGTTTGCCAATGAAAAAATTGTAAAACAGCTGTTCTTACGAGTATACTTTATAATTATACTATGGTTTTACACTAACAAAATACAAGCAATTTTTGTTTTTGTAGATGTGCGAGTACTTTAATATTACACTATGTTACGAGTATACTTTATAATCATGGTACAATAATATCAGGTAACAGTATCGCTACAACAAATACAACAAGGCAACAACAACAGTAATTTTTGTTGGTTTATTTGTTTTCTTAATGTCAAAAAGAAGAAAACTAAAAGCAAAACAAAGTATATAAAAAACAAAGCACGTTTATATTACACTGGGGCCTCGATTAATCGGCAACGTCGATTTTATAATTGTTTTCTTTTTTGCATCTTTTTATTTTTTTGCATCGATTATTCGTGATTACCTCTATTCGGGTTTCTAAGAATAATTTATTTCATTGGTTTTGAACAATCAAACACAATATGAATAAAGCAAAAAAGGAAGTTCCCTCGTTTGAATAAGTCAGAGAAAGGTAAAATCCAAATTTACTTTATTCATGAAAAAAACTATTATTTTTCCTTATATAATTAAACAAATTTATATTAAATCCTTGAATAACTGAATAATATAAATAAAAAATGTTACTCAATTAAACGCGAATATTGATTATTTAGATTGCTTTCGGTCCCGACCATTACGGATAATCGAGGTCTCAGTGTAGTTAATATAAATAAACTGTAAATGTAAGCAAAACATAAATATAAACAAAGCGCAAATGTAAACAAAATTTTGACAGAAATATTACAAAATTGAAAGCAGCAAAAAATTATCAGCTGATTTTATACTGTTACCTGATATTATTGTACCATGCTTTATAATTATACTATGAGTGCTTGTTAGGGTTTTATAGTTTCAACAAAAAGTCGACTTTTCGATTTTTCGATTTTTTTATACCCACCATCAAAAAGATGGGGGGTATATTGATTTTGTCATTCCGTGTGTAACATGTCGAAGGAATCATCTAAGACCCCACAAAGTATATATATTCTGGGTCCTGGTTAGATTCTGAGTCGATCTAGCTATGTCCGTCCGTCTGTTGAAAGCAGGATAGGGCTCGAACGAATGTTTGTCTTATATAAGGTTTGTTTGGGATTAAAAATGGGCAAAATCGGTTAATAAACAAAAAAGTTATGAGCTTAAAACTAGAAACACAGGGTGTCCATTTTACACTTTTCTGCCGATATTTCTGCAACAAAAGCATGTACGACAGCGAAATTTTGTATGTATAGTTTGGGGATCGATGTAAATTCGAAAATCAAAAATGGGCGTGGTCCGCCTACTTTACCGCCCACCTCCCATATAAGGTGAAAATCAACAAAATTGTTTTCAAATAGTTTAAAGACCAATGTAAACTCGGAAACAAAAAATGGGCGTGGTCCGCCCACTTTACTTCCCACTTTACCACCCTCTTCATTATAACGCAAAATTTGAAGAAGTTGATGGTGGGTATTTAGATTCGGTCGGGCCGAATATTTGCGCTTGTTTAACTTTTAAATAGTCGATTTTTCGACTTTCGACTTTTTCAATTATTAAATAGTCGATTTTTCAACTTTTCGACTTTTTTTAATTTTGAAATAATCGGCTTTTCGACTTTTTCCGACTTTTCAACTTTTTCCGACTATTTTCGACTTTTTCCGACTATTTTCGACTATTTTCGACTTTTTCCGACTATTTTCGACTTTTTCCGACTTTTCAACTATTTTCAACTTTTTCCGACTATTTTCGACTTTTTTTTTACTATTGACTATTTTTTGTTAATTGTCTAATAAAAACTTTAAAAATAAAAATGAATACAACTCAAACAAATATATTGATTGATTAACAAACAAATCTATCCAATGAGAGTGCTAGTTACACACAAAAATATGTATTAACTACACGGTTTATTGTTATATAAATAAAAGCTGAAAAGAAACTATTCATTTTAAATAGGATAATTTTTTAAACATTTTTCTACTTTCCGACTGTTTTCGACTTTTTCCGACTTTTCAACTTTTTCCGACTTTTCGACTATTTTCGACTTTTTCCGACTATTTTCGACTTTTCGACTATTTTCGACTTTTTCCGACTATTTTCGACTTCTTCCGACTTTTCAACTATTTTCAACTTTTTCCGACTATTTCCGACTTTTTTTGACTATTGACTATTTTTTGTTAATTGTCTAAATAAAGACTTTAAAAATAAAAATGAATACAACGCAAACAAATATATTAATTGATTAACATACAAATCTATCCAATGAGAGTGCTAGTTACACACAAAAATATGTATTAACTACACGGTTTAATGGTATATAAATAAAAGCTGATAAGAAACTATTCATTTTAAATAGGATAATTTTTTAAACATTTTTTTTTTTACTTTCCGACTATTTTCGACTTTTTCCGATTATTTTCAACTTTTCGACTATTTTCGACTTTTTCCGACTTTTCGACTATTTTCGACTTTTTCCGACTATTTTCGAGTTTTCGACTTTTGGCATCAAGAAAGTCGATTTATCGACAATTTTCAAATCAAAAAGTCGATTTCGACTTTTCGACTTTTTACAACAAAAAGTCTATTGTTCGATTATTCGAAAGTCGATTTGATAAACCCTAGTGCTTGTTATGTTTTTTACATAGTATAATAATAAAGTACTCGCACATCTACAAAAACAACAATTGCTTGTATTTTGTTAGTGTAAAACTACTGCCCACAATGTCAAAATGCTTTGTACGGAAAAATGAGAGAATGAAGGAGAGCAAGAGTAAAAACACTCGAAAAAAATTTTACATATGAATACAAAAACAATTATTGGAAATAATTTTTCTTAATAGCCGGCCTTCGACCGGGCGGAAGCGTTTTTAACTCTGTAGTATATCCAAAAACGGCATCGCTAACGTAATTCTTCCTTTTTGCCCAACTTTTTTAATAACGAAAATTTTTTTGATACGAGTTGTTTAGGGAAATTCGATTTTCAAAGCCCTATAACTTCCAAAATATTTAACTGCGCTCAAAAATTTTTGCATCATTATATTCACCGTTAAAAGTACTATCAATGGCAGAAAAATCAAATAAATCGGAGCTGAATCAGGGTGGTCTATTTATGCTAATATTTTGAGATGTAGGTTCCAAATGGTTGATTAATGGTAAAAATGTTGCTTGTGTGATTGTTTCTACTTTTCAAAAGAAATTTTAATTTAAGTCCATTTTTGCGCTTTTTCACAAAACTTGTCTTGATTGTACCACAGAACTATTGTATTTTTAAATTTAACCCTTTTTAGCACTTTTTCAAAAATTTCTACGCGTTAATGTTCGTAATAGTTGGCATCACTGGGTTGAAGTCGAGTTAAAATTGTCGGCGGTGGCGAGAAATATAGTTCGGCGGCACCTAAATAAAAGCATAAGCCCAAATTACAATAGCGCGTAGTCAGCAACAGTATCAGCAAAAATTATCAGCTGATCACTGTCAGCACAACATGTTGCTGCCGTTATAATTACAATTCAGCGTAGGCAGCCACAACTTACAACCACCATATAGCTTTGTTCTACTTGCGTATTTTAGCCTCTCATTTATTTGCTCACTCTCTTTGTCTCGCTCTCAAACTGAATGCAGCGCAGTGAATTTAGAAACAGGGCTAAATGAAACAGCACTGCAAACTGCTGCTGACCAAATGTAATCAACACCATAAAGCCCAAATTACAATAGCGCGTATTCAGCAACAATATCAGCAAAAATTATCAGCTGATCACTGTCAGCACAACATGTTGCTGCCGTTATAATTAAAATTCAGCGTAGGCAGCCACAATTTACAACCACCATCTAGCTTTGTTCTACTTGTGTATTTTAGCCTCTCATTTATTTGCTCACTCTCTTTATCTCGCTCTCAATCTGAATACAGCGCAGTGAATTTAGAAACAGGGCTAAATGAAACAGCACTGCAATCTGCTGCTGACCAAATGTAATCAACACCATAACAAACAGTGCATTCTAAATAATCAGCTGATTATGGCAGCACACACTGCTGCTGACTACGCGCTATTGTAATTTGGGCTTAACAAACAGTGCATTCTAAATGATCAGCTGATTATGGCAGCACACACTGCTGCTGACTACGTGCTATTGTAATTTGGGCTATACATTCACAGCCGTATTAAAAAAAAACAATGTATGTATTCAAGGTAGATTAAGAAGGTAACGACAACTCTACAACAACTACAGCACCAAAAAAAACTCCATGTATTTTGTTTTTGCATTAGAATCTCTTATGTCAACTTTGATTTTGTCATTTCACATGTTTCTTTACAAAAAACAAAAACAATTCATGTAGTAAAAAGAGAGGAGAAAGACGCAATAACACAAAAGTAAGCAAAAAAAATTTTAACATAAACAAAAATTTGTCACTTCAAATTACAAAATACAGGCAGCCATATTGATTTCAAAAAAAAAAAAAAAAAAATTCTTAGCTGTTTTAATGTCCTTACCTTCTTAATCTACCTTGGTATGTATTATTACGTTTATACGCACCATTAACTCGCAATTAAAAATACTGCGATATGCAAATTTTGCTGTATAAACAGTGAGTTAGTATTATATTTGTAAGTTAGTAACTCACGAAAAATAATCGTGATAAGTGAAGCTAATTTGCGTTCCACACGAGCCTTTTTCTTGTTCGCACATTGAACAAAATGTTGTGCGCACATGCATTCGGATAGTGTGGACCCAAGTTGTTCATGTTTTGTTCTTGTTCGCACACCGTTGTACGCACAATTGTTTGAGCAACCATGTCTGCCATTAAATGTCATTTTGTATCAATTTGTTCTTCTTCTTTACGCTACGTCCAGACTAGCCCTTTTCTTGTTCGCACAAGAACAAAACGTCGGCATAGCAACACAAACAAGCAATAAAATATCGCAAAAAGGAAAAATATATCGGCAATACAGAAAAATCTATTACGAAAAAATAACACTAAATAAAAATCGCAAAATATCGTTAACACAGACAAATTTCGCTATTTAAAAAAAATTACTGAATCTAAAGAATATCATTATATCAGAAGAACATCAAAATGAACAAGCGCGAATATATTCGGCCCGGCCGAATCTATATACCCACCATCAACTTTTTCAAATTTTACGTTATATGGAAGGGGGCGGTAAACGCCCATTTTTTGTTTTCGAGTTATATCGACCCCCCGGGAATAATAACGAAATATGAGAAATATTTCGTTAACGATATTTTTATACCCACCATCAAAAAGATGGGGGGTATATTGATTTTGTCATTCCGTGTGTAACATGTCGAAGGAATCATCTAAGACCCCACAAAGTATATATTTTCTGGGTCCTGGTTAGATTCTGAGTCGATCTAGCTATGTCCGTCCGTCTGTCTGTCTGTTGAAAGCAGGATAGAGCTCGAACGGGGTAACGTAGGCAGATCTTATATAAGGTTTGTTTGGTATTGAAAATGGGGAAAATCGGTTAATAAACAAAAAAGTTATGGGCTAAAAACTAGAAACACAGGGTGTCCGTTAAATACTTTTCTGCTGATATTTCTTCAATAAAAGCACGTACGACAACGAAATTTTGTACGTATAGTTTGGGGGTCGATATAAACCAAAAATAGGCGTGGTCCGCCCACTTTACTGCCCACCTCCCATATAAGGTGAAAATGAACGAAATTGTGTTCAAATGGTTCAAGGACCAACATAAAGTCGGAAACAAAAAATGGGCGTGGTCCGCCCACTTTACTGCCCCCTTCCATATAATGTAAAATTTGAAAAAGTTGATGGTGGGTATATAGATTCGGCCGGGCCGAATATATTCGCGCTTGTTAAGAGCAAATATTGTAATTTTTAGATTCTGAGTCGATCTAGCTATGTCCGTCCGTCTGTCCGTCTGTTGAAAGCAGGATAGGGCTCGAACGGAGCAACGTAGGGAGACGAAATTTGGCACAAATGTTTGTCTTATATAAGGTTTGTTTGGGATTAAAAATGGGCAAAATCGGTTAATAAACAAAAAAGTTATGAGCTTAAAACTAGAAACACAGGGTGTCCATTTTACACTTTTCTGCCGATATTTCTGCAACAAAAGCATGTACGACGGCGAAATTTTGTATGTATAGTTTGGGGATCGAAAATCAAAAATGGGCGTGGTCCGCACACTTTACCGCCCACCTCCCATATAAGGTGAAAATCAACAAAATTGTTTTCAAATAGTTCAAAGACCAATGTAAACTCGGAAACAAAAAATGGGCGTGGTCCGCCCACTTTACTTCCCACTTTACCACCCTCTTCATTATAACGCAAAATTTGAAAAAGTTGATGGTGGGTATTTAGATTCGGTCGGGCCGAATATTTGCGCTTGTTTAATTTTTAAATAGTCGATTTTTCGACTTTCGACTTTTTCAATTATTAAATAGTCGATTTTTCAACTTTTCGACTTTTTTTAATTTTGAAATAATCGGCTTTTCGACTTTTTCCGACTATTTTCGACTTTTTCCGACTTTTCAACTTTTTCCGACTATTTTCGACTTTTTCCGACTATTTTCGACTATTTTCGACTTTTTCTGACTATTTTCGACTTTTTCCGACTTTTCAACTATTTTCAACTTTTTCAGACTATTTTCGACTTTTTTTTTACTATTGACTATTTTTTGTTAATTGTCTAATAAAAACTTTAAAAATAAAAATGAATACAACTCAAACAAATATATTGATTGATTAACATACAAATCTATCCAATGAGAGTGCTAGTTACACACAAAAATATGTATTAACTACACGGTTTAATGGTATATAAATAAAAGCTGATAAGAAACTATTCATTTTAAATAGGATAATTTTTTTAAACATTTTTTTTTACTTTCCGACTATTTTCGACTTTTCGACTTTTTCCGATTATTTTCAACTTTTCGACTATTTTCGACTTTTTCCGACTTTTCGACTATTTTCGACTTTTTCCGACTATTTTCGAGTTTTCGACTTTTGGCATCAAGAAAGTCGATTTATCGACAATTTTCAAATCAAAAAGTCGATTTCGACTTTTCGACTTTTTACAACAAAAAGTCTATTGTTCGATTATTCGAAAGTCGATTTGATAAACCCTAGTGCTTGTTATGTTTTTTATTTATAGGCTGAAGCGGTGATGCCAACCTTTTCGAGCTTTAGCCCGTTTTTATTAGTCCAAAACGTGAAAAATATTTTTCAGACCGAAACTTAAAAACGCGCAAACGTAGCACTTTTAACAATTTTCTTGAGTGGATAAATGTTCAAAGGGTACTCATTTACCTCCCTAACTAACTTAAAATCGTAAATATTTTCTATACTGTTTATCTGATTGCAAAGATTAACGTGTCAATTAAAAGCTCTTAAGGGTGCATTTACAAAAATAAAATAAAAATAATATAAGAGTTTCATAACACAACTTTAAGTATTTTGTAATTTCTTGTGCAAAAAAAAAAATTGGAAATAATTTTTCTTAATAGCCGGCCTTCGACCGGGCGGAAGCGTTTTTAACTCTGTAGTATATCCAAAAACGGCATCGCTAACGTAATTCTTCCTTTTTGCCCAACTTTTTTAATAACGAAAATTTTTTTGATACGAGTTGTTTAGGGAAATTCGATTTTCAAAGCCCTATAACTTCCAAAATATTTAACTGCGCTCAAAAATTTTTGCATCATTATATTCACCGTTAAAAGTACTATCAATGGCAGAAAAATCAAATAAATCGGAGCTGAATCAGGGTGGTCTATTTATGCTAATATTTTGAGATGTAGGTTCCAAATGGTTGATTAATGGTAAAAATGTTGCTTGTGTGATTGTTTCTACTTTTCAAAAGAAATTTTAATTTAAGTCTATTTTTGCGCTTTTTCACAAAACTTGTCTTGATTGTACCACAGAACTATTGTATTTTTAAATTTAACCCTTTTTAGCACTTTTTCAAAAATTTCTACGCGTTAATGTTCGTAATAGTTGGCATCACTGGGTTGAAGTCGAGTTAAAATTGTCGGCGGTGGCGAGAAATATAGTTCTGAGCTTAAAACTAGAAACACAGGGTGTCCATTTTACACTTTTCTGCCGATATTTCTGCAACAAAAGCATGTACGACAGCGAAATTTTGTATGTATAGTTTGGGGATCGAAAATCAAAAATGGGCGTGGTCCGCCCACTTTACCGCCCACCTCCCATATAAGGTGAAAATCAACAAAATTGTTTTCAAATAGTTCAAAGACCAATGTAAACTCGGAAACAAAAAATGGGCGTGGTCCGCCCACTTTACTTCCCACTTTACCACCCTCTTCATTATAACGCAAAATTTGAAAAAGTTGATGGTGGGTATTTAGATTCGGTCGGGCCGAATATTTGCGCTTGTTTAATTTTTAAATAGTCGATTTTTCGACTTTCGACTTTTTCAATTATTAAATAGTCGATTTTTCAACTTTTCGACTTTTTTTAATTTTGAAATAATCGGCTTTTCGACTTTTTCCGACTTTTTCCGACTTTTCAACTTTTTCCGACTATTTTCGACTTTTTCCGACTATTTTCGACTATTTTCGACTTTTTCTGACTATTTTCGACTTTTTCCGACTTTTCAACTATTTTCAACTTTTTCAGACTATTTTCGACTTTTTTTTTACTATTGACTATTTTTTGTTAATTGTCTAATAAAAACTTTAAAAATAAAAATGAATACAACTCAAACAAATATATTGATTGATTAACATACAAATCTATCCAATGAGAGTGCTAGTTACACACAAAAATATGTATTAACTACACGGTTTAATGGTATATAAATAAAAGCTGATAAGAAACTATTCATTTTAAATAGGATAATTTTTTAAACATTTTTTTTTACTTTCCGACTATTTTCGACTTTTCGACTTTTTCCGATTATTTTCAACTTTTCGACTATTTTCGACTTTTTCCGACTTTTCGACTATTTTCGACTTTTTCCGACTATTTTCGAGTTTTCGACTTTTGGCATCAAGAAAGTCGATTTATCGACAATTTTCAAATCAAAAAGTCGATTTCGACTTTTCGACTTTTTACAACAAAAAGTCTATTGTTCGATTATTCGAAAGTCGATTTGATAAACCCTAGTGCTTGTTATGTTTTTTATTTATAGGCTGAAGCGGTGATGCCAACCTTTTCGAGCTTTAGCCCGTTTTTATTAGTCCAAAACGTGAAAAATATTTTTCAGACCGAAACTTAAAAACGCGCAAACGTAGCACTTTTAACAATTTTCTTGAGTGGATAAATGTTCAAAGGGTATTCATTTACCTCCCTAACTAACTTAAAATCGTAAATATTTTCTATACTGTTTATCTGATTGCAAAGATTAACGTGTCAATTAAAAGCTCTTAAGGGTGCATTTACAAAAATAAAATAAAAATAATATAAGAGTTTCATAACACAACTTTAAGTATTTTGTAATTTCTTGTGCAAAAAAAAAAAAAAAAAAAAAAAATTGGAAATAATTTTTCTTAATAGCCGGCCTTCGACCGGGCGGAAGCGTTTTTAACTCTGTAGTATATCCAAAAACGGCATCGCTAACGTAATTCTTCCTTTTTGCCCAACTTTTTTAATAACGAAAATTTTTTTGATACGAGTTGTTTAGGGAAATTCGATTTTCAAAGCCCTATAACTTCCAAAATATTTAACTGCGCTCAAAAATTTTTGCATCATTATATTCACCGTTAAAAGTACTATCAATGGCAGAAAAATCAAATAAATCGGAGCTGAATCAGGGTGGTCTATTTATGCTAATATTTTGAGATGTAGGTTCCAAATGGTTGATTAATGGTAAAAATGTTGCTTGTGTGATTGTTTCTACTTTTCAAAAGAAATTTTAATTTAAGTCCATTTTTGCGCTTTTTCACAAAACTTGTCTTGATTGTACCACAGAACTATTGTATTTTTAAATTTAACCCTTTTTAGCACTTTTTCAAAAATTTCTACGCGTTAATGTTCGTAATAGTTGGCATCACTGGGTTGAAGTCGAGTTAAAATTGTCGGCGGTGGCGAGAAATATAGTTCGGCGGCACCTAAATAAAAGCATAAGCCCAAATTACAATAGCGCGTAGTCAGCAACAGTATCAGCAAAAATTATCAGCTGATCACTGTCAGCACAACATGTTGCTGCCGTTATAATTACAATTCAGCGTAGGCAGCCACAACTTACAACCACCATATAGCTTTGTTCTACTTGCGTATTTTAGCCTCTCATTTATTTGCTCACTCTCTTTGTCTCGCTCTCAAACTGAATGCAGCGCAGTGAATTTAGAAACAGGGCTAAATGAAACAGCACTGCAAACTGCTGCTGACCAAATGTAATCAACACCATAAAGCCCAAATTACAATAGCGCGTATTCAGCAACAATATCAGCAAAAATTATCAGCTGATCACTGTCAGCATAACATGTTGCTGCCGTTATAATTACAATTCAGCGTAGGCAGCCACAATTTACAACCACCATCTAGCTTTGTTCTACTTGTGTATTTTAGCCTCTCATTTATTTGCTCACTCTCTTTATCTCGCTCTCAATCTGAATACAGCGCAGTGAATTTAGAAACAGGGCTAAATGAAACAGCACTGCAATCTGCTGCTGACCAAATGTAATCAACACCATAACAAACAGTGCATTCTAAATAATCAGCTGATTATGGCAGCACACACTGCTGCTGACTACGCGCTATTGTAATTTGGGCTTAACAAACAGTGCATTCTAAATGATCAGCTGATTATGGCAGCACACACTGCTGCTGACTACGTGCTATTGTAATTTGGGCTATACATTCACAGCCGTATTAAAAAAAAACAATGTATGTATTCAAGGTAGATTAAGAAGGTAACGACAACTCTACAACAACTACAGCACCAAAAAAAACTCCATGTATTTTGTTTTTGCATTAGAATCTCTTATGTCAACTTTGATTTTGTCATTTCACATGTTTCTTTACAAAAAACAAAAACAATTCATGTAGTAAAAAGAGAGGAGAAAGACGCAATAACACAAAAGTAAGCAAAAAAAATTTTAACATAAACAAAAATTTGTCACTTCAAATTACAAAATACAGGCAGCCATATTGATTTCAAAAAAAAAAAAAAAAAAAATTCTTAGCTGTTTTAATGTCCTTACCTTCTTAATCTACCTTGGTATGTATTATTACGTTTATACGCACCATTAACTCGCAATTAAAAATACTGCGATATGCAAATTTTGCTGTATAAACAGTGAGTTAGTATTATATTTGTAAGTTAGTAACTCACGAAAAATAATCGTGATAAGTGAAGCTAATTTGCGTTCCACACGAGCCTTTTTCTTGTTCGCACATTGAACAAAATGTTGTGCGCACATGCATTCGGATAGTGTGGACCCAAGTTGTTCATGTTTTGTTCTTGTTCGCCATTAAACGTCATTTTGTATCAATTTGTTCTTCTTCTTTACGCTACGTCCAGACTAGCCCTTTTCTTGTTCGCACAAGAACAAAACGTCGGCATAGCAACACAAACAAGCAATAAAATATCGCAAAAAGGAAAAATATATCGGCAATACAGAAAAATCTATTACGAAAAAATAACACTAAATAAAAATCGCAAAATATCGTTAACACAGACAAATTTCGCTATTTAAAAAAAAATCACTGAATCTAAAGAATATCATTATATCAGAAGAACATCAAAATGAACAAGCGCGAATATATTCGGCCCGGCCGAATCCGTTAAATAATTTTCTGCTGATATTTCTTCAATAAAAGCACGTACGACAACGAAATTTTGTACGTATAGTTTGGGGGTCGATATAAACCAAAAATAGGCGTGGTCCGCCCACCTCCCATATAAGGTGAAAATGAACGAAATTGTGTTCAAATGGTTCAAGGACCAACATAAAGTCGGAAACAAAAAATGGGCGTGGTCCGCCCACTTTACTGCCCCCTTCCATATAATGTAAAATTTGAAAAAGTTGATGGTGGGTATATAGATTCGGCCGGGCTGAATATATTCGCGCTTGTTAAGAGCAAATATTGTAATTTTTTATGACAAAGTCAATATACCCCCCCATCTTTTTGATGGTGGGTATATTGATTTTGTCATTCCATGTGTAACATGTCGAAGGAATCATCTAAGACCCCACAATATATAGCATATATTTTCTGGGTCCTGGTTAGATTCTGAGTCGATCTAGCTATGTCCCTCCGTCTGTTGAAAGCAGGATAGGGCTCGAACGGGAACGTAGGGTGACGAAATTTGGCACAAATATTTGTCTTATATAAGGTTTGTTTGGGATTGAAAATGGGCGAAATCGGTTAATAAACAAAAAAGTTATAAGATAAAAACTAGAAACACAGGCGTGTTCCGCCCACTTTATTTCCCACTTTACCGTCCTCTCCCATATAACGTAAAATTTGAAAAAGTTGATGGTGGGTATATAACATTCGCGCTTGTTTTTTTTTTTTTTGGTCGATTTTGTTCATGTTTGTGATGTATACATATACAGTCGAATACAGTTATAACGAACTCGAAGGGACTTCGTTATAAACGTAGTTCGTTATATCCGTAAAATTTTGAAAAAAAAATATTTGTTAACAAAATACACGTATTTTTCATAAATTGTATTTCTTTCCTTTAAAAATGGGTGGTAATGATTTTTAAATATCAATAATTTTTATATATGTCACGAATAATATTTTTTGCATTCATCATTCATTTCACAAATGTCAAATTATTAGCACAAATGTCAATATTATTACAGATGTTTTGAGATATTTACTTTTTGAGGAGTAGCAATTTTCTAATATTTAGTGTTTAATCTTCAAATAATTTCAGTTTTATTATCAGCTATTTTCGATAAATGTATGCTATGGTAAAAAGGTCAGCAACTGTAATTATAAAATTAATCTTTTATTTGCCGATAATTTAAATTAAAATTAATGAAAATTTTTCCATTTGTCCAATAATTTAAATGGAAATAAATAAAAGTTATTTCTGTTAGTTTTTAAATTTTTGGAACTTTTTTTAAATGTGTAATTTTATTTATCTAAAACAAGTATTTGTGGGAGTTCGTTATAAACGTAGTTTTTTGTATGAAAAATTTTTCTTGGGACCATAAAAATGTGTTCGTTATAAAAAAAGTTTACTATAACCATGTTCGTTATAAACGTAGTTATTTGTATGGAAAATTTTGGTAAAATCAATGGGACCGAAGAAAAGTGTTCGCTATAGCCATAGTTCGTTATAACCGGTGTTCGTTGCAACCGTGTTCGACCGTATTTGTTTTTTGATTTCGCGGTATTTTTTCAATTTATTAAATTTTTTGTGATATATATTTTTTTTAATAGCGAAATTTTTCTGTGTTGGTGATATTTTACATTTTAACGATATTTTATTAGTTTAACGATATATTTTCTATTTTGGTATAATTCTTTTCATTTCTGGGAAATTTTTCTTAATAGCAAAATCTTTCCGTGTTAGCAATATATTTTTTTTTTTTTAATTAAGCGAAATTTTTGTGATTTTAAAATCCTAGTGAGTTTCCATATCAAAACGGGCAGCAAGCGGACTTTACATCTCTGATGTCTATGAAATTCAATAAATAAAATTTTAGGCTCATGTCCTTTTCCGGTCCAAAAATATGACGGTTTAAAAAAACGAAAAAAATCTCAAAACGTTTCAAAGGTGTACTTGCTAATAACTTTTAAAATATACATGGCAGGTATCTAGTTTTATTTAGTCTCATTTAGTTTAGAAGTTATGGACCAAAATAAAATCTAATTACTTATAACTTCTGAACACAATTAAATTTTAGTTTTAGCATCATTTTATAGATAAAGATTTTGAAGATTGCCTTCAAAATAACATGCAGTAAGTTGACTTAATTCGAAAGTTCAAACGTTAAAATTAGAGTTATAAAGAATAAAATTTTATATCTTCAAAAACGATATTTTTAAAATTCTAAAAAAGTGTGAGGATCCCCACTTGTGGACTCTCACTCATTTAGGATCAATACACACATATATTCAAGTTAATGTTTATAGCATAGCGTAATTAGCAGCGTTATCAACTCAGTTTTTAGTGCTTTTTAAAAATTTGGACGCGAAAAAATATTGGGTCAGTACTCGGTGCTTTTTTCAGAGCTTTTTAAAGTTTTTACTGTCACCAATTTTCAAAAATGGAATACATAAATGATTTTTACTATAGAAAACTATTTTTATTATGCGTAAAAGAAAATGTTTCAACAAAAGCCTTGCAACAAAATTGCATATTACACTGGTCAACAAAAAATCCTCCCCCATAGACGAATAGTTGGACTTGATGTATTTGGATGTCCTAACACGAATTTGCTTTCAGTTTTTTTTTTTCTATCAGGTCTGGATTTTTTTTATGGGCGTGTCTAATATTTCGCCCACAGTAAGGCCATTACTTTAGTATATTTCCTCATAACTCAAGAACGGTGTGTACGATTGACATAAGTAATACATCGAAAGATGCGTACTAATATCTTCCAATAATCAAAACTTAATTTTTTTATGTGCTCAATAGTTTCGAAGTTATTTTGAAATAAGTGCCCAAAAAAAATAATTTTCATGCAAAATTTTAGATTTTTTGTTACTAAATTTTTTTTTAATAAATGAAAACAACTAAAATCAGTTTATCATCTTTATTTTAAGCTGGTAATGTTGCGAACAAAATAAGGTATGTATCTTCAAAATTGATGAACAAATCGTGATTTTATTCAGAGTTAAGTAAAAATACTAGGGAGATCGATTATTCGGGTTCTTGCGAAAACCGGTTTTCGAATAGTTCGACTATTCGTCATTTGAGAAAAAACGGTTAAAAATGTCTAAATTTTAGAAAAACTGGTTAACCGGTTTTTGCTTAAAACTTTGATAGTGATAGTTTAGTTTAATAGTTCAAACAAAACAAATATAAATTTACAAACAAATCATGATTTTCTGTTAACATTAGAACTTAGGATAATGTATCTAATGTGGTTACTGCAATTTGATGATCAATTGTTAGAAACATCATACACATCCATAAATGTTTCGGATATTATGCATTTGTGCTTATAATTGTAACGCACAAAAAATCTTCGGATCCCCACTTTAAAGTATGCCATTCTACATAAAATCATTTCCTTTTCGTTTTAACAATGTCCGGAAAAATCACAGATCTCAATTTTGAAGGCCTTAATGAAATTTGACACAAATATATATTTTAGTATAAGGACGAATTAAATTTCATGTTGTTTATGAAAAAATCAAAGTTATATTTTTAATACCTAAAAATAATGTTTTTTTTTATTCAAATATATTTTCTCATTTATTAATTTAATATTTTTTTATGTATATAATTTAATTATGAGCAGTGTTGCCCGTTTAGTCTTTTTAAGGCTAAATCTAGCTATTTTATTTTGCTTTAAGCCTCAAAATTATCGTTTTAGCTTCCTAAATGAATAAAAAAAATTTAAAAATTAAAAAAAAAAAAAAAAAAATTAATAAAAAAATAAATTAAAAAATTAAAAAAAATTCTATAATTATTTTTCTTTACCATAGAAACTCTTCATAAATATAACTTTAAAAAAATTATAAAAAAAAAAATTATGAAAATTAATTTTAAAAAAATTACATAATTTTTCATATGAAATATAGGCCAAAGTTCTCGATTTATCATTGTACAATGATACGTTATAAAATAAAAAATGTTAGCCTCTTTCGTGCTTTATTTCTTGGGGCATTTAGCCCTTTTCTGACCTTTTTGAAAGTCCAATTTAGCCTCTCTTTTTCTCACCTCCTTGCAACACTGATCATGAGGTTTCTTATGTTATTTGCTTATAATATTTTTGAAAATATATCACTTTTTTTGGAAAAATTTGTAAGGAAAATAAAACCCGAGTATTGGACTCAAAAAACGGTTTATTCGATATTCGGAAAGCTAACATTTTAAAAAAACCTACCCGAAATTTTTCAAAAAACCGGTTAAAACCGGTCAAATAAAACCGGTTCGATCTCCCTAAAAATTACCCATTTATACAATTGCGTAGAAATAAAGTGATGGGCAAAAAAATAAAAAATATTTTTTTCTTGAAACAAAAATAGGTGGACTAGGTGGATATTGACGAGTTATACAAGAATCTGCATTCACTTTTTTCTATCGGGTACTGATTTTTTTTATGTGCTTGGCTATTATCATCACTTTATTCAGCGGTCACACTATGAAATTCGAGAATGGTTTGTCAAACTTAGGCTATAACTCAAGAACCCTTTACATGATTTTGATAAATGATACACCAAAAGACGCATACGAAATTGTCTTCAAGATATGTGAACAATATTTTTTATTCGCTCAAGAATTTCAGTTATGGATCAAAAAAAATTTTTTTTTTTGCCCATTAGTGTATTTCCACTTAACTGTAGGTATGCATAAGTATCATAACTTAACTGTGAATCCAATCAAGATTTGTGCATCAATTTTTATGATACGTAGCTTTATTTACTCGTAGTTTTGCAAGCTTTGAGATAAAGATGATAAAATTAAACATTTTAGATGTTTTCACTTTTAAAAAGAAGTTTTAGTAAAAAAAAAGAAATCTTGAATTAAGCATGAACAAAATTTTTTCGGACACTTATTTCCGAATATCTCCTAAACTATTGATCGGATAAAAAAAAGAACGACTTAAGCCAGTATTATTCCACACATTTTGATGTATTACTTATATACAGGGTTCCCAGATTTTTTCGAGTCATATCCCCAAATAGTAAATTTTCATCCCCAAAAATCCCCAAATAACTACTTATATTATCCCCAAAAATCCCCACTAAAATAATACCTTAATTTTGGAGATAGTATAAACTACATTCCTTTTTATTTGTGTTTCAATGAATGTTTTCTAAATAGTCAATATTAAAAAAGAAAAATACATAGAGATTTTCCAAAAAATAAGATTTTATGGAAATTTGTAAACTTTTTTATAGTTAATGCAATGACTGAAAATTACGTTTTTATTTCTTTTTCAAATGTATGAAAATATGATATGTAAAATTCCATTGCTTTAATTATGTTTGATACACAATAATCATTTTGTTTCGGAGATTTTAATCATTATTTGGACTTTATAGTACCAATTCAGTATTACAGTTACTTTTTATTGTCTTCAGTGCACTGTTGTTGAAATAAATATATTTTTATCTAACCAAAAACTTCATATCCAGCGGAAAATTATGTCTTTTTTTATTGTTTTTAAGTTAAAAAAGCAAATGTTTTAAAATAAAATAAAAATCCCTAAAAATGTTCAAAAAATCCCCAAGTCTTCAAAAGTATTCACAACAAATCCCTAATCCCCAAACCAAATTTTTCATCCCCATTTCCAAAAATAAATCGCCAATTTGGTGATAAATCTCCTAATCTGACAACACTGCTTATATAGATCGTACATACCGTTCTCGCGTTATAGTGAAATATACTCGAGTAATCGGCTTATTTAGACACGCACATAAAAAAAATCTCGACCTGATGGGAGAAAACTGAAAGCAGATTCGAGTTTAGCATGCGGAATTCCATCTAGTCCACATATTTTTTTTGAAGGAGCACGAAATTTTTTTTTTTTTTGTTGGCCAGTGTTATTTATTAATAATTTATATTTATTTAATTAGCTTTAATTGAATTCTCTAATTTGTGCTATCGTTTTATATTATTTTATAGTTACGGCTGTAAGAACAATGCTTTCCAGAAATAAATATTTCCTCAGAGGTTTTAGTAAGATTACTTAATGCTGCGTTATTTTTTATTTCTGGCTTATTCCATTTAAAATTTTAAAAATTTGCCCTCCCTGAAATTTTGTCTATAGTAAATATACCGATAGAGCTTTCTACAAAAGAATTATTAAAAAAATTAAAGATGGGATTTTTAAGATAAACGTCTTCAAAGATAATTTTTAGAAAAAAATGTGTTCAAAAAAAAAAAAAAAAAAAAAAAAAATTTATTACTTTTATATGACACAGTGGTTTCAAAACGCTTTCTTTAAATAATTCAGTAACTAAAGAACCGTTTTCATGGTTAGAGCTGAGGTGTTTTCGAGTGAATTTGGAGGGCCTTAGCGGATCAGGAGGGAAGTGGGTGGCCCTCCAAAGCTGCCCATCTCGGGTATGTAATTTTTTTAAAAAATCGCCAAAAATTCAATTAAGATATGACAAAAAAGAAATTTTACATATAGATGGTCCTTGTAAATCTATACAAAAAATACTCGTACATGTGTTGGTTATCTCTTTTAGTTTAAGAGATATTCGGGTCGAAATAATTTTTTACCTCATTTTTAACCTCGTTTTTTTTTTTTTAACTTGGCAGGCTTAATATTGCCCCTAGAATTTTCCTAAAATATTTGCCAGATTCCTTACAAAATTCTATATAATATTGCTGCAAGAATCATATAAATATATGAATCCGTTAAAAAGTTATATTAATATAAAGTTGGAACTTTAAAAAAATTTAAAATTTTTTGGTTTTTTTTCCAAAAAGGTGGCAATATTTATTTAGTGGTAAAATTTGTTTGTTGTTCTGGGCTTTATCATTTTTTTAATGTTTTCAAAAGAAATCTTAATGTAAATGCGTGTAAAGTAAATCCGGAGGAGTTTGGGACAAAGATCTGCCCAAACTATCCAAATTTTTTCAATTTTGGAAATTATTTTTTTTTTTTGTTATGGTCTCAAATCGCAAAGCTGGGATCGACTTAAAATTATTTTAATATTTTAGCCTTATATGTAAGGTATACACCCAAAAAGTATTTTCTGACGGAGGCCCCATACAACAACAGGGTGACCATTTAAATGAAAAAAGTAAATTTTTGAAGCAAGCTTTCCCCGAATTGGAATTTTGCGTATTTCGGAGTAAGAAAATAGGAATCTATTTATTCTTTTCTTTTAAGGACAAATATTTTTATATTTTACTAAAATTTCACAATGATAGCTTAATTAATGTCGATTTTATTTAAGTTCAAATATTAATTTTTTTGAAAAATAACACTAAATACAGTAGGACCTCGATTATGCGTAACGGTGGGGACCGGCAGCATTCGGGATAATAAATTTTCCCGATTAATTGAGTAAAAATTTTGAGTAGTATTTTTAAACATTTTTTAGTTATATAATTCAATTATTCAAGGATTTAATATATGTAAATGTTTGAAAAATATAATTTGTATTTGAAAATTTTTTTTTTCAAATAAATATTTTCGTTAACTAGCTTTTCATGCATGCAGAAAACTTGCATTTTACCTTGCTTTGACTCATTTTATTCAAACAATGGAATTCCCCTCTTTTTATTCACATTGTGTTTGATTGTTCAACAGTAATCGAAAAAAATTAAGCTTAGAATCCCCGATAATAGAGATAATCACGGTTAATAGATGCAAAAAGTAAACTAAATGGATGGAAAAAAAGAAAACAATTACAAATTTTCTTTCCCCGATAATCGACGTTGCCGGTTAATCGAATCACGGATAATCGAGGCCCTACTGTAAAAAATTTTTTCGTTTTTGATCAATTTAATGAAAACATTTAGTTTGAATACTTTATTATTTATATATTATTACTAGCTGTTTGTACCCGGCGTTGCGCGGATTTCCGATTTATTAAAAAAAAGGATAAATTCGGCCATATTATCGGTAAGTCTTCGACCACAATCTAGTAAGATTTCTTCATTCCAGATAGAGAAAACTAATTAACATTAATGTAATTGTCTTTAAAGTGCAAAATTTTATAATCTGACGCCAAAAAAACCATTTCATTATACAAAATTACAATTTAGAATCAAAATAATATGAAATTGAGAGGGCAGAAACCCTAAGACTACGAAGTAAATCGTAGCGATATCATTATTCCCGCCAAAAGAGAATGAGTTTCATAATTTAAATACATAAAGAAAGAAGTAATTATAAATATATTAGCTTTTACTACCAGGAAAAAGCTCAAACATAGGAGTTTTAGAAGTACCTATTCTAAGTAAAAATCACATAATTTTTGTGCTAATTTAACAAAGCGACCCGTAATAGAAAAATAATCGTTAAAATCCCAGAACCATTCTAAAATGCAGTTATTTGGATGAATAATTATAAATCTTATTAAAACTTTTAAAAAAACTGAGAAAATTTTGGAAACTGCCATGGAAAAATCTGAAGTTTTAAATTTTTGTATTAGAAGATCATATAAAAAATGTTTTCTTATATTTGGTACATATGAAACCTATTTGTTTGAACCTTGTCTGGACAGTTAGGCTTGTAATAGTTAAAATTACTTCCTCCTTTATCTCTCCGCTTAGAAATATGAGATTCTTTTTGGCGAGAATTGTGATATAGCTACGACTTTACTTTTCAGTATTAGGGTTTCTGGACCTCAATTTCTTATTATTTTCATTCTAAATTGTAATTTTGTATAATGAAATGTTTTTTTTTACCTCAGATTCTAAAATATTGCACTTTAAAGACAATTACGTTAATCTTAATTAGTTTTCTCTATCAGGAATCAAGAAACCTTACTGGATTGTGGTCGAAGACTTTCTGATAATATGGCCGAATTTATTCTTGTTTTTCAAATGCAATAATAATTTTAATAGAATTTATGAATAGAATAATAAAATTTAGCACTTCTTAAGAATATGCCTTCTATTTTGTATCAAAAAAAATTTAAAAAATTTTAGGAAATAATGTAAAGTAGTGTCACTTTATTATGTCGCACAAAATGCATGACCAACACAACACTTTTGTCCCATATTTGAAATATACATATTTCAAAAACTTCTTTTGCGTAGTATTACCAAAAATGTAGACTATTATGCACATAGAGACAATAATTATGAACTAAAATTTTAGTAGTTGTCCCTTGGAATCAAAGACTAAAATTTAGAAAGTCTTACATTAAAAGCACTCACGGTTTTCAGAAATTACTCTATTAAATTACGTAGTTGGATCAAACAATATACTTCTTTAAGCCTATATATATTTTCATAGTTCGAGTTGAAAACATAGTTTTATTTATTATTACTTTGAACCGCATAACCTACTGGAAATAATTTTTTGTCAAACTATTTAGCTGCAATGAATTATTAAATTAGATTACTACATTTCAATGCTATTATTTCAATGATAGTCTTCTTTAAAATTCTTATTACTTTAATTAAAAACGAGAGAGACACTATAGTCGGTCCATATGATATGACCGACCATATGATACCCTACACCATTGTGTATGAGCTAAAAAGTAGACCTGTGGCTAATTGTAGACAAATAACTAAATGTAAAAAAATTATACAAATACAGAACTATGCATTGATACTAACATCTATAGTGGATTTATATGGGAGCTATGGTAAATTATGGGCCGATTCTCATAAATTTTGGCAATGTTGTTTCTACTTATATAAAACTTATTTGTGTCGAATATTAACTTGATACGATCATTCGTATGGGATTTATGTACGTTAAAGTTATTTTTGGAAGAGGGGATTTATATGGGAGCTATTGTCAATTATGGACCGATCTTGATGAAATTTGGCACAAAGATTGTTACTTATACAAAACTTCTTTGTACCGAGTTTCAGAAATATTGCTATATTTAAGGCATTTATGATCGTTAAATCCCTATTCCGGAAGGACATTTGTGTGGGGGCTAGGTGAAATAATTTACCGATCATAACCAATTTCAATAGGCTTCGTCCTTGTGTCAAAATAATTATTCGTGCCAAATTTCATCAAGATATCTTTAAAATTGGGACCTGTACTTTGTTCACAAGGTTTACATGGACAGCCAGCCGACCAGACGGACGGACATCGTTAAATCGGTTCAGAAAGTGATTCTGAGTGGAACGGTATACTTTAAGGTGGAGGTACGAAGATTTTTTCTGTGCGTTACAAACATCAGCACAAACGCATAATACGCCAACCACCTATAGTGTGTAGGGTATAATTAAGCGAATACAATCGTTTTTAAGAATTATATCATAGTAGCGAATACATTTTTTCTTAGTAATTTCCTATAAGCATGGATAACGTGACTGAAATTTTTTCCGAATGTTGTAATTTCCATCAAATCCTTGGCCCAGTACTTCAAATAGAGACAATTTTATGCATTGACAATGGAATTTTCATAAAAAATTGGAGGTCATTACCGATGAACATATTCTATACGGAAAAAACAATTTTTAATCAAATAGCATCCCTAAGTATCAAACTATTGTTCATTAAAAAAACTTATTTCAAAAAGTTGGTTTGCGGTGTAGTAAAATATTGTATCTATGATATATTCTCTGCTAGTTTAGATAACCGATATTCTCTGTAAGTTGAGATATCCTATCCTTATTATTTATAATTTGGAATAATAAAGTGCAAACAAATTTTAGATTTTGATAAAAGCAGATTCCATAATCCAAAAAAATACCTTAAATAAAAACTTTTTTTAACTTTGGCATAAGCTTGACTGGAAAATGCGATTTTTAAAAAGCATAATTTTTATAACGAATAGTTAAAATTTAGAATCTAGATTGGCTCATATTGAGAAATTACATCTAATTTTTCCTTAGAAGTAGTCTGCGATAATATAGCTTTCAGAAAAATTAAAAAGCTACTATATTTTTTAATGACGGTAATTTTTTTTTTTTTTTTTGAATAGTAAAGCCCGATGAGAACAGAAAATTAGCCAATGATTAAAACTTTCATGTCAAAGTTGAGTATCCATATATCCGTTCCTGAGTGGTCTGTGCAATATGGCATTCAAACAGACTTAGGGAGTGCATCCCGGGATTTCCCGTCCGGGATTACCGGGAAATTAAAAATTTTTTCTTTCCCGCCTTCCCGGGAATTTTGTCCGGGAAATTAAAGCGGGAATTTAAAAAGCACTTAAATGGAGGAGAATTAGAAAGTGAGTCCAATAAATCCTTAATTATTCATATAATTTTCAAATGGAGAGCTACAGATAATATTCTATGTTTTGTATGAGATCGTCTGGTCTGATCTATAACATGAAATCAAATGTTTTATTAGGAATATTAATAAACAAGAAATTGAAACTTACTGGTCCAAAGTTAATTTTTTCAAGCTAAATTTAAACCTACTTTAAAATATGAATAAGGTCATCATTTATAAAATTTTAGTCAAAATATTTTCAAAATATAAACTACGTTTAAATTGGATTACGATATTGAAGCTACAAACAATTTAATAGCGTTTGAACTTCTAAGTGTGATTTACGTTTGAGTCACACTTAGGGGTTTCCGAAAAAGTGATCGACAGCAACTTCTTTAAGAATTAATAAATTCTTTTTAGTGGACTTTTAATAAATTTAAATTTTATAATGATTTACGAAACTAGCTAAAAATTTGATTGAATGATATCATTGTCTGAGTAGATATTTTTAATCAATTTCTGACATTTCTATTTTCTGTCATATGGTTCATATCTTTTAAATAAAAATAATAATAATTATTATTTTTTGCTTGTTGATACCCACAAAACTCTTCCACGATTGTCAGTATTCAATTATTCAGTGGATTAATCAATTACTCGAATTTCATTTTCTCGCTACATTTACAATTCTGTTTCAAATCTGCTAATTCAAAGATTCATATCCTATTTGGGTCTCAGTTGATCAGCTAATGAGAGTAATGATAATTATAGTTTTTAGTCCGGGATCCCGGGAATCCCGGGAAGTCGAAAATTTTTTTCCGCTTTCCCGGGAAATCAAAAAGTCCGGGAAATTGCGATCTCTAAACAGACTGCTACTGTTGTGCAAATTTTTATGTTTTTAAGTCTGCTGATTAAATATTATAGATTTATTCAGTTTATTTAACTGGAAAACGCGAACGCTTGATATAAGTAAATCATGCCAAATTTTAGAAGTATGTCATAATGTTATAATATCCTAGGATATTATGACACACAAAAAAGTTTCATAGTGTCACTTTCAAAAGTGTCATTATGTCCAAGACCCAAATGTCCATTAAAAGCATTTTGTCATCTTATTGAGAAAATCTTTAAATTAGCGAAAATGTTGTTTGTAATACACCATAGCTTTTTGCCTATCCTAATGTGTATTAACAATAGGAATAAATTGTGACTCTTAAGTTAAATGTTGAATGGAAATAACACATTTTTAAATGATTTTTTACGAAGGGATGGCAGTAGCTATATTGTGCAGAAAAACAAATTCAATCGTCTAAAAATAATAATAATTTATAAAAAATTACTAATTTTAAACTATTTTTAATAAATATCGTACTTGAAAATAATATAGTTTTTATGAAAAGTGGTGTTAAAATGATGTGTAAAAGTGAAAATGGCAAGATATCCAAAAGAAAAGATGTATAAATTTGTGTGAATTGAAGTAGATATTCTGTTAAAATTTAAATAAAATATTTCTTTACAAAAGGTGCTTAAATAAACAGGATTTGGTAACGCCAAAGAGTAATATATTTGTGTCAAATATAATGTGCATTTTTTCAGTAGTTTTGACGTGATGTTGTCTCAAATATGGCAAATAAATCACAAAACTATACGGAGGAAAAAATGCTATATGTCCCAAATTTAGAACCAATAAAATGGTTTAGTCAAAAACTTCGAAAAATCAAGTCGAATAATATGTAAAAAAGTGGGCATAAAAAGTGCGTGACATCCAATAAATAAATCTTATAAATTTAAGTTCCATCTGAACGGTATGCATGTCAAATTTCAGGTAAATCCATTGGTATAAAAATAAGAAAACTCAATCCAAATAATTTGTTAGAAAAAGTGGGCGTAAAAAGAAATAAATAGTATAAGCTGTAGTTGATTCAGAACTATATTTGTACCAAATTTCATGTAAAGCGGTTTAGTAGTTGGCCCTATAAGTTCCCGAAAATGAACAACTTGTGCGTCAAATTTCATGTTAATCTGTCCAGCAATTTTGACGTGAAGGAATAACAAACAAATAATGTCTTTTAAGCGTAAACTAAAATATATTTTTTTCAAAAAGAAAGCGTTAAAAGGGGCGTGGCTTTCAATCACGATTCGACTAAGCCTGTAAGTTCCCGAAAATGAGCCACATGAGCGTCAAATTTCATGTTAATCCATCCATCAAATTTGTCGTGAAGAAATAAGAACCAAATAGTGTCTTTTATATGTAAACTAAAATATACAATTTTTGAAAAGGGGCGTGGCATCCAGTAAATAGGTCACTTGGTATTTTTCTTGAGAAATATTTTTGTGTGCCAAATTTTGCGTGAATCAATCCAGGGAAAGGGTAAAAAATTAATCAAATATCATTTTTACAAAAAGTGGGCGTAAAAAGGGCGTCCAATTTGGATCCCATATAGCCTATAGTTTTTTCCCGAAAATGAATAATCTGTGTGCCAAATTTCATGAAAATCGATTCAGTAATTTTGAATAACAAACCGTATCTCTGTGGGATATAATTTTTGGAAAAAGTGGGCGTGGCATCCAGTAAATATGTCAGCTGGCATTTTTCTTGAGGACTGTTTTTGCGTGCCACATTTTGCATAAATCAATCCAGGAAAAAGGTAAAAAACTAAATCAAATATCATTTTTATAAAAAGTGGGCGTAAAAAGGGGAATGGCGTCCAATTTGGATCCCATATAGCCTATAGTTCCTTCCCGAAAACGAATAATCTGTGTGCCAAATTTCTCGAAAATCGATGCTGCACAGCCGAATCTTTTTTTAATTTTATTTTTAAATAATTTTGTGTAACTTTTAGGCCCGTTATTATAACTTTCCAATAACTAAAGTTAGGATGTTATCGTTCACTTTAACTGTTTTTGGTTGTTATAAGTATAAGTTAAGCCAAAAGTGACCAATAAGCTAAAGGTAATTTGCGGTCCACACGAGCCTTTTTCATGCTCGCACATTGAACAAAATGTTGTGCGCACATGCATTTGGATAGTGTGGACCCAAGTTGTTCATGTTTTGTTGTTGTTCGCACAATTGTTCGAGCAACCATGTCTGCCATCAAACGTCATTTTGTACGCGGAAGAAGAGGCGCTGCATGTAAAAGTATCGAAGCGACACAGACGGCAATCAAAAAATTATGATTTGTTCGACAAATGTTCTGCCCATTGAAAACAAAATGAATAAAATTGTGTGTGTTGCTCTGCCGACGTTTTGTTCTTGTGCGAACAAGAAAGAGGCTAGTCTGGATGTAGCGTAAGAACATCTGACCATTAACTTTTATCGGAAGGTTTATGTATTCAGAGCTGCCATATTTTCTGCTTTATAAAAGAAATAAATAAAATCATATTTATTTCGCTGTAGTTTTTAGTAATTCGTCTGGCTCTATTTATATTTGCTCTGGCGTTGTCTTTTAGTAACTTTGAGTCTACATTAGACAAATTTTTATCAAGACAAACGTCAAAATTTTATCATGATAAAGATTTGTCTAATGTAGACTGAATTTGTCAGTGTTATTGCAGCGTTAAAAGAAAATTGTCAGCGCTCGAGCTCTGACAACTTTGTCTTGATAATGCTTGATAAAAGACGCCATCTTGATTGTTATTGGTACTTTTTGCATGGTTTATTATGATATACGTTTTCCCCTATAATTGACAGAGATAAAAAATTATCTGCAACTCAAACAAAAATTTGACGTTTGTCTTGATACAAATTTCTCTAACGTCGAGTCTATATTAGAGAAATTTCTATCAAGACAAACATCAAATTTTTGTTAGAGTTGCAGATAATTTTTTTATCTCTGTCAATTATAGGGGAAAACGTATGTCATAATAAGCCATGCAAAAAGTACCAACAACAATCAAGATGGCGTCTTTTACTAAGCATTATCAAGACAAAGTTGTCAGAGCTCGAGCGCTGACAATTTTCTTTTACTTGAGTCTACATTAGACAAATTTTTATCAAGACAAACGTCAAAATGAACTTGAATTTATGGAAGGTGGCAACAGTTGTGCAAAAATAACAATATGGCGAATTCATTAATGTTTTTTGTATATGCAGTTTGACAGCTGTAACAACCAAAAATAATAATCAGCTGTTTAACTGAGGCTACCTTGTATGGATGCCCACTGATTTTGACGTTTGTCTTGATAAAAATTTGTCTAATGTAGACTCAAAGTTAACGCTGCAATAACACTGACAAATTCAGTCTACATTAGACAAATCTTTGTGTTTATAAAATTTTGACGTTTGTCTTGATAAAAATTTGTCTAATGTAGACTCAAAGTAATGTAGACTCAAAGTTAGCTTAAACTCATTTATTATAAAAATTTCTTTGTTTTTTATTTGTTTATATTTCCGTTAGTGGCAGTTACGTTCAAATAGTACATGTTGCCACTACGTTAAGTGGCCAAAAGTAATCGGTTTTTGCTTTGATATTGCCTTATTATCAAAATTATAAAATTTACCTTAAAACCAAGTTGTAATAAACAAAAGTAGATAAATCTCACTTTATCGTTCACTTTAGTTTATCTTATCTTTAACTGTCTGATACCTTATATGTAAGTTATAATAACGGCCCTTAAACGGATAAATATACTTCAATGAAATTTCACATAGTTATTACTGAGGTATTTTCCAACTGTTTTGGAGGAAGACAAGTCTAGCTGCTCTGTCAGCAGGGGGAGGACGTTTGAAATATGATTGAGAATCATTTGAGAAAAAACCTTTGAAAAATTATATTTTCTCAAATTGATATCAAATGTTATTATCAAATCATTATCAAACCTAAAGATAACTTTAAACATGTTTGAAAAATTGTATGCTCTTAACTTGGTATTAAATGTTATTATCAAATTTACGAATCTTAAGACAAGTTTACAAAAATTTAAAAAAGTGTGTTTTCTCAATTTGATATCAAAATTATTATAAATCTTATAAATATTTGTAAAATAGAATTATTTATTTGATATCAAAGGTTATTATCGAATTATTTATAAATTTTATGAAGTTTTCAAAAATTTAAAATAATGTGATCTCAATTTGATAAATAATATATTATCAGTTTACATATAAACCTAAAACCAAATTTACAAATATTTGAAAAAGGGCGTTTTCTCATTTTCACATCAAAAATTATTATCAAGTCATTCTTAAACTTAAAGAGAAGTTTAAAAATGTTTAAAAAATATATATTTTTTTTAATTTGATATCAATGTTATTTGATTTCAAATTATTGAACAAAATTAAAAAAAAAATTAAGAATAATCTAAATTAAATTATCTAATCATTATTAAAAAAAAAAAGAAGTTTAGATTATGATAATTAAAAAAAACAAATTATTTAAAAAGTAAATAAATATTTACACGAATTTTGAGTAGCGGTTATTTTGAAATAATTTTTGAGATAATTTTCCTTAAAAAAGGATCTAAAATTTGCGGTTTTTGTAAATAAGTATATATATTTTATATATTTTTATTTAATTATTTTAAACAAAAATATTTATTTACAAATTACATATTAAAATATAATTTTTAAAAACAAATACTCAAAGCTACAAATTAATAAACGAATTAACAAATAAAATAATAAATTAAATTAAAAATCAAATAATTTTTATTTATGTTCCACATTTAGTCACCATCCACATTTGAGAAATATTTGAAAATTTCATTTGATAATGATTTGATAATAATAACATATCTCAATTTGAGAATTATTTCCCCTTTTTGTCGAGAAATCTATTATTTTCAAGTTATTTTTCTCAAACGTTTGAGAAAGGGTTTGATTTCAAATCATTCTCAATTTGATATCACACCTTTGTGTTTGCTGGGAAGGTTCGTTGCGTGCATGTATTTATACATACATGTATATATGTATGTATAAAAAAATATTTTTAGCCGTATCCCGCTTGACCTGAAACAATAAATTAGTGAATGTTCGCAAAAAAGAGGTATTTTCGAAACAAATATATTCGAGAAATTATCGAAAATTAAATAAAAAGTGAATGTTCGTAGCATCGCAACTTAATCGATAATTTCTCAATAGTTAATGTTCGAGAAATTTTCGAGAATTCTCTAAATATCGAATTATCACTATATTAAATTTTTTCGATAAAATCTCGAAAGTCAATGTTTCGAGAAATTATCTATTTTTCTCAATTTTTCGATATTTTGTTACTTTAAAAGAATTTTCTTGTTTGTACATGTCATACTTTAGTCATAGTTCATATTGAACGGTTGTAATTAAGACTTAAGTTTATGATGTAAGTTTAACTTTAAAAACCTTTTCTGGAAAATAATTATAAAGATGGTAAGTAACATTGCAACATGTCAAAAGACATTCGAAAAATTACATATTTAACTAAATAATTAATTTTTTTTCTTGCAGATTAATTCAGTAAACTTGGACCTAAGAAAAATGTGGATTTGGGCAACAGGAAAACTAATATTATTGAGACTTTAGTTAGTTAAGTTTACAATAAAAATAAAAAAATCTTCAAAATGAAATCAGCTTTTAATTTTAAATGGGAAACAAAATAAAAATGAAACAGAATAGAATTTTCGATATCAAAAAATGATCTCTAACGAACATTTTCTCGTTTTGCTAATGATAGCACTTATTATACGATATTGATATCATAAACGAACCTTCTATATCGATCGATTTGCTGCAACAAATTGAACGACAGGTGAACTCTACGTGTTCATTCTCGAAACGCCTTCGATAGTCGTTCTCGAAGGTTTTGTTAGAGAAATGTGCGAGAATTATTCGAAGGCGATATCTTTATCGAAGTTTGTGGTCAAGCGGGTATGAACTAGACTCCTGCGTAGGATGATTTGAAAAGCAAATACACTTGAATTTCAAGTGTGTGTTTCATAGCCAACATGTGCAAAAACAACAATAAATACTGTTCGTACTGTTCGCTGCCCGAAGCAAAGCAAGTGTGTACTGTGTATGAGCGACTGCAAATCCGTGCGTTCAAATCATTTATCGTGAACAAGTGGTGCAAGTGGTGTGGCAAAAAAAAGCAAATCATACAAGACGTTGAGAAATGATTTAAAGATTTCAAGTGGTCTTAATGCATAGATGCCCACTTCAAGCACATTTGCGCTGAGAGCTTCACACATATTCTTATTCTCTTTCATTTATTATTCGCTGAGAGAGCGATGAGTACACAAATGCACTGAAAAAAATTGTACATTATGTATGAAAACAATTTTGAATCTTTCCAGTTAAACATTGTTTTTATAAAATTGTATTAGATTTTCAACACATTAGATATAAATGACTGGACAAGGGAAAATATTTTAACAATACATGTTTATAATTAAGCCTTCCAAATAATATAAGGTTATTACTTACATTACATTTTGTTATATTAAATATAAAAATAACATTATTTATTTCCTTATTTTTTAAATTTAGCAATGAAGTTTCAATAAATATTATTTGTATTATTTTCCGATTGTTTAGTATTTATTTTTTAACCATTAAAGTTGATGACATATTTTATTTAATTAACCCATTTTTTCTTTTAGTGCTTTTTTTTTTTTCTAACACAACTACATGTGTTGTGTTAGTATGAGTGGGCATCTATGTCTTAATGATTTGTTTGTTTTTTTGTAATACGTAGTTGCTGTGTGCGGCAAAAAATGTGAGCAAAGGGGTTGTTTATAAATGTTCTTGCATACTAAAGGCCTGCGCAAACACATTCATTTTCTTGCCGGCGTAAAACATTCACTTCAATGAACTCTGTTATAGTGAAAAATTATGTGTATAGATAAGTATACATTGGAATTTGATTTAAAATTTTTATTTTATATGACAAATAGAAAAATATTTAAAAAATTTTATTTCAAATTATTTTCAAGCAATTGAAGAATATTTTACATTTTTTTATTTTACATCTAAAATATAAATAAACTACATAAAATAATTTATTTTTAACAAATATTTTAGATGAAAATATTCACAAACATTCAAAACTTATTATATTATATATAAAAGCCTGAAATAATAATTATTAGTTTAACAGAAATAAAACTTATTTTCATCAGAGAAATACAAAACAAAATAATGGAAAATTTTACTTTCAATAAAAATCAAATAATAATTTCTTAAACAATTATCAAATATTCATATAACATTTAAATTAAATTTATAAAGTTTAAGATATAAATTGATCTTTTTAAAAGTAGATATGTCACTGAGAAAGGTATAATCAACTTGGTGCGGATCAACGTATTTCAACTTGTAAAACAACAAAACACGTATGCTATACCCTACAGTAACAAAAAGGTCACAACTCGTCCATTAGTAAACAAACAACCAAAACTTCAAATTAAAGAACGTTATAAAAAGAACACACATGTATAAACTAATGTATTGCTCTGTATTTTTTGTATTTGTTTATGGGTAGTACATACATGTACGAACTCATATATGGCTTTTGATCTTTTTTTTGTGCTTCTTTGGTGGTGGATTTTGTCTTTGCTTTTGCCACGCACTTTTTATATACAAATCAAAACAAAAGCGAAAAATAAAATACAATGAATTATCTATTTCATTGCACAATGAAATCGTATACAACATATCCACACAACTCACATAGGTTCTGTACTATATGGTTTTGCATTCTCTACTCATATGTTTTGAGTTTTCGTGGTCAGTTATTGTGGATAATACTCATTCATTCATTTCACAATGAAAAAGCACACAACATGAACTAACTGTTTTTACGATGAATGTATTCAGCATTCATTTTTCGGCATTCATGCAGCCCTTTATTGCATACACACATATACATATATGTATGTCTACATTTTATTGTTGGTTTTTCTTTTTCACACCCAGCAGGCCACATGTCCATTAACGAAACTTTCATCGATGATGTCGTCTAAATTTGTCGTCAAAGAAGAAAATTTCAAAATTAAATTACTATAAACATGATGTTATTTTTTTGATGTATAATTTCATAATGGGGAAAAAAAAAACATACACAAACATAATTGTGAATGTATGAGTGTGGCGATCGCTGGTGTAGTGCATATACAAAAGTAGAAACAAGAAATTGGATGTTTATTTACTAAAGGAGATAAAATGCGATCGCGTATGTTAGTGTAGGGCATAGCATATGTGTTTTGTTGTTTTAAAAATAGAAATACTTTAATCAGCACCAAACTAGTTATGCATTTTTTAACGTCATATGAGCTTTTGTAAATATACAAACTTTCAGAATATCAAAGTTATATTTTAAAATTTGATTTATGTAGTTTTGTTACTTATGTATTCAAAGTAACATATGTTAAAGTTAAGTCCCAATAAACCAAACGATATTATAACGATATCGAAACGATATTATAAAGGTGATAAAAATTATCACTAGTGATAATCGTTTTCAAATCTAAAACGATAGTTTTTACGGACTAAAGTGTACCTTTCCTTATGATATCGTTTTTCCATAAAATTATGATATCGTTATTTCGCAAAATAACGATAGTAAAATCGTCATGAGCCAAATTTTTTTCTGAACGCCATTTAATACCAAAAGATTATTTTATTTTCATTTAAATATTCTAAATATAATTATAAAGTACCATAATAAGCTAAAATAAGATTAAAATCCTAAATAAAAAAAAAAAATAATAATAAAACATAAAAATCATCATACATGACATATTTTATGCAAATATTATCGATAATATTTGCAAACATGATAATTCCTTAGGGACATACACACATATTTCTGCAATTACATACCTAAATAACATGGTTTCACCACTAAAAATCTGTAAACTATTGATTTTTTTGTATTTGATTCCCAGCTTGTTTTTGTTTGTTGAAAAAATTTTAACTTTTGTATTTTTATTTGACGTTCTTTCCAAATATTTATTTTTTTATTTTATTGGAAAGAAATATTTCGAAATCTTAATATCATAATAACATCGTTTTCCGCAATACAATATGATATTATAATCGGCACCTAAGATGATATCGTTTTCGCTATCATATCGTTCTATGGTTTATTGGGGTATATTAATTAAATAAATAAAAACAAAAATATAAAATTATATCCACTTGAAAAAAAAATAAAAAATATTTTTATTTTTTTATTCATATCGAATTTGTCACCACAAAAATTAGATTTTTCTTTAATAATTTTGTTTTATTCTGTAAAAAAGGTGGAATTCTATTGAAAAAAAGATCTTTTGTAAAAAATGTTTAATTTTTATACACCTACTATATAAAAAATTGTTATGACAAAAATAAATAAATTAATAAATCGCGATATTTCGCGAACCACTTGAAGAAATTATCTGAAATTTTGACAAGAACCATGATTGTACCAAATATTATCAAATTGGGAAGAGGTGAGAAAATCAGCTGGATGGTTTTAAATGCAATGACTCTTCATTATTTTTCAAAATAAATGTTATTTCTAAAATATATATAATTTAAAAATAAGTTTTAAAATTAAAAATTTTAATATTATTTATTTCTATAAAAAATATATATTTTAATAACAATTTCTTGTTTCAAATAAAATACAACTCAAAAATTTGGAAAAAATCACAAAATAAGTTTTTTCCGAAAAAAGGAAAAACTTTTATTTATTATTTACTGTACTTTGTTTTTTTTTTTTTTTTTTTTCTAAAAATTGGAAAAAATATGTACTTTCCTCTAAAATTAAAAATTCTCTATTAAAACATTTTTTTAAATAATAATAAAAAACACCAAAAGCAAATTATCTGCACATTTTATGAAATATATAAAAATATAATATATATAAAAGTAAAATATAACAACTATTAGTTTATCAAAAATATAACTATAAAATATAAATTGACAACTTCGAAATCATACAAATATTTGTCATGTTACAAAGAAAGGTATAAGCACGTCGGTTCAGATCAAAGTATTTCTACTTGTAAAACAACAAAACATGTATGCTAGCCCTACAGTAATATTAACGTTCATATCTTTCCATTAGTAAATAAACAACTAAAATTTCTGTTGGCACTTTTTATTTCAAAATAAAAGAAACAAATATTATTTGTTTCTTTCAATTTGAAATAAAGATCTTTATACATGTACACTTATATACAGTGGTGGCCACGAATTTAAGACACGACATGTAACGAACTAAGTTGTGATAATTATTACAACCCTGCAATATAAAATTAGATTTTGTTAATTTTTCAGTGTACCCTGTAATGTTAAGATCAATTACCGTTATTTGGTTTTGTTTGTGTATACATTTTGTTGCTGTTTTTATTATATTTTCGTAAAAACGTGCTTTTGAAGCTGGTCACGAATTTAAAACATATAAGAAATATTTGGTTTTTAAGTGATTTTTTGGTGTTTTTTGAAGCTAAAAGGTAAGTAATGAATGTTTTATTCCATTTAATGTTAGAATACATCAAAATATTTAGTTAGAAATGGCCAGAGGTACGTGGAGTTCGGATGCCGAGCGAAAATTGATCCAACAGATGAATACTGATGGAAAAACAGTAATGGAAATTTCCAAGCTACTAAAATGTTCCAGATCCAAGATTTACAATGCACTGGAACACATCAAGCAACATGGCACTACCAAAAATGTCAAACAGCACCCTAGAGCCCGAAAAACTACACCCAGGGAGGATAGCTTAATTTATAAATCAGCTGCTAAAGATCCTTTCAAGAGCTCAAGTAAAATTAAAAATGAGATTTCATCGGATTTTGGTATTAATATATCGTCCAGGACAATAAGAAGACGTCTGAATGAGAAGAACTTACGTGGGTGTATTGCACAACGTAAACCACTTGTGTCAAAAAAAAATATTAAATCCCGACTAGCGTTTTCAAGAGAAAATCTCAATAAGCCGATGACATTTTGGAAAAATATACTTTGGAGCGACGAGTCGAAGTTTTGTCGCTTTGGTTCTGATGGAAAACAGTACGTATGGCGTCCTCCAAACCTGGAGCATCACCCAAAGTACACCCTTAAAACGGTTAAGCATGGTGGTGGAAATGTCATGGTGTGGGCAGCATTTTCCTGGCATGGTGTAGGTCCCATTCAGAAGATTATCAATAAAATGGACCAGCATATTAACAAAAACATACTGACAAGCATCATGATACCATTCGCTGAAGACAACATGCCTCTAATGTGGAAATTTATGCATGATAATGACCCTAAGCACACTTCACGCCTAGTGAAGAGTTGCTTAGAGGAAAATAATATCACAGTTCTGAAATGGCCAGCTCAATCCCCGGATCTCAATCCAATTGAGAACTTGTGGAATGATGTTGAGGAGCATGTACGAGCAGTAAAGCCAAAAAATTTGACTGATTTATGGGAAGAAATTCAAAAGGCTTGGTATGCCATTCCAAAGGAGCGCTGTATGGCCTTAGTTGAAAGTTTACCCAGGAGATGCGCTGCTGTGATTCAAAATAAAGGATTTCCCACCAAATACTAATATTGTTTTATGAAGCTGAGCTTTACTTTTGTGAATTAACTTTTATTTTGCCTATGTCCTAAATTCATGACCAGGCTTAAACTTGTATTAATCTGTATAATATGTAAATAAAAATTGGAAACTAAATATAGGTAACAAACTATTGTTGATTTTTTTTCATAACATTACTAGGATCTTTAAAAAATAACATGGATCTAAAATTTGTTCGATAAGATGTAAAAATTATCAGAAATATATAAGTGAAATGTCGTGTCTTAAATTCGTGGCCACCACTGTATGTGTGTGTTTTTTTATTTGCATTTTTTTTATAAGGAATACACACATGTACAAACACATATATTTACTCTTTCTCTCTCTGTTTTGGTGGTGGATTTTGTTTTCCCTTGTTACTTATCCCCCTCATCAATGAAAAATGTTGAGAGCGAGAATTTCATGAGAGCGGGTTCTATGATTAAAACCCGCCATAAGAAATTTTGCTTCTACATGATGCGCCTTCTATATATGAATATTCTTTGGTAAAATGTACAGCGAGAATGTCGTGTATACCTATAAGATAAATAAAAGCATTAATAAAACTATTAAAAAGTAGAGAATGTTGTAGCTGAAGTGGTAAGTACGCTTGACTATTCGATAAGGAAGAGAGAAATTGGTGGCCTGGGTTCAAATCTCGGCGGAACCCTACTTTTTTTTCAATTATTTTTTTTAAATGGTTGACGAAAATATATATGACACTGTCGCTCAGGTTATCGTTGACGACTTAAGTGCCCTTTGTTCGAAAATGTCATCAATGTTTGTTCGGAGCTGTCGTACATGTGTCATCGATGACTGTGACAAATCATCAAGACATCGTCCATATTTTCTACAAGACATGGCCTGCTGGGCAGTAATGATCGCATACACACATACATACATATGAAGAAAAACATGCAAAGAAAACAGAAAAAATCGTTCTTTTTCTCTTATTGAAGCAAACAAGTGGTCAAAAGGCTTGTATTTTTTTAGCGTCGCACTCTCATGTCTTTTTTGGTCGCTATCATAGCACACTCATGATTTGTTCATAAAGTTGAATCACACACGCAGTATTTGTATGGTTTTAAGTGCCTGCAGAACAGTATTTATTGCTCCGCACACACACTGACAACAGCACTTGAAAAATATCAAGTGGCTTGTAATGCCTTATAAGACACAGTTTGCAGGGCTCTAGTATGAACTGTCGAAAAGAAAAAAACATGACTATAAGAACTCCAATGATATTTTGATTTTAAATTGGTAGCGCTCGTAAAAAATGATAGTATTGTTTGTGTGATATCGATAAATTTTTGGTTTGTATGCAAACAAATACATACATATATACCCAGTTGGCTAAATGGTCATAGACGACAATGTCATTGACGATTTATGGAAGACATGTCCCCTATTTTCTATGTTTTCTTATCGACAACTCAAAGGAAATCATCGTTAACGCTACAAATCTAGTGCATTTGAAGACCACGTGTTCTAAATCCTCTGTTTCTAAACATGTTGGGCAGTTTGGAGAGTCATCATGACCAATTTTAAATAAGTAGGTTCGGTAGCCAGCATGGCCTGTCAAGAACTGAGTAAGGTAATAGTTTACCTCTCCGTGTTTGCGTTCCATCCACTTTCTTATATCCGGAATCATCCGAAACGTCCATCGTCTTTTTTGTGAGGTTTTCCATCTTCGTTGCCAATTCACTAAAGTCCTATTTCGCTCCATCAACTTTTTTCACGCCTGTTTATAGATTTCATCGGCGGCCAGATCTAGGGGAATTATTCCTGCAATTACACTTATTGCTTCCAGATATATTGTTCTGTAGCTAAATGTTAAAGCCAAAAAGATCGACAACATCTTACATGTTGTCTTGTATCAAAGTGCAGTAGCGACACGATAAAAGATACTGGAATAAATCTTTTTTTCTTTCAAACTCTATTATTGAGGATGTAAGTGACTCAGTCTTAAATATTGTCGTCAGTTTACAGAATTTGTTGATAATATGAAAGACCATGTCTTGAATTCTGTCATCCGTAATCGATGTTGAAGACAAAAAGAAAGTCATTGTCTTTATTGGCTTCTTCGATCAAATGCTTTTTACGACAAGAATAGCGACAATGTCTTTAATGTTCTCTTTTATTTTATTCTGTAGGCGACAAACAAAAAAACGAATTCTTATATATTATCTCCTGTCAACTTTGTAAAAGACAAATTAAATGCGACAATATCTTTAATTTTTTCACTTATTTTTGTTTTAGATAACGACAATGTCTTAAATGTTTCCTTTATAAACTTTGTTGTTGACAAATTAAGCGACAAGGTATCATTGTCATCTTCTATAAGGTGATAAGACCGACAATATCTTAAGGGTTGTCATCTAAAAACTATGTTGATGAGAAAATAAAGGTCAATATCTTAAATGTTTTCTTTTGTCGAACTTTTTTTCATGACAGTTCGAGCGACAAAACTTTGAATGTTGTCTTCTAACAAACTATGTTTACGAAAAGATAACGCACAATGTTTTAAATATTGTCTTTATATAATTCCGGTATGCAGGAAAAACGGTAAATTAACGATGTTTATAAATAAAAGAAAAAAACAAAATAGATTTTCATTTGAACACGACAAGTCAGAACCTTTAAACGTAAACATTTTATATGTTAGCAAAGTGATACTTATTTTTTTATTATTATTAAAAAAATAAAATTCGGTAAGTACAAATAATAAACAAAAATACTCTGATATCAATAAAACGTATACTCGTATACGCTGACGACAAAATATACGATATTGTCATCCATATGATCATTGATGACCAATCTAAGGATATTGTACCTCATGTAATCGTTGACGATTTACTGTACGACATAGTCCCCTATGTAATCGTTATCAACAACTTTAGAGAACTAATCATTAAACATGTCGTTGATGAATATATAGATGAACATTTTGCTCTTTTTATACTTATTTTACTAACGACAAAATGGGTGACATTGTCTCATCGTCTAAGACTTTCGCGACATTTGTTAGAAAAATTTATTGACGAACTGTTCTGGCTGTCCTGCATATGTCGTCTAGGATTTAACATTGTCGTTGATCCAACATCAAGGATGTCTTGAAGACATGACCAACTGGGTACGTACATACATACATGTATATGTGTATGTACATACACAAATGCTTAATAAATTCTCCCAGTTGGCCCTGTCTTTAAGACATCCTCGAGGATGGGTGCAAGACCATGTTAAATCCTAGACGACATTTGTAAGACAGCTAGAGCAAATAGTCAACGACTTTTTCAAACAAGTGTCGCGAAAATCGTGCACGCTTAAAAGAGAGACAATGTCGCCCATCTTGTCGTTAGTAAAATAGCAATAATAATCACGAAATCTCAACGTTCACGTGGTCTACAATGTCCTTAGTTTTGTCATTAACGATAATGTGGATGGAAATGTCTTTCTTTTTGTCGTCTTCGATTATTTAAACGACAGTGTCTTGATCTTTTTCGCCAATGATCAAATGGAAGACAATGTCATCCACATAGTCGTCTATGATTATATGAGTAACAAATAAAAAATGTATGTAAATAATTAAAATGTTATATTAAACTACAATTCAAAAAAGAATTATATAAATATTGAGGACTTCGAAAGAATTGGTTTATAACAATTTTTTTAAACTTCTGCTCAACGAGTTTTATTGTCGTCATCTGAAAATATGTATACATATATATAAAATGAAATTATTTTAACATTTTTTTTTACTTAATATTTAATTAAGTTAATTCTATTACTATTTATACTCACCAAATTATATTATTTTAATAATTGTTTTTTTTTTCACTTTATTATCATGTATTCACGTATAAACAATTTGACTTGCCGTGCTGAAATGAATATTTTTTCTTTAGTCTGCTTGTTTTTTATTTATTAATATCGTTTATTTACCGTTATTCCTGTATACCAGAATTATATAGAAGACAATATTTTAAAAATTGTCCCTTATCATGTCGTACATAAAATTTTGTCTCTCAAACTGTCGTCAACAAAAGTTCGACAAAAGAAAACATTCAAGACACAGTCCCTTATAATCTCATCAATATAGTTTGTTGATGACAATATTGTCAGACTTCTCATCGTTTATTTAGGTTAATAAAAGACGAAGTGAAACATATTGTCGTTTAAGTTGTCACAAAAAAAAAATATTTGAGACATTGTCGCCAACCTTTTCATCTAAAAAAATAAATAAGTGAAAACATTACAGACATTTTTGTCTTCAACATCGATAACGGATGAAAAAATACAAGACATGGTCTTTCATATCGTCGGCAAATGCTGCTGACCGACGACAATATGTAAGACTGAGTCGCTTAGATCCTCATTCAGAGAATTTGATAGAAGACAAGATTTAATCCAATGTCTTTTATCTTGTCACTACTAAACTTTGATAGAAAACAACATGTAAGATTTTGTCGCTCTTCTCTAGGTCTCCCTCCATATAGATCCACTAAGACGGGATTTTTGGAAATTCGAATGTTTAGGGAGAAAACGGGTAAAAACTGTATTTTGGTACTTTTTTGGCACCATATGTATCTTTGAAACCAATCAACATACAGATAATATTTATGTCGTATTCATAACTTATCAAAAAATGAGAAACACAAATTTGGCACTTTTTAGAAATTCAAACGTTTAAGGGGTAAAAATCGTACCTATTTTTGTTACTTTTTTCATAAAACATTTTTTTATATTTATTGAAATATTCATATGAGTATTTTAATACGGGATACCACTACAATTTAGAAATTTATTAGAAGACAATTTTTAATACTTCGATGGGTGAAAAAAGTACCAAAAAAAGGGGTAAAATAGGGAAATTACATTTTATTCAAACTTAATAATGAATTTTCAATTACATTAAACATAGAAACATGAAATTAAGATAATGTAGATAAGAATTCACAAGAGTGGAATTCGTGGTACTTAAAGAATAATGGTCCTGTGGGTAAGAATTCAAGAGGATGAACTTTGTGGTACTTTTTTCTACTTCTATTGGTACTTTTTTTGCATTTTCTGTAATATTTAACCTAGAAACATGAAATTAAATACGCATGGTCCGATGTTGGAAAGAATTCACAAGGGGGGTACTTTTTCGTTCTTCTAATGGTACTCTTTGAATCCATAAGAGGGGACGTTATGGTAGTTTTTCGTTATTTTAATGGTACTTTTTGAATTTTCTATAATATTTAACGTAGAGATATGAAATTAAGGACATGAAGTGCTAAGTGAATGAGAATCCATAAGAGAGAACTTTGTGGTACTTTTTCGTTCTTCTAATGGTACTTTTTTAATTTTTTATAATATTTAAACTAGAAACATGGAATTATAGATATGTGACCCTAAGTGAGTGAGAATTCATATAAAGGGATTTTGTGGTACTTGTTCGTTCTTCTAATGGTACTTTTTGAATTTTCTATAATTATGAAACTAGAAGCATGATATTAAGGACATGTGATGCTAAGTGAATGAGAATCCATAAGAGTGGACTTTGTGGTACTTTTTTGTTCTTATTCTTAAGGACATGTTTTTTTTTTTTTTTAATTTTCTATAATATTTAATCTAGAAACATGAAGTTTAAGTTATGTGGCCCTAAATTAGTGAGTATCCATAAGAAGGGATTTTGTGGTACTTTTTCGATCTTCTAACAATATTTTTTGAATGTTCTGTAATATACATCCTAGAAACATAAAATTGAAGATGAATCAGAATGCTTAAAAGTGATTATGTGGTTCTTAATTCCTTATTCTAAAATACTTTTTCGTTATTCTAATATTTATTTTTCGTTATTCTAATATTAAAAATCTAATATTAAAGAGATATTGTTATTTATGAATGAGAATTCTCAAGCTCTATTAGTCACATTCCTCTATATATATATAAAAAAAAAAAAAAAAATAGGAATACTTTGGTAGTTTTTTAACTTTCGAATGTTAAAGATGTAAAAAATTGGTACTTTACTGGCACCCTATCAGACATGCCTTTTGTACTTTTCGAAAATCCTATTTTAAATTTATTTTATAATATGGTTTTTAAAAAAAATTTCCGCTAACGAAGTAGCGGGTTAACAGCTCGTGTTACATATGATGGAAATTTTGATTCACTATACAGATTTAATCTGTAAATAAAATGATAAAAGTCTAAAAATTGTAATTTTTCAAGAATAATCTTTAAAAAATGTTTATTGAATACAAAATGTTTAAATGATACTTTTCGCTTAATTTTTCCAAAATATTTTATAAAATCTTCTGAAAATTGTATTGAAGAAAATAAATAGTTTTTTATTTTGCTTTCCTAAAGAGTTGTTATAATTTTCGTCGCACATTTGTGTAAACAATTTTCATATTTAGAAATTAATTTTAAATACACTCTATAATATTGAAAAATCACTCAGGAAATGAAATAATTAGCATCATAAAGAAGTTAAATGCCTGTCAAAATTTGGAGTTATGCTTACACTTTTTTTAGGTTCCTGCATTTTTTCTATTAAGCTTTTTTGAAAGTAGAATAATCAAGTTTGTTGTCGTATTTATTTCTTTGCTTTGGAATTTTTGGGGATTAGAATTTCTCAATAAAAACGAGAGAAGATATAGTCGGTTAAGCCCGACTAGGGTGATCGATTATTTGACTTTTTTGAGAAACCGGTTTTCGAATAGTTCGAATAGTTGGTATTTTAAAAAAACCGGTTGTACTTTTTGAAATTCAGAAAAAACCAGTTAACCGGTTTTTTGCAGAAGTTAATATTTATATCAAAAGACTACATTTCTTTAAAAAAATCAATTCTTATAATTAAGTTAAAATTTATTAAATACAAGCGTAAAAGCCTAACAATGTCAGGAAAAATAATATATTAATGCAAATATGCACAAACAAATCCGAAAATTAAAAGAAAACGAGAGAAGAAAATATAGTCGGTCAAGCCCGACTATATGATACCCTACACCATTTCTATCCACATAATTGTGTTTTTACGTATATACAACTTACTTGTGTTAAATATTAACATAATACTAACATTTGTATGGGATTTGTGCACGTTAGTGATTTTCGGGAGAGGAGTTTATATGGGAGCTATGGTCAGTTACGGACCGATCTTCATGAAATTTGGCAGACAGATTTCTGCTGATATAAAACTTATTTGTACTAAATTTCATTAAAATATTCCTATTTTTATTTGTATGGGGGCTAGGTGAAATAATGGGCCGATCATAACCAAATAGGCTTCAATAGGCTTCGTCCTTGTGTTGAAAAAAGCATATGTACCAAATTTCATCAAATTATCTTCAAAATTGCGACCTGTACTTTGCGCACAAGCTTTACATGGACAGCCAGCCAGCAAGCCGACCAGAAGGACGGACATCGTTAAATCGACTCAGAAAGTGATTCTGAGTCGAACGGTATACTTTAAGGTGGGGGTCCGATGATTTTTTCTCTGCGTTACAACTTCTGCACAAACACATAATACCCCAACCACCTTTGGTGGTGTAGGGTATAAAAATATGAACAACATTTAGACACCTTCCTCTCGGTAATCGAAGTCAATTATTTGAAGCCGTTCAAATTTATTGGAATTACATTGATTGAAGTTTTAAATTCGTAAACCTTTCAAAATAAAAAAATCGTCGTAAATGCGCTTCCTGGCGAGAGATTTCAAAATCTGGTTCCGTTAGGATTTGCAGGACGAATAGGGTTATAATTAAGCTGAATTTTAATTTTCTATGTCTTCTGGGAGCTTTAGAAAGCTCTGGAAAGAGAAAAAATTCTTAGAAAAAGACTCATAAATCCTCTTATATCCGCTCCCTGATAAAAATTTCAAAATATGGTTCCATTAGGATTTGTTGGACAAAAAGTTTATAATTAAGCCAAATTTTAATTTTCTACGTCGTTTGGTAGCTTCAGAAAGCTCTGGAAAGAGAAAAAATGCTAAGCAAATTATATATCTTTAGTTAGCATAAACAGAAACCATGACTTAATGTGGAAGCCTGTCTCAATTGAAACGATTCTGCAGGTAAAACTTTTTTAACACAACACCTTTAAAAAATAAAGGAAATATTGGATCAAAAAAATTAAATTGGGTCATACAGGATAATTATTAATTATTTATTTGTTTAATATTACAGAATAAATTCCAATTTAGACTTAAACTATATTTTAAAAACATAAGAAATCAGTCTTTATGAATATTTAAAAAAATTACTCCTAAATTTTCAAATATCACTATCACTATTTAGTACATGTTTTCTGAAATAAAATGCTATTTTTAAAACCGGTTTTTTGTGTTTAAAAAACCGGTCTATTCGACATTCGAAAAATGAACATTTTGAAAAAACCGACAGCACATTGACTGAAAAAACCGGTTTTAAAACCGGTTGGAAATCCGCGTCGATCACCCTAAGCCCGACCCTACACCATTTTGATCCACATAATCTAGATTTTAATTTTATAAAACTTATTAGTGTTAAATATTAACATCCCAGCAAAAATTTTTTAGGTACTGGTAAGCAGTACAAAATTATTCATGCCTGCCGATAGCGCATCATTGATGCGCATTTGAGTAAGCTATAAAAGGAAGCGAGAAATATACATTGGGCTCATATTTTCTTTTACCGAATTACAACATGCATCCTCTCTCGCTTACGTGGATGCAGGATTGTAAGCGAATGACTTCCTTCTCCCCATTTTTATTTACGATTTAAAACAAAAAGTTCTGCTAAGTTGGGTGATGCAATGTTTTCAACTGCGTTGATTAGTTGTGATCGAGTGTTCAAAGTAATAAGAAGTAAGTTTGTTCGTGAAAGTCGAAAAAAATATTAATATTAAAACCTATTAAAATTGTAAGTAAAATTATTATATTTGTTTAAATAACTTTTTATAATAACAAAATAAAATTATTTATTAAATTATTAAAGCTTTAAATATGTATATTGTTTTTAGCTTTCATTATATAATATACAAGAAATGACATGTTTTGTAACGTATTTTGTGTTTTATTACTTTCTTAATTTTCAGTTTGACTTGTTTTGAAGAAATTTTGTGTTTTTGTTTTTATACGATTAGAGAAAAAAATAAATAAAAAAAAAAAACAATGGGTGATTTATGGGTTACCCAAAATTTCTATATATAATATACGGTACGTATAACATATTCCATGTTTTTTGTGTAAATTTTTCTTTTTTTTTTCCTATTAAGTAGTATAATATTTTTATTTATTATTATTATTTTTTTTTTTTTGCAGATTAAACAATTAAGGATTACCCCAATAAAAAGGCCATTTGACTCAAATAAGTTGATGAACTGATTTAAAAAATATCTGATTTTTCTTTTTAATTTTTTTTTATAAAATAAATCAAATAAATTAAAAAAAAAAAAAATAATAATAAAAAATAATAATTTTCATAAATGCATTATTTAAATTCAAGGCATGATTTCACAGCCTCTGGGATCTCTAAAAGATGCACATAAAAGAGGCATGATATCATCACATGTATGATGCCTTAGCGCAGCAAAGAGCCCTACCAAGTGGGACATCACGAACAAAAATCATGCCTTCTTGAAGCAGGTTGGTAAAGGTGAGTTCTTTTATCTCTCCCTTACAAACCTGCTTCTGGGTATGCAGCAATTTTTGCTGGGATAATACTAACGTTTGTATTGGATTTATACATGTTAAAGTGATTTTCGTTTATATGGGAGCTATGGTCAGTTATGGGCCGATCTGCATGAAATTCGGCAAATGGATTTGTCCTTATATGATACTTATTTTTGCTAAATTTCATCAAAATATTCCTTTTTTTTGAAGGCATCTTTATACCCTACACCACCAAAGGTGGTTGGGGTATTATGTGTTTGTGCAGAAATTGTAACGCAGAGAAAAAATCATCGGACCCCCACCTTAAAGTATACCGTTCGACTCAGAATCACTCACGATGTCCGTCCGTCCGTCTGGTCGGCTGGCTGGACGGCTGGCTGGCTTGTGCGCAAAGAACAGGTCGCAATTTTGAAGATAATTTGATGAAATACTTACAAATACTTTTTTCAATACAAGGACGAAGCCTATTGAATTTGGTTATGATCGACCCATTATTTCACCTAGCCCCCATACAAATGTCCTCCCGGAATAGAGTTTTAACACTTATAGATGGCTTAAAAATAGGAACATTTTAATGAAATTTAGTACAAATAAGTTTTATAAGTTTTATTTATGAAATATGTCTGCCAAATTTCATGACGATCGGTCCATAACTAACCATAGCTCCCATATAAACTCCTCTCCCGAAAATCACTAACATTCATAAATCCCATACAAATGTTAGTATTATGTTAATATTTAACACAAGTAAGTTGTATACATATACGTAATTATGTGGATCAAAATGGTGTAGGGTATCATATAGTCGGGCTTGACCGACTATATTTTCTTCTCTCGTTTAGTGTTAAAACTCTATTCCGGGGGGACATTTGTATGAGGGCTAGGTGAAATAATGGGCCGTTCATAACCAAATTCAATAGGCTTCGTCCTTGTGCCAAAAAAATCGTATGTACCAAATTTCATCAAACTATCTTCAAAATTGCGACCTGTACTTTGCGCACAAGCTTTACATGGACAGCCAGCCAGCAAGCCGACCAGAAGGACGGACATCGTTAAATCGACTCAGAAAGTGATTCTGAGTTCAACGGTATACTTTAAGGTGGGGGTCCAAAAATTTTTTCTCTGCGTTACAATTTCTGCACAAACACATAATACCCCAACCACCTATGGTGTTGTAGGGTATAAATATGCAATCATTTAATATGCAATAAATTTAACAAGATTTTTTTTTGTGAGTATTTAGTTTTTTTTAGTTAGACAAAAACTGAAGAACTTATTCGATTTTATGTGAAATTCCCCAGAAGATATTCTACGAATAAAGCTCAAAATGAAATGATTTGCTTAAAATATATGAAAAATTTGTTGATAAAATGTTTGAGTTTTTGACATCTCATTTTACTGTAAACAAAATATTATTAATACTTTAGTTCAGTCTGAAAGAAAAAAATGCCATCATTGTTTGAGTTTTAAAATAGAAAAAATATTTTAATATAGTTAAATTAACCTAAAATTTAGGGAGCTACGAGTTTTTTAGTTCACCAACTAATCTCAAAATTGCTTTTTAAAATTTTCTCGATAATTGGTTGGTGATGTACTCAAGATAATTTTTCGAGTAAAACTACAAACATATCGTCACCGAAAATGCAAAACAACGTAACATCAAAATTTTCAAATTTGTGTTTTTGATGAAATATAGTTTATTATTCCAAAATACGTGTGATCCCAAATTTTCAGACTTGTAGCTCAAAAAATTACGCTTATATTAAAGAAAGCAATCATTTTCTTAAGTCAAAATAACGTAACATCACATTTGTTAAAAAAAAATAAAAATAAATTTTTTTTCTTTTTTTTATGAATTTATATTGCAAATTATTACAAATAAAATAGCTGTTAAAATTTTGGAGTAAAAGTCATCAGAAATCGTTTTAATTACAATTTTTCTAAAATTTGTATTGATGTTACGTTGTTTTGGCTTCTGAAAATTGAAATCTTGAAAAACGTAAACCACATAACTTTAAAAATATTTAATAAAAATAAAAATATTCATCATCAATATATTAGGCAGTATTTAAGGATGTGATAACCTTAAATACTGTTTGTAGGACAATTCGTTTAGATTTTAGAACGTTTTTTGTGCCTCCTGTAAAGTTATGAAAAGTGATGTTAAGTTGTTTTGCATTTTCGGTGACAGAGATCAAATGAAAACAAAGTACTTATTTTGTGCATATATATAACAAATTTTATGAAATTTTAGACTGAAATATAAAATTTTATAAAGTGATTTATTTACATAATTTTCACTAGATTTTCTTCACGGGATCCACTTTGCAGAGCAAATGATTACACTAAGGGAAAAAATTCGATTCAAAATCAACAACGGTTGTGGTCACATTAGTAGTTTACGGTAACAGCTTTTTAATACCTTTCGTTAACAAATTTAATACAAAACATATGTAATTTAAAAATTTGATACCGAAATGGTTTCAACTTGGTGCCAATTAGGTATCGATTTTCAATAAAAATTGAACACGCAGTGTTTAATTTAAACACATACGGTGTAGATTCACTATTGACACAGAATGGTATCGTTTTCAACACGTATGTGATTGATATTTCTCTGGGTGTACCGTATATTTTTCAATTAACATATAACATATTCCAGTAACAATTAAATTTAAGTAAGATTTTATTTCTCAAATAAAAATTTCTAATTCATTCAAGCATTTATTTTATTGATTTAATCAATTTTTTAATTCGAAACTTTTTTCTATTTTTAATTTTTTATATTAATTGATGAGATTTAAAAAAGTTTTTTATTCAATGAGTTATTCACTAATACATTTGTTTATTGGATACCTGTTTCGGTGTTATAAGATTTACTTCAAATTTTTCATCTATGTAAAAAAATAAATATTAAAAATTTCTCATATAACGAAGAGATAGTTCAGTGTGCTTGAAATCTTATTAAGATCTAAATAGCTTAGCTTTTTGTGTTTTTCTAATGGTGCATTCTTTATTGAAATTATTTTATTTTGAACTATTCAGGAGTAACACAAAAGTAAAAACACAGCTTTCATAATTAAAATCCATTCAATGTTTCCTGAAAAATGTTTATTTAAATACATATTTGTAATGTTAATTTTTGTTTGTAATTAATAATAATAAAATGAAATAATGAAAAAAATAATGTAAAATAACTAGTTTTTCTGACAAAAAAATGAATTGTTAAATTTTCATTGTTCAAAAGTTATATATAAAAACATAATTTTCCAGTGAAGAAAAAAACATTTCATTAAATACATTTGTTTTAAAATTTTGTTTCTTTTTTAAATCTAACAGATTTTCTCTCTTACTTCTTCTTATTTTCTTTTTATTAACTTTTGACATAACAAACACTATGAAATGGTAGGTGGTGTCATTGCCCACGATGTCATATAGGGAGCGGTGACATCACAACAACCATTCAATACAATGCACACAAAAAAAAAAAAAAAAAAACTACACGATCATGCTATTGAAGGTTATGCATTCACGTGCAAGTTGTTTTACATTCCATTATCTTCTTGATAGTCAAAGAAAACAGTGCACTGTGGTCCCAAAACGAAATTTTTTTGAAATAATTCTGTAACTTTAGAACTGCTGGATAAATTTGAATTAAATTTCGCATGTACAATTCTGAGGTGCGTTCCAATCGATTTGGAGGAGCTCATGGCCTTAGAGGATCTGGGTGACGGGGGGTGAACCTCCAAAATTGGTCACCTCAGATATGAAATTTTAAAAAAAAAGTCGCCAAAATTTCATTTATGATTTGATTGAAAAAAAATTTTGCACAAAGATAGTCCTTATAATTCTCTGGACCAAAGTAAAATTTTGACCCATTTTTGGACATGTTTTTTTTTAGTTTTTTAGACTTGGCGGGCTCAATTCGAGTCCTAAAATTATTCTAAAATATTCCCTGGATTTTGTACAAAATTCTAAAAAATGTTTGTGCAACGATCATTCCCCTATGTGGTTTAGATAAAAAGTTATATTATTTTAAAAAATTTGAAAAAAATTGTAATTTTTTCCAAAAAGGTGGTAACATTTTTTCCTCCGGACCATACAATTTTGTACAAAATCCAGAGAATATTTTAGAAAAACTTTAGGACTCGAATTGAGCCCGCCAAGTCTAAAAAACTAAAAAAACATGGCCCAAAATTGGTAAAAATTTTACTTTAGTCCAAATATCTCTTAAAGTTAAAGAGATAGCAAACACGCGTAAGTGTATTTTTTGTAGAGAATTATAAGGACTATCTTTGTGCAAAATTTTTTTCAATCAAATCATAAATGAAATTTTGGCGATTTTTTTTTTAAATTTCATACCTGAGGTGACCAACTTTGGAGGTCCACCCCCCGTCCCCAAGATCCCCTAAGGCCATCAAATCAATTGGAACTCATCTCAGGATTGTCCATGCGAAATTTCATTCAAATTTATCCAGCAGTTCTAAAGTTACAGAATTATTTCCCAAAAAATCCGTCTTAGGACCACTGTGAAGTGGTGCATACACTCAACTCTACACTGCATAAATAGTTTGTTTTAAAAGTGAACATAAATTTTAAATAAGTGTTAAAAAAAAAAAAGAAAGGAAGTAAGTAGAAAAAGCGACAAAACATTTAAATTATTTGATATATGTAGACATATTAATTAAAAAAATAATAAAGAATTAAGAAAACAAAATTTTATATTCACGAGCATTATTCATAATCACGTTTTATATAATTGAAACAAAATTATATAACGCGTTTTATTAAAAAAAAAGAAAACAGATTTTATAAAATTGTAACAAAATTAAAAAAAAACAAGCGCAAATATTCGGCCCGGCCGAATCTAAATACCCACCATCAACTTTTTCAAATTTTGCGTTATAATGAAGAGGGTAGTAAAGTGGGAAGTAAAGTGGGCGGACCACGCCCATTTTTTGTTTCCGAGTTTACATTGGTCTTTGAACTATTTGAAAACAATTTTGTTGATTTTCACCTTATATGGGAGGTGGGCGGTAAAGTGGGCGGACCACGCCCATTTTTGATTTTCGAATTTACATCGATCCCCAAACTATACATACAAAATTTCGCTGTCGTACATGCTTTTGTTGCAGAAATATCGGCAGAAAAGTGTAAAATGGACACCCTGTGTTTCTAGTTTTAAGATCATAATCATTTTTGTTTATTAACCGATTTTGCCCATTTTCAATCCCAAACAAACCTTATATAAGACAAACATTTGTGCCAAATTTCGTCCCCCTACGTTGCTCCGTTCGAGCCCTATCCTGCTTTCAACAGACGGACAGACGGACGGACATAGCTAGATCGACTCAGAATCTAACCAGGACCCAGAATATATATACTTTGTGGGGTCTTAGATGATTCCTTCGACATGTTACATACGGAATGGTGTAACATGATTTTTTACCCCCATCTTTTTGATGGTGGGTATAAAAAAAAAAAAAACAAATGTACTAATAATTATATACACGCTCTAGATTTTTACCAAAGCCATCTGTTGAGGATTGGTCGAGACACGTTGATCAAAAAAAGTTCATTCCACAACCATCCATACAAGGAAAGCTTTTTGACGGAACTTGACGAATCAACCGTGGGACAAAAGAACTGGAAAGAGGGCAAATTTATAAACTAGTTAAAAAAATAAGAAAATAGACAACTTATAAGAGTAACGTGAGGAAACCCGTTACCCAAGGTAACCGTTAGACAACAATAACAAAAAAACACGTGATTCAGGGCCTTTAGTGAAATATAAAGTTTATTGTGCCAAAAAAAATTTACTTGTTTTAAATGTATAACTTAACGAAACAAAAGAACCCAACAAACATTTACATTGCAAATTTGAAACAATTATATTTTTTGATTAAAAATAAATGCAAAATAATTTAATTAAAAAAAAATTAAAATTCATTAAAAACAAAAATAAATAAATAAAATAAAACAAAATAAAATAATAATTATAATAAAATAAAAACACTAAAAAGAAAATAATAACAAAAATATATATAATTTTTTTTTTTTAAAAACATCATTTTTTTTTTTTTTTTTGTATTTATTTTTCAATTATATATATTCATTAAATTAAGATTACAATTTATTTCTTTATATATTCATTTGTTTATTAGGTTTAATTCATCTGAATTATATTTATATTTTGCAATTAGTTTTTTTTAAGGATTATTACAATTATTATTATTATGGTTTATTACTTAAATTATTTTACTTAAAACTGTTTTTAATTAAACAATCATTTTGATTTTTTAAATTTTTTTTTTATTATAAATTAACATTAATGATTTATTTCAAAATTATATTAAAATTTATGTATATTTTTATAACGTTTGAAGGAAACATGAACTAATTTTTAATTTTTGGGTTGAAATGTAGCTAATGTAAAAAGAAAGTAAGTGGTATATGTTTTCTTAGAGACATTACTTAAAGTTATTATAATACAGGCCACAGTAATGTCAAGGAAGACTGAAATAGGTCTTAAGGGGTGTCAAGCAAAAAGCTTTTTCATCACACAGTGTCATCCAATTAGTCGTTTACGATTACATCAGAGACAAATAAAACATTTGCGGATATATTTTCATAATTAAAATTAAATTATTAAATTTAATTACAATTTTGTTAAAAAAAATAATTATATGAAATGTTGAGGACTTCGATAAATATTATATCCATTGTTTTAAATTTCCGCTTTTTCGAATATACATTTTATTGATGCCATCTAAAAATATATATGTAAAAAATTAATTATGTTATTAAGTAAATTACCCAACCATTTTTTGTTTATTATTTGTACTTACCGAATTTTATTTTTTAAATACAGTGGACGTCCAGTAGTACGAACGCTCTTTATTAGGAATTTCCAATAATACGAATGGCAAAATTTTTGCATTGACTACTCTATAGTACGAATAGATACGCATTTTTTCTATTCGATAGTGCGAATGGTGATTTGTTATAAGAATTTTTGTTTTATTTACTTATGAATGAAGTTTTTATTATGTTTTTACTTCATTCTTTCGCGGTCATCCACGTTTAGCGAAGTTATTGTGAAGTTTCTTTATTTTTAAAAGTGTTTTGTGTTTTTAACTGTCAAAATGTTGCAAGTAAAGCGATGTAAAAAAAGACAATTTCTTTGCAAGATAAATTAAAAATTATAGCAGACCACGAAAATAAAACATCGTTGTTTGAAATTTCAAATAAATATGGATTATCCAAATCCACAATATATGCAATCATTAAACAAAAAACGCAACTGCTGGATAATTCCATGAGTTCGTTAAAAAAACGGTACAGAATTTAAAAAAGTGGAGGATGCACTTTACGAGTGGTTTTTAGCACAAAGAAAATTCCATATCACAGTCGGTGGAGAACAATTAAAATGCAAAGCTGTGGAGCTGCACAAAAAATTCTACAATGGTCAGTTTTGTGCCAGTGATGGTTGGCTAACAAAATTTAAAAAGCGTTATGGAATACGATTGTTAAGAGTCTGGTGAGAAATTATCTTCTTCTAAAGAACTTGTTGCGCCATTCGTTAAAAAGTTAGCGTCTACTATTATGGAGCATGGGCTATCAAACGAGGCAATTTTTAATGCGGATGAATCCGGTCTCTACTGGAAAATGTTGCCAAACAAAACATATGTTCACAGTGGATAAAAATCTGCTCCAGGTATAAAATTGTCAAAGGAGAGATTAACATTTTTAATGTGTGCTAATGCTGCATGAACTAAGGAAATTAAACTTTTTGTAATAGGAAAAGCTCAAAAATTTAGATCTTTTCGGAACAAAATTCTTCCTGTTGAGTACGCAAACTCTAAATCTGCTTGGATGAATGCAGTTCTGTTCAAAAAATGTTTTTTTGATAAATTTATTCCAGAAGTAAGTTTTAGTAAATTGTTTTAATGTTATTAATGATTTAAACAAATTCAAAATATATTTACAGGTAGAGACATTTTTAGAAGAAAAAAAAAACTGCCAATTAAGGCTCTTCTAATATTAGACAACGCTCCAAGTCATCCACCGGCAGATGAACTGGTTCATGATATTAAAGATGGACAGATTTGGGTAATGTATATGCCCCCCAATGTAACTCCACTAATACAGCCCATGGAACAGAATGTAATTAATCTCTTAAAACTGCATTACCGTAACAGGTTACTGTCAAAAATTGTATCTTTCAACGAAAATTTAGAAACGTCCCTCAAACAAACCACTTTATTTGAATCCGTTTCATTGGTTGCCTTAGCCTGGGAAAAAGTATCCAGTGATTCCATAATGAAATGTTGGAAGAAAATTTTGAGGACGAGGATGATATTCCACTATCAGTAGTGTATGACAGTGAGGAGATAAGAGCAATTTCCAAAATGCACAATTTACTACATGCAAATTTTCCAAATTCAAAATTTGATTTTCTTGATTTATTTGAATGGAATCTTGAAGATCCAAGTGAAGAAATTGAATTGGATGATGATGTCGATGAGGATAATATTTTTTAGTTCCTGACAATAACTCTACAAAACTAAAACATGCGGATGCAATAAACTGCTTTGACACATATATTAAATGGGCTGTTGAGAACAACATTGAAACCTCGAAAATACTATTATTGAGAAGTCTTCATGAAAAGGCTGTAGAAATCAGTTTAAAAAGTAATAAACGTCAATGTTTAATGACGGATTTTTTAAATAAGTAAATTGTTTTTTTATTATATGTATATGTACATACATTAGTATGTTCTTTCATGCCTGTTTAAGTACAAAAAATGAATTCAAAATAATACAAATTAATTATATCTTGTTTCGTTATGTAGTTTTTTGTAAAAAAAATATTTATATATATATTAATAAAATCTAAATATTTTATGTGAATTATTTGAATTGGAACATAAAAATGCGTTGTTCAATAATACGAATTTTTAGTTATTACGAAATGGCCTGACAATATATAATTCGTACTAGCGAACGTCCACTGTAATTTATTTAAAAATTTACCTGTATCTTTATATAGGGTTGTATTTCAGCCGTTATATTTTTAATATGATATCATTAAAAAATTAAACTTCGAAAGTATTTAGTAACTACTTTACAGTATTGAGAACCAGTGTTGCCAGTACTTGAGAAAAAAAAAGCTAAATTGGACTTAAAAAAGGTCAGAAAAAGCTAAATGCCCCAAAAAATAAAGCCAGAAAAAAGCTAACATATTTTTTTTATTTAAAAAAGCATTAATTTTTTTGTTCTCATTAGATTTTGGTATTTGTTAAATATATTTTAGTGAATTTGTAAATATAAAGTAATTAGTTTAAATGGGTAATAAAGTTTGTCAAAAAATAATTGTAATATTTTTGTAGAATGAAGCGCCGCAGGCCAAAATTTTCATTATATATAAATAATTTCGATATTTTTGTAAGAATTAATATACACAAATGCTTAAATTGATGATTTTGTAAAAATAAAATTTGTAAAATTTTAGCCTTTTTAAGGCTATATTAAAAATAAAAAAGGCTAACAAAAAAGCTAGAAGCTAAAACCAAAATTTTGAGGCTAAAATCAAAATAAAAAGGCTAGATCTAGCCTTAAAAAGGCTAAACTGGCAACACTGTTGAGAACCCAAAAAAGGAGTGCAAATACTCGCTACTCGATACTAATACTCAATACTTGCACAGCACTAGTAAAGAAGATGTTATAATTACAAAAGCTTTAAATTGTCAAAAATGATATGTAAAAAATTATCAAATCCGAACTACTTCTATTTACAATTAAAAAATATTGTAAGAAAGGTTTAGAAGACATAACTAAGAAAATCGAATAAGAAATGGTTAGAGTTAATAAAGCGGGATTTATTTATAAAAAGCAGGAAAAATATTTTAAGTGGAATTGAAGTTAAAAAAGCGGAATAATCCCGCCACGTTATACTATATGTAGTATACATATATACAATATTATGTAGTATAAGTATTTCATAAAAAGTTTGGTAAACAAAATGAAATTTTGTTATTGAATTTTTGGAAACATATTTTATTTAAATCTTAAATAATATTATTATGAAACTTAATTCTCAGTTATATGCAAAAAGATTGAAGTTAATCAGCCGTATTCAAGGAAAAAAAAAATAAATTATGTTTAAAGCACGCACTAGCTAATAAACAATTTAGCTCTTAAAGTTTTTTAAAAACGTATTAAAAAATTTTATAGAATCTACGTTAACAGATCAACAAAATCGCCAAAAAAAAAAAAAAAATATATATATATATATATATATATATATATATATATATATATATATATATATATATATATATATATATATATATATATATATATATATATATATATATATATATATATATATATATATCGAATAATTCGGCAAAATTATTATTCCTTAGGCTTGATAAAGTGTAGAAAGTAAAATGAAAATTTTCCATAACGTCACATTTTTAACCCACTGAGGACCAAATAATTTTTCTTCTTGAGGAGTTTTTAGGTTATACAATTTTCAATGTCAGAGGTAGAGGACAAAAGTCACTCATGCTTTATAGCGAAGACATGGGGCTACAAAATTGTATTACTATTCGAGTTTTTAATTTGTCACACGTAGCCTCTAGAATTCTTTAAAATTGTAAAAATCAAGAAAAACTAATACAAGACTACAGATCTCAAAAATGATAAAATTTTTAAAATCGCATTGACAGAAAATGCATAGCAATCAAAAGTATGAAAAAATTAAAATTCAATTTTAATAAACAGAGTTAACAAAAAAAAAAAAAAAAAAAAAATAGAAAAGAATTATATCTTGAATAATTTTGTTTAATTCTTATTCCGTAGACTAAATATAGTGAAAAGATAAATAAAACATTGCCATCACATCACACTTTTAACCCATTGATTAACCCATTAAATTATGTACCTCTAATAAATTTTTGGAATATATAATTTTATGGGTAATACACTGAACCAAGTCTCGTAGGTAATATTGACGAAAAATTTTCGTAGAATTTTTACGAAAAAAAAAATATATATATATATTTAAATTAACAGATTTTTTCTTCGTTAAAAAATTGACGAAAAATCTGTTAAATCGACAAAAATTTAGTTAAATTGCCAGTAACTCTTAAACAATTGGCAGTAAGAAAAACAACACACAATTTTATTCAATTTAACATCCCAAAAAGAAGTTAATTTGAATAAATTATATGTTAATTTAACTTATATTTTTCGTAAATTTAAAAATTGATTAATATTTTTTAGTCAATTTGAATAAAATTCCTCAAATTTGTAAATCGAAACATACACATTTTAAGAAACTAAATAATTTATTTTATTCAAATTGAATAAAATTCTTCAATTTGATTAAATATCTTGAAATTTACTAAAGGCATGTAGAATTGAAGAAAATTCTTCAAAATAAGTTTGTGCGTCTTTTTTTAAGATTGTTTTTATGTTGAGGTTAATAAATAAATACAATTACAGTTTTTGATAACACTATGCAACAAATTAATGATCATTGCGTGGCGGCGGGATCATTCCGATTGCAATTGATAGCTCTTGATATGTGTAATAAACCATCCAAAGGATTTTTCGGCAAAATTTTTGTTTTATGACCACTTAAACTTTTCTATTTTTGCACCAAAGTAGTTTCAGATAAATAGAAAAAATATTATAAATACGGTTCGAAATTTATAATATTTTTTTTTTACATAAATGTTTAGAGCACTTAAATGGCAATATTTCATTAGAACTTTCTATTTATCTATCTCTGATTATATGGGGTCATTTCTAGTCCATTTAAACAAAAGTCAATTAAAACTTGAGTTTAATGGGTTAAAATATTCCACAGAAATTTTCTACGTCGAATTTCACTAGGGGTCACCGAAGGTCCAAAGTTCATACGATGAAGCGTTTATCCAAAAAAATGAAATATGTGAAATTATTATTAATTTTGTTTACGCTTTGTACAAAACATTTAACTTTATGTTATATTTCATTGCCTAGTTTAAGGAGTTTATATAAGAAATATGGGAAAATTTCACAATTTTCTTTTTTAACAACATAAGTCGGATGAATTTTTTATCTTTTGAGAAAACCTTAGTAAAATTTGATGAAGAAAATATCTGTAGAATATTTTAACCCATTAAACTCAAGTTTAAATCGACTTTCATGTCATTTCCTTAAAATGGACTAGTAATGACCCCCTATAAAGACAGATAAATAAATAAAAGTTCTAATGAAATATGCTCCGTTAAATGCTCTAAACATTTATGGAAAATTATTTTAGCTTCGAACTATATTGATATTATTTTTTTCGATTTATCTATAACTACCTTGGTTTAAAAATAGAAAAGTTCACATGGTCATAAAACAAAAATTTTGCCTAGCAGCGAAAAATCATTTGGAGGGTTTATTACACATACCAAGAGCTATCAATTGCAATCGGAATGATTCCGCCCCCAAAAATACTGTAGCATAGTGTAATATGTAAAAAATTTAATAATATATATTTCTTATAAATGTATTATTTATTTAGTTCTTATTAGAAAATGTTGACTACACTATACATGTATATGAATGATATAAATAAAATTTGATAAAATATACTAATACATGAACTAATTTACTTTAACTAAAATAGATAAAATGAAGTAGCAAAAATAAATAAAAATTCTTCAATATGTTAAAAAATTTAGTAAATTTTACTAAAGATATGTAAAATTGAAGAAATTTTGTTAAAATTGACAATTTTATTTTAGTCATATTGAATAATATTCTTCATTTTGACTAAATATCTTCAAATTTAATAAATACGTGTAGAATTGAAGAAATTTCGTTAATAACAACTAATTCATTTTAGTCAAATTGAATAAAATTCTTCAATTTGACGAAATTTCTTCAAATTTTTTTTAGTCAAATTGAAGAAACATATGTAGAACTGAAGAAATTTCTTCAATACAGAAAACGATGTCATATTAAAGGTATCAAAATTACCTTTAATATGATGTATAACATGATTTTTTTTCTCAGCACCAAAATGGTCCATATCTCGCGATTTTTCGTTCGAGGGTAAATATCTCGAAAAGTTGTCTTTTTAAAAATTTTAAAAAAATATATGTTAATGATGAAAATGTTTTCGATAACCGTGGAAAGTGGCATTCTGGGACTCGCCATATTTTAGAAGTTATTACAACAAATGTCATAATAAATACGAAATATTTATCTCAATTTGAGTTGTTTTGTTTGTAATAAAATAGAAAAATCGCCAATTTCTTCCAAAAATCATCCGACTATAATAAAATTCGGGAAGAATATTAATATTGACTCTGGAAATACCGAGTTTCAGTTTGATTACCGCGATAGTTCGCGAATTATAATATCGCAAAAATGAGGAAAATTGTCATTTTAAAAATACAAATATCTTCCAAAATATTTACGTTACAACGTTAATTAAGGCAATTATTTAAAGGTAATGAAATTACCTTTAAAATGATACCCTTTTTTTTTATTTAATATTTGTATTTATTTATTGAATCTTCTTAAAAATAGAACTAACAATAAGTAATCAAATCTTAAATCTAAAAAATTAAAATTTATCTCGTCCAACCAATGTCAGGCGATAAACATCTTTTCTCGTGCATTTCATATATGGATTAGATCTGACGTATTTCTTCTTTATGATACCTTTATGATACACTTAAATGATACCTGAAACATGTTTTTATGTTGAATTTTATTGGTGTATAATTCGCGAATTAAATTACGCGGTCGCGTATTTCAAAAAGTGGTATTTTTAAATTCGTGAAAGTATATATGTAGAGGATGGAACCATTTTTAAGTATCGTGATGGGACTCTCAATACTTTCTGAGTTATTAAAAAAAATCACATCGAATAAAATGATAAAATTCATGCTTGAAATTACTTTCAAATTAATTATTTTTTTATTTTACACTGCGTTATATTTTTTGTAATAACTCAGAAGCCATTGAGAGTCCCATCACGATACTTACAGAAAACATTCAAAATGGTTCCATCCTCTACATATATATTTTTCAAGAATTTAAAAATACCACTTTTTGAAATACGCGACCGCGAAATTTAATTCGCGAATTATACATATATATAAAAAAATATTTTGAAATAGAGAATACCATTTGTGACTGCTTTCCGTCTACAGACGGAACGTAAAATCGAGTTAGAGAATACGGGCATTAATACAAAAATATAGAGTAAATTTGAATTATAAATGTTCTAAAGTACATAAAAAAACACACAATTTATGTAAAAACTTTTTGGAGTAAAAAAAAATTAATTATTTTTAATAAACAAGTAAAGTGGAAAAGATGTAATTATAAATATCTGAAGCAAATTTTTTAATCAGTTGTTAAACTTATTAAAAGGAGGAACCAAAAAAATGAATTCGAATAATATTACAAATGCCGATATTGTTGCGGCTTTCAATAAATTAAAAACAAGGCCATATCTGGCAATAAATGATTTACTTCCATCAAAGCCATATAAGGTTTTAACTATGTTCCGTCATAAGAACAAATATGGAAATGTGGTAATTGCAGAGCTTGAGGAGGGAATGTTTTATCTCCCCAAACGATATAATAATTTGGAAGATAGTATAATAGAAGGAGTTTACAATGAACAATTTATATTAAGAAGAAAGTTAGAAAATGGCTTACATGTTTTGGAATTGGAAGAAGCAGCCGGTGATAATTCTGCAGTAGAAGACGAAGTGAGAGAGTTTTTCATTCCAAATTCTCAATCATTATTCAGTTGGGAAAAATAAAACATGTATAGTTATTAATTTTTTAGCAAATTAAAAAAAAGTAATAAAAGCTATATCAAAAATAAAAAAATTGTGTTTTTTTATTTTATTAGATGAATTTTCGTTTATTATTTGGCATATAAAAATAGTAATTAATATCGAATGCTGTGTCAGCGAAAAATTTCAAATGAAATTTGATATTTTTATACCCTTCACCACAGGTGTAAAGGGTATATATAAGTTTGTCATTCCGTTTGTAATTTCCACAATTTTCGTCGGAGAGCAAAAAAGTTTATATTTTCGGAATCCTTGTAAGAAGCGATGACGATTGGACCATGTCCGTCCGTCCGTCCGTCCGTGTGTCGGTTGAAATGGCGTTTATGAAGCCCACCGATAACTGACATATATAATATGTATGTCAAACGATCGGAAATGCTTTCGAGAATTTTGCTATTGGAATTCAGCAAGATAGGTTCATACAATGCGGAGATATGTTCAAAAAACCGGTTTTTTGAACCGGTTTTCCAGTTTCTGAAGCCTCTGTATACACTACGGACTTCGTTTTTACAAAGAATTCTCGGACATTTTTTTCTGAATTTTTGTTCTGATTTTTATAAAATTTCAGTTTTTTGAATCAGGAAGATCGGTTTATAAATGGTGGAGATATGCTTTAAAAACCGGTTTTTAGAACCGGTTTTTTAGTTTCTGAAGCCTCTGCATATACCAGGGACTTCGAATTTTTAAAGGGGGCTCGAAAATTATTTTCTGAATTTTTGTTCTGAAAAAATTAAATAAATCGGTTCAGTAATAACTGAGATATCGGGGAAAGCCCTTGTTCAAGCTATAGATTTTTATTTTTATATAGATCAGTCATAAATATTTTTATAAAATTTCGGTTTTTTTAATAAACCAAATTCGTTCATAATCAACAGAGTTATGGCCCAAAAACAAATCTGTTAAGAATATAAATACACCAACAAACATGTATATTAAGCATTGTAATGACTATTAGTGACGTTTTTTGTTTTTTGTATAGACAAGTAGTTTAGTTATCAACAGCAGTAATATGATGAATAACAGTGTTGTTGTTGTTGTTCTTTGTATATGCAGTCTGTACAAAAATAAATAGATATGGAATTGTAGTTGTTTATTTTTAAAAACTAAAACATATCTGTTAAGAATATACATAAATACATACACAAACATGTATATTAAGCATTGTAATGACTATTAGTGACGTTTTTTGTTTTTTGTATAGACAAGTAGTTTAGTTAGCAACAGCAGTAATATAATGAATAACAGTGTTGTTGTTGTTCTTTGTGTATTCAGTCAGTTTGTACATACAAAAATAAATATATATGGAATTGTAGTTTGAAAAAAATTTAGATTTAGAAAATATGCAAGCATACGTTAAGGCGAAAATTTTATTAATTGTCGGTAATATGGTAATATGATGTCGATAAGATGGTAAGATGGTAATATGGGGAAGGGTATCAAAGATTCGGCACAGCCGAATCTTTTTTCAATTTCATTGTTTACAATTTTGTTGGAGTTGTAGTTTATGTGCATTATTACATATTAAATTTTAATTGTTTATAGAATTTTTAATATATAATTCTATTAATAAAATTTCAACTTTAATTAAAACTTTTTGGTTTCTGTATGTATATACATATGTATATTAACAAGAAGGAAAATGTCATATGATTTTTTTTTTTTTTTTTAACTTTAATAATAATAAAAAATATTAGTTGATTTTGATAGACATAGTCATGGTTAATTTGAATAGTATTGGTATATTTAATATTACAATGAATTTATTTTAATTACATTTTAAGCAAACTTTTTTTAATTTTCCTTATGTTAATACTGGTAAGTATGAATTGTTTTTTTTATCAATTGTGTATGAATAATGAAAAAATGTCTAGCAGCTATTTTTTTCATAATTTTTATCAAGAAAATGTTAAATTTTTTTACAGTATATTCGTAGGGGTTTTGTTTAAGAGGTTATAGTCTATGAATAATATGAAAATATCCCATTTAAACCTAAATTTTTGATGGAAAAGTGATATATTTACATAGTAGCTTTATAATATCACGATTTTTTATTTTATTTATATATTTAATAACCTGAGACCATTTAGAACACTTTTAATGTATTTTTCAATTATATACCCCATTAATAATAAATAAAACATATCAACAAAAATATATTTTGACTTGGACCTCTTATTATTAATATACAAGTTTATATATAAAATCAAAAGTGTCTAGATTACAAATCTGTATAAATTTTCCGTACATCTAGTTTTTTTTTTTTTTTTTTCTAAAAAACAAAAAATATCTAATTTTTTCGCACTTTTTTAAACATGTATTTTATTATTATTTTTTTTTTGCGTATTTGAGTTTAGCATGGTAGTAAGATATCATATTTTTGTTTATATATATACTTTTTAATGAATAATACAATATATCTGTATACGTATAGTGTTGTCATTTCCTAACTTTCAGTGGTAGATTTAACATATGAAAAGATTAAAATTAATTGAAATTTTTAAAGAATTCTAAGTAAGTATAACGGTTTCAGTTGTAATTTTTAGGATATTACTGTAATTTCCAACATTAAAAATAAGTCTGAAGAAATATTGCTAAGTTGTCATTTGAACTCAATTTTACAAACAATTTGTTATTTGATGCTGTAGAACAATCTAGCATAATATTTTGAACGATATAGCATTTTCCCATTTAAATCTACTGGCAACACCGCTAATGATAATGAGAATTGTTTTGTTTTGACTTAAATAATAAAAAATATATTGTTTGATTTTGATAGGTATGGTTAATTGGATATGTATTGGAGTATTTAATATTGTAAATTTATTATTACATATTTGTCTTTTTTACGTTTAATATGATTAAACTGAATTGAACTATAATATTAACAAAATACTTTTCGTGACACATGCCAGATTGTTATTTATCATCATCTTGTAAATTTTTAGTATTTAAAAATGGCCTGTTAAATGTTATTAATATTTGAGATTATATCTTAGAATTTATATTCAAAGGACATAAAAATCTATATAATCCGATATTTTTACACGACTACATATTCATAAGAAAACGCTTTCAATATCCTCTTCTAAATAAAAAAGTACTAGGAATAATAAAAGATGAATGCAATGGTAAAATAATAAAGTAACTACAAAAATAATTATATTATAATTCTTTGTATATAATTAAATAAAATATTCCTGAAATTTATATGGAAATGATAACCAAACATTGTTTATGCTCAGTTGTTAAATTTATTAAAAGTTTAACAACTGATTAAAAAATTTGCTTCAGAGATTTATATTTATATCATTTCCACTTTACTTGTTTATTAAAAATAATTAATTTTTTTTACTCCAAAAAGTTTTTACATAAATTGAGTGTTTTTTTTATGTAATTTAGAACATTTATAATTCAAATTTACTCTATATTTTTATATTAAATGTATTTCATTGCATGAAATTTTAGTTCATTTAACAATTTTTATTATAATTTAATTCAAATATTGCAAGACCGTTTGATGACTGCCGACCCTTGTACACAATTGTCCAATTTTATTTAAAAATTTTGTAAATCTCTGCGGAAGATAAAACCATTTATTATCTAAATATGCTATGACTTTTGATCCATGTTGCGTTTCTTTCCAATCGAAATTTAAAATTTTGTATGGTTGATATAGAGGAATGTCGTCAATTTTTATATATTCTGGCTTAATACCCTGAGCCAATTTAATAATTTGTTCATACATCTAAAAACGAAACATTAAAATAAAAAAAAAAAAAAATAATAAATAAATAAATAATCAAAAGTGTTATCCAGAAGCAATAACTCGCCATTGTGTTAAGTATACTTTGAAATAACTTTTAGAACAATGATTAAAAAATATATTCTGATATGTCTTTTTATAGCAATTAAAGAAATACTCTCTTCTCTTGAAGAAAAATCATAAAACAGATTCACTTGTTTTTACTCCAAAAAGTTTTTATAAAAATTGAGTGTTTTTCATATAATTCCACTTTACTCTCATTTTATTATTATTTTACTCTCATCATATTAACATAAATTTCACAATTCTGTTAACATAAATTTCATAATTGTCTTAACATGAATTTCATAATTCTCTTAACATAAATTTTAAAAAAATTTCTAAATATAACATTAAAACATGACCTTTCCCAACTAAATCAAACATATTTTTTCATCAAAGTCAAAAACCTTTTACAGCAAAATAAAACATATTTTTCATCAAAGTCAAAAACCTTTTACAAGGTTATTTTATGCATATGAAAAAACAAAAACAATTCTCAAGTTAAATTTTATATCCAAGTCATCACTTTTTAATTTCACCACAATTAAAAGCGCAAAAATTACTCCCTACTATTTTATTTGAATGTACTTTAACATAATTACATACATATTATTTATTATACAATTTCCAATTTCATAAAATGCATTTGGCCGTGTTACAAAAATGTTGTAGAATTTAATAAAAAGCACACTTGTCCCCACTTTATGTATCTGTCATCAAATGTAAAAAAAATCATGCAATTTATGATATATTCTTAAAGAATAGAATTATAAATTTTTCCTACATATCTTATACATATAAACGCCTTAAACTAGGCAATTAAATGTAATATGAATTAAAAAGTTTGGTTGAAATCATTAAAAATTATGAGAATTATTAATTTTTCCCACATTTCTTATACATATAAACGCCTTAAACTAGGCAATGAAATGTAACATCAATTCAAACATTCGATTTTTGTACTTCTTTTTAAAATATTTGTAAAGATGTTGGTTTTCAACTTCATAAAAGTATAAAAATATTCCAGTGAACATTTGCTTTCAAAAAGTTAATTAAACAATTAATTCTTTCAAACCCAAATGTCTATAACACTTTCCTCTAATATAACATTAAGAACAAATTATGCGTTACCTAACCCAACAAAATCAAACATATTTTCCATCAAAGTCAAAAACCTTTTACAAGGTTATTTTATGCATATGAAAAAAAAAACAAAAACAATTCTCAAGTTAAATTTTACACTTTTTACACTCTATTTATCCAAGTCATCAGTTTTTAATTTCATCACCAGGGCAAGTTTAAATATGCATGAAAAAAATTAAAATATGCGCTTGAAAAAATGGGATAATATGCACAGAAATATGCAAAAAAGCATGAATATGTATAGAAAAACCGAGGTATTTATGCATTTTTATATATTGATATATAAAAAACATGCATAAATATGCATTTTTTTAACTTCTAATCTCTGATAGATTTCAATTTTTATAAAAATAAAAATATATTAATTTAAAAGTCACATTTGACGCGTCTGAATTTTTTTTCTTTACAGTTGTAAAAATTGTACTCAAAATATTCGCAAAAAATACTAGAATTAATTAGATTGAACTCCAAAAAATCACAAAAAAATTGCGGTTTTGTTAAGAAAACTATTTTTTTTTGCCAAATTTTAAAAAACAAGCATTTTTGTAAAATTCTTTTAAAATATGTTGTATTTAATAAAAAAAATTCCCCTTTATACTTTTTCAGCTGCCCAAGTACGCGAACACACCTAATGTGGTCTAGAACCTACCCAAACATACTATTATTGCCATTTAAGTGCTCTAAACATTTATGTAAAAATATTTGAGTTTCGAACTATATTTATATTATTTTTTTATATTTATCTCAAACTACTTTGGTGCAAAAATAGAAAAGTTTAAGTGGTCATAAAACAAAAATTTTGCCTACAAGCGAAAAATCCTTTGGAGGGTTTATCACACATATCAAGAGCTATTAATTGCAGTCGGAATGATTCCGCCCCCACGCGATGATCATCAATTTGTTGCATAGTAATCTTAAAGTAAAAATGTTTAAAGTTAATAATGGTTTACAAAAGGTATACTAAGCAAAACATCGTTTTGAATACAAATTTAAGGAGTTTTGCTTAACAATAGTTAGTAAAGCAGTGTTAAGTTTTTTTTTTATAGAACCAACACTACATAACTTTAAAGTGAAAAGGCTCAACTACATTGAGTACTTTCGCTCAAACTGCGACTGACAGCTTCGCAACGCGTAAATAAATAAACCCAAATGTTATTTGTATTTGTGATGGTCGTTTTTACTACCCCCAATTTTTTTTCTGTCTCACTTTTTTTTTTCACAAGTTTTTAACTTTTAAAATCATACTCTAAGATACTATAACATAAATTTCTTATTCGTATAATAAAATAAAACACTTTATTTTTAACAAATTTCAGATTCCCATTAATTTTCATCCATATATTTAGCAGTTTTTAAAAAATTGTGCAATAACAAAATGCTCTAATCAATTGGACACAATGGTTTGTTCGATTCCCTTCCGAATGGTCTCTTGATCAGCATACATTGGTTATAGTGTTAAAATTTGTTGCATTTTACACATTAAGTAATCGAACTAAACGAGTCTCCAAAGTAATTGCCACAATTTTTCTTGGAAAGTACACCATTTAAGAAACATCAGAGCTCTGTAAAGAATATAATTTTGTTTCTTTAAATATTTATCTGGTTCTTATTACATGTTGTAACTTACAGTTTTCTACGGAAAATATATGTATTACAATCCATTATCTTCACTAGTCTGTTTGAATTATTCTTCAAATTTAAAATTTTTATTTATCACATAAATCATGAAACTGATATATTGGAAATTTTTTTTGTTTTCATTATCTTTATCATGTATTTTTGTAAACGAAGTTACATAAAAAGTTTGTCGGCGTATCTACAAATGATCATGATGATGTTGTGGTTCTTGTCTATTTTTGTGCAGATACATTGGATAATTTAATTAATATTAAGAAAATTTAATTTTGTTGCAAATTTATATAAAATTATGTAGATTATGAGATTCAAAATCAATTACCATAACTATTTCTGATAACTACAGTAATGTTGGCAATAATAACATTGGTCAAGTTTGATTAGCTGTTATGGTATTGCCATCCATGACATTGGTTTATGGGGAACTGCCTTACCAAGGCCGGCTTTCAAATGACACCTAGAGGTGCTGCTATTATTATATAGTTTACTTTAATATAGTTTTAAGAACTTTTAATTCTTGGCATTAAGCCTTTTTTAAGATTTTTGCGGGCAATCGTCACTTGGACTTTGAGCTCAAGAGATTAAATTCTAATTCGAGTTTTTGAATTTTAATATAAAATATTTTTTTGTTTATATTGTAAAATATTATTTAAAATAAATTCGTTTATTTTTTGTATAGTTTACTCTATCGTGAGTTTTTGAATTTAAAAGAATTATTAAATAAATAAAAAGGAAAGTGATATGGTTCTATATAAAGAATCAAAATTAATAAAATTGTTTCTTTTTGATTTTTTCGGACGTTTTGCCTGTTCCCAAGGAATCAATACTAACAACACCAGTGACCTGTTGAATATTGCAACAAACATTAAACAAAACAGTTATACAAGCGATAACCCATGGTTTTATCGTATAAATGGCAACTTCATAATTTTTTCATATTTTTGAAATTTCTATAATCATTTACATAATCTTTTACAAAAATTACATGTTGCAAAGCTTATGTATATAAGTAAAAAGCCACGCTACTTCCTTTTTCGTCAAACCTTGGGACCGTAAGCATTAAAATTTCCTAATTAATCGAAAAACCAAAGTACATACCAGTTTCCTTTTGGATGTGCTAATCCAATATTTACAAAAATAATCTCAAAAATTCTCAATAAAATCTATGAGAAATCCAAAAAAAGTAAGTTTTTATATTAAATCGGAAATTTTGAAACAATAACATAAAGTCTAAAGGATCTTAAAAATCTACAAGATTTAGACAAATTAAGGAAAGTGCTAAGCCCATTTGTGTTAATTAGACACATTTTTCATTCCTTAAACACCTTGGGAGATTGGCATTTATCTTGCTTAACTTTTTATCATCTATAAAATCTTTCAGAAATAAAAAGAAAATTAGTATTTGTTTTTTTTTTTATTTGCTTCCTTTATATTAATTAGTTTCAGCAGAAAATCAGGGATTCTGATGGTTGCATATCTTCGGTCTCTTTAGGGTACAAAAACCCTATAAAGTGTGTAAAATAGAAGAAAAATAAACCACAGAAAAACCTAAATTAGACCTAAATTAAAAAAAATACAAGACGTCAAGAGCCAACAACATCATTATCATCATTTCAGCATACAAATTTACACATAACGAGAGAATAATACAAGACATCAACATCAAGCAAACTTCCAACTTCATAACGCCAGTTTTGCATTATCTCCATTTCCCAGAAATTTGTACACCAAGAACCTCTAAAAAGTGTTAATTTGAAAAGTGTAAAATATGAAATTCTTTTTTTCTTAAATTAGTTCATAAAAACAGAAAAAAGATCTTATTAATGCATTAAAATATTTAAATTTTAAATTATCAATATTTTTAAAGTAATAGCTTAAATATACTTAATAAGTTAAAATTTAAATACAATTAAAATCCTTAAAAAATATCGTTAAAATCGGTAAAATATAATATAAAATTTATAAAATATTAAACAAATGACTTAAAATTACAAATTACAACATTAATAATTAAATGAAATCTTAAAATTTTTTTTTATATAAACATACGTGAAACCCCCTAATGTGCATATTTAAAGTATCCTAAAAACAAAAAAAAAAAAAAAAAATATCAATATCAATATCTAAAACTAATATGAAAAAAACCTAAATCTAAAATCTAAAAAGTAATTAAATGGCAAAAACAAACAAATAACATCTCATACTTAAACACCTACATACATGCGAAAACAAAACATTTTTATACTCCACAATTTAGCAACAACATGATCGAGTTCGAACGAGAAGGCCTTCTTCAAGATCCCGAACAAGTTGGTGAGTTGTAATAATCGAACCTTTTTCTTTTATTCTTGCATTTATGTCATTATCATAGAAGCAACCACTAGAAAAAGTAAAGAGAAACTATATTTCAAAGTAATTTCTTTTGTTTCTCTTTTACCATAACACGGTATAATGCAAAACAAATAAAATTTATATATTTATATATATGAGTTCCCGATTCTCTCATTACATATTTTTGTAAATTTCAAGGTTAATTTTATTTATTTCCAATGGCCTAGTTTTGCTTCTACGATCAGCTGTTTATTTATTTTTTTTGGTTTGCCTTTTATTAATGTGCACAACGGGTCAGAAGGTTTTAGTGATTAACAATAAATCTTATTTATAAATGTTTTATTTTCTCTAAATGAAAAATATATAGAAAAATCTTTGAAATTTATAAATTTAAATAATAGTTTAAATTTAATACTTAAATATTTTTTTTTCTTTTCTATAATTTAATATTGATATAAGTTGAATGTAGACTTAATATTTTATAATTTATAGTTCTGAATAGTTAAAGAAAAATTAACAAATTTTTATATGTAAAATTGTAACTTTAATAAATTATTATCCGAAATGGATTTGTGAATTGAAAATTAAGTGGTTTACTTATTAAATGAAATAATAGAGTGAAGTGAATTTAGATGTGGGGCTCTAGAAAATTATTAGTAGTTATGCCACTAGAGCATCGGCAGGTGAGGGTAATGAGGCATCGTCCCCATTGTTATCAGGGTGACTTATTACAGTGGACGTCCAGTAGTACGAACGCTCTTTATTACGAATTTCCAATAATACGAATGGCAAAATTTTTGCATTGACTTCTCTATAGTACGAATAGATAGGCATTTTTTCTATTCGATAGTGCGAACGGTGGTTTGTTATAAGAATTTTTGTTTTATTTACGTATGAATGAAGTTTTTATTATGTTTTTTTTTTTTTTTTTGCACAAAGAAAATTCCATATCACAGTCGGTGGAGAACAATTAAAATGCAAAGCTGTGGAGCTGCACAAAAAATTCTACAATGATCAGTTATGTGCCAGTGATGTTTGGCTAACAAAATTTAAAAAGCGTTATGGAATACGATTGTTAAAACAGTCTGGTGAGAAATTATCTTCTTCCAAAGAACTTGTTGCGCCATTCGTTAATAAGTTAGCGTCTACCATTATGGAGCATGGGCTATCAAACGAGGCAATTTGTAATGCGGATAAATCCGGTCTCTACTGGAAAATGTTGCCAAACAAAACATATGTTCACAGTGGATAAAAATCTGCTCCAGGTAGAAAATTGTCAAAGGAGAGATTAACATTTTTAATGTGTGCTAATGCTGCAGGAACAAAGAAAATTATACTTTTTGTAATAGGAAAAGCTCAAAAATTTAGATCTTTTCGGAACAAAATTCTTCCTGTTGAGTACGGAAACTTGGATGAATGCAGTTCTTGGATGAATGCAGTTCTGTTCAAAAAATGTTTTTTTGATAAATTTATTCCAGAAGTAAGTTTTAGTAAATTGTTTTAATGTTATTAATGATTTAAAAAAATTCAAAATATATTTACAGGTAGAGACATTTTTAGAAGAAAAAAAAACTGCCAATTAAGGCTCTTCTAATATTAGACAACGCTCCAAGTCATTCACCGGCAGATGAACTGGTTCATGATACTAAAGATGGACAGATTTGGGTAATGTATATGCCCCCCAATGTAACTCCACTAATACAGCCCATGGAACAGAATGTAATTAATCTCTTAAAACTGCATTACCGTAACAGTTTACTGTCAAAAATTGTATCTTTCAACGAAAATTTAGAAACGTCCCTCAAACAAACCACTTTATTTGGTTGCCTTAGCCTGGGAAAAAGTATCCAGTGCTTCCATAAAGAAATGTTGGAAGAAAATTTTGAGGACGAGGATGATATTCCACTATCAGTAGTGTGTGACAGTGAGGAGATAAGAGCAATTTCCAAAATGCACAATTTACTACATGCAAATTTTCCAAATTCACAATTTGATTTTCTTGATTTATTTGAATGGAATCTTGAGGATCCAAGTGAAGAAATTGAATTGGATGATGATGTCGATGAGGATAATATTTTTTAGTTCCTGACAATAACTCTACAAAACTAAAACATGCGGATGCAATAAACTGCTTTGACACATATATTAAATGGGCTGTTGAGAACAACATTGAAACCTCGAAAATACTATTATTGAGAAGTCTTCATGAAAAGGCTGTAGAAATCAGTTTAAAAAGTAATAAACGTCAATGTTTAATGACGGATTTTTTAAATAAGTAAATTGTTTTTTTTATTATATGTATATGTACATACATTAGTATGTTCTTTCATGCCTGTTTAAGTACAAAAAATGAATTCAAAATAATACAAATTAATTATATCTGTGACGGTTGTGCTAACATTGTAATCCTATCTGTAGAAATCAATTTCTGTACCAGATAACTTCTCTTAAATTTAATTCTTTCTTAAAAATTTCAGTGAAGTCCAGCTTTAACTATTTTTTTATTACTTGTTTTATTTTTAACTTGTAAAAGCATAATTTTATTTTGTCAATGTTAACGAGTTTCGATTCTATTTCATTCATATTCTCGTTCGTTCCATTTTTTTTCTTCCAGTATTATCAATGAATTTTGTGTTGTTGTTTTGTCTCCAAAGTCATAGAGGAACTTCATTAACTAATAATTCTATTTTGCGATTTCATTGATCATAAATCTGCTGAACAAAGCAGAAGTAATAATATTACACTGAACAAAAATTTATATACTTATATTTCTTTTTTTTTTTTTTTTTTTTTTGTGTTGAAAATTAAAGTGATTTATTTTAATAAAATATTCATCCACATTTTAAAATAAATAATATAAAGTGATCAAGTTTAAGGTAATGGTACTTAAAACCTACATTAGTTAAAATATAAAATTAAGTAGAATTATTTTGATAGGATTTTTTTTCATTGAGACCTATGAAGACACGAGGTGCAAAATACCACGCGTCTTACATTCTCGTGTTTTGGATTGAACAGCCTTAAACGGTGATCATTCGATATAACGGTCCCATAAGAAATTCAATAAGAACTACGTCAAAAAGATTTGACATGTGTTTCATCCAATGAATCTCTGTTCAATTATTTCTATGGTTTAAATTTTAAGTATTCTAATTTTTCTAAAAAAAAAAAATCTTAAAATTAAAATTTTTTCTAAATATTAAAATTTTATTTGTTTGCCTGAAAAGTTAACATTTTCTTAATATAAGAATCTTCTCGAACTATTTCAAATTTAAAAAGTCTGCTAATTAAAAAAAAAATAATAATAAATATATAAAACCTTTTGAAACAATACATTTAAAACATTTGTAATTAAATTTAATATTACCTAAACATAAAAAATATATATAAAATAATTTAAAATTTTCCAAATAAACAAAATTATATTAAAACAATTTAAGAATATTAATGAACATATAATATAATACTGTAATTTAATAACTAACATTTTTTATTGAGTGTAAAATCACTTTGTAAATTGTTGTAAGATAATTTTTTTTCTTCTTTTCTTTTCTTCTCAATTCATTTCTTTTGTTAATAAGCTTTACACTTTCATTCATAAAAAAAGACTTTTGGTTTTTTTGTAAGTTTTCATATGAAGAAGAACAAGAGAATGTAAATGAAAAAAAAAAAATATCTTACAACTTACATACGTGTTACATGTATGTAACTTTTATATGTTTCACTTTATTGTAATTTTTTAATTTAGTATTGTAGTTCATAGAATAAGCTTTGATCATTTTATATAATAATCGATCGGAAAATTGTAAGTGATAATATGAAAATTTATTATATTTATATTATATTATTTTTATATTTTCTATCATTATCTTCAAAATTAATTATCTATACCAAATGAATTTGCATTAAAAGAATTTAGATTATAAATCTATGAATTTGTTTACGTTAGAATATTATTTAAAATGAATTTCTAATAAATTTTCTTTATATAACCTAATGTAAACAAACTACTTCCATTAATCAATTTTGGGTTATCAATAGCTTTAACAGGAACGATGGTAACATGGTAGGGATATGGGCACGGGTAATATGACATCTTTTTACCCTCTATCTGTTGTAAAACTAGAATTTGTCATCTTTTACTATCTTAGCACGTGATATCTTTTTGTAGGTACAGATCAAAGTAACCTAACAAGACCTTCCCCATCCGACTAGCTAGACCCTCGAGTTCGGTTATTTTGAGAATAAAATCAGTGATGAGTTATAAAACAAACCACATTACCGTTACATATCTTGTTTCGTTATTTAGTTTTTTATAAAAAAATATATATCGTCCATTCCATGAAAGAACGCCCAACAATATACCAAGTGTCCTCCGATTTTTATAAAATTTTATTCGTATAAGGTCTTTGGGTGTCTATAAATATTTCCGTTTTCAGATTCGCTAAATTCAGAAAATTCGCGATTTTATTTCGCTTTTTCACTTTTGAAAAAATCTCAAAAGTATACAACTTTAAATACAAATATTTCTGGGAAGGCTTTGCAGAAATTTGTGATTTAAACGGTGTTTGAATAGTAATTATGTTAGCTTAAACATGAATATTTTATAAATAAGAAATATTTTTTAAAAATGTATTTTAATGCAATTGCATTTTTCTTTAAATATGCTATTCAAATTTGTTAATTTTTTAATATAAATGAAAAGTTTGGAATCTTTACATTAAACTAAAAATCTCAAATTTTTGGGACGCACACATGTACTGTGCATAATTTCCCCTTTTCTTCAACTAGTTTAAATTTTTTCATATAAAAATTATATTTTCCTTATATTATGAGAATTTTGTTAAAAAAATTTATTGTGTTATTCTAAAAAAAAATACTGAAAAATAGTAAAACTTTATGTATCAGACTATTTATTGTTTTAAGTTATAATAAACAAAGCATTTTTAAATACACTTTTGAAAAATTAAAATTTAGTAAATTCGCAACTAACAAAAATGCATCTAAAAATTGCATTTATATTTTGAAAATATTATGGATCAAAGACGTGGTTTTTGAAATGCTGACTAAATTACACAAAAAATATACAATGGCCTTTTAAATACTTTTTAAATTACAGAAATCCATTAATAACTTCAAGAGACATGAATATTTGAAATTGCATACTTTTTATATATTTTTAACTTTTATAAAAACTTTAAAGAAAATTTCAAAAACAAGAAAAAATTTTAATTTTATATGAAAAATTTGAAACATGTTTTTATAAAAATTGGATCATGCATATAAGATTTTCGCGTCCCAAAAATTTAACACTTTTATTTTAATGTAAAGATTCCAAACTTTTCATTTATGTTAAAAAATTAACAAATTTTAATAGCATATTTAAAGAAAAATGCATTTGAAAAATGCAATTGCATTAAAATGCATTTTTAAAAAATCTTTTTTATTTTTAAAATGTTCGTCGAAATATGCGAAATTTTAAGGCCGTTTAAATCATTAAAATTCACAAAGTCTTTCCAGAGATATTGCTATTCAAATTTACATACTTTTGAAATTTTTTTGGTTTTTGAGAAAATTAAAAAGCGAAATTAAGTCGCGAGTTTTTGCAATTTCACAAAACTGAAATTGACAAAAGGCTTAATGGAGTTAATGTATAAAAATTTTTATCGAAATTGAAAGCCATCAAGTAAAAAAATATACTTTTTCGGGCGTTCTTTCCTGGAATGGTCGATATATGTTAATAAAATCTAAATATTTTATGTGAATTATTTGAATTGGAACATAAAAATGCGTTGTTCAATAATACGAATTTTTCGGTACTAAGAAAGGGCCTAAAACTATATAATTCGTACTAGCGAACGTCCACTGTAATATTAAAAAAATATATTTCTCTTTACTAACATGTCCTTAAAATATTTACGTTTAAACGTTCTGACTTGTCGTGCTAAAATGAATATTTAATTTTCTACTATGTTTTTATTTTATTTATAAACTTCATTAATTTACCGTTTTTTCTGCATACCGGAATTATATAAAGACAATATTTAAAACATTGTGCGTTATCTTGTCGTAAATATAGTTTGTTAGAAGACAACATTCAAAATTTTGTCGCTCGGACTGTCATCAAAAAAAGTTCGACAAAAGAAAACAAGATATCTTTATGTTTTAATCAGCATAGTTTTTCATCGTAAATTTAGCTAAATAGAAGACGACAATAACACCTTGTCGCTTAATTTGTCAACAATAAAGTTTATAAAGGAAAAATTAAAGACATTGTCGTCATTTAAAATATAAATAAGTGAAAACATTAAGGACATTGTCACTTATCTTGTGCTCGAAAGTTTATGATCGAAGACTGCAATGAAGACATAGTCTTTCTTCATCGTTTATGGATGAAATATTATGAACATTGTCGTTTAATCTATCATTTACAAAGTTGACAGAAGATAATATATAAGACCTCGTCTTTCTGTTTGTCGTCAACAGAATCAAATAAAAGAGAACATTAAAGACATTGCCCCTATTATTGTCGTAAAAAGCATTTGATCGAAGAAGCCAATAAAGACAACGTCTTTCTTTTTGTCTTCAACATCGATTACGGATGACAGAATTCAAGACATGTTCTTTCATATCGTCGACAAATGCTGTTAACCCAGCAAAAATTTTTAGGTACTGGTAAGCAGTGCAAAATTATTCATGCCCGCCGATAGCACATCATTGATGCGCATTTGAGTAAACTATAAAAGGAAGCGAGAAATTTACATTGGGCTCATATTTTTTTTTTACCGAATTACAACCTGCATCCTCTCTAGCTTACGTGGATGCAGGATTGTAAGCGAATGACTTTCTTCTCCCCATTTTTATTTACAATACAGAAAGTTCTGCTAAGTTGGATGATGCAATATTTTGAATTGAGTTGATTAGTTGTGGTCGAGCGTTCAAAGTGTTAAGAGGGAAAGTCGGAAAAAATAATGTACAAAAATTATATTAAAATTTTAAGTAAAATTATTATATTTCCCAGCAAAAATTTTTTAGGTACTGGTAAGCAGTTCAAAATTATTCATGCCTGCCGATAGCACATCATTGATGCGCATTTGAGTAAACTATAAAAGGAAGCGAGAAATATACATTGGGCTCATATTTTTTTTACCGAATTACAACCTGCATCCTCTCTGGCTTACGTGGATGCAGGATTGTAAGCGAATGACTTTCTTCTCCCCATTTTTATTTACAATTTAATACAAAAAGTTCTGCTAAGTTGGATGATGCAATATTTTGAATTGAGTTGATTAGTTGTGGTCGGGCGTTCAAAGTGTTAAGAGGTAAGTTTGTTCGTGAAAATCGGAAAAAATAATGTACAAAAATTATATTAAAATTGTAAGTAAAATTATTATATTTATTTTAAATAACTATTATATTAACAAAATAATATTATTTATTAAATTAATAAAGCTCTAAATATGTGTATTGTGTTTAGTATTTTGTGTTTTATTACTTTTTTTAATTTTCAGTTTGACTTGTTTTGAAGAAATTTTGTGGTTTTGTTTTTATACGATAAGAAAAAAAAATACGATTACAGAAAAAACAATGGGTTATTTATTTTTTTAATATACGGTACGTATAACATAATCTTATGTTTTTGTGTTAATTTGTTTCTATTAAGTAATATATCTTTTTATTATTATAATTTTTTTGCAGATTAAATAATTAAGGATTACCCCAATAAAAAGGCCAGTTGATGATCTGATTTAAAAAATTTTCGATTTTTCTTTTTAATTTTTTATAAAACAAATCAAATAAAAAATAGTAATAAATAAAAATAATATTTTTTATAAATGCATTATTTAAATTCAAGGCATGATTTCACAGCTTCTGGGATCTCTAAAAGATGCACATAAAAGAGGCACGAAATCATCACATCTATGATGCCTTAAAATGCGCATAATAAAGGCATGTATAAACCTAATACGTAGCGCAGCAAAGAGCCCTACCAAGTGGGACATCACGAACAAAAATCATGCTTTCTTGAAGCAGGTTGGTAAGGGAAAGTTCTTTTATCTCTCTCTTACAAACCTGCTTCTGGGTATGCAGCAATTTTTGCTGGGAACTGACGACAATATGCAAGACTGAGTCGCTTACATCCTCATTAATAGAGTTTGATAGAAGACAAGATTTATTCCTATGTCTTTTATGATGCACAGTGGTACCAAAACAAAATTTTTTGGAAATAATTCTGTAACTTTAGAACTGCTGGATAAATTTGAATTAAATTTCGCTTGTACAATCCTGAGGTGCGTTCCAATTGATTTGGAGGAGCACATGGCCTTAGGGGATCTGGGGGACGGGGTGGACCTCCAAAGTTGGTCACCTCAGGTATGAAATTAAAAAAAAATAGTCAAAATTTCATTTATGATTTGATTGAAAAAAATTTTGCACATAGTCCTTATAATTCTCTACAAAAAATACGCTTACATGTGTTGGTTACCTCTTTTACTTTAAGATATATGTTTATTCTTAATATTTTTTAAGAACAATATTTAAATTAATTAAATTATAATTTGAATTAAAAAATGGACACTTGTGAAAAATTATTAAATTAAAAACTCCGAACAAAATAAGAACTCGACCGAAAGGTATTAAGTAATATTTGCGAGTGTCCCGAGCAGGGACTTTGTGAAAAAGAATTTAAAAAAAGTGAGGTGTTTAAAAATAAGTGATTTGAAAATATTTTATTTAAATTAAAAATAAAATTAAAAAACAAAAAGCCAAAAGTGATTTGTGTTTTAAAAATATTTATTGAAAAATATATAAGACAATCACAAACAAACAATAAAACACACACAAAATAATAAATAAATACACAATATTCGCGAGTGTAAATTTTTATTTTTAATAAAATAATTAATTTATTATTAATCGCTGTTTTCTTTTGTGCTTTATCCTTTTATTCGTTGTTCGTCAACTTGTTCAGTTCAATTTCACTTTTTCCTATACCACTTACATTAATTTATTAACATCAGCTGTTAACAGTGTAGTGCATTTACACTAGCATCGAAAAGTGTAATTTCATACAAATTGAAAATATTAAGTTGAAAGTGCATTCACACTAGCTTCGAAAATTTTTTATTGCATATAATTATAAAATAATAAAAAGTTAGTGTGTTCATAATTTAAATAATAATTTTAAATACAATTTGTATGAAATTTTAATAAATAAATATTGATTTTTTCTTGGTAAATAAACAATATTAAATAGTTAAATTTTACCAAAGGCTGATTAAAGTGGATTTTTTCTGGAAATTAAATAAATTATTTTTAATTAAAGTGAATTGAACTTAACGACAAATTTAAATAAAATAATCAAAATGTTTATTCTTAATATTTTTTAAGAACAATATTTAAATTAATTAAATTATAATTAAAATTTTTAAAAATGGACACTGCGAAAACAGAAACGACCGAAAGGATTAAGGTTGAATTTGCAAGTAAGTTTTATTTATTATTTTATATATAAAAAAGCCTACTTTCTAAGATATATAATGTTTTCAGCAAACCCCGTTACTTTTAACATTATAAGCAACAGGGTTTCCTACTATTACTTAAATCTAAATTATGGTAAGTATTAAAAGGTAAGTATTATAAATTCATATTTTATTAGTATTATTATTATTATTATTAAAAATTCATTTTTTTATTATTATTAAAATAAAAAAGCAAAAAATGAAATTAAAATCAAAAAATGTTAAATAAAAAAAATAAAAGAAATAAAAAATGGCCAAATATTCCGGCCTCAGTAAAGGACTGAAGTCTTCACTCATCAGGTAGTGGAGCCAGTTTATGAATTGGACGTCTAAATACGCCTCTTATGGTCTTGACCACCGCATTGCCGACTTCGCCTTCGACGACGCTGACGACTCTCCCGGTCAGCCAGTTCTGCGGCGGGTAATTGTCTTCGTGGATTATTACCACTTGACCGACTCTGAGGTTGGGCTTGGCCTCGTGCAACTTGGCTTTGCCCTGAAGACCCAGGATGTAGTCTCGAGACCAGGCTTGCCAGAATGTATGCTTGAGACCGCAAAACAGACGCCAACGCTTCCATAACTTCCCCTCTTTGCCTCTCACGTCTTCTACGGATTCTGGCGGCAGCGTACGCAGACCCCCTCCTAACAACAGGTGCGCTGGAGTTAGCGCTTCCCCGTCGTTCGGTTCTGGAGACAGCGGTGCTAGCGGACGGCTGTTGAGCACCGCCTCTACTTCTGCGAGCATGGTTGCCATCTCTTCTTGCGTTAGCGACCCGTTGCCTACGACTCGCAGAAGTAGGAACTTCGCCTGCTTGACTGCGGCTTCCCACAGTCCTCCGAAGTGGGGTGCCCGGAGTAGTATGAAGCTGAACTTCACCCGGATGACGCTGCGTACGATTCTACGACCCTGCGGCTCCTGTCGAACGCTTGTTGAAGCTCCTTCAGGACCCGGCTGGCTCCGATGAAATTCGTCGCGTTGTCGCAAAACACCGTCTGTGGAAGTCCTCTCCTGGTAGCGAACCTTTTAAAAGAAAGAAAAAAAGAATCAGTAGACAGATTCGATACTAATTCTAAATGTACCGCCTTAGAAGTGAAACACACGAAAACCGCTATATAGATTTTTAATGGGGGTCTACCACGAATTCTTAACGAAACGTTAACGGGACCGCAAAAGTCTACACCGACAGTTAAAAAAGTCGAGTAGCTCTCACTCTATTAGTGGGCAAATTTCCCATTATTTGTGACATGAGTTTCGGTTTATAGCGGAAGCAATGTACACACTTGCGAACTATTTTGCTGCACTCTTCTTTCGCATTAATGAGCCAAATATTCTCTCTCGAAAGAGCTATTAAAGCTTTTGTACCAGCATGACAATTATCAAGATGAAGATTTCGCAAATATAGTGTGACAAAGCTGTTGCTTTTCGGTAATAAAAGTGGGAATTTGGTATTATAATCCAAATTTGCATTTAGCAATCTCCCACCTATCCTTATCAGTGAAAACGATCTTCTTTCTTCAGTAAATGAATGAATAAATGGTGTTAATTTTTTATATTTGACGGCAAGACTTGAGATTTTTGCATTTTAGCTATTTCCTCAGAAAAGTTATATTTCTGGACAGTCTCTACAAGTCGCTAAAATAATTCTTTCATCCGAAGATGAATAATTCACGGAAGCGTGAGAAGTTGAAGGCTGTTCAGAGTAGTTATTCAATTGGTTATTATTATTAGAGCTTGCAGATGATGTGCATCTGGCTACTGTATGACTTTTTTCAAACAATTTATACATGCTGGCACAGATTTTATAAAATCAAATCTTTGAATTACAGGCTCAGCAGTAAAAGAAGGGCAATTATTAATAATGTGTTGATTTGATTTACAAAACAAACATTTATCAGCAGATTGTTTAGATTTTGTAACATTTAGTTTTATTATTTTTCTTTGTAGAATTATTTTCAGTTTTATTCTTATTAAACCTCGGCCTTGAACTTGAAGGCTCATCAGCAGCAATATGCTGATATCGTTTGTTCAAAGCGGCTTCACAGTCAGACCATAGTGGAAGTCTAGCTTTTCTTCCCACTTAGATTTTGTGACTGGATCTACTTTTGACATCACTAAATGTATTAAAATCGCATTCGTAATCTTTTTATCGTCGCCTATAGATAAAAGCGAATCATATATTGCCGAAACAGTATCTATCATGCTTCGCAAAGCATTTAGGGAAATTCATATTTGGGAGTCTTGACTGATATGACTGAACACTAAAAGATGTTTCAGGCACACTTGTTTTTCTATTTTTAGCCAAAAGACTCAAAAACAACGATTTTGTGGTCACACAAATGTCTTCAAGCTCAGCTCTATCATCATTATCGGGATCTAAATTATCCACGTCTGATTGAAGCTTCATTGCTTGCTCAATATAATTTGTAAGAATGTCCAAACGACATTCTAATTCAATTGGATTAAAAGAAATCGTTTTTTCCCGAATGGATTGACGAATTCGTACAATATTTTGTATAACTTTAGCTTTTTTTATTAGTAATTTCTCCAAAGTTTCCGATTTGGAAGGAGAATCTTGGCGTCTTTTACCAGTCATTATAAATTATTAAAATAAAATTCCTCAAAGCAAATATAAACAAAACTAAATTAATTTATTGGTAAAATATATTAAATAAATTTTTGCTTTGGTATAAAGAATTATAAAAAAAATATAAGTTCAATTCACTCTAATTAAAAATAATTTATTTAATTTCCAGAATAAATCCACTTTAATCAGCCTTTGGTAAAATAAAACTATTTAATATTGTTTATTTACCAAGAAAAAATCTATATTTATTTATTAAAATTTAATACAAATTGTATTTAAAATTATTATTTAAATTATGAACACACTAATTTTTATTATTTTATAATTATATGCAATAAAAAATTTTCGAAATTACACTTTTCGATGCTAGTGTAAATGCACTACACTGTTAACAGCTGATGTTAATAAATTAATGTAAGTGGTATAGGAACAAGTGGAATTGAACTGAACAAGTTGACGAACAACGAATAAAAGGATAAAGCACAAAAGAAAACAGCGATTAATAATAAATTAATTATTTTATTAAAAATAAAAATTTACACTCGCGAATATTGTGTATTTATTTTAAATATATTAAAAAATAAATGTTTTAGCAAACGATTGCAATACCGACGGCAAAACAAGAAATAACTAATTAAATTGTTGTTCGATATACAGTTAGGGACAAAACTATTTGTACACCTCATATATTTCGTATACCTTCACGCACATTTTCAACAGATTCGCTGTTCTTATACTTGCTTACAATGTATTGTACTGTGGAATGTTGCAAATTTACTAAATTACTTATATTCCGGAGAGATTTTCCTTTTTTATGTTTAAATTTTTAATATCCAAACTCAACTCTTTTCGCTTTCCCATTTTTGATGTGCTTATTATTCAGAACGTTAAAACCAACTTCTTATTTTGTAAAATAAAACTCGATTAACGAAGAAAATATAACGGTATTTAAAAAAATCATCATACAAGAGTCCAACGTACAAATAATTGTACAAAGTACTGATGTACAAATACTTTTGTCCCAAAGATTTTTACTTAAATTGTACTTTTTTTTAACAATGTGTTATATATTAATTTATTTTTTATCAAATAATTCAATAAAAATGGACCTGAATTAAAACTACATATAATAATTTTTTATTCTTTATAAATTATTGAAGATATACGAAATGCATGGGTGTACAAATAGTTTTGTCCCTAACTGTATATGAAAATTTATACGTGTTCGTGTGTGTATATTTATTTATTATAAACAAAAGAAATAACACTTGCGATCGTTTCACTTTTAAGGGTGGTTTTTTGATAATATAAATTATTAAACAAATAAAATATTTCAAAGAGAAGTGAAAAAAATATTGTTTGTGTACGATTTGCAAAAAATTTTTGATTAATTTACAAAAAACTCTTAAACTTGATTAAATTACAAATTTAAGGTTATAAATAACAAATATTTTTTAAACTTTATATCTCTGGTTCAGTATTGGAATTACTCCCCTGGTTATTTTCAGCTCTACAGATGATACAGCGGCAACGACGGGGCATCTGGATAATAGCTCTGGGCAACTGTGGACAGCAACGATGATGATGGTGATCTGTTGTTGTTGATATTGTATTTTTATTTTGTTTGTTTATAGTTTTTTTATTTGTTTTTATGTATTTTTATACCCTTCACCAAAGGTGTAAAGGGTATATATAAGTTTGTCATTCCGTTTGTAATTCCCACAATTTTCGTCGGAGAGCAAAAAAGTTTACATTTTCGGGATCCTTGTAAGAAATGATGACGATTGGACCATGTCCGTCCGTCCGTGTGTCGGTTGAAATGGCGTTTAAGAAGCCCACCGATAACTGACATATATAATATATATATCAAACGATCGGAAATGCTTTCGAGAATTTTGCTATTGGAATTCAGCAAGATCGGTTCATACAATGCGGAGATATGTTTAAAAAACCCGGTTTTTAGAACCGGTTTTTCAGTTTCTGAAGCCACTGTATATACTAGGGACTTCGTTTTTACAAAGAAGTCTCGGACATTTTTTTCTGAATTTTTGTTCTGAAAAAATGAAATAAATCGGTTCAATAATAACTGATATATCGGACAAAACGCATTTTTTATTTTTTGAAACCCTGGTTTAAGCTATAGATTTTTATTTTTATACACATCGGTCACATTTTTATAAAATTTCGGTTTATTTTTATAAAATTTCGGTTTTTTGAATCAGCAGGATCGGTTTATAAATGGCGGAGATATGCTTTAAAAACCGGTTTTTGGAACCTGTTGTTCTGTTAAAGGGTGCTCGGAAATTATTTTCTGAATTTTTGTTCTGAAAAAATGAAATAAATCGGTTCAGTAATAACTGAGATATCGGGGAAAACGAATTTTTTATTTTTGAAGCCCTTGTTCAAGCTACAGATTTTTATTTTTATAAAGATCAGTCATAAATGTTTTTATAAAATTTCGTTTTTTTTTTTAATAAACCAAATTCGTTCATAATCAACAGAGTTATGGCCCAAAAACAAATCAGTTAAGAATATAAATACCCAGCAAAAATTTTTTAGGTACTGGTAAGCAGTACAAAATTATTCATGCCTGCCGATAGCACATCATTGATGCGCATTTGAGTAAGCTATAAAAGGAAGCGAGAAATATACATTGGGCTCATATTTTCTTTTACCGAATTACAACCTGCATCCTCTCTCGCTTACGTGGATGCAGGATTGTAAGCGAATGACTTCCTTCTCCCCATTTTTATTTACGATTTAAAACAAAAAGTTCTGCTAAGTTGGGTGATGCAATGTTTTCAACTGCGTTGATTAGTTGTGATCGAGTGTTCAAAGTAATAAGAAGTAAGTTTGTTCGTGAAAGTCGAAAAAAATATTAATATTAAAACCTATTAAAATTGTAAGTAAAATTATTATATTTATTTTAAATAACTTTTTATAATAACAAAATAAAATTATTTATTAAATTATTAAAGCTTTAAATATGTATATTGTTTTTAGCTTTCATTATATAATATACAAGAAATGACATGTTTTGTAACGTATTTTGTGTTTTATTACTTTCTTAATTTTCAGTTTGACTTGTTTTGAAGAAATTTTGTGTTTTTGTTTTTATACGATTAGAGAAAAAAATAAATAAAAAAAAACAATGGGTGATTTATGGGTTACCCAAAATTTCTATATATAATATACGGTACGTATAACATATTCCATGTTTTTTGTGTAAATTTTTCTTTTTTTTTTCCTATTAAGTAGTATAATATTTTTATTTATTATTATTTTTTTTTTTTTGCAGATTAAACAATTAAGGATTACCCCAATAAAAAGGCCATTTGACTCAAATAAGTTGATGAACTGATTTAAAAAATATCTGATTTTTCTTTTTATTTTTTTTTTTTTTTTATAAAATAAATCAAATAAATAAAAAAAAATAATAATAAAAAATAATAATTTTCATAAATGCATTATTTAAATTCAAGGCATGATTTCACAGCTTCTGGGATCTCTAAAAGATGCACATAAAAGAGGCATGATATCATCACATGTATGATGCCTTAAAATGCGCATAATAAAGGCATGTATGAACTTAATACGTAGCGCAGCAAAGAGCCTTACCAAGTGGGACATCACGAACAAAAATCATGCCTTCTTGAAGCAGGTTGGTAAGGGTGAGTTCTTTTATCTTTCCCTTACAAACCTGCTTCTGGGTATGCAGCAATTTTTGCTGAGTGCACACACAAACATGCATATTAAGCATTGTAATGACTATTAGTGACGTTTTTTGTTTTTTTGTATAGACAAGTAGTTTAGTTATCAACAGCAGTAATATAATGAATAACAGTGTTGTTGTTGTTCTTTGTATATGCAGTCTGTACAAAAATAAACAGATATGGAATTGTTGTTGTTTATTTTTTAAAACTAAAACATATCTGTTAAGAATATACATAAATACATACACAAACATGTATATTAAGCATTGTAATGACTACCCTGCAAACATTTTCTATTGCGGAAGTGGCTAAGAAGAGTCTTCCAGAAGTTGAAACTCATCGCCACGACTATTGCCAAAGTATCATTAAAATCATCTTCCGTCGGGAAGAACTGTTCCTCGTGGAAGTGTCTTCCAGACGACTCGAAGAAGTCACTTCTGGAAGTGTCAAAGAAGACTCTTCTGGGCGCCACCCGGAAGATGATCAGAGAAGTGTCGTCTTAGTCTCTTTTAGAAGATGATTTCACATTTTTTTATTTCTGTATTTATAATTAAAATTATTTTTTTATATTTCATAATTATCTCTATTTCACAATTATCTATACATATAAAACTACACAATAAATAATTCACATATAAATTAATTTTACATTTAATAATAAAATCTTCATGCGAAATTTCTGGTCAAATCCGGTACCTTTAAAAGAAGAAAAGAAGGTTAATAATAATTTTTATAGTTAAATTGTATTCAGATTACCTTTTGTACAAAGAATGCGGCAAGACACTTTTACAGGCAAAGTTTAGGACTTCTTTAAATATGCAAATATTTGTTTAATGAAGTTTTTCCTAAAATTAATATATGTAAATTGTGAATAAAATCCAATATTACTAAATAAAAAATTAAGAAGATTTACTTACTTTTTAAAAATTTTATTTGTTAATAATTTCCAAATTATTAACAATAAAAAACACTTATGTAATTATCAGGAAAATTTTTCTTTTTATGTTTATTATTGCAGCCAAACTGTACCAAAGTTAAATTGTTACTGAAAACATGATTTTACATGCTTCTTTATTGTTATTTTCTTTTCATAAAAAAACTGACAATCTTCCCAACACACGTCAAGAAGATTATTGCGCAATAGTAATGTATTTTGTTTTTATTAAATTCGAATTATCATCTTATTATCTTCCAGAAGTGACTTCCAAGTATACTTCTGGAAGATCAAAGGACGATAGTAATGCATTTTGTTAATTTCGTACACACTTCTGACAATCATCTGGAAGTCACTAAGAAGTAACGTCTAGACGATTAATATGCAATAGTAATGTATTTTGTTTTTCTGTTTTTCGAAAAATCTTCCGACAATCTTCTAGAAGTCACTAAGAAGTGACGTCTGGAAGATTAGCAACAAATTTATCTTCCAAATGTTTAAAGGGTATTAGTGACGTTTTTGCCTATAAGACAAGTAGTTTCCCTGCAAGCATTTTCTATCGAAATTGTAACTATATCGACACACAGGGAAGTTGATGTGCGTCGCTTTTACTATCGAATTCTGATCTACTTAGTAACACCGTTCGGGAAGAACTGTGCCACTATGAGATAGTTCCTTTTGAGTAACGCTTAAGTTGGGATTGGAAGATTCGAATTAGGCATTTTTATAATTATATAAAACGCGACTAATGAAAGGTGCTAATTCGAATCATACAATCCTAACTAAAGCGTTTCCCAAATTGATTCAAATTTAACTCTTTTATAATTATGTAAAACGCGCCTAATAAAAGATACTTATTCGAATCTTCCAATCATAACTAAAGCGCTACTCAAATGGAACTATCTCATAGTGGCACAGTTCTTCCCGAACGGTGTTACTAAGTAGATTAGAATTCGATAGTAAAAGCGACGCATATCAACTTCCCGGTGTGTCGATATAGTTACACTTTCGATAGAAAATGCTTGACAAAGAAAGATGCTATAAAAAGTATATATCAATTATTCACAAATAGTATAATAAAGATAAAAGTATATGATAAAAAGGAAAGTAAATTATTTTGCATAAATTTGTTTAATACTTACATTTTAAAATAAAGAAATGAACTGAAATATCAAAAGCAAAAATATTTAAATTTTAAATAACAAAAATAACATTTTCTTGTTTTTATTATGAAATTATTTATACAACTATATATATATTTTTAATTCAAGTTAATAAAAATGGAACATTAATAAAGATTTTAAGTACTAACTAAACTAAAGAAAAACCAATTTGTTTTAAAATTAAATTAAATATACATATATATTCCGTAATAGATTAATTTCTTATAAATATATTAATTTTAAAAATGTTTAATTTTGTTCTTTCTTTTATTAACTCTATCCTGCGCGTGTAGAAAGTGTTGTTGGGAAACTTTATTTATGTCAACAATATTCGCCGTTGGGTGTTTCAATAGACACGAATCTATAAATAAAATTTTACAAAATTTTTTAATTTTACAAAATTTTTTAATTTTACAATAATTTATATATTTATTTATTTGTTTGTTTGTTTGTTTGTTTGTTTATTTGTTTGTTTGTTTGTCCGTCTATTTGTTTTTCTGTTTGTTTATTGTTAAGTTTGTTTTTTAAGTTTATTTACCTCTTATGACTTGAAATACTGCAAATTGTTGGATGCTGGGCTTTTCTGGTGTTCCACGCCACGTCAAACCAATTGCAAGTTCATCACTGACAATGGATTTTAATGCCATTTTCATAAATGTTGACATCTCATTACCACCAATTCGTGGAATAAATTTTTTCTAAATAAAATGAAACATTAATAATATTTAATGATTTTATAAGTGTATTGTTTTACCAGTTGAGTTCGACTCTCACTTTCACTCAAAATTTGGTCATTGAATTTTTTAAAATTTTCTAACGACGATAAGGGAAGTGGCGGCAAAAGGTTAGTCTCTAAGTCAATATTTAAATTGGTTTTCAGTTCACGGACTTCACCTCGCAAATTCAAAATTTCCTCAGTCAATGTTTTTAAAAGTTTTTGCGTTGTTTCTTCCTTTTGTTTAAGTATTTGCATTTCATGCAAAATTTCTTTGGTTACTTCTGTTTTATTTGATTGCACTAAATAGAAAACAATTAGCTTTATTGTAAAGAAAAAATATAAACAAAACTACTTGGTTTAGTCGTAGTTAGTTCAATAAATTGAAAATCTGAACTTTGATCGTTTACATTTTTATAGTATATTGTATTGTCTGCAAAAATATATTAAAATTTTTATTCTATTTTGAATAAAATATTTTAAAAAGTTACCTGTGTTATTGAACTCCATTTTTAAATAAAAGGAAATATTCCGATGGATGTTCGCCTTGAGTTTTTTAAAAAAATTGCCTTATTTCTAATATCCTTTACATAGAATAACAAATCGTCTCCAGTTATTATATTTTCGGCTTCAAATATGTCCAAATTTGTCGAACTTAAAGGTTGAAGAAAGAGAGGTTTTAAGTTTTTTATAATTTTACCTCTAAACTTAGGCGAATTATTTTCTTTCGACATATGTGTTATTTTAATAACATTGCTGCCCACAAAGCAAAAATTGTTAGGCTCATCAATTGAATAATAAAAATCTTTTGTTTTTATATAATAAAATTCATTTTCTTCTCCAGGCTTTTGACGTCCAAAATATGTGTCATGTTTCATTACATGTTAAAACTAAGCTTTGCTCAACCTGTCGATTGTATAGTTGAGCACACACATTATTGCTCTTTTTTACTTTCTTCTTAAGTTTCTGTAGGTGATTCTCAAATCTGAAAGCACTTATACTTTCTAAACACCCAAAAACTTTGGCATCATGGTGTATATGTAAAAGATAGTGAAAATTGCATGTTAAAAAGGATATATTGTATAGTGCTGGCATATCTTTTACAAACTCTTCAAACAAATGCTTGGCATAGTCGGTTTTTAATTGACAATTTTTTTTTCATTTAATAGTATCCTTATAGCAATTGATAGCTTTAAAAAGTGTATATATCTCTCTTCTGATAAAATTGAGCGTAATATCAGGGGCCCGTAGTACAAAAGAAATTGTCTGAATTCCGTAGCTTTCCATCTATCCAATTCATCTAATGAGCGGGGTTTTCTCGAAAATTCTTTTGGAACATCTTTTTTTAAATTTTTAATTTGATTTGATAAACTTGATGTTTGCCACGATGTCAAAGAAAATGTTTCACCCTTAATACGCGTCCATGCTTTTAAAAGGGTCCTAGTCACTCCGAGACAAACAACGTGCATATAATCGATTACAATTTGGTTAATAATATCAATGGGAAGCTTTTCAATTATATTTTCATTTTTGTTATTATGATGTTCTGGCTGATTTCGTTCTCTAAATGACCTATCATCTCTTAAAATATTGAATTCAGTATGTGGGAATACAACACGATTTTTATGCATTTCTCCTTTTTGTAAACAACGTGTACATGAATAATAGCCAGTGTGGCCCTTTATTCCCAATACGAATGATCTAGCAGGAGCATCCATTACAAATGATCGAATATTTAATTTATAAACTTGGCTTTCAAATTGTAGACCATTTTCGATTAAATAATTGAGCTCGTTAACGAACTCAATTAAATATTCATTTACGTTATTTGGTTTAGAATAACCTTCATATATACCGATTAGAAACACCTCCGAATATCCTGGAGCATTGCATAAAATTGGCCAAACTTGTTTTGTGGAACTTTTACACAGTGGCAAACCATCAATATTAAAATCTAAATTAATTACTTTAGAACTATATTTGTTTGTTAATAAAAAATCTGTCAGACTGCCCTCCAGGCCATAATGACTGTAACATCCATCACCCAAAATACGTGACACAGTTGTTTTTGGAGTTTTTTTTAAAGTTCGAATATCTTTAGGGAGATTCATTTTATTTTCTCTTAATATTTCTAAAAGTTCATTCATTGCACTATTGCATATGTTATTTCTTATGGACCATATTCTTAACTTATCCACGAATGTTATATCTAGATCATCATTTTCGGAGTCATTAGATATTAAACTCGAATTTGATGATACATTTAACAAATCTTGAGGAATTACATCGTCTCGCATATTTCATCTCTAGTTCTCACGATATATCACGATTTGTAAAACTAAGAATGTTGCACTATGTTGAAGAATAGTATCTCGAAAACTACTTGTTTAATTAAAACAATAAAAATAAAATATTAAAACAGTTCTAATTAAAATTATTTTCAAGTCATTCTTACATTACATACTGTTATATATGTAACTCTATGTCGTCACCAAAAATGCAAAACAACTTAATATTAAAATTTTCAAATTTGTGTTTTTGATAAAATATGGTTAATTTTTACAAAATACGTGTGATTTTTAGACTTGTAGCTCAAAAAATAACGATAATATTAACGAAACCAATAATTTTCTTAAGTCAAAACAACGTAACATCACATTTGTTAACAAAATAAAATTTTGTTTTCCTTTTTTTTTTCAAATTTAGATTGCAAATAATTAAAAATATAATAGCTATGAAAATTTTGGAGCAAAAGTTATCAAAAACTCTCTTAATTACAATTTTTGTAAAATTTTTATTGATGTTATGTTTTTTGGCTTCACAAAATTTAAATCTTGAAAAACGTAAACCACATAACTTAAAAAATATTTAATAAAAATAAAATTATTTATCAACAATATATTAAGCAATATTTAAGGATGTAATAAACCAAAAATATTGTTTGTAAGACAATTAGTTTCGATTTTATAAAGTTTTTTGTGTCTCCTGTTAAGTTGTGAAAAGTTATGTTACATTGTTTTGCATTTTTGATGACGATATTTATTCTGTAAAAAAATAAGTTGTATACAAAATTTTTATATTTCAGTTTTTTATATAAAAAGATTCAAAAGTGTCAAAATTTAAAATCTTTTTTCTTTGATCATAAAGATAAATTTGTTTCAAATAAAACAAAACATAGAAAAATAAAAAAGTCATAAATACATTTTTATTTTTTTTTTTCTCTTAATTTTTTGTAACTTTCGATCAATATTTTATGTAAATAAAACTTGTTCATTGATTTTAATGAAATACATTTTGTTTTATTTGCAATTAATTTATTTTTATAATCAAAATATAAAAATTGTAATTTCTGACACAGAATTTTTATGATTTTTTCGCAATTTTGTACAAAATTTATCTTTTTTTTCAGAAATTGGGCTTAATATTTGTTTAAAATATCAAAAAATTATATAAGAGAGACTTGACTAGTTTCAACCATTTTTTTTAATATTTCTTTGAATAAGATCCACTTGCGTACTTGTCTGAGTTTTAGAGATATGCTTGAATATATTTTACATGTCGGTAGAACTAGATGCAATTCAAAACAAGTGGAATATCGATAATTGAAAGTGTAAGAAAGCTCACATAATTTTAGCTTTCTTACACTACTTACAAATATCTTTTAAAGTATTTATGATATAGGATTTATTGAGATGTCATATTAAAGGTAACAAAATTATCGGTAAAATGACGTACAACTTTTTTCTCAAAATCAAAATGGACCATATCTCGTAGTTTTTGTCCGTGGATAAATATATAGAAAATGGGCTTTTAAAAATTAAAAAAAATAATGATTGTACCAAATATTATCAAATTCGGAGAGGTAGAGTCAAAACTTGTAATTTTTCCTGTTGGTTTTAAATTAATAAAGAAAAACAGTATGAAATTGGTCATGGTTCTTCAATTATTTCAACTCGATCCCATACAAATACCTCACGAATAAAGTTTTAACGCTTTGGAATTTCTTATTTATAGCACTAATTCAATAAAATTCAATAGAATTAAGTTTAATGCAATATTAAATCAGAGTCACAAAATATCGAAAATCACTTTAACTCCGAAAATCGAACATAAATTACAGCACTATGGTAATATTTGGCACAAAAAAAAATTAAAATAAGAAAAATCATGTAAACTAATTTCATATTAGATCCATTTTCGAAAATTTCGGAAATCATTTTAATGCACAAACGCAATGGTGTAGGGTGTTATATTTTCAAGACAGACCGACTATAACTTTTTTACTTCATTTTTTAATGTTTGCTCTTGAATTCAGTAACATCAGAAACAAACAGAAAACTTTATTTTAGAAAGATACCAACTAAAAAATTTTGCACGCCATATTGTTTCCGATAATTTGCATCTTTTTAATATTTTCCATAATTTTATAGAATAATAAAAGGAACAATTTTAGTTTGATCGGAAAACATTTTAAAAATTTGGCAGCCTTTTTAGTTCCGCCATTTTGAATTTTAAAGTTCTTTTTTGGAACCAGCAAGTCCGATAACCCTGAAAAGCCATTTTTTCCATATCCGACAATGATAAAGGGTTTTGACCAAAAAGCGATCTCCCTGCCCCTCTATGCATCTTTGTCAACTTTCAATTTAAAAAACAGACTACGTAAAAAAGCAAGGTTGGAAACTGATACCCTTATGAATACCGATACCGATTAAATACCGTTTAAAGTTGGTTTCTGTAACTGATACCGATACCGAAATTATTATTTTGTTAAAACCGTTTCTCTCTGAACCGGTATATACCGGTATTTTAGTTTCGGTATTTTAAAAATAAAAATTTTAATCTTAATATTATTCTTAATAATAAGAGTTTATTTAATGTAATTTGTATAGAGTTTTGTTTTAAAGGAATATATTTTTATATTTCAAACTAAACTGCCTTAAAACTAACAGAAATTCTATTTGATAAAAAGTTTTACTGCGAACACAAAAATTGCTTTATTATTTAAGGTACTTTCAGACGATAATATTTAGTATTTAGATTTTTCGACAATAAAATATTACGTATATCATCGGCTCTTAACTTTATGAAATTCATGATGAATATGGATTTTAAATGTCTTTTATAAATATTTTATTGTTTTTATTTTGTGTTTATGAAAAATATAACATGAAAATCAAAATTTTTTTAACAATTTCAAAAAATGTAAAATATCATTGGCGTTTTCAAAAAAAAAAAAAAAAAAAATCATAAGTAATTTTTTAGAATCAAACAATTTGTATTCAGATGATAAGAAAATATTTTAATATTCAAATGTTTGACAAATCTTAATATTAAATATTATAGTCTGAAAATACCTTTATTAATATGATCTCAATTATTTAACATTTAAACGTACTGTTGAAATTATTGATAGGTTGTTTATAATTGCTTCTATGAAGATTCTTTCCTCAATTTTGGTGTCTCCAAAAGACCGACAAATGTTCTTCAGAAGGTTACAACTTGGGTTATTTTTGAAGAATGAATACCAGGAAATTTTAGATTTTTTATGTCCCTATCTGAGAGAATTTTATCCGTGATTTCTGTGATTTTTAAAAGTACTTGAGGAAAAGAAAACTGCATGAATTTCAACAATAGGTTATATGTTTTCGAAATTTGTTTACCGAATATAGTATGCTGGGGTCTTCATATACATATAATTTCAGGGCTTGAGTACGATATTTTTTGATACATGTCTAATATATGTATGAATAACGATTGTGCCTATATCCAAAAACGTGTTTCACAATGTATAAGTCAGAATTCATTTAATTTGAAAAATCAGTACAATAACAACAGTTTAAATTTCTGTTTTTCTGTACATTTACAACTCTGCTTAAATCTAATGTTGTCTCAGTTATTAAACTAATGGTCGATGAGACAATTAAAGCGTTACCGGGGAGATCAAAAAGTCCGGGAAAAGTTTTTTGTGCAACTGCACAGATCTTTTGCATGATTTTAGATTTTGCAATTTGTATAATAAAATTATACCAATTGACTTTAAGAAGTCTTGTTTAATATTCCTAAGTGCTTTATTGGCATAAAACAAGCAATTGTAAAATTTTTATGAAGTTCTCTAACGAAAAATATTCATATTTCAAACATTTCAAAAGAAAATTATTAAATTAAATATACAAATGTATAATTTGATAATTTTTCACTAAATTTAATTAAAAATTATTTAAAATTTTTACTTTTTTAATATTATTCCAGTTTTCTTAATAATAACGGTATTTTCGTTTCGGTACCGGTATACCGATATAATCTAAAATAAATTTAACACCGATACCGTTACCGTTGCTGATACCGTTATTCGTTTCGGTTTCCAACCTTGAAAAAAAGCCCTGAAATATGTTGTTTATTCATTTTTCTATAAATTGAAATTTTATATGAAGAAAATCAGTACGTATACCAAATCTGTTCGCCTTAACCATTAATTTGAATTTAAAGCTTTCAAAAAATATTAAAAATAGAGCTTTGGTTTTGTAAAAATTTTAAAAATAATTTTATAGATCTGCAGAAATTCTATTAACACATGTCAATATTTTCCATATCTATCGAAGTACACTGAGAAGATTTTTGGTTTTATATTTTTTACAAATTTATAAACAGTTAAAAAAACCACAATGATTTTAAATTTTTCAACTACGTGTAATAAAAAACATATCTTAGGATCGTTTGCAGAAAAAAATTATTGAATATTGGTTTTATTATGAAAAATATAGTCGTTGAGATATTCCTACTCATAATAATAATCCTAACATAAAGCGGAGTTTTGATTTCTTAAAAATGAATGTTAACAAAATTTCAATCAAATTGTTTCCTTATTGAAGATAAATTTTACATCAGAACACTATTTTAAAATTTGGTCTCTAATACGAAAAACGTGGGATTGATTTTGAGGTTACAAACATGTTTTTAGATCTATACAATTTTAAGTCGTTTTTATTTTTAGTTTTTAAGTCGTTTATTTTTACGCCATCTGAGTTTTAGTATTAAGCAAGTAAAATGCTTTCATTTACCATTATTGTTTTATTATTAATTTATATGAAGTATAAAATAAAATTTACAAATAAATAGAAATCACATATTTTTAATATTTATTTTTCCTTTACCTTGCAATTTAATATTCTTTTCACTTATATATATATATTTTTTTTTATTTTAATTTTATCACTGCGCACAATTTTATCACTGACTTCACTGATCACTGTTGAAAAAAGAAAGTTAATCGGTAACCTACGCTCGACTTAGGTCACGATCACAGGAATTTGACATTGGATGAATTATGTTTTGTTATTGTAAACAAGAATGCATATTAAAAATAAAACTTGTTTGCAATAATAATATTCAATGCCAATGCAAATTGTTTTTGTAAATGAACTGTTTTTGGAATTATTTTAGGAAGAGTTTTTTGTTTTTTTTTTATATATATAAAAAACTTACTCTATTTACCAACTACTTCCAATGTAGAACATTGTGTAATTTTAACTTCAATCCATGTTTTTGGAATTATGTTGCAAGATTTTTTTAGTTACTTAAAAAATGCAGCTCTTTATTTTTAAATATTTTAAAAATTTCATATTTTAAACAGAAAATTAATCCAAATATTATTATAAAATATAAATATAATAAAAAATGAAACAAAATTTATATGTTTTTCAATTCAAAAATATTTATAAATTTTTCTATTTAAAATAATATTATATAAATAAATAAATAAATAAAAGCTTATTATTCACCCAAAATGAGCCAATCTGAAATTTAAATGTTGGGTTAAAATGGTACATTAACAATATGGTTTGGAAAAGAAAATGCAAATATTAAAGGATTGTAATTTAATGATATTATTACTTGAAACTAAAAAAAAAAAAAAAAATTGGAAAATCTGTCAGAAAATTTAATGATATTTTAGAGTAAGGTGTAGAAATATTGTAAAATAAAATAACTTTACAAATATGAATACAGCATATACTAGTCAGTTTTTTTTCTATTTTTTTTAAGTTTTCATTTTCACTATATGAATATAACACTGGTAAAGCCTTATTCAAAGTCAAAAATAACGTGTGTTTGATAAGGAGTTACTAATATTTTCTTTTGGAAATTTACATACAGAAAAGTATTTCTTAATACGGCTAACAGAAATAATCACTGTTAATCGAAGCAAACCTAAAATTAAATTGATGTAAAAAAGTAAACAATTACAAACTTTCATTCCCAAATAATATGCGTTGCTGGTTAATCAAATTATAGATAATCGAGGCCTTACTGTATAAATATCCCATACAAAATTTTTTTCTTAAAAACTATATAATTTAAATTTGATTATAAGTTTATAAATACTTCTTAAAAATTAAAATGCAAAAAAATTTTAACTTAAAAATATTATAATTAAAATATTGAAATAAAAATATTTGTGAATTTTAATTATCAAAACGGCCTTTGAATTTCGCTTATTTTTTTTAAATGCATTTGTTTTCAAAATTTGCAATTTAATAATTGAAAATTTTGAAATCTCTATATTAAGATGAAAGTATAAAATTTTTGAGACGCGGAAATCTTGTATGCATTATCCAATTAGTATAAAAAAATTCTTTCTTATTTTTTATTTTTTGATATTTTATATAAAAGTTGACAAAATAATTATAAAAATATCCAAATTTAAATATTCATATCTCTTGATATTATTGATTGATTTCTGTATTTTAAAACTCATTCAAAAGTCCTTTATGTTATTTTTGAGGAATTCAGTCGGCATTTCCAAAATCCAATCTATATATTCATTTTTGTTAATTGCGAACTCATTAAATTAAAATTCTTCTAATAATTCATTTAAAAATGCTTTGGTTAGTATAACTTCAAACAATAATTATTCTGGTAAAAGAATGGTACTATTTTTAAATTCATAGTATACATATACTATGTGAGATCTTTATTTTAATGCAAAGATTCCATGTTTTCCAAATATGTTAAAAAAATAAAAATTTTGAATACCATAATTAACAAAAAATGTATTTAATAAACACATTTGCATTAAAATGTATTTATAAGAATTATTTTTTTTTAAACTGATATAATTACAACTCGCCGTTTAAATCATTGATTTTTCCAAAGCCTCCCCAGAAATATTATTATTTAAGATTTTTCTGAATTTCGCGAGTCTTAAAATCTATCAATTATAAAAAACGAAAGATACTAGAAACATTTTTGGGTGTTCATGGAATTGAAGGTATATGTATATACCAGTATATGGTATATAGGAGTACTAAGAGTATTAAAGCTATAAAAATATTTTTATTTAAGGTATTATGAATTTTATACAGAACAAAATCTATGGCTCATGATTTTTTTTATTTGTTCTGTTGTCCAGAGCTAGTTGAAAAATTGATAAGTTTTTAATCATGGTAAACGCTTACCTTTTTTTAATTTTCTTTTCATAAGTAAACAAAACTTATTTTTTTAATATCACTTTACAAACAATTTTATTTGGAGTTAATATTTTTCCATTCTAATCACTTTAAAATTTATAATTTACTGAGCAAAATTGTTTTATTTCTGCTTGTTCTTTTTCCATTACAGAAAGTAAACAATCGCCAAAATTATATTTTTATGATTAAATTTCGATACTTATGTAACATTTTCGAGTGCCGAATTAGATGTATTATGTGGATTGATAAAAACAATCTTCCAACGCTAGAAAAGGTGTTGAAAAATAGTGTTTTTGTTTTTGGGTAACTGTAACTGTTATCCAAACAACTTCTAATAGTGATTAAAGAAGTTACCTTTAGAAGATTCAATTCGTATACTAGTATATTTTGTTGTTACAAAATTGAGAGAAGTCTTCCATTGAACTTCTAGAAGTTGCGAAGTAGTGAGATATTTCGAAAAATGTTTACGAAATGCTTGCAGGGTTAGTTAGCAACAGAAGTAATATAATGAATAACAGTGTTGTTGTTGTTCTTTGTATATGCAGTCAGTTTGTATATACACACATAAAAAAATAAATAAATATGGAATTGTTGTTGTTTATTTTTTAAAAGCAAAGCCTGCTATGATTGTTTTTTTTTCATATTCAAATTTTCGTAGTTTGAAAAAAAATTAGATTTATATATGTGAAAATATGAAAGCATACGTTAAGGCGAAAATTTTATTATTTGTCGGTAATATGGCAATATGATGTCAATAAGATAGTAAGATGGTAATTTGGTAATACGGTGAAGGGTATCAAAGATTGCGGCTTAAAGTTGCGGCTTAAAGGCCCAACCACTCAACAAAAAATCATCGTATCGCAATCAGCTGTTTCAACCAGCTTTATGCAGATGTGTGTATGTAGCTATTGACACAAAGATTCTAGGTAGCGTATCGCAGAAATCTACAGAAAATAGATTTTTACGTAGCTGCGTGAGTTTTTAACAGCCCTGTAATTAATTTTGCTCACAAAATAACCGAAAAACAGGGTTGTTTACACAATGAATGTTGAAAAACATATGTTACGTTTACTTTTGTTGACTGGTTGAACAAAATGTTTCACGCTACTTTTCTTCATTCTACGTTGCGATGTAAAGTTGACTGGTTGGGGCTTAAGATATATAATGTTTTCAGCAAACCCCGTTACTTTTAACATTATAAGCAACAGGGTTTCCTACTATTACATAAATCGAAATTATGGTAAGTATTAAAAGGTAAGTATTATAAATTCATATTTTATTAGTATTATTAAAATAAAAAAGCAAAAAATAAAATTAAAATTAAAAAATCAAAAAATGTTAGATAAAAAAAAATAAAAGAAATAACTGTGTGCAATTTCATTGAAATATACTTAACGGTTCAAAAGTTACACAAAATCATTAAAAAACACGTTGAAACATATAAACAAAAATATCTCAGTAATAACTATGTGAAGTTTCATTGATATATATTTATCCGTTCAAAAGTTACACAAAATTATTTAAAAAAACACGTTGAAACTGCTGTGCACTTATGTATATAGAATGCTGCAGCACACATTTACTATAGAAATTAATTAAAATTTGCACATTTCGCTGAAGGGGATTCAAGTTCCGAATGAATCAAAAAAATTTGCGTTCTACCTTCTCTGGTATTTATGCAAGTATTTGGTGTCATTGGAAAGGTTATTACTTGAAAAATAATAATATATAAATTATACAGTATTTAAACTAAATGTATTCATTAAATTAATCAAAAAACGAAAAATTTTTGTATTTAGTGCTATTTTTCAAAAAAAAAAAAAAAAAAAAATAATAATAATATTTGAACTTAAACATTAATTAAGCTATCATTGTGAAATTTAGTACAATATAAACAAATTTATCCTTAAAATAATAAAATAAATAGATTCCCATTTTCTTACTCCGAAAACCCAAAATTGCAGATCGGGGAAAGCTTGTTTCAAAATGTGACTTTTTTCATTGAAATGGTCACACTGTCGTTATATGGGGCCTCCGTCAGAAAATACTTTTTGGGTGATACCTTACATATAGAGCTAAAAATTAATAAAAGTCGATCCCAGCTTTGCTATTTGAGAACATAACAAAAAAAGAAAACAATTTTCCAAAATTTAAAAAAATTGGATAGGGCTTGTGGGCAGACCTTTATCCCAAACTCCTCCGGATTTACTTTACACGCATTTACATTAAGATTTCTTTTGAAAACATTAAAAAAAATGATAATGCCCAGAACAGAAAACTGATTTTATCACTGAATAAGTATTGCCACCTTTTTCGAAAAAACCCAAAAAATTTAAAATTTGTTTAAAGTTCCAACTTTAGATTAATGTGACTTTTTGACGTTTTCTTATAATTATATGATTCTTGCAGCAATATTATTTAGAAATTTGTGGAGAATCTGGCAAATATTTTAGGGTCAATATTAAGCCCGCCAAGTTGAAAAACGAAGTTAAAAATGAGGTAAAAATTTATTTCGACCCGAATATCTCTTAAAATAAAAGAGATAACCAACACATATACGAGTATTTTTTGTAGAGACATCTTAAAAAAAAATTATAATGATATCTTTTATACAACAAATGTTTTGGCCACTCACGGGTAGTCTCCAAAAGAGATGAGATGATGTTAAAACATCATGTTGAAATTATATGATCAAATTTCAATGTTTTCAATATGGCGTAAGTGCATTCATTAGTGTTTATAAAAAACCGACTTTTGAAAAAACCGGTTTGACAGTTAACCGAAAATTGGATAAAATTAAAAAACCGGTTTTTCGGTTAACCGTCTACTAAAAAACCGGTTAAACCGGTTAACCGACATTTAAATAATTGCTCTAATTTGAAGCTTAATGAAAATATTTTTGGTTAAAAAAAGTGTGTTTAAGTTAGATTTGTTGTTAGCTCCTTTTTTTATAACAATCAAATATACTATTTTTAACAACGTTAGAATTTATTCTTGCTTCCCTTTTTTGCAACTTTGTTGGAAGTATTTTGACATTTATACTAACGAGTAAACCGCTAACGGTGACTTAAATATTGTTTGCCACCAAACTAATAGCTTTTAATTTCACTTCTTATATTATCTTCGACTTAAGCACTACGTGCACCACAATATATTTATAAATTTGCTTATTCCTTCTATGAGGTAACATTTATTTGAAATAAACAGAGATCTACGTCTCAATTAAAATTGAATTTGGTTTATTTTATTTCACGTCGACATATTTTGGACTGTGCCTAAACAAAGTGTTTATCCAATATAATATAATGTGATTTATATAATAATTTATATTCACCGCATTCAAAGTTTTTCTCTCAAGGAAAAGTTTATATAATTTTTATAAAAAAAATGTAATAAATATATCTGCATAAAATTGGAAAAATAAATAACATTTTTTCTGCTAAAAAGAGATTTGTTTTTAATTTTTAGATGATTATTAATCATTTAGAAGATTATTAATCAAGTACATTTTCTGCACTTATTTAGTTCTACTTTTGAAGTCTTTATTCTTGTTATCCTATATAAAATCTTATTTTTTTCTTAAGCTATACATTAGTAGGTTTAATGTTACATAAGTATTTTCTTCTTTTGGAAAATTTCATTCGCATGAAATTAAAGTTTTTGTAAATGGAATGCTTAATTATCTATCTGAGTTATTATACATACAGTTTTAAAATATATTTAACTTCAAACAAGTAAATATATTTCACCTGGCTACTTGTTAACTCAAACAGCAAACATTTTTAATAGTTTAAAAATATTTTCTTATATTTTAAATTCAGAAAAAAGCAACTAAAGGACGAAATTTTATGATATTTTTAGCAAATTTTTGAAACCGGTTAACCGACACAGAAAAACCGGGTAAACCGGTTAACCGAAATTGAATATTTCAAATTAACCGGTTCGCAAATAACCGAAATTTGAAGAAAAAACCGGTTTTTCGGTTAACCGGTTAACCGGTTTATAAACACTAGCATTCATGTTAATTTCTCGTTTTATCGTTGTTTTGTTGTTACATTCTACGCACATGCAATAATTTTTTTGATTGTGTTAGTAAAAAAACATTGTGTGTGATGCTTGGTGTTTAAACATGGTTCTTTTAACATTTGCCTTAGCAACCGTGTTTAAACATCGAAAAAATTAACATTAACATTAAGTTGAACGGTCTACATTTACTATTAACATGATGTTAGTGTTAATGTTAAATATTTTATGTTAGGTGAGGACCACTGGTTAAAAAATCAGTTTATCACACATAAAGCTATTGAGTTGCCACAGTTTTCAAAATAAAAATTAATAAAATTCAATTTACATGATTATGGATCATCCTCTACATATGCACCGAATTTTATCCAAATCGGTAATCAAGGTTCAAAACTTTTTAAATTTAAAATGGAATTACTGTGCTTCAAAGTGAAAAGCTATTGGTGCGAATGTCGTGATCATTACATTTATTTTAAGAATCTTAATTTCTGAAAATATTGTTTGTCGTAAAAAATGTTTATCCAGTTTGTTCTTCAATTTCGCCGTCACCTGTCAGTAAATAAAATTCAGTTTTCTGTTTTATGTACATACAATTTTAATTTATAGTATTAATGTAATTCGATGCTAAAAAATATAATAAAGAAAATATTTCAATGCTTTTTTGGTAAAATTACGCGTTTTTTACGTAATATCAGTGCTTTTTTAAAATTGAAAGTTGACAACTCTGGTAATTAGAAAGTGCTCTCACATCTACAAAAACAACAATTGCTTGTATTTTGTTAGTGTAAAACTACATGTCCGTGAAGATAACAAACTTTTTCAACATACTTTTTCTTCTTCTTACTTTTTCAGAGAGTAACAAACTTCTCAACAAACTCTCTTGTGCAGACTAGAAATGAGAATTTTAAACTTTGCAGACAAAAATTTAAGTGCTACCAAGTCAAATTTTATGAATTTAGTACTATATTTTTTAGGGAAAGGTCTTGGCTACATTACCTCATACTCTTTTTTTGCGGGAAAACCTATGTGTTCGAATAAATTTTCAAAAAACTGATTCAAAATAAGTTACTCATACCACTATTTGACCTACAGCGTAAAAACAGGGACATGTGCAAAAATCGGGATATACCATTTTTTAGGGAAAAGTCTTGGCTACATTACCTCATACTTGGTTTTTGCGGGAAAACCTATGTGTTCGAACAAAATTTTCAAAAAACTAATTCAATATAAGTTACTCATACCACTATTTGACTTACAGCGTAAAAATGGGGACATGTGCCAAAAATCGGAATACACCATTTTTTAGGGTAAAAGTCTTGGCTACATAACCTCATACTCGGTTTTTGCGGGAAAACCTATGTGTTCGAACAAAATTTTCAAAAAACTGATTCAATATAAGTTACTCATACCACTATTTGACTTACAGCGTAAAAACGGGGACATGTGCCAAAAATCGGAATACACCATTATTTAGGAGAAAGGTCTTGGCTACATTACCTCATACTCGGTTTTTGCGGGAAAACCTATGTGTTCGAACAAAATTTTCAAAAAACTGATTCAATATAAGTTACTCACACCACTATTTGACCTACAGCATAAAAACGGGGACATGTGCCAAAAATCGGAATACACCATTTTTTAGGGAAAAGTCTTGGCTACATTACCTCATACTCGGTTTTTGCGGGAAAACCTATGTGTTCAAAAAAAAAAAAAAAAAATTTCAAAAAACTGATTCAATATAAGTTACTCATACCTAACGTGGGTTTTTGTCAAAAAGCGGGACCCGAACGACTAAAAAGCGGGATTCTGAACAAAATTGTATGGAAAAAGCAGGATTTTGAAAAGTTTTGTAAAAAAGGAGGTATTTCATTTTTACATCTCAATTTAAAATCTAGATCAGCTGTTCTCTCGCAAGAGCCTTGTTCACGACCCAATTGAGTCATTACAAATTGAGAAAGAACCATACAAATTTTGAACATCTAAATAAGTAAATATATTCCTACAAGCTGAAATATTAAAAATTATAATTTTAACGTATTCCTCTAAATGTTTTCAAAATATTCCTAGTTAAATGTCAAGATTGATTTCAAATACGAGTTGATAAAAAAACGTGGTACTTTTTGAATTTGATAGCAACAGCTTTTCCTGAATAATTCTTAGACCCGTTAACAATAAAACCAAAGTTGGTTGCCGTTACCGCTAAAATATATACGCTAAAATACCGTTACCGAAATATCTCGAAATGCCGATAACGCTAAAATACCGTTAACCTTATTTTTGTGTTTAAGAAATATTATTATTTTTAATAAAGTTGAAATAAAACTTGTAATAAAGTTATGGCTACACCAGCTCGTCATTATAATATTCGACTTCGAAATTTATGAAACAACAGTTACTCATAAAATACCATTCCAAAATAACTCGAAATACCGATAACGCTAAATACCGTTACTGAAATAACTAAAAATACCGTTATAAAAATAATCCGATATACTATTACCTTTTCACCTTTTTGAATCGGCTGCCAATATTATATTTTTATCAAGGTACGGAAAAATTCGGATTTCGAATTTAATTTTAAGTTTTTAATCGCTCTTTTTAATATTATTCGTAAATTTAAAAATAAAATTCACTTTTTGGATTAAATTTGTATTCTTTACTTTTTTTAATTTTAGTTACGAAAATAATCTAAAAAACATTTTTTTAATTTGTATTTGTAAGATCGCTATTTTACGATTACAAACGGTTAGCTCGCCACACACATGGTACAATGATGTGCGCAAAAAAGTGGTTGAAAAAAGTAAAAATGAGGTTCGTTGTGTGAATGTGCGTACATGTAGATATGTAGAAAAAAATACTTTTTAGCGGTATGAACTGTCGAATAGAGAAAAAAAAAAAAATGACTATAAAAAATCCAATGATATTTGTTATTTTAAATTTGTAAGTTTGTATGTATGCAAGTATATCAATTGATTTTTTGTCTGTCATGCAAATAATTAATTAAAAAGTAGCGATCGTAAAAAATAATATAATTGATTGTGTGATAACGATAAATTTTTGATTTGTATGTAAACAAATACATACATACAAACATACATGCATGCATAAATATGCAAATAGAAAACACACACACTCAATTAACTACTGCCATAATCATTGTGTTGTTGCTTTATTTTAAACAACTCAGCAGTAACAAAACAAAACTGCAGCTTTCTTAAACACACAAGCGTATGTACACACATCTTTCATTCAACATAAGTCAACACATTCAACATAAAATCTAAAAATCTCTCTGAAAGAATAAAATTTCTTCCTCCAAAAATGTATTTATATTTTTTTCTAACATTCTTAAAAAAATTAAAGTTTTAAACCTATTTCTGGAAAAAAATTCTAAACTTTTTTGGCCAAAATATATTAGACTTGAGATTTTTCATTCACTGGTAAAGAACTGAAGATATGTAAAAAAATTTTTTTTTAACAAGCTTAATAATTCGTATCTTTTGGGAGGTCTTTCTACGTCGAAGTCATCATCACACAAAGTACATTTAAGATTAGTCAGTAGAGAAGATGATCAGCGTAAAAAAAATTTAAAACTTTTAGTTATAAAAAACGATTTTTAAAAAATAATCAAATCAAAAATTATTTTTAGTTACACTTAAATATTGATAAGAATGTTATAGAAAATGTAAATAAGGAAATCAAATAAGTTATTGTTAGAGTAAGAAAAGCGGGATTTCTAAATAAAAAGCGGGACAAATATTTTAGGCGGGATCGAAGTTTAAAAAGCGGGATGTCTGGTCACGTTACTCATACCACTATTTGACCGACAGCGTAAAAACAGGGACATGTGCCAAAAATCGAAATATATCATTTTTTAGAGGATAGTCTTGGCTACATTACCTCATACTCGGTTTTTGCTGGAAAACCTATGTGTTCGAACAAAATTTTCAAAAAACTGATTCAATATAAGTTACTCATACCACTATTTCACCTACAGCGTAAAAACAGGGACATGTGCCAAAAATTGGAATATACTATTTTTTAGGGAAAAGTCTTGGCTACATTACTTCATACTCGGTTTTTGCGGGAAAACTTATGTGTTCGAACAAAATTTTCAAAAAGCTGATTCAATATAAGTTACTCATACCACTATTTGACCTACAGCGTAAAAACAGGGACATGTGCCAAAAATCGAAATATACCATTTTTTAGAGGAAAGTCTTGGCTACATTACCTCATACTTGGTTTTGCGGGAAAACCTGTGTGTTCGAACAAAATTTTCAAAAAACTGATTCAATATAAGTTACTCATACTACTATTTGACCTACAGCGTGAAAACGGGGACATGTGCCAAAAATTGGAATATACCATTTTTTAGGGAAAAGTCTTGGCTACAATACCTCATACTTGGTTTTTGCGTGAAGACCTATGTGTTCGAACAAAATTTTCGAAAAACTGATTCAATATAAGTTACTCATAACACTATTTGAGCTACAGTGTAAAAACGGGGACATGTGCCAAAAATTGGAATATACCATTTTTTAGGGAAAAGTCTTGGCTACATTACCTCATACTTGGTTTTTGCGAGAAACCTATGTGTTCGAACAAAATTTTCAAAAAACTGATTCAATATAAGTTACTCATACCATTAGGCAGGAGTGGTGGCTCCATTTCTTTTGCATTTTCGGTGACGATATGATGACTCCAAGTTTTTAATGAGAATTACTCAAAGATCGTCCAGGGTAGATAATTTTCTAAATTATTGATGCTTTTGGTGTTTGAATTGTCAGGTCGGAAAAAATAGGAATGTAGTGTAGCGTCGTATTGACGTTTTCGCCTTATCAGTATCGAATTTATATAAACTTTATTTGACTAAATCAGAATTAAGATTTAAGGGAATTAAGCTAACATTTAATTAAGTCTTTCGAAGCTCTGATAAAAATGACGATATATTAAAAAAAAGTTAATTGTTCACAATTTAAAATGAGTTCGGGAGTAATAATTTTATGATATAATTGTTAGAAAATTCGTTCCTATTTTTGAGAAAATGCTTAGTTTTCCACGCAACCCAAGAGGTACTAAGCGGTGTGCGTTGTCATTTGTTTTTTATGGTTGGCGTCCCCATTAGGCCTACATTCCATATTAATTTTTTATTACCTAGTTTTATATCACAGGTTATACGTACATATTGATATTTTATATCACTATATAAATATTTAAACTTAAGGAGTGAGATCGAAAAAAATCTTAACACACATTTTTCCTCATAATTTTTTTCGAAATCAATATTATTTTTTTTTTTTTTGATCTAGTTATCATGGAAAAATACTTCAGTTATTAATTTTAATAACAACCATGTTAATTTGTCCTTATTTTCATCAAAATAAGTGACGAGAAAGATTTACGTCCTACAAGTTATTAAAAAATTTCAAAAAATCCAAATAGGTCTTACAAATAATTGGCCACAGAATTAAATGTCGTCCGTAAAACCGTTTCTAATGTTATTAAACAGTATCAGGAGAATTTGACTATTGATGTGAAACCTAGTTCGGTAAGAAAAAAGGACCACATGATATTAGGAAGGCCAGAAAATTGAAGGCATATTGAAAGGAACTCCAAACACATCAGGTAGAAAATCAGCTCAGTTTTTTCAGTGCTTCGACTATTTGGTGCGAAAATTTAAAGCTAATGGGAAAGTTGATAACATATGAAGTTCAAAAAATTCCAAACTGGAATTCTGTAAAAAAATTACAAGCCAAAAATAGGACTCGGAATTTAAAACCAAATTTTATACAAAAATACTCAAGCTGTATAATTGACGAAGAAACGTAGGTGCTGCCAGAATCTTCGCAGCTTGTGTCTCAAAAATGTTTATTGCTAATGCTCGAAGCAATGTTGGAGATAAGTTTAAGACCCAAAAGCAGCAAAAATTTCTTACAAAATTCATGGTATGACAAGCATTTTGCAGTTGCGGCAAAACAGGAAAGTCATTTGATACATTCGGATCTATAAATACCAAAATATGCATAAAGGAATATTTGCAAAAAATACTTCTTTTTTCTTAAGAAAGCACAACGTGTCCACATATTTTTGGACAGATTTGGTATCATGTCACTACGGTAAGAAAGCTCTGGAGTGGTACCAAATCAATAACATAGTTTTAGTACCAAGAGAGGTAAATTTTCAAAATTGTCCATAGCTTAGACCAGTGGAGAGATATTGAGCTCTTGTGAAAAGTGAATTCAAGAGCACAAAAAAGGTGTCCCAAAATACCGAAGATTTTAACAGAAGATGTGCACACTGCTCCAAAAAAGTGACTGAAGCAACTATCAAATCTCCAAAGAAAGGGTTTTCAAAAATGGTCCACAATTTTATAATTAGTGGTTAGAACCATATCGAAAATATTTTTTGGTCAACAATTTTACAAATATTAGAAATACTTTTCCAATGTTTGTGTTGGCAATTTGGACAGATGGAATAACCGCAATCCTTAGAAACACAAGTTTCACTTGTCTTATTTCTGACTTGTCCACAATGACAACAAAGTCTGGAATTGTCATTATGTTATGAGTTAAAGGCTCATTTTTAAGAGTTTTGGAGGCATATATTAAAACAAATATACCGTAACTATTACCATCTTTTTGCACGTCTCGCTTTGTTATTTGATTAAAATTCCATGAAGATTTCTCTTCTCCAAGCGAACTTACATAACTTGTATACACACGTTTTCTTTCACCCTCACCTTCAAGTGAATTTATATACATAAATTCATGTGAAGAAAACTTCAGCATACATAAAGTGTATAAAATTGGTAGAAGTAATAAATCAGAGTTATTATTTTGTAGTATTATATTCATTTTATCAAAATTTATATTGTCAACATGACAAGGTAAACAGTTTAAGTTAGTTGATCTATTTTCTTTTATTATTGATAAAAGACAAGCATCCAAAACAAAAGTTGTCAATTCTTTACCATCATTTAAAGAATTCCAGTCTGTAGTATCTACATAATCGTAAAATGCTAAGCTAATATAATCTGATATATTATTGACTTTCAAAAAAAGTTCATCAAGCTTAAAAATATAAAAATTATCTTGTTTTGTGTTCACTTCATTCAATTTTGATTTATTTTACGGATTTTGTCAATTTTTTTAGATGCTTTTGATTCATGCATCAGTTTAGGGCGAATTGTTCTTTGTTTATTGGGGTTTTTCTTTCCCCATTCCTCTTCAGGTTCTGATTTTATATTTATTTGACTATAGCTATGGTCTTTGCTTATATGCTCAATGCTAATATCTTGTGAGATAAATTTATCGTCCTGTTCACCCTTTTTATCATAAGGAGTTGAAGTTATGTACGAGTGTTCTTTTTTTAGTCTCATATTGAGATCAATTTCATTATATTCATTTAAACTTATTATCGTGTCTTAAATTTTTTTGTTCATTGAACTAAACATTTTATAATGGTATCGCAATTCTTTTAATGAACTAAGATAATCAATTCTCATAAGATTGACAAAAACATCAGCTCTCACATTTTTCTGTGGCAAAATGATGTGTTTATATGTTCTCCTCATGGATCAACATGAATACCCATAACATTTGTCCAAAGAACAATAAAAGTGCAATATTTGTTTAATATAAACATACAAAATTCATCGTTACGATAATCATTTAAACAATTTCCTTTATTAAACAATTTCCTTTAGGAACATCCTTCGAAAAGGACTTTTTGAAGCAATTGATTCTTCATTAGCAGAGAGGTTGTACTTATTGCTTAAATTTTCTTCGTCATGTTGTACAAAACATTGACGTAATATTTCAAGGCTCTTTTCCATATTATGACACTTATATGGCGTAAGCAAAACTATAAAAATGTGTTTAAACCATTGTTGGTATTCCTCGATAGTAGTAAAACTAAAAGCTGATACTAATGCATTCTTTAATAACGGTCTCAAAATGTGGCTTTTGGAGTCTTCAAGAATTTTCATATTACTTGAGATTGTCTCAAATGTAAAATTTTCCCATGTATATACTGTAAATGGTGATGTAAGTCTATGTATATATTTTTTATAGGGTCCCATTTGCATTAAATAAAGAGCATAAAATGGGTCTGGGTGATAATATTTATCAAAATTTCCATCAGATTTACATTTTCTTAATGTTTCCAATTTATGTATATTTTGCAAATTTCACTTTTCCGCAATATCATCTGCGGCATCTAAAATTTGTTGTTTTCTAAATAAATAAGCTTTATCATTCTTAAGTTTCTTCTTAAAAACTTGTCTTTTAACACCTCTTATTTGACCAACAACAGTCTCATTTTTAGCATGATGTAACTCCTTTGTTCTATGAACTATTACATTTCCTTCCGATTTTACATTAAAACGAAAAGAAGTACAATCTTTAAATTTGCAATATGCATACATTAAAGTATTTTTTGTACTAAACTTAATGTTGTAAAAACATAAAATACAAACATTATTATATTTTAAAAATTCCTCTCTTATCAAATCTTCAAGATTTTTTTCTTGTAATTTTTTCATTATTTGTTTTATTTAATATCTTTAAAATTACAGTAAAAGTGCAATCAAAAAAATAGCTTTAAATTTTCTTTTAGGATTTATGCTTTCAGATTTTGAACCAATCACATTTCTGTTGCATTTTTCATTTGGATTTGGTTTTTTTCTGTATTTTAAAAAACTTGACACATTAGGTGAATCATTAGAGATTTCGAAAGGTCCAAGCCTATTATCTCTTGATTTATTTTTCAATGTTGATAATTTATCAGACTTTTAATTTCATTAAAGTTATATGTATTGCTTGTGCACATTTTTTCAATAGAATTGTTTAAATCGCAAACAATAGATTTAAAATTTTGTGCAAAAGCATCATGATTTTGTTTACATAAATCTTTTAGAATTTCTTCTACTTTGTCATTCAAAACTTTTTCCAAGTCCGTTTTCATGCAAATATTTTAGGGATCATATATTGTATAATTTTTAACATCATACTTGCAATTTGTCTCAGTTTGTTCTGAATATTTTGTTTTTGACTCTGATAATATTTGCATATCAGTTATAGCATTTTCTCGAATATCGGAATCATCAGCATAAACACTTCTTTTACTTGAAGAATTATCACATTTTGTTTTATTTGTAGTTTCTCTGATTTCCAAGCCTTCATCAATATCAGACAATAAAGCTGATAAATAAGCTTGTTCCATTGGGAAACTTCCTAACTCCCAACAATTATCATTTTTGTCAGAAAAATATTCTTGTGAAATAATTTTTTTTCCGTTAAATCAATAGATACATTATCCTTTTCTTTTTCAACATTTTCATTTTCAATTAAATTTATGCAATTTTCTTCATCTATTATTTCATTTATTGTTAACGTTTTGTTATCATTTCTTTCTGACGTTACGTTTTGAAATACTCTCAAATCAGTACTTACGTCACGTCAATTTTTTTTAAATATTACATATTTCTAAATAACTTAACTTATGGTAACCCTTCATTCTGAATTTATACAATTCAAATGAAGGTGATAATTCTTTATTAATATTTCAGCTTAAAACTAAGCAAATAACTATGATAATATTATCATATAATAAATAAAAATAACTCCTTTTAATTCACCATTTTCATGGATTTTTTTTAATAAATATAATTTAAATACATGCAAAATACTCATGTATTTTGCAATAAGTGAAATACGTTTACAGATTTTTGAATTTGTTTTAATTTTATTAAATTTTGTTCTTTTTTTTATTCAAAGAATCTATTACAATTTCAAAAAACTTCTTATTTTTATTTGAATTAGTTTTGAAATTTTTCAAATGAGAAAATTTTTTTTAAATATTACATATTTCTAAATAACTTAACTTATGGTAACCCTTCATTCTGAATTTATACAATTCACGTTTTTTCTCTCCAAGTTTGGGAACCTCCTGCAGCATTTCTATTGAAGGCACATTAACGAAATATATGTAAAATGATGCATAGTTTCAAGAGCTATTAGGCTCTGTTTTGAAATTTCCGAAATGGCGTAAAATCCCCAATGAAATAAACTGCAAAATTTGACATTTTTTTTTAAATTTTGTTTCACGATTTTGCACAACACAATTTGACACTAGTTAATTGCACGCTAATTAAATCCATGCTGGTCATTTTCTACAAGTGTTTATAGTCTACATTAGAAGAATTGGACATTTATGTTAAAATCCGCGACTACAGCAATAAAAAGAAATAAAAAAACTTGTTAGTTTCAAACACTTTTTTTTTGGAATTTTTGACTTTGGGTGCTTGCCGGCACCACATGGAACCGTTTCAGGTTTTGATTTTTTTTGTTACAGCACCAAGTGTTGTTAATATAATTGCATCAAAAGTTGTTAAAAAAAATCAGAATTTAAAAAAATATTTGAGGTTGAAGGTCGGTTTCATAAAGTCAAACGTAAAAACAGAATTGCCCATATATATATATATATATATATATATATATATATATATATATATATATATATATATATATATATATATATATATATATATATATATATATATATATATATATATATATATATATATATATATACACACATATATAGTGTTGGAAAAAATTAAGCTTTTTTTGGGGTCCCGCTATTTAACTGTTCCTAAAATAAGGGAATATCATTATTTGTTTACTTTTTCTCTTTTGCACTTTTATTTTATATTTATTTCGAAAAAAATCTGTGAAGTTGTAATTTCAATGGGTCGTGGTGTTCATTGTACTGAATCTGAAAAAAATGTTATTCTTCAATAAATTCGGACTGGTTATTAATTAGAAAAATTGCACAGATAATGAAGTGTTCCAAAACTAAAGTATTCAATGCCATTCATTTGAAAAAAAGTCATGAAACTAGAGGTAGAAAGCGTAAAACGTCAGCGCGTTTTGACAAACGTTTAGTTCGACTTTCCAAATATAACCCCTTTATGTCATCAAGTAGCCCTAAAAATGAATTGTGTGCTTCAGTGACAAGTCGAACAATAAGAAATAGGCTGCACGAAGTCGGATTAATGGGACGTAGTCCGAGAAAAGTACCACTGTTGAGCAAGAAAAACATACAAAAAACGTTGGAATTTGCCAGGCGTAAAAACTGGAACAACGTACTATGGTCAGACGAAGCAAAAGTTGTATTATTTGGATCTGACGGAAAATCATTTGTATGTCGTCCTGGAAATGCTGAATTTGATCCAAAATATACAAAAAAAAAAAAAACCGTCAAACACGGTGTTGGTTCTATAATGCTATGGGGATGTTTTTCGGCCTCTGGAGTTTGTCCAATAGTTTTGATTCAGGGAAAAATTAATATTGCTGACTATATAGACATGCTCCAGAATAAAATGCTTCCATTTGCTGAGGATGAAATTCCACTAAAATAAGAATTCATGCAGGATAATGATCACAAGCATTCCACTAGAAGCGTCAAAACGTGGTTTCAGCAGAATGAGGTGCCTATAATAGAGTGGCCGTCCCAATCACCGGACTTAAACCCCATTGAGCATCTCTGGGGAGTCCAGAGATGCTCAATGGGGTAGCTTCAAATCGAAAAATAAACAAGAGTTGTGGGAAAAAATTCAAGAAAAATAAATATTTTTTCCAAAACATTAAGTGTCCCTCGCTTTAAAAAAAAAAAGTATATTTTGGCAGAACTAGTTCCTTATTTTTGCTTTATAAGTTAAAATATTTGAAGTTATTTAATTTTATGTATATATTTTTTAATATTTATGGAATAGTAAATAAAAAAGTATGAATATATTGAAAAATTACAGTGTCCCTATTATTTTTTCCTACAATATATACAGTATGTCAAGAAAATGTTTTTACATTAAAAGAAAACATGAATTTGTCGAAGTTTGGCTTTAAAAAACTATATAATTTTTTGCTAATGTAAAAATTTTTAATACGAATTTGTTAATTAATATATTTATTATTATATAACTCAAAAAAACTTAATATTTAATGATTTAAACTATTAGAAATGGAGCAAAAACTAAACAAACACAAAAATTTTAGTGTCAAGAAATTCTTTTTACATTTATAAAACTGCTTAAGAAAATCAAAAATGGTAACAGCTGGTATATATAACTGCTTGTGGAACCTTTTTCATCAAATAAAATTATGAATAAATGTCACAGTCACACAGTGGGATCAAAAGCAATTTTTTTTGTAATAAATCTGAATCTCCTGAACTACTGGTCGGATCAAATTGAAATGTATGAAAGAGTTGTAGGAGAGGACCTAAGCTTTCAGAAAAATCATCTTGTAGTCACCCTGTGATAACACGAGATAAGCTACAGGGTGTCAAAATTGACTATCTCGAGTATGTAAAAGTTAAAAAAATCGTAACTTGTACAAAAGTCCGATTTTAAAGTTATCTCTTACAGTTAAAAAGATATTTACGCTTGAATTTTGAATTTTTGATTTTTTGGCTCGACTTTCTTTCGTTTTTCGGGAATAAGTCCGGAGATATATGAGGTAAAAATTTTAAAAATATTCTGTAATTTGCTACATACTTCAAAATAATATGCTAAAAGAATTTTTGGATTATCTCAATTCGTCTAGACGTGAAAAATATTCAAAGTCAGCACTCTGAAATTGGCATGAAAAATTGCTATTTTTTTACAAAAATATAGTACAATTCATTCATTTTTTCCTCAAAGTTCCGTTAATAAAAAAATTGTTTCCTTATTAATTTCAAAAGATAAGGCTTCATAAATGGTTAATAAAGAAATTTTGAATTGATTTAAGTTTGCACCCTACATCCAGCATTGGCCGAAAATTGTCAATTTTAAAAAATAGTTTCATTTTTTTCGATTAATAAAAAAATGTCACACGAGCTTTTTTAAATTTGGTACCCATATTTTTTATAGAAATAGATTTAGAATGATTTAACACTAAACTGCTTCCTGCCCGGCCAAAAACGAATGCAGGAGTGGAGATTTTATGTTAAAAGTCAGTTTTTTAACGACTATATTTAAAAGCATATTAGCATAATATTTTTAATATTATTTCTTATGTAATGTATAAAACACAAATCAAGCTTTCATTCCTAAAAAGATCAATAAAATAGCTCCAATAACCTATTTTTGTAATTTTTCAAAAATATTTTTTTTTTAAATAGCTGAAAATCCAAAAAAAAATAATTTTTTTAATATAACTCCACAAATTTTGCAAATACTTTAAAAATGTTAAAAGAATATAAAAATAGACTTATTTACCAATTCAACGATATATAACATGTTGATATAGGTCATTTAATAATAGTAATATAATGGCCTCAAAACTACCAAGTCACGTCAAAAGTTGCAAAATTCACTATTTTGTTCCGTATTTCCATATGTGTGTATACGTAACATTTTAGTTTTCTAATGTATTATGTAGGTATATATTTGTTATTATAAAGTAGTAAATTCTTTATTTGAGTAATGTTTATTTAATTTGTTCTACATATTTACATACTTATTATACATATATCCCGTATATTTATTTTATTAAGAATATATTATCGAAGATATTATTAGAGATTTTCTTGAAAATAATCAGAAACATCAAACGTTATCAAATTTTTAACTTCCTTAGCTTCGGAATCCTCTTTTTCTATTTCAAGAGTGATTTTTGGTAGCCATCGTGTTCTTATAGAATATATAACTGGATCTGATGATATTAATAAATATTCCATTAAGTCCATATTTTGCGCTATTTTCAAACATTTTCGGGTATTGAAGAGTCGGAAATGTTTAACATCTTTATTTCAAGCTTCCTGTGCTTCCTCTGTTAGCTCTCCCAATGGCAAAATACTATTTTCTATTATTTCTTTACCATGAGCCAATACTTTGAGAATTGTTGGAGTCATTGATTTCCAGGGGTATGTAATGTTAAGTAGTTCTTTAGTTTCGTAAGCAAAAATTTTAAATTTGTCCGCATTAATTTGTTTTTTGCTATTAATGGCTGCCAATGTAATCTTAAAACGCTTCAAAATATTTAAGTCAATGCCTGTGATTGAAGATGTGAGTTCCGAATTTTCAAAGAAACGTCTTGCTGTATTTCCATCATTTGAGCTTCCATAGCCATGTAGAGGTTTATCAATTATTAATCCGAGTTGTTCTTAGATTTCTAATTGAATTTTTCTCCTCTTCTCGTAATTCGTGAAGTTCCAAATTGTTTTTACTGTAGCATTTTCCTGCCCGGGAATAATTCTGTACTTCATATCATATGCAAGATGTAAGCAGAACTCCAAAAATCTTATCCTTGCGTGGAGTGGTGATATTCCAAATTTTAAAGAATTTTTATTAACAAGGACTTCAGAATTATCCTGAAATTGTGAACTTATTTTTCCACATATATTACATTTCCATGTAGATGTATCTGTTATAGCGTTTGCACTTTTCCATCAATCACCGTTAATTGTTGTTGAAATGTAACTTTAATAGTTCTGTTTGATACTTTTATATATATTGGGGGCAATGCTTTAATTTCTTCTTCCAATTGGTTGAAAATGCTGTTTATTGTAACCGTGGTTTCTTTTGTGTAATCAAAAAGGATTGGACGGCACAAAAATTTGGAACCTGGAGTTAAATTTATCCATATATCATCAAAAAGCGAGTCATTTCTTGTCGATGAGGAAGGCTTATTTAAGCGCATTCGAAGTGGTGCCAGAGACGCTATAAACAGCGAGGAATAATTATTTCCAGAATTACTTTCATCCAGTTGTTTGTATTCCGAAAATCCTGATGTTCCATCGCAGCCCCATTTGAATTTTAATTATTATAATTGCTGAAGGTAGATATAATTCTAGAGGCAGTATTTTCAAGTAATTGCAATATATTAACTTTAGCACTTTTAACAGAAGCATTAACCGGGCGCTCCATAGGCTGTAAAATATTACTTTTCGCTTCTCTCACTGATTTGCTACTGGGAAAGATATCATATCCTTTTCCGCTAACAGATTTCCTCAAAATCTCGTATTGGTTTCTTGATAATCCTAAATTTAATATTAGAGCTAAAGCATCTTCAGAGGTAAAGGACGATGTTGATTTCGGTGTCACTATGCTTTGGATTATCCGATGTAATCGATTGGGAGAAGCTGTTGGTAACACATCTATAACTTTTTCTACTTCCTTTGGTTGCGTACGTGTTACTAAAGCTTTAAATGTATCTTTTATTTCGGCATTCGTATGCGAATTTAGAATAGATTTCTGTTTGGTCCTCTTTGTTCTTAGCTGAACTTCATCGTAACTTTTTTTGGTCGACCCTTTTTCTGCTTTCCGATGAAAATTGGTATTTTTCCCTCCAACCACTCTTCATTTTTCTTCTTGAACTTTGGTATTGACCAATCAATGTATTCTTTTGTACCCGATGTTTTTAAATTGGCATGTTTTGAGATACTTACTTTTTGAGGAATAGCGATTTTCTAATATTTAGTGTTTAATCCTCAAATAATTTCTGTTTTATTATTAGCTATTTTCGATAAATGTATGTTATGTTAAAAAGCAAATTTATATAAATGTAAAATTCATCTTTAATTTAAATTGAAATTAATGAATATTATTTCCATTTATCCAGTAATTTAAATAGAAATAAATAAAACTTATTTCTGTTAGTTTTTAAATTTCTGGGATTTTTTGAAATGTGTAATTTTATTTATCTAAAACAAGTATTTGTGGAAGTTCGTTATAAACGTACAGTTAGGGACAAAACTATTTGTACACCCATGCATTTCGTATATCTTCAATAATTTATAAAGAATAAAAAATTATTATATGTAGTTTTAATTCAGGTCCATTTTTATTGAATTATTTGATAAAAAATAAATTAATATATAACACATTGTTAAAAAAAAGTACAATTTAAGTAAAAATCTTTGGGACAAAAGTATTTGTACATCAGTACTTTGTACAATTATTTGTACGTTGGACTCTTGTATGATGATTTTTTTAAATACCGATATATTTTCTTCGTTAATCGAGTTTTATTTTACAAAATAAGAAGTTGGTTTTAACGTTTTGAATAATAAGCACATCAAAAATGGGAAAGCGAAAAGAGTTCAGAAAAAGAGTATTTATATCAGGTAAATGGTGACAGGCAAAAATGAATTAAAAAATTTAAATTTTTGCTCAAAACCCCCAATTTCATTCAGTTTATTTTTATGACCTGTATGCGATTGTAAAAAAATCATTTTTGTTATAATACATTAATTAAGTAGCTAAGTAAATTATTTAAAAACTTAAAAAAATGTAATAAAAAACGAAGGAAAATATACTTATTTATGTACTTAGGTAATTTTAAAAACCTTTTCAGTAGAAAAAAATTATGAACACTTTAAATAAATTCATTAATAAATATTATTATCTCGTAACAAAAATAAGCAATGCAGTTGAGTGTTACGTATACACACATATGGAAATACGGAACAAAATAGTAAATTTTGCAACTTTTGACGTGACTTGGTAGTTTTGAGGCCATTATATTACTATTATTAAATGACCTATATCAACATGTTATATATCGTTGAATTGGTAAATAAGTCTATTTTTATATTCTTTTAACATTTTAAAGTAAATCTCGTGTGACATTTTTTTTATTAATCGATAAAAATGAAACTATTTTTTAAAATTGACAATTTTCGGCCAATGCTGGATGTAGGGTGCAAACTTAAATCAATTCAAAATTTCTTTATTAACCATTTATGAAGCCTTATCTTTTGAAATTAATAAGGAAAAAATTTTTTTATTAACGGAACTTTGAGAAAAAAATTAATGAATTGTACTATATTTTTGTAAAAAAATAGCCATTTTTCATGCCAATTTCAGAGTGCTGTCTTTGAATATTTTTCACGTCTAGATGAATTGAGATAATCCAAAAATTCTTTCAGCATATTATTTTGAAATATGTAGGAAATTACAGAATATTTTTAAAAAATTTTTACCTCATATATCTCCGGGCTTATTCCCGAAAAACGAAAGAAAGTCGAGCCAAAAAATCAAAAATTCAAAATTCAAGCGTAAATATCTTTTTAACTGTAAGAGATAACTTAGATGAGTAAGCTTATTATACCCTACACCACCATAGGTGGGGAGGGTATTATGCGTTTGTGCTGATGTTTGTAACACCCAAATATATTGGTCTAAGACCCACCTTAATTTATACCAATCGGCTTAGTATCACTTTCTGAGCCGATTTAACGATGTCCGTCTGACCGTCTGTTCGTCCATGTAAACCTTGTAATCAAACTACAGGTCGCAATTTTGAATCAAAATTAATGAAATTTGGTACACAGGTTTATTTTAGTTCAGGGAAGAAGCCTATTGAAATTGGTTATGATCGGTCTATTATTTCACCTAGCCCCCATACAAATGTTCTCCCGGAAAAGGGTTTAACGATCATAAATCCCTTAAATATAGCAATATTTTAATGAAATTTGGAACATATAAGTTTTATATAAGTCTAGATAAGTGTGCCGATTTTTAAAAATATCGGTCCATAATTAACCATAGCTCCCATATAAACCCCTTTTCAGAAAATCACTTTAACGGGCATAAATCCCATTAAAATGTTAGTATCAAGTTAATATTCGACACAAACAAGTTCTATATAAACATAAATGATAGTGCCAAATTTTACAAAGATCGGTCCATAATTTACAATAGCTCCCATATAAGGCCCTCTTTCTGGAATCACCCAAAAGTAAATAAATTCATATAAATGTCAGCATCAACGTAATATTCTGTATTCGTATGTTTTATTTTACACTTATGAATATCGGTCCACATCTGACTCCAAGTCAAGACCCCTCCCGAATTATAATATACACAATGGTGTAGGGTATCATGTGGTCGGGCTTGACCGACTATATCTTTTTCTCTCGTTTTTTCTTGGCTCTTGCCAAGCACTTTCCAGAAATATAAAAATCTTTAATATCGGACTTCATTTGTACAAGTTACGATTTTTTTTAACTTTTACATACTCGAGGTAGTCAGCTTTGACACCCTGTAGCTCATCTCGTGTTATCACAGGGTGATTTTTTTGAAAGCTTAGGTCCTCCTCTACAACTCGTACATACATTTCAATTTGATCCGACCAGTAGTTTAGGAGATTCAGATTTATTACCAAAAAATTTGCGTTTGACCCCACTGTGAGTCAATTGGAATTTTTTATAATCTAATATTAGTGCATTTTTTTAGTTCATTATGGTCCTGTAATACCTTTTTGTCACTTTTTCTTCAAATAAGGAGAAAAAAAATAATGTGGGATGAAAGTTTGGACCTTATGCTGGTATATTTAAAGCTTTTTGTAAATAAATTTTGCTGCATATATGCTCATATATGCTTGGAGTCATTATTTTTCTCATGACTTGAATTTTAGTTTTCATCCTTCATAAACTCATATTTATTAACACTTTTTATTAAATGAGCTTTAAAAGTCTAGAAATGTTATTGCACACCTGTTTTATTTCATAATAAAACCGATTTTCCAACTATTTTGAATAAAATTTATCTGTATTTAACAATATCTTTTAAATACGAAAGTATGAATATTTATTATTTAATTTTCTAAATGCTTTGTAAAGGATTTTGAAGGTTTTCGGCGTATTCTGACCGTATTAAATTGTATTATTATATAGTATAAACATTCCTGTACAACATTGTGAGGTCGTGCTCTTATTTTGTTCCAAAATGTATTATTATATGTTTGACTTTGAAAAAAATAACTGTTTTACTTGAAAAAAAGAATAATTTTTTTTATCACAGAAAGTATTGTCAGAAAAATAAAAAATTTGAAAAAAAGAAAATTTAAAAAAAACGATTGGGATTGTTGGTTGAGAAAAATTAAGTTAAATTATAAATACATATAAAAAGAGGAATTCGATTGCGAAGAAAATCTGCAAAAATAAATTTTGAAAGAAGTCTTGAAGGAAAATACAATAAATTTTGCTCAGGAAGAAGATAAAAAAAGAAGATATCCATGAAATATTTCGAGTAACCTCAAATTACTGACCAGAAATTTCAAAGCAATTTAATTCAAAATCATCTAGATAACGTCATACACATAAATTTTGGAGTTTTGACCACCAATTTTTTATTATTGGCATATATATATATAAAAAAAAAAACAAGGAATAATTTCATTACCGCAATAAGACAAATAAAAAAAAAGGAAAAGATAAGTACATTGAAATTTAAATATAAAACTCGGTGTGAGAAAATCAATGGCTTTAATAATATATGATGTGGTTTCAATCTTTAAATCTTGAATTAGCTTACAAATAGTTATATATATATATATATATATATATATATATATATATATATATATATATATATATATATATATATATATATATATATAAACTTATTTAATTCGTTGATCTAACTCGTTAAAATTTGTATATTTAAAACTTACATCAAAATTCATATTTTATTGTTATTGTTATTTATTTTTCTTTTTCTTGTTTTTTTATTTTTTTTTTAAATTAAAAAAAAAAAAATTACTAATTTTAATTAATGATATTATAATTAACTTAATGTATAACGTAATATAGAAAGAACTTGGTTATGGAAATTTTGATTCATATAACAACAAATTTTTTAAACTGGAAATATTTAGACCATCAATAAATCACCAAGGAGACACAAGGCCTTATGTCGTCGTTGGAGAAAAGAAATTGCATGGTGAGTTAAAAAAAAAAATAAAAATATATATATGTATTAAAATATCTTACATATAAAGAAGATAAAAATAATAAATTAAATTGCTACAAATCCACTAAGTTTAACAATTTAACATTTAAATAATTTAATTTCATTTTCATAACCAATTTTCTTAATATAAGAAAGAAAAACAAATAATATTAAATTTCATTGGGAAAAATTGTTCATTATAATTGTAATATTGGAGGTTGTATTACAATATTAAATATGAATTATCACTTAAGAAAATTACTAATTGAAATTAATGTTATGATCGAACTTATAGATTTTGAGTTTTAAATAAATGGTTTAAATATGAAATTCTAAAATTTTAAACTTTATTCCACGAAACGTTTAGAAAGTTTTAGATAGGTTTATAATGGGCTATCTGAGATTTTAATGGTGGGTAGCATGGTAGGGCGGGTATCGGTTTATAGAGGAAATTTCACCTAATACCTCTATTCGAAACTTCACTTTTATTATTTCACGTTTTTTTATTTTAATTTTAGTTATTTTTTTTTTTTTGTAATCAATATTTGGAGGGTATACTACAATATTCTGCTACCTTAACTTTTAAATTTTATTGATTTGGCTCTTATTTACTTTGAAGAAAACAAGATTCCACCCCATTGCCCTGAGTACGGCCGGTTAAATAGGTAGCGTAGTTTTCGGACAAGTAATTCAAATAACTTTTGAGTCGTCACAACATACAATTCGTTTCATAACTTTTTAAGCTTATCAACTTAAATCATTGGGAATGATTATAATGGTTGAATACTTTGTCCCCATAAGAGTGTTTCTTTCCATGTAGTTTTCCATCTGTAATTGTAATTCATCTGTGTTTTTTTCATTGTTTCTTGGAAGATAAAATTGATATACCCTTTCCACAGCACTTTATTATAAGCCCTAGTGGATATATTCAAATTTTTCTTAATTTTTCTAGGTTTAACTCTGCCAAATATTTGAAGTAGATGGATATTAAGAGATATCAACTACAATATTACGGGAATTTTGGATCGATTTAATATTCTATTAAGTATATATTAGAGTATCCAATTATTCGGGTGTTTACATTAATCGGTTTATTCGACAAATAATTATTCGAGGTTAAAAGTTGATCGGTTAATAACCGATTATTGGCAAATTATTCGATTAACCGAATAACCTTTGTTATACATGTAAAACATATAAATTACAAAAATGATGGCTTTTAATCTTTTTAAATAGTTACTTAGAAACATGATATAAGATCAAATTCTTTTAAAAGGAGATCATTTCGTAATTATTTTCTCCTATTTGTATGAAAAATTTTAATCTTTAGCTAATACTATAAATATTTTTCATGTAAGTATATTTTCCGTGTAAGAATGATATTTTGTTAAACAAGTCTAAATTAATATTTTTTGGGTGCATTTAGATGATAATTAAAAGTATTATGACTTGTAAAACTTTGAATTTACTTTACTCAAAGTAATATTTAAGAATTTCTATTGATACAAGTTTAATTATTTATGAATATTACCTTTTCTTGACGCTTTTTATAAAACTTTCTATCCCAACAAAAAAAAAAGCATCCAAAGAAGTCAGTAAGATACTGAATTTGTGATCCAGAAATAGTACAAATTCGTAAAATTTTCAATGAATTGAATTTTTTTGATACCTGTGTTATGTCAAGCCATATTTACGATTTTGTGCAAAATTGCAATGAACATCCAAATTTTTTTTATCGACTCCAGGAAATTAGTTTTAATTTTTATACCCTTCACCAAAGGTGTAAAGGGTATATATAAGTTTGTCATTCCGTTTGTAATTCTCACAATTTTCGTCGGAGAGCAAAAAAGTTTACATTTTCGGGATCCTTGTAAGAAATGATGACGATAGGACTATGTCCGTCCGTCCGTCCCTCCGTCCGTCCGTGTGTCGGTTGAAATGGCGTTTATGAAGCCCACCGATAACTGACATATATAATATATACATCAAACGATCGGAAATGCTTTCGAGAATTTTGCTATTGGAATTCAGCAAGATCGGTTCATACAATGCGGAGATATGTTAAAAAAACCGGTTTTTAGAACCGGTTTTCCAGTTTCTGAAGCTTCTGTATATACTAGGGACTTCGTTTTTACAAAGAAGTCTCGGACATTTTTTTCTGAATTTTTGTTCTGAAAAAATGAAATAAATCGGTTCAATAATAACTGAGATATCGGACAAAACGCATTTTTTATTTTTTGAAGCCCTGGTTTAAGCTATAGATTTTTATTTTTATACAGATCACAAATATTTTTTTAAAATTTCGGTTTTTTGAATCAGCAGGATCGGTTTATAAATGGTGGAGATATGCTTTAAAAACCGGTTTTTGGAACCGGTTTTTCAGTTTCTGAAGCCTCTGTATATACCAGGGGCTTCGAATTTTTAAAGGGGGCTCGGAAATTATTTTCTGAATTTTTGTTCTGAAAAAATGAAATAAATCGGTTCAGTAATAACTGAGATATCGGGGAAAACGAATTTTTTATTTTTGAAGCCCTTGTTCAAGCTACAGATTTTTATTTTTATATAGATCAGTCATAAATGTTTTTATAAAATTTCGTTTTTTTTAATAAACCAAATTCGTTCATAATCAACAGAGTTATGGCCCAAAAACAAATCTGTTAAGAATATAAATACACACACAAACATGTATATTAAGCATTGTAATGACTATTAGTGACGTTTTTTTTTTTTTGTATAGACAAGTAGTTTAGTTAGAAACAGCAGTCATATAATGAATAGAGCCCTGCAAACTGTGTCTTATAAGGCTGTACAAGCCACTTGATATTTTTCAAGTGTTGTTATCAGTGTGTGTGCGGAGTAATAAATACTGTTCTGCAGGCACTTAAAACCATACAAATACTGCGTGTGTGCTTCAACTTTATGAACAAATCATGAGTGTGCTATGATAGCGACCAAACAAGCCTCTCAAAGGCTTGTATAAAAAAATACAAGCCTTTTGACCATTTGTTTGCTTCAATAAGGAAAAAAATTGTGTTTTCTTTTTTATTAAAATTATATGTGTGTGTGTGCGTTCATGACTGTATAAAGTAATTTCGTAAGTAAAACAGTCGTTTAAAAGTATTGTTTCAAATGTCAACTTTAATTTTTTTACTTTTTTAACTCTTAATAAAGAGTATTTTTTAATAACTTTATGAATTCACCCTTTTACATTTATTTAGAAAAGAAGAACCAACAATAAAATATAGACATACTGTATATATGTGTGTGTATGCAAGAATATTTATAAACAACCACTTTTTACACATTATGAAGATTTTTTGCCACACACAGCAACTACGTATTACAAAAAACAAACAAATCATTAAGCCCACTTGAAATCTTTAAATCATTTCTCAACGTCTTGTATGATTTGCTTTTTTTTGCCACACCACTTGCACCACTTGTTTACGATAAATGATTTGAACGCACGGATTTGCAGTCGCTCATACACAGTACACACTTGCTTTGCTTCGGGCAGCGAACAGTACGAACAGTATTTATTGTTGTTTTTGCACATGTTGGCTATGAAACACACACTTGAAATTCAAGTGTGTTTGCTTTTCAAATCATCTTGCGCAGGAGACTAATAATGAATAACAGTGTTGTTGTTGTTCTTTGTATATGCAGTCTGTACAAAATAAACATCTGCATCAAATCATTTGCTTTTCAATTCACAGTAATGTTTTTTAATGTATGCTCTTACATTACTGCGAAAATAAAAAACAAAACAATACAAAACAAACTCTGTAAAAAAAAATTATTTGAATTGAGTTGAATTGAAACGATGAAGCAAAAACAAAACATGTTCTGTTCTCTTTGAGAAATTACTGCTTATGAGAGATTTTTAGAAAAACAATAATGTTAAATAAAAAACATCAAAACAAAACTGTGAATTACTGTCATTCCCTTACATCTAATATGAAAAAATGCAGGGAATATAACAATTATGTATTTTTAAATAAACAACAGATAATAATTACGTTTGATTTCAATGTTTTTGCTTAGAAAATGTAATAATTTGTTATTTTAATTATATTTAATTATATCTAAAATGAAATAAAATTTATTTTATTTGTGATATTTTTATTTACTTTTAATTACATACCTATAATATTTAAATTTTTTAATTTAATATTTCCTTCACATCAAATTTTGTAAAAAAAACAATCAAATGACAGTATTGCATTTTTAGATTTAATTCAATTCAATTCAGTTGAAAATGATTTGTTGTTAAAGTGTTTTTATGACTCTCTGCACAATTGATTTTGTTTATTTTTGTTTTGATTTTTTTGTCTTTTTCTTACGTACGCACACACAGAGATTTGATTTTAAGTTTAAAAAACAATAACAGTCAACAATTGAAAAGAAAGAGAGTAATTAAAAATGAGTTACAAATGAATTGATGCAGATGTTTAGTACAAAAATAAATAGATATGGAATTGTTGTTGTTTATTTTTTAAAACTAAAACATATCTGTTAAGAATATACATAAATACATACACAAACTTGTATATTAAGCATTGTAATGACTATTAGTGACGTTTTTGCCTATAAGACAAGTAGTTTAGTTAGCAACAGAAGTAATATAATGAATAACAGTGTTGTTGTTGTTCTTTGTATATGCAGTCAGTTTGTATATACACAAATAAAAAAATAAATAAATATGGAATTGTTGTTGTTTATTTTTTAAAAGCAAAGCCTGCTATGATTGTTTTTTTTTTTTTTTTCATATTAAAATTTTCGTAGTTTGAAAAAAATTTAGATTTATATATGTGAAAATATGAAAGCATACGTTAAGGCGAAAATTTTATTATTTGTCGGTAATATAGTAATATGATGTCGATAAGATAGTAAGATGGTAATATGGTAATATGGTGAAGGGTATCAAAGATTCGGCACAGCCGAATCTTTTTTCAATTTCATTATTATTATTTTAATAAAGAAAATTGCATAACATTGTTTTTTTACATTGTTTTGCATAGCATTGTTTTGTCATTTGTTTCAGTTATTTTCTTTTTTGGAAAAATAACATCCGAATATCAACGCCTTATAGCAGAACAATTCGTTTAAATCTTTCTATATATATTAAATCCTGTTTTATTACTTCTAAAGCAGAAGAAAAATTACCTCACTAAAAATTTTGTTTATTTATTTTTGCTGGAATGTAATAGACCTCTTAAAAAAAAGTAGTTTACATAAATTTATCATAAAAATAAAAAATTTTCTAATTTATAACTCGAGAAAACTACATTTCGGTTAACCGATTATTCGACACAAATTATTCGGTTTATTCGTTATTTGAAAATGGACAGTTTTAAATTATTCGAACAGTTAATCGACAAAAATTAACCGGATAACCGAATGACGGTTAATCGATTGGATACCCTAGTAGTCATACATACTACAGGGTTGCATTTTCCATTCAAAAAAGAAAATTTTGAAAATGTAAATTTTAAATTTGAAATTATGAATGGGAATATTTATGCTGCTAAATTTTCTGCTAGCCTGATACTATAGAAGGAGTTAGTATGGAAAAAGTATAGCAAAGAATTATTAAGATTTATTATGGCTGACGACAAAATAGAAAGAAATCATGAAATATAGTTTATTTTTATTATCAGAAAGAAAATGGATTTGTGTTGCTTAGATTTTTTTAATATATTTAATAACATTTGAATCATAAAGACTATATAGAATAGGAGAAAAATCAGCGGGAATAATGTAAATATATAATAACATAGGTAGATAAATAGAAATAAATAGAAGATCGCGAAAATAAGCCGGCAAAATTTTGAAAAGTAAATAATAGATTGACAGTATAAAAGGGAAGAAATTTTTGTCAAGAGAAGATAAAGTGTGAAAAGTGCCATGTGAAAAGTAAACTTTTAAACTTTAAACTTTCTTATAAGAAAATACAAAATTAAAATCAGTGTGGGAGTCTAATTAATTCATGGTTAAATCCAAACTCAAGATAAAATTCAGCCCAAGATCATTATATTTAAATATTAAAAAAATAAGCAGACAAAACAATTATTTAAAACCTGGCTATTGTCTCAGAAGAAGAGGAAACAAATCTCTGTTGGGGAAAGATCATCAATAGCCAGGTAACAATATTTATATCAATACATAAAAAACGCAGTGAAAACCATATAAAGCCACAGAAAGTAAATATCACATATAATAATAGTTGCAACAGAAAACGAGAAAAAAGCGTATATAAAGGTATTTAAAGCTATAAATAAATTATTACATTTTGGCACTGAATGCGGGAAAAAGAAATAAATACTTTGCTTTTCAAGAGAAGATACAGTTCAAAATAACCGCTGCAATATTTATTATAAAAAAACAGAAAACTAAAAAAAAATATATATAAAAAAACAAAATTAAAATCAGTTAGTTAAGTTAGTTTTAAGTTGTGTAATTGTGAAAAAATATGTGTCGTTTGAGAGTGTTTTTAGGTTATTTATGTTTATATTAGATTAAGGAAAAATACAATAATAGTTGAAATTACTAAAACAAAAACCATATCCCATTTAGGCCTCGAGTAAAAGTCATAAAAAAACTTTATCTCAAAAAAATGAAAAGAAATACATAATTGCTAAAGTTAGGTACTTAAATAAGATTCGGAAATTTATATAGAAGTAAAATAATAAGTAGTTGCGATAATATAAACGTCATTAGGGAGCTCCTTCAGGCGTAGGAAATAGAAAATTAAGCGGACATCCGGTATTGCGGATATATATATGCATTTGAGTGCTTAAAGAAAAAAAAAAAAAAAGAAATCAAAAGTTTAGAAATTATTAGAGAAAAAGAGTAAAAAAACTTAATATAGAAATAAAACTTAATATAATAAGGAAATAAATAAAATAACATAATTTTGTGAGATAAGGTAAAAAGCAAATAAATAACCAAAAAAAAAAAAGTAACGGCCAGTATAGGGTTATTTGTAACAATAGTACCAACTATTACATTGTTAATCTCTATTTTCGTATTTGTTCTAGTATCAGATATAAGTAATTTAAGTTTTATTTAAGATTCAAATTTTTTTTTTGTTATAATAAAGTATGTATTAATATGATAGTATAAAATATGGAAATATTTGAGTAAACTTATTTATTTTGGGGATTGTTGAGAGAAGATAGGGCGACGAATGGCGGGTTTATGGGACCGAAAAGAAGAAGGATATGGAGATATTATGGTCAAGGTTTGGAATGGGCGATTGGGGATCAACATCTACCTCCCTACTGTATGAACTTCCGGCGTACAGTAAGTTTTTGTATTTGTAGTAGTTTTTAGTTTATTTTTCAGATAACTTTTTTTTCTTGTTTATGAACCATGGTCGTCTAAAGGGTTGAGAACACCCCCCACGAGAGTGCCGCAGAGCTGGCGGGACACCTGACCACAATAGAGCAAAAAAAAAAATAGGTTCGTAACACATTAGACAAATCTTTATCTTGATAAAATTTTGACGTTTGTCTCGATAAAAATGTGTCTAATGTAGACTCAAAGTAAGGTCCAACTACATAGAATACTTTATGTCCGTAAATATAACAAACTTTTTCTTCATCTTCCTTTATCAACAAACTTTCTTGTGCAGACTAGAAATGAGAATTCTCAACTTTGCAGACAAAAATTTAAGTGCTACCAAGTCAAATTATATGAATTTAGTACTACATTTTGTGCAAAATATGGCAACATCACTGCAAAATAAGAAATTTGTAAAAGTTTGTACGCACGAGAAAATAACAAACGTGCCCAACAAACTTTCTGCACAATTCGGTGGGAGAGAGAGAGAAATTTACTCTTCTTTACAGAAAAAATATAATTTCTCAACAAACTCTCTTGTGCAGACTAAAAATGAGAATTTTCAACTTTGCAGACAGAAATTTAAGTGCTATCAAGTCAAATTTTATGAATTTAGTACAATATTCTATATAAAAAATTGCAATACCATTGCAAATATTAGAAATACGTAAAAGTTTGTTGAATGAATTCTAACAAACTTTTTACGAAAAAAGTTTTAAAACATTGTAAATTAATTTTTGTTGAAAAATTTATGGAATAAATAAATTACATTTCTTTTATTTTTTTTTTATTCAAATAAGTATTATTTTTAGCGCTGAAATTGCTCAAAAAATCTGTTTTATTACATTGTTCGACCTATTGAGTCCAAACAGTAACATGTGACAAAAAACGGAATATACCATCTGATAGAGGAAGGTCTTGGCTACATTTCCACATACTTGGTTTTTCCCGTAGAACCCTTGTGTTCGAACAAAATTTTCAAAAACTGTTTAAAAACAAGTTACTCATACCACTATTTCACCTACAGCGTAAACACAGGGACATGTGACAAAAATCGGAATATACCATCTGATAGCGGAAGTTCTTGGCTACATTTCCTCATACTTGGTTTTTCCCGTAGAACCCTTGTGTTCGAACAAAATTTTCAAAAAACTGTTTAAAAACAAGTTACTCATACCACTATTTCACCTACAGCGTAAACACAGGGACATGTGACAAAAATCGAAATATACCATCTGATAGAGGAAGGTCTTGGCTACATTTCCTCATACTTGGTTTTTCTCGTAGAACCCTTGTGTTCATACAAAATTTTCAAAAAACTGTTTGAAAACAAGTTACTCATACCACTATTTCACCTACAGCGTAAACACAGGGACATGTGACAAAAATCGGAATATACCGATTTTTAGAGGAGAGTCTTGGCTACATTTCCTCATACTTGGTTTTTCCCGTAGAACCCTTCTGTTCGAACAAAATTTTCAAAAAACTGTTTAAAAACAAGTTACTCATACCACTATTTGACCTACAGCGTAAACACAGGGACATGTGACAAAAATCGGAATATACCGATTTTTAGAGGAGAGTCTTGGCTACATTTCCTCATATTTGGTTTTTCCCGTCGAACAAAATTTTCAAAAAACTGTTTAAAAACAAGTTACTCATACCACTATTTCACCTACAGCGTAAACACAGGGACATGTGACAAAAATCGGAATATACCGATTTTTAGAGGAGAGTCTTGGCTACATTTCCTCATACTTGGTTTTTCCCGTAGAACCCTTCTGTTCGGACAAAATTTTCAAAAAAATGTTTAAAAACACGTTACTCATACCACTATTTGACCTACAGCGTCAAAACAGGGACATGTGACAAAAATCGGAATATACCATCTGATAGAGGAAGGTCTTGGATACATTTCCTCATATCTGGTTTTTCTCGTAGAACCCTTGTGTTCGAACAAAATTTTCAAAAATCTCTATAGTTACTCATACCGTCAAAAAGGGGACATGTGGCAAAAGTATTGTAACGATCTTTTGAAGAGTTCTTTTATCTTGGGAACGTAGCTACCTTTAATACGGCTGTGCTCGTCGATGGGGGGAGGTGTATTAATTTTGTTCCCAATAAGTATTAATTTTAGATCAGTTACCAGGGATTTATACTTAGGTAGCATTAGCAAATATAACCCACGAATAAAATAGACAAAGAAAAGACTACGTACCTATTGATGGACATGTAGCTTGTGATGAAATTCGCTACACACTTCCGAAGCCCTCCCTCCATGCTGACTAAAGTTTATAAGTTGATTGCCAGCCCAAAAATAATATAAAATAAAAGAAACTTCCTAACTAATCCATACCTCTACCTTCACTTTTCGTAATTTAATAAAAATCAAATTTCAAAATTCCATGTTACTAAACATTATAATATTAACTATTTATTTATATAAAACAAATTAAACGGTAGTAATTTAAATGTGTGACAAGCATTAAACAAAATAACAATTCTTTTCATAAAAAAAAAAAAATATGTAATTAAAAGGTAGCCACCATTAGTTCAAATATTAAGTTTAAAAATATAGAATTTAAAATTAACAAAATTTAAGGAATTAAGGTTAAATTAATAAATTAATACATGAAAATCTGGTGACAGGAATGTAACTTTGAAGTTGTAACGTTTACTAAATATGAAGTGTTTTTAAATAATGCACCATGAATAAACAATAAACAACAAAATATGGTAATTTTTTTTTTTTTTTATTGATATTCGAGCGAATTTCAAATTTAGATAAATGATAGTTTATTCATGATACATTAAATCAAAATTTTGAGTGATAGTGAATTTCATTCAAATATGGCTGTTAAATAAAAATATTAAGACGACTTACGTTTTCATTATGTCCAACGCTGTCAGCAGGCGCCCGATGACCTTGGAGTTGTTGAGTATTCTTTTTTATTTTTGCTCAGCCAATTTTAAATTTAATTTAATTTGTAGTTTAAATTTGAGTGAATATATTTAATGTGTATATTATAGGAATGTAATTTGGGGTTTTTTTTTTTTCTGAGTGTAATATTAGGGTATATAAAAAAACTAACAATGAAAATTAATTAAGGTGACCATTTAAATTTTGATTAGTATTTTGAAAAGATAATTTACTAAATTCAGAATTTATGGAATTTATAGATGATTTGAACGTATTATTAATGAAGCAATTGATAAATCCGGATTAATATTGAAATTTTAAGTTATACAATTTTACGATTTAACAAACGGTGTACCAGACGCAATATTAAAGAAATAGTAATGTATCGCTCCTTAAATCGAAACCAAAAGAAACAATATCGATTTAACAGCCTCTTATAAAAATGACGAACGTTCTGTTAAAACTATATGTAAACGGAATCTGGTCACCTCAGCAGTATTGTAAATATAAATTTTCGGTAGATCACAATCAACAAAACCACCCTTCAGTCTTCCAACAACTAAAATTTGAACTGGAATTCTAATATTTTAATCCAGGAACTTGATGTCTTCAAAAAATTCAAATATATGGATATCTTCCCTTTCCAGGAACAATTAACCCGCACCAATATTAAAAGGGCAACCAACATGAGTTGTAACAAAACCTGATTTTGCACCAAAATATATGCCACAAGAAAAGTTTCCAATTTTCTGAAATAAATATGCAAATTTAGGAACAATTTACATGTCACAACACAAAATTTCCCTTACCCAAAACAAATATCTAAATTCCTCCTGGTTCTTATTCAATTATAAGAAACTTATGAACAGGTTTTTTTTTTTTTTTTTTCTTAGACTTTTGTTACGTTAAAATTCAAATAAATTTATCGACCGTCTCACTTAAAACTTTTTCAATAATGTAAATTTTCCTTTACATATTTGACTATTTCAAAAATAAAATTCAAAGGTAATTTGTTAAAAAAAAATCTAAATTCAAATAAGTTTTTTCTTTTTTTCAAATAGAGAAGTATTGTTACACCCAAACAAAATTTTAGTAAAAAAAAAATGAAAAATAAATAAAATGTGAAACTGATCGACATCACAAAGCAGATGAAAATTAAACCATGCTGAAAAGTTTCATCTGAAACAAGTCGAATTAAGTAATGAATAACGTTATTGTCTGGAAGTAAATTAGGTCCATATATCTTTAATATGATATATTCCACAATTTCCACCACAAACATCCTCCAATTCGTAGTTAACTTTGCCTATTTTCTTTCTTACGACTGCCTTAATACCAGTAGGAGCAAGTTTGGCATTAAAATTTTGAGCCAGCGAACTCTGAGCAAAATTTCTGCGAATAACGGTTTGTCCAATGTTAAATTCTCTAATACGCGATCTTAAATTGTAGGATTTCATATTTCGTTCATAAGCTTCCTTAATCTTCGTCCGTATAGAGTCGCGTAACAGCGCAAAAGTGTCCTGTCTTTCCAGTTCTGTGTCTGTCTCTGCCAAAAGTTTCAAGTTGCGTAAAATTTTGTAGTCCTGTCCATGGGTGATCATTGTCTGACCAAATAACAATTCATAAGGAGTCCTACCCGTTGTTTGATGAACGCTGCTGCGTATAGCGCAGTTAATACTAGCCAAATATTCGTCCCATAGACGTTGGTCATTGCGAATGAATGTTCGTAGAGCTTCATTTATAGACCGGTTCACCCTTTCGCTACAATTGGATTGGGGACTGTGAACTGCCGTAAATTGATGTCGAATACCAAATTTGTCAATAATCTTCTTAAATTCAGAAGACTTGAATTGGCTTCCATTATCCGAAACAATGATTTCCGGAATACCAAAGCACATAAATATTTCGTTCTTCAAATAATCAACTATAGGCTTAGCTACAAATTTCTTCAGAGGCTTCAAAAAAGTAAATTTTGTGAAATGATCGAGAATTATGAGAATTCCGATATTTCCCTGTTTGGTACGTGGGAAAGGTCCAATGAGGTCAATATATAGGCATTGGAATGGCCTTTCGGACTCAACTATTTGACCCATTGGTGGTTTGAGTGATCTAGTTGGGACTTTAGAAGTTTTACAGAATGAACAACTTAAGACGTAGTTTTTTACATCAGTAACTAATTTGGGCCAGAAGAAAAACTGTCTAATACGATGTACGGTCTTAGCTATTCCACCATGGGCTGAGTTTGGTATGTCGTGAGCTGCAGAAATAACTTCCTTACGAAGTTGTTCTGGAACCAGTAGCTTCCAACCATCAGATTCATCTGCGTAACCTGATGAAAATTTCGTCCGTTTGTATATGAACTTATCAATTACCCTATAATCTGGCAACTCTGATCTAGCAAACTCGTTTCTCATACGTTCATATTCAAGACTGTCAAAAGCTTCGGAATTGAGGTCAATTGATGGTAATATTTGCAAATCTATTTCAGCCACGGAAACGTCATTATCAAATGCACGAGATAATGCATCCGGCACCACATTATCTTTACCTTTACGGTGTTCTATTGTGAATACAAAACCTTGCAACTTTAAAGCCCACCTCGCAAGACGTCCCGAGAGGTCCTTTTGTCGCATGAGCCATTTGAGACTGGCATGGTCCGTGATAACTTTAAACTCTTGACCCTCAATATACGCCCTAAACTTTTTAATAGCTAATATTACCGCCAAGCACTCTAGCTCTGTAATTGAATAATTTCTCTGAGCTTTGTTCAGTTTTTGGGACATAAAAGCTATTGGCCTTTCATTTCCCTCCTCATCCATTTGAGCTAGGACTGCCCCTACGCCATAGGTGCTCGCATCACACTGAAGAATGAACGGCTTGTCGAAATTTGCATGCACCAGAACAGGTGCAGATGTTAATTTGGATTTTATTGTCTCAAAAGAATTTTGAGCTTCATCAGACCAAACAAACGATTTCTTTTTAGACAATAACTCTGTCAATGGAAAAGTAAGTGTGGCATAATCGTCAACAAATCTACGATACCACCCGGCCATACCAAGAAACTGGCGGAGTTGTCGAACTGTTTTGGGAACAGGAAACTGAGCAATGGCCTTCACCTTTTCCGGATCTACTTTAAGTGATCCTTCCCCAACAACGTAACCAAGGTATTGAACCTGACGAAGACAAAAACTACTTTTCTTAACATTGATTGTCAAATTAGCCCTTCTAAGTTGTGTAGCCACCTCCTGTAAGTGGGTTAAATGCTGGTCAAAGTCTTTCGAAATTATCAGTAGGTCATCCAGGTATACGAAAACGTTCGTCTTTAAGTGATACGGAATGACTTGGTCCATCAGTCTACACATTGTCTGTGGGGCATTACACAATCCAAACGGCATTCTTGTAAACTGGTACAACGGCCGATTAGGAATTGTGAATGCAGTCTTTGGTCGTGAGGCTTCGTCCAATTTAATTTGCCAAAATGCATCTTTTAGATCTACTTTATAAATATAGTAAATTGGAGGAAGTCTCGAAATAAGTCCGTCAATGTTGGGAATAGGGTATGCGTCTTTTGTCGTTACGGAATTTAGTTTTCTACTGTCAAGGCAAAAATGAACTTTACCAGGTTTTACAATTAACACCCCGGGAGATGACCACGGAGACGTTGGACACTCTTCGATAACTCCTAAACTCAACATCCTATCGATCTCCCCACACAACAGTTTTTCCCTCGCTGGTGAAATAGGATAATACCTCTGCTTTATAGGTGTGGCGTCACCAGTATCAATGTTGTGTTCTAATAATGTGGTACACCCTAGGCCGTCACGTTCAGAATTTGGGAAAATGTTTATAATTTCCTGTAGTTTCTGTTTCTGAGTCACTGATAATGGAATTTTTCCTGGATCTTCATCCATAGCAATTTCGCAAAGTGTGTTTCTAGTTAAAATTTGTATGTTGAACTTTTGCCAGAAGTCCATGCCACAAATGACATCTTGAGTCAACGATGGTATTAAGAAAAATTCCACTGGTTTCTTTAAACCATTATATGCAATATCTGTCTCTATCGTTCCTAAAACTTTCTGTTGTTGTCCGTCAGCTGTCCTAACGTTTCCAAATTCCCGTTTAAAGTTTCCAGTTTTGATTATTTCAGCACATAACTCACCACCAATTACGTTCACGTTCGCGCCACTGTCCATTAAAGCAAAATGGCTTTTATTATACAGGTTCAATTTGATATAGGGTCTGTTGTCGTTTTCTTTATTAACTAAAGAAGAGATTATATGTTTTCTATAATGTTTCCTACGTCTGAAAAATCTTAGATGATCTATTTGGTTTTCGCTCACAATATAATTCATTAAAAATTAAAGCTCTCGCTCTATTATAAGCCTCTAAACGAATATGGAATGGTCGTTGTAATGGATGTACTAGAGGCTGTTTCTGGGTATCTTCAGATACGTTTGTCACATTAGGTATATTTGTCTTAGCCGGTATGTCTGTCCCTTGAGAGTTAATGCCTATACTAGAAGAATTGGTAGTAAGATTTTCTAATTCTGTTTCGGATGTCCGCTTCTCAAAGTACGAACATCCTTTGAGGAGTTTCCCCGATTTTGAGAACATTTTGGGCAATTAGGCTTATATATATTCTTGGCCCCACAACCATAACAGAAAATTGTTCGGGGTTCCAGACAATCAATGAACGAGTGACCGACGTTGTCACAGTTCCAACATTTCCCATTACCTATTAAACAAATTTCGGTTTCACTTTCCGGTTTGTCATTAATGTCTATCTTACTATCCCTATCTATTTCCGAAACCTGCGCCCTTTGACATTGTCGTTTATTCACGCTGGGCGAAGTCAGGTCCCTAACAAACTTCTCATGACGTCTTACTGCACGTCTTAAATGAGATACACGATTAATCTCCAGGTGTAAGAGCTCATGTCTCACCTCTGGTCTAAGATTCCTTTGAATAATTTCACAAAGTTCATATTCGGATAACGGTATTCGCAATCTATCGCAGAGTATCATAATTGCGTCGTAATAATCGTCAAATGTCTCATTTTGTTTTTGTTTCCTACGCAGAATGTCGTCCTTAATGTCAAAATCAGTATTATAATCCTTATACTGACGTTTTAACGCGTCACACAGATCATCCTAGTCCATCTTATCACAACTACGGTGAAATCGCCAAAACCATTTTAAGGCTTTGCCTTCGAACAAAATATGGGCGTGCTCACAGAGCAAATCGAAATCACCCCTCAAATTGGCATTAGTGAGAGTGTTAACTCTGTAGATGAACTCGTCTACCGTAACCTCCGTAGTGTCACCAGTAAAACGAATTCTCCAATTACGGATTAAATTTAGTATTCTCTCGGAATTTCTGTCAAAATCTCTATCGCTATTACGAGAACTACGGTTATCTCTTTCATTCCTAGATAGTACACTACGATTATCATTTTCGCTACGTTCGATATTAATTTGTTCATTCTGATTTTGTCTGACATGTCCAACATGTCCTATATTGGTCATATTCAACGTACGAAGACTCTCTGCTACCATATTAGCAATTTCTTCCTTAAAACCTCTTAAGGATTCATCCACGATCCTACGAATTTTACTATCTGTCACATTTTCTTGTCCTTTAGGCTCTCTACGTGATTGCAAACGAGTTTTAGGCCTTCCTACTGAAGTGGTAGGCAAGTCAGTATCACCCCCAGCTCCTTCGTCTATGATTAAAGTCGTATTATTAGCAGCTTCCTGCTCTACATCTGCCGGTATATTGCCTGAACTACGGACCAACGGCATGTTTCAAAAAAAAAAAAAAAAAATTCTATATCAAATCGAGAAACAAAAGAAAAGTCAGGGAACAAGTCAAGTAAAAAAAAATCACGAATACAACTTAACAAAAAAAATTTATAATAGATCAAAATTATCAAATTCTGATACTCCTATCGGAAAAAAAAATGTAATAATCTGATTTTTCTAAAAGAAAACTGACTAACCACACTAAATAACGTTAAAACGATAACAAGTACTATTACTACTCGGTGAAGTTTCGGTATGGGTAAAAAAAAATTATATATAAATAAAACAAAATCATAAACCATATAAAATTAACAATAAAAACAAATACAAATTAAGGTTTATAAAACAATCAATAAAAGTACGCGATGAAGAAAATAGAAAGCCAAAAGAAAACTCAAAATTGTTGGAAACTTCTGAAATAAGTCCAAAAGAATAAGGTCCAAAACATATAGAGATGAAAAGATGTGGTTAAATTTTCCGCTGCAGGAAAGAAATCGATTCCATAACAATTTACTTTTAAATCCATACATCGGAAAAAACTTAACTAAATGGAAAAAATTTTAAAAAGTATATCTAATGTGAAAGGAAAATTGAGGAGGAAATGAGTCAAACGAGTAATGAACCGATACTAACAGCTAACCTGAACATTGTCTCAAGTTCGAACCCAAACCCTGTTAACTATTGTCTTATTAAATGTAAACCGGGAATTATTCACCATATTCACTATAACATAGTAAACAATTATGTCCACAGTTACAAATAAACATAAACAATAGTTTATAAAAATAAGAAAATTAAATTTAGAAGAAGATTTATTGCGGATTATTTTAATATACACAAATGATTCAAAGGCCCTCAGTATCTAGATGAAATTGCACACTATATATTCTAAAGTCACGATAACTGAGGCCCCACGTTGGGCGCCAAAAATCTCTGTAACGATCTTTTGAAGAGTTCTTTTATCTTGGGAACGTAGCTACCTTTAATACGGCTGTGCTCGTCGATGGGGGGAGGTGTATTAATTTTGTTCCCAATAAGTATTAATTTTAGATCAGTTACCAGGGATTTATACTTAGGTAGCATTAACAAATATAACCCACGAATAAAATAGACAAAGAAAAGACTACGTACCTATTGATGGACATGTAGCTTGTGATGAAATTCGCTACACACTTCCGAAGCCCTCCCTCCATGCTGACTAAAGTTTATAAGTTGATTGCCAGCCCAAAAATAATATAAAATAAAAGAAACTTCCTAACTAATCCATACCTCTACCTTCACTTTTCGTAATTTAATAAAAATCAAATTTCAAAATTCCATGTTACTAAACATTATAATATTAACTATTTATTTATATAAAACAAATTAAACGGTAGTAATTTAAATGTGTGACAAGCATTAAACAAAATAACAATTCTTTTCATAAAAAAAAAAAAATATGTAATTAAAAGGTAGCCACCATTAGTTCAAATATTAAGTTTAAAAATATAGAATTTAAAATTAACAAAATTTAAGGAATTAAGGTTAAATTAATAAATTAATACATGAAAATCTGGTGACAGGAATGTAACTTTGAAGTTGTAACGTTTACTAAATATGAAGTATTTTTAAATAATGCACCATGAATAAACAATAAACAACAAAATATGGTAATTTTTTTTTTTTTTGATTGATATTCGAGCGAATTTCAAATTTAGATAAATGATAGTTTATTCATGATACATTAAATCAAAATTTTGAGTGATAGTGAATTTCATTCAAATATGGCTGTTAAATAAAAATATTAAGACGACTTACGTTTTCATTATGTCCAACGCTGTCAGCAGGCGCCCGATGACCTTGGAGTTGTTGAGTATTCTTTTTTATTTTTGCTCAGCCAATTTTAAATTTAATTTAATTTGTAGTTTAAATTTGAGTGAATATATTTAATGTGTATATTATAGGAATGTAATTTGGGGTTTTTTTTTTTTTTCTGAGTGTAATATTAGGGTATATAAAAAAACTAACAATGAAAATTAATTAAGGTGACCATTTAAATTTTGATTAGTATTTTGAAAAGATAATTTACTAAATTCAGAATTTATGGAATTTATAGATGATTTGAACGTATTATTAATGAAGCAATTGATAAATCCGGATTAATATTGAAATTTTAAGTTATACAATTTTACGATTTAACAAACGGTGTACCAGACGCAATATTAAAGAAATAGTAATGTATCGCTCCTTAAATACTCGAAACCAAAAGAAACAATATCGATTTAACAGCCTCTTATAAAAATGACGAACGTTCTGTTAAAACTATATGTAAACGGAATCTGGTCACCTCAGCAGTATTGTAAATATAAATTTTCGGTAGATCACAATCAACAAAACCACCCTTCAGTCTTCCAACAACTAAAATTTGAACTGGAATTCTAATATTTTAATCCAGGAACTTGATGTCTTCAAAAAATTCAAATATATGGATATCTTCCCTTTCCAGGAACAATTAACCCGCACCAATATTAAAAGGGCAACCAACATTAGTTGTAACAAAACCTGATTTTGCACCAAAATATATGCCACAAGAAAAGTTTCCAATTTTCTGAAATAAATATGCAAATTTAGGAACAATTTACATGTCACAACACAAAATTTCCCTTACCCAAAACAAATATCTAAATTCCTCCTGGTTCTTATTCAATTATAAGAAACTTATGAACAGGTTTTTTTTTTTTTTTTTTTCTTAGACTTTTGTTACGTTAAAATTCAAATAAATTTATCGACCGTCTCACTTAAAACTTTTTCAATAATGTAAATTTTCCTTTACATATTTGACTATTTCAAAAATAAAATTCAAAGGTAATTTGTTAAAAAAAAATCTAAATTCAAATAAGTTTTTTCTTTTTTTCAAATAGAGAAGTATTGTTACACCCAAACAAAATTTTAGTAAAAAAAAATGAAAAATAAATAAAATGTGAAACTGATCGACATCACAGTATAATTCAAGATGTTTTTCGTAAAAAATCAAAGAAGAAATTAATTTATCCTTACCCTAATTTTTGTAAGGATGCTGAATGAAAGTTCCGGAAATAATTATATAAAGCCATTCATCTGTTTAAAGCGAAATGAGTACTTATCAAAATAATAGAGTCCCTTTTACTTTAATCACGTTTTGAAAGCATTTAAAATATTAATGAAAAAATAAAAATTTAGGTCATGTTATACGTTAAAAATCGGAATAAACCGCTATAAAATTTACTTAATTATGAAGATCTATTTAAATTGAAGTGTATTGTTGTTGAGATTGTAAAAAAGATATCATTAAATATTAGGCTTTATGCTATAATACCACTAATATAGACTTACAGCCATATTCACAAAAAAATAATGTGTGCTTGATAACGAGTTAGTAACTTTTTGTATGTAAATTTCCATAAGAAAAAGTTAGTAACTCTTTATCAAACCTACATTAATTTTTGTGAATACGGCTGTTATGCTTTATTAAAAAACGAGTTGTAAACCCGTTACTTCGTTAGCGGAACTTTTTTTTTTTTATAAAAAACATACTATATAATAAATTTAAACTAAGATTCTTATCTCCCGTGGGAACATTTTTAATAATGGTGTTGTGTCGGAATTAACTTTTTAAATATTTTACTTAAAAAACTACCAAAAATTACAGTAAAAAATAGGATTTTCGAAAAGTACAAAAGGCACAGTGTTGCCAGAAGATGTAATTGGTAAAGTGCTATAACGTCCAAAAAATTATGCTAAATTGTTCTACAGCAGCAAATTACAATGCTAAATTGTTTTGTAAAGAAAAATTAATATTTTCGTGGCCCGTATTTCTTGTAAAATGTAGTTCAAATGACAACTTATAGAAATGTTTTCTTCAGAGTTAATGGTAATATTGGAAAATAAAGCCAAAATAGGGCTTATATTTTAAAACTGACAATTAATAACGTCAAATTTACTAAGAAATTCCTTAAAAAAAATCCAAAAGTATTTAATTAAAAGTTGCTGTAAGAAAGTAAATTTTTATAAATTGCCAGTGCATTTTAACCTCTTCAAATGCCAAATCTAGCACTGAAAGTGCTATAATGGCAACACTGAAAAGACATGTTTGATATATTTCTGATAAAAAAGATAATATTTTAAATTTATTTCTACGCTTTTGATTTAGAATAACGAAAAATAAATATTACAATTACGAAAAAGTATATTAGAATAACGAAAAAGTACCACAAAATTCGTTTTAAGATTCTGATTCACTTAGGACCTTACATCTTCAATTTAATGCTTCTAGGATGAATATTACAGAATTTTCAAGAAGTACTATTAAAAGAACGAAAAAGTACCACAATGCTTTTTATGGATTATCATTTTCTTAGGACCACATATCATTAATTTCATGTTTCTAGGTTAACTATTATAGTAAATTCAAAAAGTACCATTAGAAGAACAAAAAGGTACCACAAAGTGCCACCTGTGAATTGTCACTCACTTAGGGCCACATATCTTTAATTTCATGTTTCTAGGTTAAATATTACAGAAAATTCAAAAAGTACCATTGGAAGAACAAAAAAGTACTACAAATTCCCCTCTTATGGATTCTCATTCACTTAATTTCATGTTTTTATGTTTATAATTATAAAAAATTCAAAAAGTACCATTAGAAATTCCTTTTTTATGGTTTCTCATTTATTTAGGACCACATATCTTTAATTTCATATTTCTAGTAAAAAAAATACCAAAAATAGGTACGATTTTTACCCCTTAAACGTTCGAATTTCTAAAAAGTACCAAATTTGTATTTGTAATTTTTTGATAACTTATAAATATGATGTAAATTTTATCTGAATGTTGATTGCTTCGAAAGATACATATAGTGCCAAAAAAGTACCAAAATACAGTTTTTACCTGTTTTCTCCTCGATAGGCCCATTTTCAAAAAAGGACCAGACATGTCCGATTGTTTTTTAAGTGAATAACGATAACTTTTCAACTTTTTTTGTATCTTTATTAATTTGGGAGATATAAGGTTACCGATTTTAACCTTTTTTACCCCCCAAACATTCGAATTTCCAAAAATCCCGTCTTAGTGGATCTATTTGGCAGGAGACCCAACTACGTTTCAAATGTCATCTCTCTAGCTTCAAGCGTTTAGGCTGTAGGATAATGAATCAGTCAGTAACGTTAGTCTTTTATATACATACAGTGCTGTGCAGAACATAAGCAACAAAATTAAAGTTGGATAATGTTGAATTAGGATTAAATGTTGAATTATTTTTTAAAGTATTAAATTTAGAACAAAACTAATTTCATAACATTGTTAACACATTTGGGTACTATCAAACATTTGTACCTTAGAAGATGTGATTTTCTTTCTTTTCGCAAAAACGAGAAAAATATTGTATGTTCTCTATATAGATGTGTGTATATCAAAAGCAATAAAATTTTGGGTTGTAAAAATTTACACAAAATTTTAAAATTTATTGTTATTTTTTTAAGTAAATGCCAATTTTATAGTAAAAATATCTGATTACAGAATTATTTACACATATTTTTGTTATTTTTTCTTTTACTTATATTTTTTTTAATAAGAATTACGATTTATGAAAATATAGGCCGATGCAATAAATTTTAGTTTGTTTGGAATAAGAAAATAGGAAAGTAACTTTGTTTTATAATACAAATTATAGAATACTGCTTAATTAAGCTATAAAAATCAAAAGAATTTCTAAAAAAGGTGTATTCTAAGATGATGCTAAATGTGGTTATCTCTAAATAAGGTCATAACACAACATAGTAAGAAAATCGAATCATGCTATTAATGAAATAGTCCCATTATAAGAAAACCTAGTTATTTTCTATTCATTTGTAATATATAAAAATGTTTTCTAGGTAAAACTATACCGCCAGAATCAAGAATGCAAACAATATTTTTTATTAATTTTATCTGGAATACTCGTACTTTATTCAAATTTAATATTTTTGTAAATTTTATAGCTGTTTGTCCCGATTTGTTCACGTATAACATGACCTCATTTTTCCTTAATCCATGTCATTAATTTCTCCAAAACGTGATTTAAGTGAAAAGGGCCCTATTATTTCAGTTAATACTAATTTCTCCTTAGACAGACAAATGGTTTTCTATTGATATTTCTGAATGCTTTATTCAGCATCCTTACAAAAATTAAATTCATACTTTCAGTAAGAATAAAATAATTTCTTCCTTGATTTATTACAAAAACATCTTAAATTATATTGGAAAATTTTTAACAACAATTAAGTAAACAACAGCAATTTAAAACGCAACAAATTTAAAAAAAAATTAGATTTTTCAATAATGTACGCACACTTTTGCTGTATAATTATATCACTTTATTTTAATATTTTTGGAAAACCGCGAATCTATTCACTTTTCTAAAGTTGATGTTTTACTTAAATGTTGTTAAAGATTTACAGCCGTATTCACAAAAAAATAATGTATGCTTGATAATGAGTTACTAACTTTTTGTATGTAAATTTCCATAAGAAAAAGTTAGTAACTCGTTATCAAACTTACATTAATTTTTTCGAATACGGCTGTTAAGCTATCATATAGAGCTATAAAAAAATCCAAAAATCTTAAAAGGTATATAGAAAACTTGCGTCAATAATGTCTTTCATATGTTCGTACACAGACTTTTGCTTCCTAGAGTATATCCATACATACATTTTAAACTATTTTGTATTAAAATCATAAACACAAACAGGATAAAGTATATACTGAGTGATTAAAATATCAACTTTTCGGCTGCCGGCATGTCAACCCAATATTCGCCACAATCGCATATGTTTAACATTGGCATTGCTTTTTGTTACCATGTAATTCCAAATAATACTTTATTTGGAATTAAATCTTAGATTAACATGTAATTAATCTATCATATCAACTCCGGGTTAAAATTTATGCATTTAAACAGAAAAATGATCAAAATAGTTAAATTTTATCAAAATTTCAACAAAAATTATATAAACAAAACAAAATATGAAATAGTGATGCTGATTTTATCACAAAATATTCGTTATTCGGATACATACAATTACATCCAACAAAAATTAAATAAAATTATTTTTTTTAAACATTAGTATATTTATGTAAGCTAAATAAAGGTTTTTTTCCAAAATAAAAAACTTATTTATCGTCAAAAACATACTAGAACATCAAAATTAATAATGGAATAAAACAGTTAACGAATAATTTATTCTTACTACTAACAACACTGCACAAAACGTAGTACTAAATTCACAAAATTTGACTTGGTGGCAGGGTTGTCAGATTTTTTTGAACCTCTGTCGCCAAATTGTTAATCAAAAATCGCCAAAATTAAATTTTATATATTTTTTTTTATGAAAAACTCAAAACAACTAAAATATTTAGTGCTTCAAATTTTATATAATTTTAAAATGTAAATTCAGCTTCAACAAAGTCAATGATAATTTCAGTAGCTAATAATAATTGAATAACAAAAATATTAATTTCAATAAACTTTTCTGACATACATAACTCAATTTTAGGTCAACAATTTTAAAAATTTATTTAAATTTATTATATTTTTTAACAGAATAATTTTAAAATTATATAATGAACATTTGTCCTATTAAACTTATAAATTGTTTCGAAGAATTAATTCATTCATGAACGTTTTCTCATAAAATATTAATATTCATATTTTAAAGGTGATGGAAAACAAATTGTCAAACATTTATTGAAGATATTTATAAATTAAGGATCTTGATTTTGTTAGTCGGGGTTCATTAACAGCAATTTTGAGTTCGTAGACGAGAGAGGTGAAGTGAATGTAAATGTTTAGTATTCTCTTCTCTATCCTACGAACTCAGAATTGCAGCAGGAAAAATTGCTGTGTGTGATCCCCGACTTAGATCAGGGGTTTTTACAAACTCTTGCTTCGTGCCTTTAACTTTAATAATTTAAAGGTATTTCTGAAAATACTTTGAATTTCAAGTTTGAATAAAAATTAATATTCATTTGAAAAAAAAAATGATACTTTGTTAATTTCATATCAAATGTTATTCCTAAATAATTCTTAATCCAAAAATAATTTAATACTTAAAGATAAAAATTAATGGCATATTCTCAATTTGATACCAAATGCTTTTGTTAAATCAGGCTATATTTAAGAAAATAGTAAACATTCGACTTCAATTGATTATAAATTTAATATAAAACGTTTGTATTTAAAAATGGATTTTAAAATTTCTAATAAACGTCTTATGCCAAGGACAAAATATTATTAATGGTTTTTTACAATTACCAGAATGATAATAATAATCATGCACAAACACAAACAAATTTTTACTCTATATTTTTTGCAACTTTGCAGAGCTTCGAAAGAATTAATTAAATCCTAGCTTAATTCCCTTTAATCTTAATTCTGAATTAAGAAATAATAGTTTTTCATTCAATAATACCATTCCCAAAAATATAATTCAATAGCTTAATTCAAAGGCTTTTGTTTGAATAGAATTATTTCTTTATTGAATTAATTCATAAAGAATTCATTAAATTTTTGTTAATTCAAATCATTTCCAAATTGAATGAAAATATTTTTCTTTCATTCAATTTGTAATATTTTGTGTTTTATTCTTTTAAAAAAAAATATTTTCTAAAGCTAATTTGTAATAGATTTGATGTGAAGAAAATTTGAATAATTCAATATACTTTGTTGAGAACCGCGGACCTCCATTTGAGAACCGCCGTTTTAGATAAAAAATACTAAAACATGGACGTTAGCTAGTAAGAAAACATAATAGTTTTAAATTGCGAATACCTATTTAATAAAGTTTTAAAAATTAGCCAAATAAATCGCCACTTTGTTAAAAATCGCCAAAAAATTCGCCATGTCGCAAAACGGAAAATTCAGTCGCCAAGAGCAATTAAAAATCGCCACGTTTGGCGAAAAATCGCCACATCTGACAGCCCTGCTTGGTGGCACTTAAATTTTTGTGTACAAAGTTGAAAATTCTCATTTCTAGTCAGCACAAGAGAGCTTGTTTGAAAAATCTGTTACTCTCTGAAATGTATAACAGTGTTGCCATCTAAAATGTTGCTAACTACACATAACCGATGTCCAAATTACACATCTGAAGAAAAACTACACATGAAATTTTATTTTTACATAGATAACCATTAAACATATCATACATTTTTATAAATACAATGTAATATTATTTAAAAAAAAAATCAATAATTTTTAGAATAAAAATATGTTGTCGAACTATGTTCCAATTTATTATTTCGAAGTATTCCTTCATTTGTAAAAAAATTGTTTAGATTGCTTCGGAGTATATTTTATCTGTTTTCAAATTAACTAGATTATTAAATATTATCAGCCGTATTAAAAAAATTTGTTAATTTATGTTTAATACACATACTAACTAATTTGTCTCTATATGTATTTATTAAGAAAATCGTATTCAAAAATTGCTTTTTTTTTTTTGGTTTATGTGGCAACCCTTCGCATAAATTTTAACTCGGAGTTGATATGATAGATTAATTACATCTTAATCTAAGATTACGTGGTAACAAAAAGCAATGAAAATGTTGAACATATGCGATTGTGGCGAACATTGGGTTCTCATGCCGGCAGCCGGAGTGATGGATTTTTAATCCAAAAAGCACGCAGAATATACTTGTTCCTACGGCTACTTGTTTCACAGATATTAATATGTAATTTGTATAAATTTAAATTGGGTATGGCCAGTTGTTTTACAGATTTTCTCTTAAAAATCTTAAATCTTTATGAACTGTCGATCTTGTAAACAGATTTTTGAAAATTTTGTTTGAACACAAGGGTTCTACGGAAAAATCCAAGTATGAGGAAATGTAGCCAAGACCTTCCTCTATCAGATGGTATATTCCGATTTTTGTCACATGTCCCTGTGTTTACGCTGTAGGTTAAATAGTGGTATGAGTAACTTGTTTTCAAACAGTTTTTTGAAAATTTTGTATGAACACAAGGGTTCTACGGGAAAAACCAAGTATGAGGAAATGTAGCCAAGACCTTCCTCTATCAGATGGTATATTCCGATTTTTGTCACATGTCCCTGTTTTGACGCTGTAGGTCAAAGAGTGGTATGAGTAACGTGTTTTTGAAAAGTTTTTTGAAAATTTTGTATGAACACAAGGGTTCTACGGGAAAAACCAAGTATGAGGAAATGTAGCCAAGACCTTCCTCTATCAGATGGTATATTCCAATTTTTGTCACATGTCCCTCTTTTGACGCTGTAGGTCAAAAAGCGAGTAAATTTTTTATAAACAGATTTTTGAAAATTTTGTATGAACACAAGGGTTCTACGAGAAAAACCAGGTATGGGGAAATGTAGCCAAGACCTTCCTCTATCAGATGGTATATTTCGATTTTTGTCACATGTCCCTGTGTTTACGCTGTAGGTGAAATAGTGGTATGAGTAACGTGTTTTTAAACAGTTTTTTGAAAATTTTTTATGAACACAAGGGTTCTACGGGAAAAACCAAGTATGAGGAAATGTATCCAAGACCTTCCTCTATCAGATAGTATATTCCAATTTTTGTCACATGTTCCTGTTTGGACTCAATAGGTCGAACAATGTAATAAAACAGATTTTTTGAGCAATTTCAATGCTAAAAATAATACTTATTTGAATAAAAAAATTAAAAATAAAAGAAATATAATTTATTTATTCCATAAATTTGTCAACAAATATTAATTTACAATGTTTTAAAACATTTTTCGTAAAAAGTTTGTTAGAATTCATTCAACAAACTTTTACATATTTCTTATATTTGCAATGGTATTGCCATTTTTTATATAGAATATTGTACTAAATTCATAAAATTTTACTTGGTAGCACTTAAATTTTTGTCTGCAAGGTTGAAAATTCTCATTTCTGCTCTGCAAAAGAGAGTTTGTTGAAAAAGTTTGTTGAGAAGCTTGTTACTCTCTGAAAAAGGAAGAAGAAGAAAACGTTTGTTGAAAAAGTTTGTTATCTTCACGGACATAAAGTTTGTTGAATGATTTCTAACAAACTTTATACATAAAACTTTTTCAAAATTTGTTAAATAATTTTTGTTGAACATTTTATGAAATGAATAAAATATAATTATTTTATTTTAATTATTTTGCAGTATATTATTTAAATTAGTGTTATTTGTATCATTCAAATTACTCGAAAAAAATTTATTTTATTACATTATTTTATGTACGGCGTAAAAATAGAGACATGTGCCTAAAATCGAAATATACCAACTGGTAGGGGAAGGTCTTGGCTACATTTCCTCATACTTGGTTTTTCCCAGATCACCTGTGTGTTCATACAAAATTTTCAGAAAACTGGTTCAAAAAACGTTACTATACCACTATTTTACACACAGCGTAAAAACAGGAACATGTGCCAAAAATCGAAATATACCAACTGATAAGGGAAAGTCTTGGCTACATTTCCTCATATTTGGTTTTTACAAGATCACCTATGTGTTCATACAAAATTTTCAAAAAACTGGTTCAAAAAACGTTACTATACCACTATTTTACCCACAGCGTAAAAACACGGACATGTGCCAAAAATCGAGATATACCATCTGATAGGGAGAGGTCTTGGCTACATTTCCTCATACTTAGTTTTTCCCAGATCACCTATGTATTCATACAAAATTTTCAAAAAACTGGTTCAAAAAACGTTACTCATACCACTATTTTCCCTACAGCGTTAAAACAGGGAGATGTGCCAAAAATCGGAATATACTATCTGATAGGGAAAGGTCTTGGCTACATTTCTTCATACTTGGTTTTTCCCGTAGAACCCTTGTGTTCATACAAAATTTTCAAAAAAACTGGTTCAAAAAAGTTACTCATACCACTATTTTACCTACAGCGTTAAAACAGGGACATGTGCCTAAAATCGAAATATACCAACTGATAGGGGAAATTCTTGGCTACATTTCCTCATACTTGGTTTTTCCAAGATCACCTATGTGTTCATAAAAAATTTTAAAAAAACTGGTTCAAAAAACGTTTCTATACCACTATTTTACCAAAAGCGTTAAAACAGGGACATGTGCCAAAACTCGAAATATACCATCTGATAGGGGAAGGTCTTGGCTACATTTCCTCATACTTGGTTTTTCCCAGATCACCTATGTGTTCATACAAAATTTTCAAAAAAAGTTACTCATACCACTATTTTACCTACAGCGTAAAAACAGGGACATGTGCCAAAAATCTAAATTTACTGATAGGGGATAGTCTTGGCTACATTTCCTAATACTTTGTTTTTCCCATATCACCTATGTGTTCATACAAAATTTTCAAAAAATTGGTTTAAAAACGTTACTCATACCACTATTTCACTTACATCGTAAAAATAGGGACATGTGCCAAAAATCGAAATATACCATCTTATAGGGGAAGGTCTTGGCTAAATTTCCTCATACTTGGTTTTACCCAGATCACCTATGTGTTCATACAAAATTTTCAAAAAACTTTACTATACTACTATTTTACCAACAGCGTTAAAACAGCGACATGTGCCAAAAATCGAAATATACCATTTTTTAGAGGTAGGTCTTGGCTACATTTTCCGATATTCAGTTTTTTATGGTTAAGTTGTTTTTTTTTATCAAGACATACGTCAAAATGAACTCGAATTTATGGAAGGTGGCAACAGTTGTGCAAAAACAACAATATGGCGAACTCATCAGTGTTTTTTATATATGCAGTTTGACAGCTGTAACAACCAAAAATAATAATCAGCTGTTTAACTGAGGCTATCTTGTATAGATTCGCACTGATTTTGACGTTTGTCTTGATAAAAATTTGTCTAATGTAGACTCGAAGTTAAGAAAAACTGACAATAAAATAATTGTTTCTTCAACTAGCTGTTAAATAACTACAGATAAGAAAGCTAAACAAAATTAATATTAAGGGTCAGTTGTGAGTGATCCAATAACGAAAAGTGGCAGTGTAATCAATATATAGAAAAGAGTATCGTTACTGACTGATTCATCATCCCACAGCCCAAACGCATGAAGCTAGAAAAATGAACTTTTGGACGTAGGTTGGTCTCCGAATGTTTAGGGGGTAAAAACGGGTAAAATCGGTAAACTTATATCTCTAAAACTAATAATGAGACAATAAAAGTTGAACAGCTGTAGTTTTTCATTTAAAAAATAATCGGAAAGTGTCTGGTACTTTTTTTAAAATTCGGCCCTTTAGGGAGAAAACGGGTAAAAACTGTGATTTGGCACTTTTTTGACTCCCTGTACATCTTTTGAACCAGTAAACTTAGAAATAAAATTTACATCATATTGGCACCTTATCGAAAAATGACAAATACAAATTTGGTACTTTTTAGAAATTCAAACGTTTAAGGGGTTAAAATCATACTTTTTTCATAAAACATTTTTTTTTTTATTTTATTTATTGACATAAACATATGCGTATTTTAAACTATAATTTAGAAATTCATTGGAATATATTTTTTGTTATATCCATGGGGGAAAAAAGTACAAAAAAGAGGGGTAAAATCGGGAAATTGCATTTTATTTAAATTCAGTAAGAAATTTTCTATTATATTAAACCTAGAAACATGAAACATATGTACTTATATATTCCTTAGTGAATGAGAATCCATAAGAGATTGTGGTACTTTTTATTTTTTTTAATGGTACTTTTTTTATTTTTCTATATTATTCAACTTAGAAACATGAAATTAATTAAATTTTTTGAAAATTTCGTTCAAACACACAACTTAACCGTAAAAAACTGAATATGGGAAAATTTAGCCAAGACCTTTCTATAAAAAATAGTAATTTCGATTTTTGGCACATGTCCCTGTTTTTATGCTGTGGGTAAAATAATGGTATAGTAACGTTTTTTGAACCAGTTTTTTGAACATTTTGTATGAACACATAGGTGATCTGGGAAAAACCAATTATGAGGAAATGTAGCCAAGACTTTCTCCTATCAGATGGTATATTTCGATTTTTGGCACATGTCCCTGTTTTTACGCTGTGGGTAAAATAGTGATATGAGTAACGTTTTTTGAACCAGTTTTTTGAAATTTTTGTATAAACACACGAGCGTAACCCGGTGCGCTTCGCTACCCCCTAATAGGGAATATCAAACATTTGCTACCGTTTAGGGGTTTTAAAAAGTTGGCGTAAAATATGGGCGTGATCCTAGTTCTTACATAGCCTAAAACGACCACCGATACTGGTACTATTTGTATGCCAAATTTCTTCAAAATCGGTACAACCGTTTAAGAGTTTCAAAAAGTGGGCGTAAAATGGGGGCGTGGCATCCAACCTAGTTCTTTCACAGCCCATAACGACCACCGGCACTGGTACTGTGTGTCAAATTTCGTGAAAAGCGGTGCAGTCGTTTGAGAGTTATAAAAAGTGGGCGTAAAAAGGGGACGTGGCATCCAACCTTGTTCATACATATCCTGTAATGACCAGCGGCACTGGTACTATCTGTGTGTCAAACTTCGTGAAAATCGGTGCAGCCGTTTGAGATTTTTAAAAAGTTCTTTCACAGCTCATAACGACCACCGGCACTGGTACTGTGTGTCAAATTTCGTGAAAAGCGGTGCAGTCATTTGAGAGTTATAAAAAGTGGGCGTAAAAAGGGGTCGTGGCATCCAACCTTGTTCATACATATCCTGTAATGACCAGCGGCACTGGTACTATCTGTGTGTCAAACTTCGTGAAAATCGGTGCAGCCGTTTGAGAGTTTGAAAAAGTGGGCGAAAAATGTGGGCGTGGCATCCAACTCAGTTCATATCTTCAACATTAATATTGATACCAAAGTGGCTCCGACAAAATTTTCGAACTCTCACTGTTATATATTCTCAGATATGATAATTTAATATTTTCTTTATATGGGAGGTGCCACGCCCACTATTGCTAGTGTACCAATTTTTGTCCAAAATATTCATATTGAAGCTAATGCTAGTCATACAAAATTTGAGCTCTATAACTTTTATAGTTTCCGAGATATAAAAATTTTGGTATTAACTTTATATGAGAGATGACACGCCCACTATTTCTTTTCCGCCCATTTTTGCACAAAATGTTCATATTGACACTTAAGTTTATTGTACAAAATTTGGGAAATGTAACTGTTATAGTTTCCCAAATTTACGGCATTTGGTATTGGCAAGCAATATTAGGTGTGGGATGTGCCACACCCCCTATTGCTAGTTCGCTTATTTTTTTCCAGAATGTTCACATAGGTTTCAAAGTTGTTCGTGCAAAATTTAAAGACTCTAGTATTACCAATTTCCGAGATATACTACTTTTAATAGTTATTTAGTAAGTGGACGTGGCACCTCGCCCACATGGAATTTTAAAATAAAAAGTAGCCTATTTTTCCTTTCAGGCATATAGGAATACACTGTGAAAAATTCAAGAAAATCGGTTTAGCCGTTTAGGCGGCTATAGACTTCAAACAAACATACATACATACATACATACATACATACATACATACATACATACATACATACATACATACATACATACATACATACAAAGAAACACACATTAATTTTTATATATATAGATAGTTGATCTGGGGAAATCCAAGTATGAGGAAATGTAGCCAAAACTTTCCCCTATCCGATGGTATATTTCGGTTTTTGGCACATGTTCCTGTTTTAACGCTGTAGGTAAATTAGTGGTGATCTGGGAAACACCAAGTATGAGGAAATGTAGCCAAGAATTTCCCCTATCAGTTGGTATATTTCGATTTTTGGCACATGTCCCTGTTTTTACGCTGTAGGTAAAAAAGTGGTATGAGTAACTTTTTTGAACCAGTTTTTTGAAAATTTTGTATGAACACATAGGTGATCTGGGAAAAACCAGGTATGAGGAAATTTAGCCAAGATCTTCCCCTATTAGATGGTATATTTCGAGTTTTGGCACATGTCCCTGTTTTAACGCTGTTGGTAAAATAGTGGTATGAGTAACGTTTTTTGAACCAGTTTTTTTAAAATTTTGTATGAACACATAGGTGATCTGGGAAAAACCAAGTACGAGGAAATGTAGCCAAGACTTTCCCCTATCAGTTGGTATATTTCTATTTTTTGCACATGTCCCTCTTTTTACGCTGTAGGTAAAATAGTGGTATGAGTAACTTTTTTGAACCAGTTTTTTAAAATTTTGTATGAACACATAGGTGATCTGGGAAACACCAAGTATAGGGAAATGTAGCCAAGAATTTCCCCTATCAGTTGGTATATTTCGATTTTTGGCACATGTCCCTGTTTTTACGCTGTATGTAAAATAGTAGTATGAGTAACTTTATTGAACCAGTTTTTTGAAAATTTTGTATGAACACATAGGTGATTTAGAGATGCTAACGGTCCTTTTAATTTATTTTCTTTCATTCTCCTTTTTTTATATTGCATTAGACAAAAAACAATTGTACAAAAACAAAACCAACAGTGAATTAAGTAAACGTAACTTTAAATCTAAATACAAGAATTAAAAATAAAAAAAAAAAACAAGAAATTGAATTATAAATATAAACAAAATAAAAACAAACAAAAGTGTTTTATTTAAACAAAATAAAAACAAAGCAAAAACCAGTGACACTAAATATATTGTTTATAAACAAACTCCAACAGCAAACATTTTGGTCGTTTCGAACCGTATAAAGTGTTATAAAAAATAAAAAAAGTGCAGTTAAAAAAAAAAATCTATTTAATATAAAAAATCTAAAAAGAACAAAAAAGAGTTTTTTCTTGAACAAAAATAACGGACCACATTTTTTGAAACAACAACAACGACTCATCAACAAAAAAAAAAAATTTTAAATCAATAAGTGCAGTAGCAGAGGATCAACAGACACAACAACAAGAAGAAATCGAAGAGACACAAAAAAGACCCAACAACACAACAAGAAAAAACAATAGGGTTACCACCCACATGCATTTTTGAACATTTACTGGGGAAACATAATTTCTTTAAATAATTAATTAACTTGGCAATTAATTATACTTTTTGATACTTCTTGTTGTAAAATCGCTAGCAGGAACTTTTTTAAAATTAATTTCAAATTTTCCATTAAATCGATTACTTTTTTGACCCATAAATAAAAAATGGCACTCGACAAATTTGTTAATTGTACAAACGACCTTTCGATTTTGAGAACGTTTATTCCGAATCAGCAGCCGAGGACAATATTCATGCTTTGGAAATACTTCGGGTTGAACTCGATTCACTTTGGACACAAGTCAAAAGGACATATGAAGAGTGTAGGGACAAAAAACATGAAGGTGACGAAAAGCCTATCGACAAAGAAAAACTTCGTGATCGCTATAAGAAAACTCTCTATATCTAGAAAACTTGTTTAGCATCACTTAATGCTGAAATTGAAGCTTTATCAACCCCTAACAATGACGTGAACAAACAAGAGCGAATTTCTTCTGTTCAAACTCCATCGCTAGAAAATACTGATATTTCTTTTGTTCGGCTACCACCTTGTGACACGGACACATTTTTTGGAGATTTTGTAACCTGGCCAACATTTCGCGATCTTTTTACACCACTTTACATAAAAAATTCGCGACTCAGTAAAATTGAAAAATTATTTCATTTAATACAAAAGACTGGAGGAGACGCTAGGAAAATAGTTACAAATACCCCATTGACCAACGAAGGTTTCGACATAGCCTGGAAAAATTTAGTAGCTCAATACGAAAATAATCGGATTCAAGTTAATGAGCAGTTGAAAATTTTATTTGATCTTCCGGCTGTAACCGAAGACTCAGACCCATCTATTCAAGCCTTACAAGGAACTGTTAATAGCTGTATTCAAGCACTAAATGCTTTAGGTATAGAAACAGGCACTTGTGACCCTTTTCTGGCATATTTGTGTTCAACAAAGCTTCCTTGGAATCTTTTAAAAGAATTTGAAAGTTCTCTTCAAGAAATTACAAAAGTTCCAACTTGGGAACAATTTAATAATTTTTTTACACATAATTCCAAGACATTAGAATCCATCGCCGCCATTACACAATCGATATCAAACTCCGTTCAACATAAAAAAGAAAATTCAAGATCCTTCTCGAAGAAAAAACAAGTCCATGCTTTCCACACAAATACGAGTCAAGCAGATAATGGGTCCAAAAATAAAAAACATTTTGGTTCAAATAGGGTACAGAAAAATAACTCTAATGTCAAATGCCAACATTGTAAGGAGTCTCATCAGTTGCGTTCTTGCCCAAGGTTTTTAGAACAAAATGTTAGTGATAGAATTCACATAGTACGAGTCACAAATTCTTGTTATAATTGTCTCTCAGTTGACCACAGCATCAAGGACAGTAAAAGTAAATACAGTTGTAGATTATGTAACCAAAGACACAATACTTTGTTACATAAGTGATCAGAAACTCAGTCCACAGTTCAGAATTGTGATGCGACGCGTCCTAGTACAAGCTCCGCAGCACAAAATCAAAATATACAGTCCACATCTAATCAATCTATTCCAAACGTGACATCCTTGACCCTACAACAGAGCAGAAACCAAACTAAATCTCTCAACGAGCGAGAAACTTTATTATTCACTGCAATAGTACAAATCGAAACTAGAGGCGAAAGATACCAGGCAAGAGCAATCATCGACCCTGGATCTCAATCTGCATTTATATCGGAAAAACTGAAGAACCGATTAAATCTACCAACTAAACGAAATTTAGTACACGTTACGGGTTTAAGTCAGACGGTTTCGGAAACTTCAACAAAAGCCTGTTTATTTAACCTTTGCTCTAGGGTGGACCCCAGATTTAAATTAGAAGTATGGGCACCAGTATTAAAGTCACCCAAACTTTAGACTTTCAAAATCTTAATGAGACTGCTAAATTAGAACTTGCAGATCCCCATTTTAATCAAAGCAGACCCATCGATTTATTAATAGGCCTCGACTTAGGCCCATCCATATATTGCATGGAAACTCCGATGCGGTCTATTGGATCCCTTTTGGCACAAAAAACAGTATTTGGCTGGATTATGGGGGGACCAATATCTACAAACTCTCAACGAAAAACTACAGTTTCACTTCTAAACACATCATCTCTTGAACAAATCCTCACACTCTTTTGGGAGGTGGAGGAAACCCCTAAGCAGATTTTGAGGTCAGATGAGGACAACTTTTGTGAAAATCATTTCAAAGCAACCACGCACAGAAATGACTCAGGGAGGTATATAGTTACCCTACCCTTTAAAAACTGCGAAGAAATAGGAACTTCCAGAAACATTGCCATGGCCCAATTTTTAAGAATGGAGCGTATGCTTAACCAAAAACCAGAACTCAAAATATCTTGAATTAGGACACATGAGGAAAATTTCTCCCCTGGAAATCGACAAAACTCCAAATTATTACCTGCCGCATCACGCAGTAATAAAACCTGAAAGGCTGACTACAAAAGTTAGAGTAGTTTTCAACGCCTCAAGCCCGTCTTCAAATAAGAAAAGTTTGAACGACATTTTGTATCCAGGACCCATACTTCAACAGGACTTAGTGCTTCTAATATTGAAGTTTTCCGTTTATTTCCGTTTTGTGTACAACGCCGATATCACAAAAATGTATCGACAGATACTCATAAATCCTACTCAAACTCAATATCAAAGGATATTATTTCGAAAATCTTTAGAGGATCCTATTGAAGATTATGACAGTGACGTTTGGAGTCAACTGCGCCCCGTTTCTGGCCATAAAAACTCTTCTTCAACTAGCTGAAGACGTAAAATCTACTCACCCCCTCGCTATCAAATATTCTACAACAAAATATGTATGTAGACGATGTCCTAGCAGGCGGTCACACTCTAAATGACACCATAAAATCCAAAAATGAACTATCAACTGTATTAAAATCTGCTGGTTTTGAGCTGATGAAATGGACTTCGAATGATCCAAAACAAAAACCCTGGAAATAAAATGGAACATTTCTTCAGACTCATTTACATTCACCGCTCCAGATGTTGAATTAAAAGAAATATACACAAAAAGAGAAGTGTTATATACAATTGCCAAATTCTTTGTCCCTTGCGGATGGATAGCTCCAGTAATCGTAGACGCCAAATTAATTATGCAACAGATTTGGTTAGACAAAATGGACTGGGACGATATATTAAAACCCTTGTCTTGTCTCAAATGGCAGAAATTTATAACCCGCTTGACCTGAGACAAGAAACTAGCGAATGTTCGCAAAAATTAGCAATTTTCGAAACAAATATATTCGAGAAATTATCGAAAATAAAATAAAAAGTGAATGGTCGTAGCATCTTAACTTACTCTATAATTTTTCGATATTTTGTTACATAAACAAACGTATTTTGTTTGTGCGTGTCATTCTTCAGTCATATTTCATATTGATCGGTTGTTTAACTTTTAAAACTTTTTTTTGGAAAATAATTATAAAAATGGTAACTAACATTACAACATGTCTAAAAAACATTCGCAACATAAAATATTTATCTAAATGATACATTTTTTTCTGGCAGATTAATTCAGTAAACTTTTATCTAAAAAAATATGGATTCGGACAACAGAAAAACTGATATTATTGAGACTTTCTCTGGAACCATCGACATACCATCTTTATTTGTACGTTATTTGTTAATTAACTTTAAAATTAACTTAAGTCTATTTTATTTTTTGAATATTTGGTGTATTGTGTTAAGTTAAAAATAAACAAAACTGCTTTAAAAATTAAATCATCTTTTAATTTTAAAAGGGAAACGAAATGGGAATGAAACAGAATAGAATTATTGCCAACGGTTCGATAGTAATGTCGATATTGAACAATTTTCGATATTGACAACGAACATTTTCTCGTTTCGCTAACGATATCACTTAAAATTCGATATAGATATCACAAACGAACCTTCGATATCGATCGATTTGCTGCCACAAACTGAACGACAGGTGAACTCTACGAGTTCATTCTCGAAACGCCTTCGATACTCGTTCTAGAAGGTTTTGTTAGAGAAATGTTCGAGAATTATTCGAAGGCGACATCTTTATCGAAGTTTGTGGTCAAGCGGGAAAAAACTGTCCCACAATAAATAATCTTAAAATTCCGAGATGGATTTAATACAGCCCAAATTCTAATGTGGAAATTCACGGTTTCAGTGACGCCTCTGAAAAAGCATATTCTGCGACTCTATATGTCCGAATACAATCAGGAAATTCTATATTTACGTTTCTTCTGGCTTCAAAGACGCGTGTTGCTCCCATTAACCCTCCTGGCTAAAATTACCAAAAAATCAATGGCCGACACCTATAACGCCAAATGAAACAAATTTAGAAGTCAAAAGCTTAAAAACGTTTACAACTACAACGTACGAAGATCCCTTGAATCGCTTTTCAACGTTATCTCGTGCTTATAGAGTCATCGCATATATTTTTCGTTTTTGGAGAAATAAAGGTGCAAATAGAACTCTTCTTCAAGTTCGCTCAACAGAAATTACATCAGAGGAAATAGAATTTGTCAAAAATCGTCTCATTGTTTTGACTCAACAAAATCTCTTTCCAGACGAATATAACCATTTGAAGCTGAAACAGAAAATCTCTTCAAGCAGTAGCCTTTAAACTTTAAATCCCTTCATGGATCAATTGGGAATCATTCGAGCTAATGAGAGCATGTCTCATCACTAAAGGGTACGTTTGCATATTTGTATGCTTCGCCACTAAAGCTGTACATTTAGAAGCAGTAAGCGACCTGTCGACACAATCGTTTTTAACAGCCTTTTCCCGCTTCATCGGAAGACGAGGATGTCCCGCAACCATTTTTTCCGATAATGGTAAAAATTTCGTTGGAGCTGCAGAACTTATCAAAAAAGATCGTCTAGAATTTATAAAAACTCTTCAAAGTCAACAAAACATCGACTGGAAATTCATCCCCTCAGGAGCCCCACACATGGGCGGACTCTGGGAGGCAGGCGTGAAATCCTTCAAAACTCACCTAAAAAAGATGATACCGAACATGAAATTTACCTTTGAAGAGCTGTCTACAATTCTTTGTCGTATAGAATCGTGCCTAAACTCTAGACCCTTAAGTCCTGCTAGCGATGACCCAATTGACCTTAATCCACCGACTCCTGGACATTTCCTTATTGGTACTCCATTATTGACTCCAGCTGAACCTGATGTCAGCAGCGAAAATCTAACTCTCATCAAACGCTGAAAACGCCTAAAAGTCATTTATCACTCATTCTGCCAAAGATGGAAGTCCGAGTATCTGGCCGAGCTTCATCGCAGATACAAATGGAAGTCTCAGAAGGAAAACGTTAAAGTCAACGATCTGGTAGTCATCAAAAACAAAAATTTGCCACCTAACGAATGGCAAATGGGTCGAATTGTAAAAACGTATACTGGAACTGACCAGAACTGTAGAGTTGTCGACATTCAGACAAAAAATGGGATCGTCACCAGGCCCATTACAAAAATAGTGGTTTTGTTTAAAAATTTATATTTATCTTAATTCATTTCATACACTAATATTGTTTATCTTTCTACTTACAGTATGGCATCCCAACAAGCCCAACGACCCGAACACTGACAGTACTCCTGTGGCATATGTTTAAGAGACCACCCAATACGCACCAGAGAACAGAAAGAGACCATTCACGTTTACTGACCATTCGCAAATTCATTGCTTTTGCATTGCTTTTACTCGACAATAATAAAAATGTGCATTGTAGTTTGTTTATTCATTCCTTATTACTGTTTGCTTTTTTACAATCTCTTTTTGTTAAGCCATTATACATCAAGCAACGAAATAATTCAATGCCACATGAAAAAACTAAAAACATTCACACCATTCGTCCAGTATTCGTTGCTTTCAGAATATGAAAACAAACGAAACCTTTCCATGTGTTCAAGAGCAAAAACAATACAAAACCAAACGAGAACATCTTTTTTGTTGTTTTGGTTTTTCTTTTACTCACTACAAAGTTTATTTTTACGATTTGTAGACAGTAAACTTTACTAAAGAGTTGATATTTTGGCAAAGAAAAATATAAAAAAATGAACTCTGAAAATTTGTTACGTTAATTCTTTGTAAATAAAACTTATTCAATCAGCATTGAAACCATTCACACCAATCGTTAAGAATTCGTTGCTTTTGAGAGTATTCGTTTTCATTTGTAGAAGACATGCAATGCATGCTTCATTTTTCGTTACACTCCGTTTTTATGAATAATGTCATGTATTGCTTTACGGAATTGATTTATATTGTCAACATGAGGTTCGTTTTTTCTGATTGTATTCAAAATCAAAAATTAACCAATCAAACCGTTCTCTGATACGCACCTGCTAAAAGTTTTTAAACTATACCCCAACGGAGCGTTATGAACTCATAGTTGTCAGGCATTACTGCGTTATTGTCTTGCACGATCACATAAAATGAGTGAATGCAAAAGTGCAACTGGATGCCATACCTTATTGCACGGTGCCTTACAACTAAAGGAGCCACCAACATCAAAACAAACCGACCCTAAACATAACAAGAAGAGCATAACCGCAGACTCAAAATCCGATGACAACGACCGACCCTTCTACAATTGGAACATAATTTTCATTCCCACTACTTCAATAAAGATCACCGCTGAACATGCCAACACTTGGATCAGTTGCAGAGCCGTCATTAATCGTTCATCAGCTATGTCCAGAATCTCAAAATCATTTGTCCACAAATACAAAATAAAGACAGTATTGAAGCACGCTCATGATTTTGCTGTCTTTGAGATTAGATCACACAATGACAAAAACAAGTGGTCTACCAAAGTGACTGCCTTAGTGACAGATCAGCTTCCAAGAAAACCTTATTCTGGACCCATCGCATCTGATCCAACCGAAGACTTCCCAGCAAGATCATTGGCAGATATTGATCCACAGTCTAATACCATATTAGAGGTTGAACTTCGTGGTGATGTTTACCCAATCATATGTCGTGATGGAGCCATTCAAACCGTGTGCCAAGTCGTAGCCGAAAAGTCTGCCCTTGGATATAAATTCACCGGACCAATACAACAACTTTGGTAAATTACACCAAGTCATGGGGGCCGGAATGTTTAGAGATGTCCCAAAATAAACAAACCACCCGTTTTTTGCTAACGGTTCTTTTAATTTATTTTCTTTCGTTCTCCTTTTTTTATATTGCATTAACTAGAGCTAAACTTAAAATTATTTACACAAATCACTATAGTTTTGTATTTCAAACAGTAAACAACATAACATAATTTAGAGACAAAAAAACAATTGTACAAAAACAAAACCAACAGTGAATTAACTAAACGTAACTTCAAATCTAAATACAAGAATTAAAAATAAAAACAAGAAATTGAATTATAAATATAAACAAAATAAAAACAAACAAAAGTGTTTTATTTAAACAAAATAAAAGAACAAAACAAAAACCAGTGACACTAAATAAACAATCTCCAACAGCAAACACTGGGAAAAACCAAGTATGAGGAAATGTAGCCAAGACCTTCCCCTATTAGATGGTATATTTATATTTTTGGCACATGTCCCTATTTTAACGCTGTAGGTAAAATAGTGGTATAGTAACGTTTTTTGAACCAGTTTTTTGAAAATTTTGTATGAACACATAGGTGATCTGGGAAAAACCAGGTGTGAGGAAATTTAGCCAAAGCCTTCCCCTATCAGATGGTATATTTCGATTTTTGGCACATGTCCCTATTTTTGCGATGTAAGTGAAATAGTGGTATGAGTAACGTTTTTTGAACCAGTTTTTTGAAAATTTTGTATGAACACATAGGTGATCTGGGAAAAACCAAGTATGAGGAAATGTAGCCAAAACTTTCCCCTATCCGATGATATATTTCGATTTTTGGCACATGTCCCTGTTTTAACGCTGTAGGTAAAATAGTGGTATAACTTTTTTGAACCAGTTTTTTGAAAATTTTGTATGAACGCAGGTGATCTGGGAAAAACCAAGTTTGAGAAAATGTAGCCAAGACCTTCCCCTATCAGATGGTATATTTCGATTTTTGGCACATGTCCCTGTTTTAACGCCGTTGGTAAAATAGTGGCATAGTAACGTTTTTTGAACCAGTTTTTTGAAAATTTTGTATGAACGCATAGGTGATCTGGGAAAAACCAAGTATGAGGAAATGTAGCCAAGACCTTCCCCTATGAGATGGTATATTTCGATTTTTGACACATGTCCCTATTTTTACGATGTAAGTGAAATAGTGGTATGAGTAACGTTCTTTGAACCAGTTTTTTGAAAATTTTACATGAACACATAGGTGATCTGGGAAAAACCAAGTATAAGGGAATGTAGCCAAGACTTTCCCCTATTAGATGGTGTATTTCGATTTTTGGCACATGGCCCTGTTTTTACGCTGTAAGTAAAATAGTGGTATAGTAACGTTTTTTGAACCAGTTTTTTGAAAATTTTGTATGAACACATAGGAGATCTGGGAAAAGCCAAGTATGAGGAAATTTAGCCAAGACCTTCCCCTATCAGATGGTACGTTTCGATTTTTGGCACATGTCCCTGTTTTAACGCTATAGGTCAAACAATGTAATAAGAAAGTTTTTCGAGTAATTTTAATGATACAAATAACACTAATTTAAATAATATACTGCAATATAATTGAAATAAAAGAATTACATTTTATTCATTCCATAAATTGTTCAACAAAAATTATTTAACAATTTTTTAAAACATTTTATGTAAAAAGTTTTTTGGAATTCATTCAACAAACTTTTACATATTTCTTATATTGCAGTGGTGTTGCCATATTTTGCACAAAACGTAGCACTAAATTCATATAATTGGACTTAGTAGCACTTAAATTTTTGTCTGCAAAGTTACGTTGAGTCTATATTAGAGAAATTTGTATCAAGACAAACGTGAATTTTTTGTTTGATTTGCAGATAATTTTTTATCTCTGTCAGTTATAGGGGAAAACGTGTGTCATAATAAACCATGCAAAAAGTACCAACAATAATCAAGATGGCGTCTTTTATCAAGCATTATCAAGACAACGTTGTCAGAGCTCGAATTCAAATTCAGTCTACATTAGACATTAGACAAATCTTTATCATGATAAAATTTTGACGTTTGTCTTGATAAAAATTTATCTAATGTAGACTCAAAGTTAAGAATTCTCATTTCTAGTCTGCACAAGAGAGTTGTTAAAAAAATTCTGAAAAGGAAGAAGAAAAAGTTTGTTGGACAGTTTGTTATCTTCTCGTGCGTATGAGACATTTGAACACTTGTTTGCTTCAATAGGAAAAAATCAAGGCAAATTTATTTATCAGGTAAAGTCAGTTCTACAACAAATACAATAATACAAAAACAACAGGAACTTTTTAAATGGTTTGCTGGTTAGTTGTGTCAAAATCAACTGATTAGAAACAAAGCGAATTTGTAAACATAACAAAAAATAAAGTAAGCATCATAGAACCAAGCCGACACAAAATTGTCGGCGGCTGCGTGTCCTATTTTCGTCGGCAGCGGCGACTTTCACAAGGTCATATCGGCGGCAGCTTATTTGTCAGCTCAAAGTGTTTTTTGTATTATATTACATAAATTAAGTACATTTCTTATGTATATTACTAAAAACTTATATTTCCGTTTAACATATGCAATTTTAAGCAAATTTTTGTCTGTATTTTGTTCAGCCTTTCTAGCCGGTATGAGTCAGTGGCGGCGACGGCTAGAAAAATTATGCGGTGACTGGCTGCCAGTCCGCTTTGTTCTCTGGCAAACGTAACCAAAGTTTGACAGATGTAATATCCAAAACAAAGTAAAAAAAAGTCAGCTGATTAACTGACTTTACCTGATAAATAAATTTGTCTTGGGAAAAAATGAAAGAATTTTTCTGTTTTCTTTGCATATTTTTGTATGTATGTGGGCGATTATAACTGTGTAAAGGCCCAACCAGTCAACTTTCCAACGCAACGCAGAATAAAGAAAAGTAGCATGAAACATTTTGTACAACCAGTCAACAAAAGAAAACGTATCATATGTTTTTGAACATTCATTGTGTAAACAACTCTGTTTTTCGGTTATTTTGTGAACAAAATAAACTACAGGGTTGTTTAAAACTTACGCAGCTACGTAAAAATCTATTTTCTGTAGATTTCTGCGATACGCTACCTAGAATTTTTGTGTCAATAGCTACATACACACATCTGCATAAAGCAGATTGAAACAGCTGATTGCGATACGATGATTTTTAGTTGAAGCCCCAACCACTCAACTAAAAATCATCGTATCGCAATCAGCTGTTTCAACCAGCTTTATGCAAATGTGTGTATGTAGCTATTGACACAAAAATTCTAGGTAGCGTATCGCAGAAATCTACAGAAAATAGATTTTTACGTAGCTGCGTGAGTTTTTAACAACCCTGTAATTTATTTTGCTCACAAAATAACCGAAAAACAGGGTTGTTTACACAATGAATGTTGAAAAACATATGATACGTTTACTTTTGTTGACTAGTTGTACAAAATGTTTCACGCTACCTTTCTTCATTCTGCGTTGCGTTGCAAAGTTGACTGGTTGGGCCTTGAGTGGTTGGGGCTTAAATCAATGGTACGCGTTCATATTGTTCAGATTACGAAGATGATCGGTTATTTACACGTACATGATACGAAGTTTATAACAAAAAACGTTTGAGCAAGAAAAATTTCATTCAGTCGCTTGTTAGCTTTCAACAAAGCAGGTAGGCAGCGCAATGCTCTCTAAAATAAAAACACTGAAAATATTTTACAATTTTCCTTGTATGTAATGTTTAAAAACCTTTTTTATGGCCAAATGTGAATTTTATGTCATTCTTTAAAAAAAATCATGTCATATACAATTATATTTATAATAATATATATTTTAAAAAAAAAAATTAATTATTGACTATTTCATTTTCTCCAAAATATTAATTCCTTAATATAATTCATTTCATTAATGATTTTTTATTTTTTTATTATTTTCTCGTTTTTCTAATTCTTATAAACACGAACATATATTTTTCTTGTAAATTAAAAGAACTGCACGTAACACAAAACAATATAAAAATTTCTAATGGTGTCAATGTATAAATTTACTCCCATAAAAAGTAAACACTCAGCCTCCTCCTCTCCTCTCAATTCGCCTAGCAATGGTGTAAATTAGAGCCCTGCAAACTGTGTCTAATAAGGTATTACAAGCCACTTGATATTTTTCAAGTGCTGTTATCAGTGTGTGTGTGGAGCAATAAATACTGTTCTGCAGGTACTTAAAACCATACAAATACTGCGTGTGTGCTTCAACTTTATGAAAAAATCATGAGTGTGCTATGAAAGCGACTAAACAAGACATGAGAGTGCGACGCTAAAAAAAAACAAGCCTTTGGACCACTTGTTTGCTTCAATAAGACAAAAAAAAAAAGATTTTTTTCTGTTTTCTTTGCATGTTCTTCTATGAACAACATACATATGTATGTATGTGTGTGTGCGATCATTACTGTGAAAAAGAAAAACGAACAATAAAATGTAGACATACATATATATGTGCGTATGCAAGAACATTTATAAACAACCCCTATGCACAAATTGTTTGCCACACACAGCAACTACGTATTACTTTGAGTCTACATTAGACAAATTTTTATCAAGACAAACGTCAAAATTTTATCAAGATAAAGATTTGTCTAATGTAGACTGAATTTGTCAGTGTTATTGCAACGTTAAAAGAAAATTGTCAGCGCTCGAGCTCTGACAACTTTGTCTTGATAATGCTTAGTAAAAGACGCCATCTTGATTGTTGTTGGTACTTTTTGCATGGCTTATTATGACATACGTTTTCCCCTATAATTGACAGAGATAAAAAATTATCTGCAAATCAAACAAAAATTTGACGTTTGTCTTGATAGAAATTTCTCTAATATAGACTCGACGTTACAAAAAACAAACAAATCATTAAGACCACTTGAAATCTTTAAATCATTTCTCAACGTCTTGTATGATTTGCTTTTTTTTGCCACACCTTGCACCACTTGTTTACGATAAATGATTTTAACACTTGCTTTGCTTCGGGCAGCGAACAGTACGAACAGTATTTATTGTTGTTTTTGCATATGTTGGCTATGAAACACACACTTGAAATTCAAGTGTATTTGCTTTTCAAATCATCTTACGCAGTAGTGTAGTGTAAATGATAGTAGTTTCGTAAGCAAAACAGTCGTTTAAAAGAATAATTTTAAATTTTGCTTACATTTATGATCAAAATAATTAAAAAATATTAAACGAGTGTCTGAAATGTTTAAATACCTTTTTTACGGCCAAATGTGAATTTTATGTCATTCTTTAAAAAAAAATTATGTCATATACAATTATATTTATAAAAATACGAGCGTAACTCGGTGCGCTTCGCTACCCCCTAATAGGGAATATCAAACATTTGCTACCGTTTAGGGGTTTTAAAAAGTGGGCGTGAACCCAGTTCTTACTAAAACGACCACCGGCACTGGTACTATCTGTATGTCAAATTTCTTCAAAATCGGTACAGCCGTTTAAGAGTTTCAAAAAGTGGGCGTAAAATGGGGGCGTGGCATCCAACCCAGTTCTTTCACAGCCCATAACGACCACCGGCACTGGTACTATCTGTGTGTCAAATATCGTGAAAATCGGTGCAGTCGTTTGAGAGTTTGAAAAAGTGGGCGTAAAAAGTGGGCATGGCATCCAACCTTGTTCATACATATCCTATAATGACCAGCGGCACTGGTACTAAGTGTGTGTAAAATTTCGTGAAAATCGGTGCAGCCGTTTGAGACTTTTAAAAAGTGGGCGTAATATGTGGGCGTGGCATCCAACCCAGATCTTTCATAACCTATAACGACCACCGGCACTGGTACTATCTGTGTGTCAAATTTCGTGAAAATCGGTGCAGTCGTTTGAGAGTTTTTAAAAGTGGGCGTAAAAAGTGGGCATGGCATCCAACCTTGTTCATACATATCCTATAATGACCAGCGGCACTGGTACTAAGTGTGTGTCAAATTTCGTGAAAATCGGTGTAGCAGTTTGAGATTTTTAAAAAGTGGGCGTAATATGTGGGAGTGGCATCCCCCATAATCCGCTAATTTTTTAGACAAATGTTTTCATGGATGTCAAAATTCTTTGTGCAAAATTTGAGCATTCCAACTCCAATAGTTTCCCAGATATACGAATTTTTGCATTTAATTCATATGGGAGGTACCATGCCCCCTACTTCTAGTCCGCCCATATTTTTCTTTAATATTAATATTGATACCAAAGTGGCTCCGATAAAATTTTAGAACTCTAACTGTTATATTTTCTCAGATATGATAATTTAATATTTTCTTTATATGGGAGGTGCCACGCCCACTATTGCTAGTGTACCAATTTTTGTCCAAAATATTCATATTGAAGCTAATGCTAGTCGTACAAAATTTGAGCTCTCGAACTTTTATAGATTCCCAGATATAATAATTTTGGTATTAACTTTATATGAGTGATGACACGCCCACTATTTCTTTTCCGCCCATTTTTGCACAAAATGTTCACATTGACACTTAAGTTTATTGTACAAAATTTGGGAAATGTAACTGTAATAGTTTCCTAAATTTACGGCATTTGGTATTGGCAACCAATATTAGGCGTGGGATGTGCCACACCCCCTATTGCTAGTTCGCCTTTTTTTTCCATATAGGTGTCAAAGTTGTTCGTGCAAAATTTGAGGACTCTAGGGTACCAATTTCCGAGATATATTACTTTAGTTATTTAGTAAGTGGGCGTGGCATCTCGCCCACATGGAATTTCAAAATAAAAAGTAGCCTATTTTTCCTTCCAGGCATATAGGAACACACTGTGAAAAATTCGGTTCAGCCGTTTAGGCGGCTATAGACTTCAAACAAACATACATACAAACAAACACACATTAATTTTTATATATATAGAATAATTTTAAATTTTGCTGTCATTTATGATCAAAATAATTAAAAAATATTAATACGAGTGTCTGAAACAAAATATATGTAATTAACCTAATAAGATATGGAAGTGTTTTAACCAACGAGAACATTCCAATGGGATACAAGAAATATCCCATAGTAATTTAAGCAAATATTAATTTTTGTTTAAATAAAAAATCAAACCAATGATTTGTATTTTTGCTGTTGCAAAATAATTATTGTTCAGTTGATTTCTTTAAAACAGAAGTATAGTGTTGCTTATTTATTTATTATTTATTTATTTATTTATTTATTTACTTATTTATTTATTTACTTATTTATTTATTTATTTATTTATTTATTTATTTATTTATTTATTTATTTATTTATTTATTTATTTATTTAATTTGCCAATGAAATATAATTTCTTACAGGCTAAGGTACAATATATATATTAATTTAAAATTCATATAGGATTACAAATTTTATAAAAACGAAAACTTAAAACTAAAAAGAACTCATAGGTTCAAAAAGTTACGAATTTTTTCTTTGATAGCATTTACATCATGGGAGAAATCAATATGATCGTATAACATATTAAAATCATTACACATTCTACGAAACGGATCAAAATTGTAGTTTAAGCGGGATGTAGTTCCTTGTTGGACAAAATGGGATATGGAACAAGAAACTCGGAAACTGTGACCCCATTTATTAAATTTATAATGAATGAAGTGTTAAGATAAATTCGTCTATTCTTAAGTGTGGGAAGTTTAATTAATGCTAAACGACTTTCATACGGGGGAAGATTTATGTTTGGATTCCAAGGAAGTGATCGTAGACAAAACAGCATAAATTGCTTCTGGAATGATTTAATTTTCTTTACGTGAACATCATATTGAGGATCCCAAACAACAGATGCATATTCCAGGATAGGTCTTACAAGGGATACATAAAGCTGTCTTTTAATATAAGGATCTTCAAATTCCTTTCCCCAACGTTTTATGAAACCTAAAACTCCTTTTGCTTTATTAACTGTTTGCGATATGTGAGAGTTAAAACTTAATTTGTTATCAAGGAGAACCCCAAGATCAAGAAATGATTCAACTTTCTCTAACTGATGATTATTAAAGGTGTAACTACAGAGTACTGGACTTCGTCTGTAAAATGACATATATTTACATTTATTCAAATTCAAATCCATCAAATTGATATTGCACCAATTAAGGAAGTTATTTAAATCCACTTGAAGTAGGGAGCATTGACTGGGGTCTTTAAAGCTAAGGAAAAGCTTTACGTCATCAGCATACATTAATATTTTTGAGTATTTGATGCAGGATGGTAAATCATTAATAAAAATAAGGAATAGTACTGGTCCTAAGTGGCTACCTTTAGGCACTCCGGACGGAACTGGAATAGATTTGGATTTATGATTCCTGAACAGAACGCATTGTTGTCTATTTATAAGGTAGGTTTTAATCCACTTTAGAAATAATGGAGATAATCCTAAAGTATGTAGCTTATATACAAGAAGATCATGATTCACTCTTTCGAAGGCCTTGCTGAAATCAGTGTAAATGGTGTCAGTTTGCATATGATGATTGAAAGAACTTATAATATTACTTGTGAATTCCAAAGGGTTTGTAGTGGCAGAGCATCCTTTTCTAAATCCGTGTTGGGCAGGAGAAAGGGAAGATGATATTTGGTGTGATAAAATATCTGTTATTATTTTTTCAATAAGTTTGGGAATGACGCTTAATTTCGCTATACCCCTATAATTAGAGATATTGGACTTACTTCCAGATTTAAACAGGGGAATAATAAATGACTTCTTCCAAATCTCTGGAAAATAGCCATTGGAAAGGGACATATTAAATAAGTATGTCAAAGTTGAACTTAATGGGGCTATGCATTTGATTAACACGCAGCTTGGAATACCATCGGGACAATATTTTTCGAAGAATTTTAGATTTTTTATTTCATTCATAATAGTGGATATATGTAATACCGGACAAATAATTGGAGTCGATTCTGTAATTTTATATGGGTAGTTTGAGAATTTACAAAATTTTTTATTAGAATATGAGGAGGAGAAAAAGTCTGCAAACATGTCACAAATTTTAGTATCCTGTGAAACTCTGCGTTTTGAGTTGACAAAATTGTAGAACGACTTCGGATTGAGTCTAAAATTTCGTTTTATTCTGGAGAGATAATTATTATAGCATTGGTTATTTGTGGAGTTATAGATAGATCTTGAGACAGAATATCTAGAATAGTCAGTAGTTAAGGCAGTTCTTCTATATATCTTATAATGTTTATTTTTTAAGTTTTTGAGCTTGGATAGATATTTAGTATTCCATGGAGGACCCTTAAGAACAGTTTTCTTCACCATTGGGATTGATTGTCTAAAACAATTAAATAAACCATCATAAAATTGTATAATAATTGAGTCAATTTCATATGGTTGTAGATTGTTAGTTGGATAATGCTGGAACCAATTATTTGTTGAAAGAAGTTGTGTTAGTTTTAAATAATCAGCTTTCTTAAAGTCGAACACAAATTCATCGCTTATGGAAGTTTTTTGAGCAAGGTGTGTATTAACCAGAATATTGATTTCAAGTGTTGGATGATAATTATCTTCTGGAGTAGATACAGGACTACAGCGGTGAATACTAGTATCTGAGGGTTGATCAACAAATATTAGGTCTAAAAATTTTCCCAATGAGTTTGCTACTCTATTAACTAGGAAGAGTCCTAGATCAGCGATAGAATCTAATAACTGTATGTTCGTGTCTGTTGAAGGATTTAAATAATTTGAGTCTGGAGTTCTGATCCATGAAACATTTGGAAGATTGAAATCACCGAGTACAATAATCATATCATTTGGTTTAGATTTCTTTACTACAAATTGTATAGCTTCTAAATGAGATTCATAAATATCCATGCTTGATGAATATAGGAGCATGTTATAAATATTTTAATATTTATAAGTTTAACACAAGTAGCAATGAATTCAATATTTCGAAATTCATTTGTCACAATTTCTTCCGATGGTAAAAGAGTCGAAATTGCTATCAAAACACCACCACCATCTTTTTCCACTCTATCTCGCTTGTATATTTGAAATTTATCACACATTATCTCGGAATTGTGGATCTTCTTTGCTGGTTTATCACGGAGCCATGTTTCAGTCAGAAATATTATATTTTGTTCAAGGCCAAAACTTTGGAGATAAAAAGATTTCTATTTCATATTCATACCTCGAACATTTTGATACACAATGGATATTGTGGAGATATTTTTATTAAAAGAATGACAAAGTGGATAAACATGATTGGATTCAGAATGCTTATTTAAAGGATTTAGTTTTTTGGATTCAGATCACCGGCTTTTGGAAGTGTAACATTTGTGTCTTCATGGTAAATAAATTCCCGAGTATTTTTTGGCCAGAAATTTGGATTTACAATGTAGTCAAAGATAGCTTCAGGTACTATTATTTTAAAGGATGCTCTATTACGTGCATTTATTCTATAAATTTGCACATCTTTATACAGTTCTACGCCAAGGTTTGTTTTGATATGATGTTCTACATCGTTTACTGATGTGTCATAAGCAAAGCGTGTGGCAAATATTGTTTTTCGAGGAGGAATAATCCTAAGGGGTTTAGGGGTTAAAACAGCACCAACAGGGTTTGAATTCTGAACCACAAACGGATTAATGTTAGTTGAAGTATTCATGGGTGAAGATGGAGTAACATTTATTGGAATCGGAAAAGAAGTTTGTAAGTTGGTAAGAGTCGTATTAGAATATTGTTCACGAACTGTATTTGCGTAGGACACAACATTCGACGGTAATAAAGGACTAACAGAACTAGTTTTTTTAGAATTCGAATTTTGAATTTCAACAGCTGGAGGATTAGTATTCGACAAATCAAATTCTTTGGAAGGAGGTATGTTTAAATCTTTTGGATAAGAAGGAGAAATCGAATTTGATTTAGAAGTTCTTTTACGTTTCGGTTTAGGAGAGGATGCAAAATTGTCCAAATTAGTGAATTTAGTGAAAAGTTCACCATATTTTGTTAACTTCTTTTGAAAGACTATGAAATCATTCTTTATGTCATCAAATTCTGATTTATATCCTTTAAAGAAGTTATAAAACTCTACGCTTATTGTTCTACAATTTGGACAAGTCCACTGAAGGTATTTGATTTCATCAGCTAGAGCATCAGCATCTCTTGGTTTGCGACCACTACATTTTAAATGATAATGTCCCAAGCATAACCAGCAGCACACCATACGCTCATCACCGGAAATTGAACAATTTGTACTTAAGCAATCCATTTAGTACGAAGAAAGGAAACAGTTGTAAATAGTAAATACACAAACCGAAACAATTTCACAAGAAGAAGTGATAACTTAAATGGTTTAGTAATATGTACTAAAACAAAACTGTTAACAGCAATGACACAAACCAAGTTCTTAAAAGGTTATTGTGGCAACTTTGTGGATAAAATATAAAAATATGGCAATAAAGTATATTCAAACAAAAAGATATTATTGTGGCAACGTTAACAGATTGACAGTAATATAAAAAGTAAAGCCAAATTGAAATTATGTTTACACAAACAATTGTTTGGATAAAAAATATTATTGTTTTGTTGTTTTATCACAATTAAAAGAATTTGCAAAAAATTTAAATGAAAAATAAATCACTATTATTTTAGTTTATAATGCAATTTTAGTATTCACTTATCGCAGATTAATTGTAGAATACTTATCTGAGTGAAGAAAATTTTTAGCAATACAGCGAAAACAATAAAGCTGGTAAAATCACTTGCAAATTTTAATAAACACAAGAATTACGACCGAACTTTAACAGGGCTGGAGAATGTTGACGCACTTGCTTTGCTTCGGGCAGCGAACAGTATTTATTGTTGTTTTTGTACATGTTGGCTATGAACAACACACTTGAAAAGCAAGTGGATTTGCTTTTGTCTATCGCACTTAAGCATTTGGCATCTTTCGCAATTATTGATAGTTTTTGTGATCAATTCTTTTATGTATGGAAAATAGTATTTTTTCTTTAAATGGTAACATTCCATAATTCCTGGATGATTACTGTGCACATGGTATTCTTTTACTAATTTTTCTTGGTCGTCACTTTGTCTGATGTCTTCTAGTTTTTCTGTATATCTAAGTATCTTAAAAAGTTTACTGTTTGTTTGTGTGCCCTTTTTGTAGTGGATTTCGTAGTCGAATTCTTCGATTTGGAGTCTCCATCTTACTAACTTGGATCCATGTTAGAGATCGGTGATCTGAGGCGATCTTAAATTTGCAGCCGTTTACGTATAGTATGGGCGGAAATTATTTTGTGGCCCATACGATGGCCAGTAAGTAGTTCTTTCTCATTTGTAGAGTAGTTGATTTCGGAGTCACGTCACTGCCTATTGGTCTTTGAGATAGTATTGCACCAATTGCATATCCATTTGCCTCGGTGGTAAGGATAAATGGTTTCGAAAAGTCTGGATATTGCAAAATTGGGTCGTTTGATAACATATTTTTACATGTTTCGAATGCATTTACATATTCTGGATTGAAATTTATTTTCCTATTTTACTTATGCATACGGTCAACAGTTTTACAATTTTTGCAAAGTATTTAATGAATTTTCGTTAGTAACATACTAGTCCTAGAAGTTATTTGATTTCCTTTGGTGTTTTTGGTATTGGGAAGTTTTTTATTACGTCAATTTATTTGAATTATAAAGTTAGAGGTTTTAGGTTTAGTGAAGTGGAAAATATTATAATGTCGTCTAGGTATACCAGACAAATTTTGCCAACAAGATCTTTAAGGATATTATCCATTAGCCTCTGGAATGTGGATGTGGCGTTTTTGAGGCCGAATAACATTCTTATTTATTCGTAGTGGCCACTTTCAACTATAAAGCTGCTTTTTGGGATGTCTTTTGGATTCATCTCGATCTGATGGAAACCACTAGCTAGATCTAGTGTTGAAAAGTAAATACATTTACCTAGTTTGTACAGGATATCTGAAGTATTAGGTAAGAGGTATCTGTCTGACACTGTTTTTTCATTATGATTCCTGTAATCAATCACAAGGCGCCATTTTTGTTTTCCGCTTGTATCTTGTTTTTTGGAACTATTAACATATTTGCTATTTGTATTTTTCACTTCTGTTTTGTGAATATAAGGATAACGATATGATTTTGTGTGGATTGGAATCTCGTCTACTGTTTTTATGTTATTAATTTTCTCTGTAAAACATTGAATTAAATTGTCTATAAAGTTTAAGGGGTTAATTTTCCTCTTGATTTAAATGGACCTTTCGTACAATGACTTTATGTCTACTTCATTGTTTTCTACTGTATATTCTGGATTGATACAATTAAATTATACAAAATTCAGAGACTCATAAGCTTCTGCTTTTATTGGTTTATTTGGTTGTTCAAGAAGATGAGATTTGTATAAATGGTAGTTTAGATCCATGCTTGTTTATATTTACGTATCCTGTGAGGTTCTCAAGGCTGATGCTTGAAAATTTACAGTATCGTCAATGTGAACTAAGTTTGCAGTGCTGTGGCACAGTGGGGCCAAACGCAAATTTTTTGGTAACAAATCTGTATATCCTAAACTATTGCTCGGATCGAATTGAAATGTATGGAGATGTTGAGGAGGACCCAAGCTTTCAGAAAAATGGGCTTGTAGTCACCCTGTGATAACACGAGGTAGACAGGGTGTCAAAGTTGACTATCTCAAGTATGCAAAAGTTGAAAAAAAAATCGTAACTTCTACAAATTAAGTCCGAGTTCGAAGATTTTTATGTTTCTGTAAAGATAAAGATACTCACTCAAGCTTATTCATCTAAATTATCTAATACAATTAAAAAGATATTCTTGAATTTTGAATTTTTGATTTTATGCTTCGACTTTATTTCGTTTTTCGGGAATAAGTCCTGAGATATATGAGGAATTTTTTTTTTTAAATATTGTGTGATTTGGAACATATTCGAAAAAAATACGCATTTTTTTTATCTCCATTCGTATAGACGTGAAAAATATTCAAAGTCAGTACTCTAAAATAAGTACGAAAAATTGCTATTTCTTTAAAAAAAATAGTACTATTCTTTCACTTTTTTTCTCAAAGTTGTTTTAATAAATTTTTTTTTCTTTTCATATTTCAAAAGAAAATGCTTCATAAATGGTTAATGGAGAAATTTTGAATTGATTTAGGTTTGCGCCCTACATCCAGCATAGGTCGAAAATTGTGTATTTTTGGAAAAAAAGTTAAATTTTTATCGACTAATAAAAAAATGTCATTGACGGTATTTATTCGGGAAACATATTTGACACACCGAAAAAAATCCATGCCTTATATAAACTAAAGTTAACATAACATGTACGAAATAATTCGTGATTTTGGACCACGAAAGGATGGTGTAATATAAACGAATGTTAACGAATATATTTCTTATTATATACGAAATTTTTATATTGTTTTTCGATACAACTTTGTATTTTTTACGAAAGTATACAAAATACAAAAGTAATTGTAACATACACAAAAAATCTTTATATTTTTAGTTTATAATTTCATATTAATAGAATTTGTTTACCAAATAAGTTATACTTTTTAGATTTAGGGCCGTTATTATAACCTCCCTATAAGGTATCAGATAGTTAAAGGTAAGATAAACTAAAGTGAACGATAAAGTGAACTTTATCTACTTTTGGTTATTACAACTTGGTTTTAAGGTAAATTTTATAATTTTGATAATACGGCAATATCAAAGCAAAAACCGATTACTTTTGGCCACTTAACGTAGTGGTAACATGTACTATTTCAACGTAACTGCCACTAACGGAAATATAAACAAATAAAAAACAAAGAAATTTTTAAAATAAAGGAGTTTAAGCTAACTAAAAGACAACGCCAGAGCAAATATAAATATAGACAGACAAATTACTAAAAACTACAGCGAAATAAATATGATTTTATTTATTTCTTTTATAAAGCATATTTTAGTAAAAGTAAAAATCGGAATTTCATTTGGTTTTTGGACCTGAGCAGCTCAATATGGTGAATTGGAATCTTCACACATTTTTTCAAAATTAGCTTTCAAGATATCAACAAAAATAATTAATAAGATCGGATAAGCAGAAAGTGGTAAATCTAAATTAAATTGGTATCTGCCTTATGTATTAGATACCAATAATAGATGATTTTCGTCAGATTTTATCCAATTTTGTAATATTTACCCCTCCGTTGGCGGTTGTTTTACTTAAAATATTTTTTTAAATATTCCGTCGTTTATTAGTTTTCTAATATTAGATTTTGTAAATAAACCTATTTTAATTTTGGTCATTTGCGGCTTTGAAAATGGTAAGGTTCTATAGAATTTGTGGCATGGACCTTTTACAAAACAATTTAATTATTTAAATCAGAATGTTTTAAATTACAATATAATTCTATGTATTATTTATAATAAAAATTTGTAATACAAATTATATTTTGTTATATAAGAAAATATTTAAATATTACGATAGAAACCACTACGAAAGAATTCGTGAATTTCGTAAAATGTTAAAACGCTTCATAAAATTTATTTTCGTGAAATATAAGAACTATTCTTATATTTTACGAATGAATTGGCTACGAAATATTTTTTTGTAAAATGTGTCATAGACTTTTTTCGGTGCACTAAACTGCTTCCCTCACGGCCAAAAACGAATGCAAGAGTGCAGATTATATTGAAAAAGTCAATTTTTTTAAATTTCGCAGAACAGAATACTAACATAATATTTTAACTATTATTTCTCCTGAGGTGTATGGAACATAAATCAATCTATCATTCTTCCAAAAACCATTTAGAAAACTCCATATAGTTTTTGGCAATTTTTCAAATATAAATAATATTAAAAAAACAATGAAAATGCAAACAAATAATATTTTTTTAAGGAAAACTCTGTCCACTTTCCAAAAACTTACAAAATATTAATAGAATATAAAGATATAAATAAATATTATTTACCAATGATATATAACACGTCTATATAAGTAGTTTTGAAAAAGATAATAAATGGTCTCAAATCTGAGAACTCTCACTAAACTCACTAATTTATAATATTTCACAATATTTCCATATGTGCGTATATGTAACACACAATAGTATTGGCGCGTGTTTGTTGTTGAACTAGATTATATTCGTAACAATTGATTAAATTTGTTAAATATTGTTTACATTTGAAAAAGACGTTTAAAATTGACTTTTTTTCATAATATCTGCACTCCTGCATTCGTTATCTATATTTTTAAAGTATTAACCATTTATGAACCCTTTTCTTTTGAAATATGTAAAAAAATTTTTTTTTTTTTTAATCAACTTTGAAAAAAGTGAAAGAATAGTACTATATATATAAAATTTTTTTTTTTTTTTTTTTAATTGCTATTTTTTCATACTAATTTTGCACGTCTAGATGAATTGAGATAATCGAAAAATTTTTTCAGCGTATTATTTCGGAATATGTTCTAAATAACACATTTCTAAAAAAAAATTCCCTCATGCCTCAGGACTTATTCATAAAAAACGAATTAAAGTCGAGTCGAAAAATCAAAAATTCAGAATTCAAGCCTAAATAAATATTTAACTGTAAGATATAACTTATGTGCTTATTATACCCTTCGCCACAGGTGTAAAGGGTATATACAGTGGTGGCCACGAATTTAAGACACGACATTTCACTTATATATTTCTGATAATTTTTACATCTTATCGAACAAATTTTAGATCCATGTTATTTTTTAAAGATCCTAGTAATGTTATGAAAAAAAATCAACAATAGTTTGTTACCTATATTTAGTTTCCAATTTTTATTTACATATTATACAGATTAATACAAGTTTAAGCCTGGTCATGAATTTAGGACATAGGCAAAATAAAAGTTAATTCACAAAAGTAAAGCTCAGCTTCATAAAACAATATTAGTATTTGGTGGGAAATCCTTTATTTTGAATCACAGCAGCGCATCTCCTGAGTAAACTTTCAACTAAGGCCATACAGCGCTCCTTTGGAATGGCATACCAAGCCTTTTGAATTTCTTCCCATAAATCAGTCAAATTTTTTGGCTTTACTGCTCGTACATGCTCCTCAACATCATTCCACAAGTTCTCAATTGGATTGAGATCCGGGGATTGAGCTGGCCATTTCAGAACTGTGATATTATTTTCCTCTAAGCAACTCTTCACTAGGCGTGAAGTGTGCTTAGGGTCATTATCATGCATAAATTTCCACATTAGAGGCATGTTGTCTTCAGCGAATGGTATCATGATGCTTGTCAGTATGTTTTTGTAAATATGCTGGTCCATTTTATTGATAATCTTCTGAATGGGACCTACACCATGCCAGGAAAATGCTGCCCACACCATGACATTTCCACCACCATGCTTAACCGTTTTAAGGGTGTACTTTGGGTGATGCTCCAGGTTTGGAGGACGCCATACGTACTGTTTTCCATCAGAACCAAAGCGACAAAACTTCGACTCGTCGCTCCAAAGTATATTTTTCCAAAATGTCATCGGCTTATTGAGATTTTCTCTTGAAAACGCTAGTCGGGATTTAATATTTTTTTTTGACACAAGTGGTTTACGTTGTGCAATACACCCACGTAAGTTCTTCTCATTCAGACGTCTTCTTATTGTCCTGGACGATATATTAATACCAAAATCCGATGAAATCTCATTTTTAATTTTACTTGAGCTCTTGAAAGGATCTTTAGCAGCTGATTTATAAATTAAGCTATCCTCCCTGGGTGTAGTTTTTCGGGCTCTAGGGTGCTGTTTGACATTTTTGGTAGTGCCATGTTGCTTGATGTGTTCCAGTGCATTGTAAATCTTGGATCTGGAACATTTTAGTAGCTTGGAAATTTCCATTACTGTTTTTCCATCAGTATTCATTTGTTGGATCAATTTTCGCACGGCATCCGAACTCCAAGTACCTCTGGCCATTTCTAACTAAATATTTTGATGTATTCTAACATTAAATGGAATAAAACATTCATTACTTACCTTTTAGCTTCAAAAACACCAAAAAATCACTTAAAAACAAAATATTTCTTATATGTTTTAAATTCGTGACCAGCTTCAAAAGCACGTTTTTACGAAAATATAATAAAAACAGCAACAAAATGTATACACAAACAAAACCAAATAACGGTAATTGATCTTAACATTACAGGGTACACTGAAAAATTAACAAAATCTAATTTTATATTGCAGGGTTGTAATAATTATCACAACTTAGTTCGTTACATGTCGTGTCTTAAATTCGTGGCCACCACTGTATAAGTTTGTCATTCCGTTTGTAATTTCCACAATTTTCGCCGGAGAGCAAAAAAGTCGACAATGTCACCCCGTCCGTCCGTGTGTCGGTTGAAATGGCGTTTATGAAGCCCACCGATATCTGACACATATAATATATATATTTTAATCCGGTTTTCGAGCTTCTGAAGCCTATCCTAGGGACTTCGTTTTTGCAAAAAAGCTTCAGAATTTTTTTTTTTTTGAATTTTTTGTGCTGAAAAAATGAAATAAATCGGTTCAATAATAATTGAGATATAGGGCAAAATGCATTTCTGAATCTCTTGTTTAAGCTACAGATTTTTATTTTTTTTATAAATCGGTCATAAACATTTTTATAAAATGTCAGTTTTTTTTTAAATAACCAAATTCGTTTATAAACAACCAAATTGAGCCAAAAACTAAAAAAATATTTTAATAATATAAATACACACACAAACATTTATTTATATTAAGCATTGTAATGACTAAGGAAATATGCGCCTATAAAATGCACTTAAAAATTCAAAATATACCCCAAAAAATTAAAAAATATGCACTTATTTTTTTTTAATATTTATTAAATAAAAATAAAAAAAGAAAGTTATTCTATAAGAAAAAACTAAAATCAGTCCATCTTAAGCTAAGAAATGCAATACATTTTGTATTTTTATAAGTTAAAGCTATGTTTTAAAAGATCAATACTAATTATTTGTACTTTATTATACCTTTCACCATATGTGTAAAGGGTATATATAAGTTTGTCATTCCATTTGTAATTCCCACAATTTTTGTCGGAGAGCAAAAAAGTTGACATTTTCGGGATCCTTGTAAGAAACGATGACGATAGGACCATGTCCGTCTGTCCGTCCGTCTCTCCGACCGTCCGTGTGTCGGTTGAAATGGCGTTTATGAAGCCCACCGATAACTGTCATATATATATAATCCCAAAATGGATTTTTTTTTGAAATAATTCTGTAACTTTAGAACTGCTGGATGTATTTGAATGAAATTTCACATGGGTAATCCTGAGGTGTAAGCACAGGTTCGTAGGGGTAGGAGTGGACCTCCAAAGTTGGTCACCTCGGGTATGAAAATTTTTTTAAAAAAATCGCCAAAATTTTATTTATGATTTGATTGAAAAAAAAGTTTTGCACGCATATAGTCCTTATAATTCTATACAAAAAATACGCTTACATGTGTGGGTTATCTCTTTTACTTTTAGAGATATTTGGACCGAATTTTGACCCATTTTTGTACATGTTTTTTTTTAGTTTTTTATAACTTGGCGGGCGCAATTTGTGTCCTAAAATTTTTCTAAAATATTCTCTGGATTCTGTACAAAGTTCTGAACAATTTTTGTGCAAGGATCATATACCTATGTGGTTTACATAAAAAGTTATATTATTTTGAACTAGAAAAATTTTTTGTGATTTTTTTCAAAAAGGTGGTAACATTTTTTCACTTTAAAATCCATAATTTTCCTCTGAACCATAAATTTTTTTTCATGTTTCTAAAAGAATGCTTAATATAAATGCACGTAAAATAAATCCGAAGGCAGTTGGGGTAACAGTCTCCCTGCTAGCCCTATCAGAATTCCATTAATTTTAATTTTTGTGTTTTTAGTTTTTTGTGGAGCACAAAAATGTCAAAGCTAATATTAAAATAAAAATGCCGTAGAAAGTTACCACCATATGTTGGCTAAACACACATTTTTAATAAGCCACGCCTCTTATAACGACAGGGTGATCATTTTACTGAAAAAAGTAAATTTTTGAAGTAAGTTTTCCCCGAACAGGAATTTTGGAGTAAAAAAAATGGGAATCTATTTATACTCTTCTTTTAAGATCCATTTTTTTTATATAATACTAAAAATTCAGAATAATAGCTTTATAAATATAGATTTTATATAAATTCAAATATTAATTTTTTTTTTTTAAAAATAACACTAAATACAAAAATTTTTTTTTTGATCAATTTAAGGAAAAAATTTAGTTGGAATACTTTATTATTTAAATATTATTTTTCAAGTAATAATCTTTCTAACGATACCAAATACTTGCACAAATACTTTACACAATCGTTTAAAAACTAACTGAAACTTTACATCCTTCCGCAAAATTTTCACATTTTCCTTCAATTTCTATGGTAAATGTGTGTTGTAGCATTCTATATACATAATTGCACAGCAGTTTCAACGTGATTTTTTAAAAACCCTTCTGTATCTTTTGAACGGATATATATATTTCAATGAAATTTCGCATAGGTATTACTGAGATAGTTTTAAAATGTTTTGGAGGAGCACAAGTTTCTAGGTGGTCTTGGGACATGGGGGAGGGCCGCCGAAATGGGTCACCTCGGATATTATATAAGAAATAATTAAAAGAGTTGACCACTTTCGGAGGTTCTCCTCCTGCCTACAGACCAGCTAGAAATTTGTAATCCTTCAAAGTATTTGGAAAATACCTCAGTAATAACTGTGTTAAATTTCATTGAAATATATTTATCCGTTCAAAAGTTACGTTTTATTATTAAAAAAAAAAACACATAGAAACTGCTGTGCACTTATATATGTATATTTCAACGTGTTTTTTTAAACAATAAAACGTAACTTTTGAACGGATAAATATATTTCAATGAAATTTAACACAGTTTTTGCTGAGGTATTTTCCAAATACTTTGAAGGATTACAAATTTCTAGCTAGTCTGTGGGCAGGAGGAGAACCTCCGAAAGTGGTCAACTCTTTTAATTATTTCTTATAAAAAATACGAGGTGACCCATCTCGGCGGCCCTCCCCCCTGTCCCAAGACCACCTAGAAACTTGTGCTCCACCAAAACATTTTGAAACTACCTCATTTAACTATGTGAAATTTCATTGAAATATATATATCCGTTTAAAAGATACTGAAAGTTATTTAAAAAAACACATTGAAACTGCTGTGCACTTATGTATATAGAATGCTTCAACACACATTTACCACAGAAATTGAAGGAAAATGTGAAAATTTTGCGGAAGGAGGTAAAGTTTCAGTTAGTTCTTAAACGATTGTGGAAAGTATTTGTGCAAGTATTTGGTATCGTTGGAAAATAATATTTAAATAACAAAGTATTCGAACTAAATTTTTTCATTAAATTGATAAAAGAACGAAAAATTTTTGTATTTAGTGTTATTTTTCAAAAAAAAAAAAAAATAATATTTGAATTTATATAAAATCTATATTTATAAAGCTATCATTCTGAAATTTTAGTATTATATAAAAAAAATGGTTCTTAAGAGAAGAGTATAAATAGATTCCCAATTTTTTACTCCAAAATACCCAAATGTGTGTTTAACCAACATATGGAGGTAACTTTCTATGGTATTTTTTTTATTTTAATATTAGCTTTGACATTTTTGTACTCCACAAAAAACTAAAAGCACAAAAATTAAAATTAACGAAATTCTGATAGGGCTAGAGGGGAGACTGTTACCCCAACTGCCCTCGGATTTGTTTTACATGCATTTATATTAGGCATTCTTTTAGAAACATGAAAAAAAATGTATGGTCCAGAGGAAAATGATGGATTTTAACGTGAAAAAATTTTACCACCTTTTTGAAAAAAATCACAATTTTTTCTAATTCAAATTCAAAATAATATAACTTTTTATCTAAACCACATAGGTATATGATCCTTGCACAAAAATTGTTCAGAATTTTGTACAGAATCCAGAGAATATTTTAGAAAAATTTTAGGACACAAATTGCGCCCGCCAAGTTAAAAAAAAAAAAATAAAAAAAAACATGTCCAAAAATGGGTCAAAATTTTACTTTGGTCCAAATATCTATAAAAGTAAAAGAGATGACTCACACATGTAAGCGTATTTTTTGTAGAAAATTATAAGGACTATCTGTGTGCAACATTTTTTTTAATCAAATCATAAATAAAATTTTGGCGATTTTTTTAAAAATTTTCATACCCGAGGTGACCAACTTTTGAGGTCCACCCCTCGTCCTCCAGACCCGCTACGAACCTGTCCTCCTCCAAATCAATTGCCATACACCCCAGGATTACCCATGTGAATTTCATTCAAATACATCCAGCAGTTCTAGTTACAGAATTATTTCCAAAAAATTCCGTTTTGGGACCACTGTGCAGCAGTAATATAATGAATAACAGTGTTGTTGTTCTTTGTATATGCAGTCAGTTTGTATATACACACATACAAACATAAATAAGTATGGATTTGTTGTTGATTTTTTAAAAGCAAAGCTTACTATGATTGTCTTTTTTTTCGTATTCAAATTTTCGTAGTTTGAAAAAAAATTTAGATTTATAAATGTGAAATAATAAAAGCATACGTTAAGGCGAAAATTTAATTATTTGGTGGTAAGATGGTGAAGGGTATCAAAGATTCGGCACAGCCGAATCTTTTTTTAATTTCATTAAATTTGTACTCCTTAAGATCACATTTTTATTAGTGACATTGAGTTTAATACAATCTTAGTTAGATAGGTTTTTATTTATATACACATATTTTTTACTAAAGCATGTAAACGAAAAAAATTTTACATTTTCAAATGTAAATATTTAGGTATCTATATAGGGTATCTCAAAAATTTTGTATTTTTATGAAACTAGAGACCCCAAAGAATACAAATATGCTTATTATTTTTGTTTAGAATTATCAGTCGCTGAATAAATATAAAAATTGTAAAAATTCAGAAAAACAATTTTGGACACGTTTTTCACACCATTTCTTAAAAACTTTTGTAAAGTTTCACAATTTTTTTTACATTTTACACGTTTCTTTGATGCTGTCAACATTGGATGTAAAATTCGGGAAAATTTTATAATAACCTGTTTCCCGATTCCCTTTTTGATGCTAGCCGGAGTGTTAATCAACACATTATTTAGTATTTCAATGGATAGATTATGACATTGTCTTTTCTTTGATGTATCATTTACCAAAATTATCATTGTTAAACTAAGATTCTTTTTGACTTGAAGTTGGTTGATGCAGTGTTCAAAAAAATTGCTCAAAATTAATTATGTGTTATTTTCCACTTTTTAAGAATATGAATTAACAATTTGGATTTAATAAAAAAGTATTACATATTTAAAATCTCGCAAATTCAGAAAAGTATCCGATCTATATTACATTGGTTACAGAGACTGAAATATTTACGTTTTAAAATGTAAAAAATTTTTCGTTACACTTTTTTTTAAGAAATTTGTCCAAAATTTTTTTTCTGATGTTTTGCAATTTTTAAGATATTGCGTTGACTTATATCTCGAAACTCAAAATGTAAATGTATATCGTCCATTCCATGAAAGAACGCCTAAAAATATACCAAGTGTCCTCCGATTTTTATAAAATTTTATACGTATAAGTTCTATGGGAGTCTATAAATATTTCCGTTTTCAGATTCGCTAAATTCAGAAAATTCGCGATTTTATTTAGCTTTTTCACTTTCGAAAAAATCTAAAAAATCTCGAAAGTGTACAATTTTAAATACAAATAATTCTGGGAACGCTTTACGGAAATTTATTATTTATGTAATTATATCAGCTTAAACATGAGTATTTTACAAATAAAAAATACTTTTTAAAAATGCATTTTAATGCAATTGCATTTTTTAATAATTTAAACGGCCTTAAAATTTCGCATATGGCGGCTTTACGGCGAACATTTTAAAAATAAGAAAGATTTTTTAAAAATGCATTTTAATGCAATTGCATTTTTCTTTAAATATGCTATTAAATTTTTTGGATTTTTTTTCGTATTTGGAAAGCATGGAATCTTTACATTAAAACAAAAATCTCAAATTTTTGGGACGCACACATGTACTGTGCATAATTTCCCCTTTTCTTCAACTAGTTTAAATTTTTTCATATAAAAATTATATTTTTCTGGTATTATGAGTATATTTACGTATTTTGTTAAAAAAAAAATTATTGTGTTATTTTTTAAAAAATCCTGAAAAATAGTAAAACTTTATGTATCAGACTATTTATTGTTTTAAGTTATAATAAACAAAGTATTTTTAAATACACTTTTGAAAAATTAAAATTTAATAAATTCGCAACTAACAAAAATGCATCTAAAAACTGCATTTATATTTTTAAAATATTATGGATCGAAGAGGTGGTTTTCGAAATGCTGACTAAATTACACAAAAAATATACAATGGCCTTTTAAATACTTTTTAAATTACAGAAATCCATCAATAACTTCGAGAGATATGAATATTCAAAATTGCATACCTTTTATATTTTGTTAACTTTTATACAAATTTTACAGAAAATTCCAAAAACAAGAAAAAATTTTATTTTTATATGAAAAATTTTAAACATGTTTTTATAAAAACATATAAGAGTTTCGCGTCCCAAAAATTTGACACTTTTATCTTAATGTAAAGATTCCAAACTTTTCATTTATGTTAAAAAATTCAAAAATTTTAATAGCATATTTAAAGAAAAATGCAATTGCATTAAAATGCATTTTTAAAAAATCTTTCTTATTTTTAAAATGTTCGTCGTAAAGCCGCCATATGCGAAATTTTAAGGCCGTTTAAATTATTAAAATTTACAAAGTCCTCCCAGAGATATTGCTATTCAAAGTTACATACTTTTGAAATTTTTTTGGTTTTTGAGAAAATTAAAAAGCAAAATTAAATCGCGAGTTTTTGCAATTTCACAAAACTAAAAACTGAAATTGATAAAAGGCTTAATGGAGTTTATGTATAAAAATTTTTATCGAATATACTATACTATACTTATTATCGAAATATACTTTTTCGGGCGTTCTTTCCTGGAATGGTCGATATATATTCTCAAAACTTTACAGAATCAGAAGCCTTTTAAGTTTTTCTAATACAATATACTATGGCTTAAATATATGCAAATGAAAATGTAAATGATTGTCTATTTTGGCGTACATACATAGAAAATGATCTTCGCATATTTGTATAATTGTAGTTCAGAAGAAGAGTATTTTTCTAATCACTATACATCATCTGAACGTAAAGTAATTGATTCGGAAATTTTGTTCATTTTCTCAATTCATTTATTTTTTTAATAACAACTTAATTTTAATTTTATTTTTTCAGCAACGGGGTCTTTTGCAGCTTCGATTTTTGCAATAGCACTATCTATTAAACTGATTTGAGTACTTAATGAATCGAAATTAAAATAACGATAGTGTTTGATTGAGAATAACCGGAAAAAGAATGTTAAAAATCGCTAGAACACCTGTTATGCACATTTTACCAGATACTGGATTTTAATACTAAAAAACAATCTTTTTATTTTTATTTCAATCGAAATACAATCCTCAATGTTCAAAAAATAAAAAAAATCATCATATATATTTTTATTTTCATCAATAGTTTAATTTTTTTCACCATGATCGAAATAAAAAATATAAATCGTCAATTCCACGAAAGATTTATAAGAAATGCCAATTTTTTTACGGAGGGTTCATATTTGGTGCACATATAACCTATGGAGCCATTTAAATATCTCCATTCTTATTTTTTTGAATATTGAAATATTCGCGAATTTATTCGCGATTTTGATTTTTTAAAAAGTTAAAAAAATTACAAACGTGTTTGACTTTAAACACCAATATCTTTAAAAGTTGTTAACGGATTTTAATATTTTAAATTGTATATTTAAGAAGAATAAGTCCACTATAAATTTAGTAGTTTAAAAATAATATTATCATTTAAAAATGCATTCATAATGCAAATGCAATTTTAGGATGCATTTTTGAAAAATTTCTACCCTTTCGATTTTAGTTTTCTTTTAAGATGTTAAAAAGCAATATCTTTACTATAAAATGCAAAAATAATTGTTCTGGGACAATAAAATCTACTATTTTACAAATTTTTTTTTAAAAAAATTTAAATTTTTTCAAAAATTTTGATTTTTAACTTTTTTGGTTATACTTTTTTAATAATATGTAACTTTAAATGTTTATAACTCCTTAACTACACGTCGGATTTTACTGATTTAAAAACTAGTATAAAGTTTATTAAGATAAATATTGTGAATTATACTGTATGAATAACGTGACCAGACATCGCGCTTTTGACGGGATTATCCCGCTTTTTAAACTTCGATACCGCCTAAAATATGACGATTTGTCTGATGATTAAAACATTTAAATACGACAGTCGTACGATTGCACTATGGTTTCAATGACCACTTGTCTTGGCCAAAATTACCAAAATGGAAAAAACAGGTTGTCTTGTTTGAAATATGATTTGGTTAAAATTAATGTATTTATTTTGTATTTCAAAAATTTTATTAATTTTTACACTTTTTATGTGACAGAAGTAAAGTCATTACAAAAGGAAATTTTAGCATATTTCACTTATAACTCAACCCAAAGGCGTGCATTTTCTTTAGCGGTATTAATTATGATACACTACTATAATTTAGTAATATCTGCTATTTTATTTTTTAATCTTGGCATTTTTATTCATTGGTTAGACCTTGTAAATGATAAGAATTTCCAATGCTAACTTATACGGAAAAGATGGATTTTCTCGAAAATCGCAAAAAATCGCAAAACGAGACAATATGGAAAATATAGCCCAGATGTATGTTTATTTATTCCCGTTGAGTTTTTCTTTACCAATTTTCACCAAAAACTTGCAGGTCTAATGAAATGTAAAATTTCTTACGAATCCAATTTCATTTGGGGTTTTGTAAAACAAACTGTATTTTTCAAAGATGACAAGAAGTTTTAACTGATTTCATATTCAATTATAAAAGTACTTATCTTAAGATTTATTTTCCATAATAAACTTATTTAAAAAATTGTTGTACTCAATAATTATAAAGTATTGAAAACCGTTGAAAAAAGGCACCTCTTTTTTACATATTTTAAATTTGCTTAAGAAACTGAACTTTGACCTGTTGTATTATGAAGACAAAATAGTAAAAGTAGGAAAAGACTTAATTTTTTGGCGTTTTGAAGTGTTTGCTACAAAACTAAGATAATTAAAACACAAATAGAAAATGTTACTAAAATTAGTTTTGGCCAAGAAAAGTGGTCGGCGAAACCATAGTAGATTGTTTGAAGAAAATCAAAAATTGTTGATATTTTGTTTGATTTGATGATAAGTTGAACAGTCTAAGCACAAGTCTTACGATTTAAAAAATAAAATATTGGATTTTATACGTAATTTTTTTTAATAAACACAATTGTGCATATACATATTTATAAAAACATTTGGTAATAATTTATTTATTTATACAGAAGTGTTTGCGAAGAGTTAGAAAATAGATGTAGGAGTGACTTAGAAACATTCGTCAAATCATCAAACATATCTGAAAGTGTATTTTAAAGCATTTTTTAGTCGTCAAATTTATTGTTAGATATATTTGAACGTCTAAAGTCCCCTTTTGGAGAAATAAATTTTGTTCTTTCAGATATTTTTAGATATTAAAAACTCATTTCATGATAACATTTGTGTTTTACTTAAAGTTAGTGCTTGTGTTAATGATTTTATTATGTTTTTTTTTTTTTTTGTTTTAACAGAACACATAGCTTAACACTAAAAAAGAATCTAGAAAATCATGTTGCAGATATTGTAGTTATAGTCATCCCAATCACCAGGAACGTTTTGGTTTTTTTCCCTCACGTCACATTTTTTACTAATTGACGGCCAAAGAAAATATTTTTCCATGATGAGTTTTTAGGTTATAAAATTTTCCAAGTAATCGGTAGAGCAAATAAGTCACGAATGGCTTTTTAGCCAAGACGTGGGGCTATAAAAATGTAGTACTAGTCAAGTCTCTAACTTGTCACTCAGCCCCTAGAAGTCTTTAAAGTTGTAAAAATAAAGAAATTCTCTATTAATCCTCATAAAATGATTGAAAAATGAGGGGTAAGGAGTAGGTGTAGAGGAAAAATTTGTATTCTGTATAACAAAGGTTAGGCTTTATTGGCAGCCGCCTTAGGCCAAGCTCACTTGGGTCCAAAATAAGGTCCCGTTGTGTTACCATAGAAAGCTCCCGCTGCGTCCAGCCTAATCATTTTGACCATCCGATTTATCGAAACACTTCGTGGTCCCTACAAAGAAGTTGATCCTGCTCGGTTCAGCTCTGAAGAGACAGGATTTGTCTACTAAAGTCCTTAGACCAAATAGACGTCCCCGTAGGTCCCCAAAAGACGGACAGTGACATAGAAGATGTTCAGTGGTCTTTTCTTCTTCCACGTCTTTACAACTTCTGCAAAAATTGTTATAGTGGAGTCCCAGCCTTCTAGCATCTGCTCCGAAGGGCCAGTGACCTGTAATGATATCAATAAGGTTCCTTAAATGGGTCCTTGGCAGCTTCAACAGCTAAATAGTTCGCTGCTCTTCCATCATGGGCCAGATTTTCCTGGACTCTACGCAAGTGGGTTCCCTGGTCCATCTTTCCATAGCTTCAAGATCAAATTTGCGTGATATTTGCAGTCTCAGGTCTAATTGTGCAGAAAAAATACCAATTTCGACCTTATCTGCTGTTTTTGAATCATCTGTGAAGATTTGAATTTCCCCTTCCGTTATGTGGTGACTATTATCGTAGTATGTTCTTTCCGGTATGGATACCATGAACCCGGGATCAAACAGCGGTGTTGGTATTGCGTAATCAATCCTAAGGTCTCGGTATAAATGTTTGCATGGCCATATCTTTGGTGTTTCCATGCTTGAGTTGCACAAAGTCTTTACACCGAATGTGCAGCAATCTTCCTGGCCTCGATATCAGGTGGTAGCCAGTTTAGTATAGTGAACAGTGCCTTAGATGGAGTAGTTCTAAGTGCACCTGTTATCATGATCGACATCATCCTCATTAAACGTTCCAACTTTGTTTGCTCATTTCTTTTCTCCAAAGCTGGCCACCAAACAGTTGCTCCGTAAAATAAGATCGGTCTGATCACACAGTAACATAACCAATATGCATTTTTGGTGTTCAATCCCCAGTTTAGACCAATTGCCCTTTTGCAGCAATACAATGCAGATGCTGCCTTCGTGGTTCTTGAAATAGTATTCAGATTCCAGTTTAGTTTACTATCAAGAATAAGTCTCAAATATTTGGCTTCTTTAGATAGTGACAATGTTACTCCGTTTATCTTAGGAGTAGTGAATTCCGAGATTTTGTATCTTCTGGTAAATAATATCAGTTCGGTTTTGGTTGAGTTGACTCCCAGTCCACAGCCATGACACCATTTTCCCAATAAATTTAGTGCAGACTCCAACACTTCTGAGAGAAGCTTTGGGTCCTTGCCAGTAGCTACCACCGCCACGTCATCTGCATATGCAATAGTTTTGCAGCAGGTCTTCTCCATGGCTTTAAGTAGAGTGTTAATATTCAGATTCCATAGCAATGGGGACAATACTCCACCTTGTGGTGTTCCTCCAGTTGTTATTCTCTGGATGCTGGATGTGCCCGATTCAATTCGCCTAAAGTTCAGTAGTTTTTCGACGAAAGAGATGACCACCGGGTATATCCTCAATCGTCTCATAGCTTCAAGAACTGAGTCAGGTTTGACATTGTTGAAAACACATTCTATATCCATGAAGGCTACAAGCGCATATTCTTTATAGTGAAGTGATCTTTCAATATGACCCATAAGAGTGTGAAGCGCGGTTTCTGTAGATTTTACCTTCATGTAAGCATGATGATCTGATGAAAGTGTCAATAATCCTCTCCAAGGTTTTAAGCAGGAAGGAGGATAGACTAATTGGTCTGAAGTCTTTAGCCTTCGTGTGAGATCTATTCCCCCCCCTTGGGAATGAAGACAACTTTGAAGGTTGTCCATGTATATGGAATATGTGACGAGCGAAGACATGCCTTGAATATTATCAAAAGCCAGGGCAGCAGGTATTATTCCATCTGGACCAGGTGATTTGTAGGGATGGAAGCTTCTAACCGCCCATCTGATTCGGTGATGGGTTATCGGGATATTCGATATATCCCTTAAAACATTACCATGATCTTCCCTTGGTAGAGTATTTGGCTCTTTACATCCCGGGAAGTGTGTTTCCATAAGTACCTCTAGGGTATCTTTGCTGGAAATGGTCCACGTATCATCCAGTTTCTGAATGTATGATGGTATAGTTGGATTTGAAGATAGAATCTTTCGTAGCCGACTGGTCTCGGAGGAATTTTCAACTCCATTACAAGGTTTTTGAATTTATTGTATGAGGATTTGTAAGTGGACCAATTACCACAGATCTTAGCCGTATTCCACCATGCTGGTTTTGCCTTGCCTATCCTAGTAGTTCTCTTACAGGATTTATCTGTTGCATAAGCTAAAACTTTTGTAAGTGATTCCACTGCCGAATCTAGTGATGACCTATCGCAAATGTATAACAAAAAAAGACCGTAGATCTCAAAAATGATAAGATTTTTAGCAATAAAAAAATAATTAATTTAAAAAAACAGAGTAATAATTTTGCAGAATTATTCGAGATATAAAACTTTTTCGCGATTTTGTTGACCTGTGATATTAGTGTTTTACTTGTTGGCAGCCGATTCATAAAAGTGAAAAGGTAACAGTATATCGAGTTATTTTGATAACTGTATTTGGCTTTAACGGTATTTCGAGTTATTTCGATAATGGTATTTTATAAAAATTATCTGTAGTCAAGTATTATAATGACGAGCTGCGGTTGTCATAACTTTATTAGAAGTTTTATTTCAACATTTTTTAAAAATAATAATGTTTTTTTTTTAACCAAAAATAACGCTAACGATATTTCGAGCTATTTCGGTAACTGTTTTTTAGTGCTATATATATATTTTAGCGGTAACCGTAATTTTAATTATTTCACTAGTCAAGTAAAATATTTTTATCGGTAAAGGCAACCAACATTGGTTTTATTGTTAACCGGTCTAAGAATTATTTAAGAAAAACAATTGCTATTAAATTAAAAAAGTTTTCTTTTTTTATTTATCCGTATTTGAATTCATTCTTAAAATTTAACTAGGAATATTTTGAAAACATTTCAAGAAACACGTTAAAATTATAATTTTTAATGTTTCAGTTTGTAGTGAAATATTTACTTAGTCGTTCTCAATTTGTAACGTCTCAATTGGGTCGTGAATCAAGTACTTGCGAGATAACAGGTTAGGTTAGGTTAGGTTGAAAAGGGTGGCGTATTCACGCCTCCACCCAGAGACCAAAAAGGTCCATTGTGATCCCTTTGAGAAATAGAGAGAAATTGAAAACAGAACAAGAGAATAGAAAACTTATATAAACAAGAAGAAGATAAGAGGAGTGGAACCTAAACCCTAGCAATTAGTTTTGATTGCCCCTAAGCCATCTTATCCCCATTACAAACCCTATGAGATTAGTAAGCCCGTTGCTCGTAACCTCATCTAGTTCATGTAGTGTGTGGCTTCCAAACCACTTCAGCCTACCCGCTGAAGTCCTACGAAATGACAGAGAATGTGCTCCACTGTCTCTAGCTCGTCTACATCATCGCACGACCTGCAAAAATCTGTCGTGCCAATGTCCCATTTACTCATCATATTCCCTAGTGAGAAGTGACCAGTAATTATTCCTACCATGATTCTTATATTACTACTACTCATACCCAGAAGATGTTTCGAATCTGACAGTTTAAGACTAGGCCATAATGCTCTAGATATCCTGCAGTCCGTTCTGTTCCTCCAGGCACGATTCGTGTTGTCCAGAATCCATTCCCTTATGGCCCTAAAGTAGGACCCAATTGGAATTCTAACGAATGTCTCCATGAAAGACCTATCCGGTCCCGAGCCAATGCGAGCCAGCTCATCAGCTATTTCATTGCCGAGAATGTCGCAGTGACCCGGAACCCAACAGAGTCTTATTTTATAAACATTCATTAGTCTTCTCAATTCCCTCTTGCACTCAAAGACCAATCTGGATCTAACATGGTGACTTTTCAGGGCCAATAATGCTGCCTGACTGTCAACGTATATAGTGACCTCTGAATTCCGTTCTATATTTTCCTCCAGCAACCCTAGGGCTTTATAGATGCCCAGAATTTCGGCTTGGAAAACGCTACAACTGTCAGGAAAGCTGCCATGGTATATTCCCTATGCAACAAACCTCGCTCTATGTAACTCACTACATCATGTAAAGCACTCCCTACAGACTTACCCTTCAGGTAGGCGTATTGAGCGTCACTGATTAAGTGAGTCCCCAATCTATTCCTAAGATGCAGATCAATCAGTCTCTCCATTGTCTTCAGTAAGAAAGACGATAGGCTGATTGGCCTGTAATCCTTGGGTTTCGAGTGAGTCGGTTTACCCGCCTTGGGTATGAAGATGACTCTCTCCACCCCCTGGGAATGTATCCTAACCTAAGGCACTCCCTAAATATATCCACAAGTAGAGAGATGACCCTGTCATTGACATTCTGCACCATAGCCGGAAAGATTCCATCTGGGCCCGGTGATTTATATGGCTCAAATGTACTCACCGCCCATGTTACTTTGTCTCTAGTAACCATATCTCTAATTGTGTCGTTATCCTTCTCATCCGAGCCGGATAAATTTAGGTTTTCACTGACACTACCAGATCGCGGCCCAGACTCAATATCAGTACAGCCTGGGAAATGTGTCTCCATAAGTAAACTGAGGGACTTTGTCCACGAATTGTCCGCGCGTTGTATATATCCAGGTGCCACAGGGTCCTTGGATAATACCCGTCTAAATCTAGACAACTCGTTCACAGAGTCCACGGACTCACAGAAACTTACCCATGATGTCCGTTTCGCTCTCCTTATGTCCTTCTTATACCTTGCAAAACTATCCCTATAGCTGCCCCAATCACTTTCGTTACCTGATAGCTTGGCCCTATTAACCTTCTAACTGTAGACCGCTGTTCCCTAAGTTCCCTGGTCCACCATCTTGGCTGTTTACGTTTGCCCGGATATACTAACGGACAGCTGAGCTCAAAACTATTCCTGATCACATTCGTGAGATTATTCACTACTGCCTCGATACCCTCAGCCGAATTCTTCCAGCTATCAGTATCCCTTAAATCCCTACTCATTAACTCACTAAAAGACTTCCAATCTGTCTTCCTAGAGTTCCTATAGGGCTTTCCCTTCGATCCTACAGGATCTAAACTGAAGGATATCATGCTATGATCCGAAAAGGAGTAGTCCATGTTTACTCTCCAGTCCCTAACGAAATCGCCCCTCCGGTTTGCTAGCGTTATATCTATAACTGTTTCCTTATCTTTCGTTCTGAACGTGGGTTGACTCCCCCTATTACAGATATGAAGATCATAATCAGTTATAAAATTAAAAACTAACTCACCCCTTTTATTGACGTCCCTGCTACCCCATTGATAATGGTGAGCGTTCGCATCACATCCTAGGATCATGTACAGTCCTCTCCTCCTGCAGTGCTCCGCCAATTGCTGCAGAGCGATGCCTGGTGGATCGGCCGCCTCATATGGCATGCACACTGATGCCAAAACCAGCTTCCTGTTTCCAGTAGCTTCCCATTGTACAACCGTTAGGTCCCCATTACTGAAAGAATGAAGAAGATTAACATTTAAATCCTTCCTAACCATTATATATGTTCGTACCTTTTCCAATGTGGATGGTATGAACAGATTGTAGCCTATAGCTCTTAATCCACATACCCTGGTGTTGTTAATCCAAGGTTCCTGGATAAAAGCTACATCCACATTGGAGTCAATAAGGACTTTTGTCAATTCGGTTGAGGCTGCCTCACAATGGTGCAAATTAATTTGCACCACTGTTGTCCTCTTTGGTTTTATCAAACTTAGAGTATCTAAATCTAATAACCCCAAACCCGAAATTGACAACTCCCCTTAGTGACTCCAGCTTCTTTAGAGACTCCTGATCCACAGCGAATCTGAAGTCCCTACCTTGGTTCTCCTTACAGATCAAGGTGTTGACAAGCTTCCATTGACCTGTAGGAAGACCTTCGTTCTGGTTCTCCAATACTGTCAGAATGGTTCCAACCTCTAGAATGGGTGGTGGGAACCATGCTGTCACTATTGGACGAAGGGACAACTCGGATGCCAGTATCACCTCGAGTTTCGCCTCTGGATAAAGTTTGTCGAACTTAGCAACTGCGTTTCTAAGAAATTCAAAAGATTTCTTATTTCCGCAGTTGATAGTTTTGACACCCTTCATCCAGTCTGCGCCTCAGAATGCTACCTCATCCGGCTTTCCTTTCACGAGAGCGATTTCCTCAATGAGCCTGTGCTCAATCTGTCGCCATTGCTCAACGCTGATCCTCCCATCTGGATCGGCTTTGTCAATGACAGCAGTTTGAATACAATCTTGCATCACTGATTCCCTCGCCTTTTTTGATGTGGATGGCTGTTCATTACCCGAACCAGCTCTATTAGTTACCTCCGTATGTTGGCCCCTAAGAGAGATACAGAGCCTTCTTTGCCACCGAAGTTTGTTGGTCGTCCCCAGACCTGGCCCTCTTAATGACTCCCTTTTGGGAGCCCTTAAGAGTGCCGGATGGATTCTATCCAACACTCTTCGATGAAGATGACCTCATGTCAGAACCGGTCTCAGCGAAGGAATCAGTCGAATGATCAGGAAGATCATGCGTCCCTGATAGCTGGTCCAACAACTGACTTTCCTTTAACAGAATGTATTGTTGAACCCCCATCATCACATTATCGTCGTCCGTTAGCATGTCCGTTTCTGTTCTGTCGCCCTTCGACCGCTCGTCATCTTTCGTCCGATTTAAAATTAAATTTATAAAGTCAATTTTCGTCCCACGAGTATGCCAGTATAGGAAAGGACCATCTCGCGCAGTGACGGCGTGCGCGGACTAGGTTAGAGATTACAACCAACCCGTGCCATTAGCGTTGGAGGGGGAGCTGTTAACTGTTAGTTTGTTTAGGCACCAACTAACCATTCAGGTGATCGGCACTACTACCTACCACCTTGACCTTAAAGTGCGCTACATTTATTTGGTCCGCGAGAGACTTAAGAAGTCCTAGGACCGGATATAATACCCATGATACGAACCATCAAGCAATGGGCCAGAATGCACCATATGATAGAATGTTCATATCATGTGCCTTATATCCAATCCCCCCGATCCGCATGGGGATGCGTCCGATAGGAGTAAATGTAGCAGAAAAAACTCCCACGGATGCGAGATAACAACTGATTAAGGTTTTTAATAGAGATATAAAAAGAAAATCCCTCTTTTTTTTACAAAACTTTTCAAAATCCCGCTTTTTCCATAAATTTTGTTCAGAATCTCGCTTTTTAGTCGTTCGGATCCCGCTTTTTGACAAAAACTCTCTGGTCACGTTATGTATGAATCAAAAATATTTTTTTTTTGCTAATAATGCACTCATGAAAGGAATGCAATTTTCAGATGCATTTTTAAGAAATTTCTACCCTTTTGATTTTAAATATTTTTACTTAATATTGAAGATAAATATGTTTATTATATACAACATTAGCACTTAATCTGTGACAAAAAGGTTTTCTACCACAAAAAACAAATTATGAAATTTATGATTAAAATTAATTTTAAAATAAGCTCACAAAAATTTAAAAATACAAACATTTTAAAAAATATAAATTTTTGTATGAAAAAAATTTTAAGAAATTTAAAAAAAAAAATTAAAAGAGTGAACCATTTTGTCCCAGAACAATTTATATTGCAATTTTTAGCAAACATAATAATTTTTTTTTATATCAAAAGAAGAAAAAAAAATTGAAAGGGTAGAAATTTTTCAAAAATGCATACTAAAATTGCATTTGCATTATGCATGCATTTTTAAATGATAATATTATTTTTAAATTACTATATTTATAGTGGACATGTTTTTCTTAAATATGCAGTTTAAATCATTAAAATCCATTAACAACTTTTAAAGATATTGGTCTTTAAAGTTAGACACTTGCGATTTTTTTGACTTTTCGAAAAAATAAAATCGCGAATAAATTCGCGAATTTTTCAAAATTCCAAAAAATAAAAATGGAGATATTTAAATGCCTCCATAGGGTATGCGTATGCCAAATATTATTAAAATCGGAAGACATAAAAAATATTCTTGGGCGTTCTTTCATGGAATGGACGAAATATCTTTTGTGATATTTATTACAAAAGTATAAAATTATTTTCAACTTTTCTCATCGAATGAAAAAATTTTAAACAACAATTTCATTGTATAAAAAAATATTTTTGAAACAAAACAAAAGTATGAATAAAAAAACAATAATTTGAAATTTTTTTATACTGATATATATTTTTAAAGATATTTATAGTTAAAGGTATTTATTATTTTTTTCATAATGAATATTTATAATAAAAAATAAAAATCATTCACATATTTTTTTGAAACAAATGAAAAATTATTTTTTGAACAGTAAAGACATTTATATTGATTGAAAATTCAAAATAAAAAGTTTTCGGGTGCTTGCATTTTACCTTAAAATGAGAAATATAAAAATAAAATTGTAACAAAAAATGTTTAAAAACCAAAAAATAAAAAATATGCATTATTAGGTAAAATATGCAAAAATATTAATTTTCAGCAAAATATGCACTAACAAATCGATGCCATTCTTTTAGTAAAACGTCTGATTTGGATAGATAACATAAGATCATGTTTAAATGCTCCAAAAAAAAATGCATTTGCATATAAATCCGCCCCCTAGTAATGACTATTAGTGATGTTCTTGTTTTTTGTATAGGCAAGCAGTTTAGTTAGTTAGCAACAGCAGTAATATAATGATTAACAGTGTTGTTCTCGTTTTTTGTATATGCAGTCAGTTTGTATATACATACAAAAATATATAAATATAGAGTTGTTGATGTTTTTTTAATAAAGCAATGCTTGCTACCCAGTGGTAAAAAGAAGGGGTAAAGAGCCCTTCTAGAAGGCATTTTTCCTTCTAAAAGACCTCTTTATTAAAAACTGCCAGCAGGCCTTCTGAAGAAGTGCTACCAAGAGTCCTTCTGTAGAAGGTCTTCTACAGGCTTTCTACACTATTTAATAAAATATTTTTCTATTTATATAAAATAATTTGTTTTTTATGTTAAATTATTGTAAAATTTTTAAAACTTAAAAAGACAAAAATTCAACATTAATAACATTTCTGTTAACGTCTGACAAAACATCTTAAGTCGATATAAGACAAATTATTAAAAAATTATATTTTTATAGAAATTGTTGATTTTTTATTTAATTGCCCTGAAAAAAACTTAAAGTTTTTGTTAAATTATTTTGTCGAAAGTACAAAGATATAATATAAACAATTAAGTTTTTAATAGAAAACCTATAATAAAAACTATAAATAAACAAGCATGAATGTTATATTCGGCTCAGCCGAATCTATATACCCACCATAAATTTTTTTAAATTTCACGTTAAAGAGGGCGGACCACGACTATTTTTTGTTTCCGACTTTACATTGGTCCTTGAACTATTTGAGCACAATTTCACCTTATTTCGGAGGTGGGCGGTAAAGTGATCGAACCACGCCCATTTTTGGTTTTCGAGTTTATATCGATCCCTAAACTATTTATAAAAAATTTTGTTGTCGTGCATACTTTTGTTAAAGAGATATCAGCAGAAAAGTATGAAATGGACAGCCATAACTTTTTTGTTTATTAACCGATTTTGCCCATTTTCGATCCCAAACAAACCTTATATAAGACAAATAGTTGTGCATTTTCTGGATGCATAGCACGAATAGTTACTCTTAGAGATTTTCTAAATCCTGTCAGAAATGCGTTAAGGTACATTTCTTAAAATAAATTGTTAACTTTTTGGTCCTGTTCGTTAATAAGGATATTATTAAGCAGAGCTGTTTAAATTTCTACAATTTCCGCGTGAAATTGTTCAAGAGTCCTGTTAAATTGTTTAACGTTATGTATATCTCTGATTAATGTAGCTTCCGTTCGTTTATCTGCAAAAGCTGCAATTAGATTATTTTTGATTTCACTCCAGTTAAGTCGGTTTAAGTAGGTGTTCAAAAGTTCATTTGCGGTTCTTGTTATTATATCCACCATCAAAAAGATGGGGGGTATATTGATTTTGTCATTCCGTGTGTAACATGTCGAAGGAATCATCTAAGACCCCTCAAGTATATATTTTCTGGGTCCTGGTTAGATTCTGAGTCGATCTAGCTATGTCCGTCCGTCTGTCTGTCTGTTGAGAGCAGGATAGGGCTCGAACGGAGCAACGTAGGGGGATGAAATTTTGCACAAATATTTGTCTTATATAAGGTTTGTTTGGGATTGAAAATGGGCAAAATTGATTAATAAATAATACTTTTCTGCTGATATTTCTTCAACAAAAGCATATATGACAACGAAATTTTGTACGTATAGTTCGGGGATCGATATAAACTCGGAAACCAAAAATGGGCGTGGTCCGCCCACTTTACCGCCCACCTCCCATATAAGGTGGAAATCAACGAAATTGTGTTCTAATACTTCAAGGAACAATGTAAACTCGGAAACAAAAAATGGGCGTAGTCCGCCCACTTTACTGCCCACTTTACCGCCCCCTCCCTTATAATGTAAAATTTAGAAAAGTTGATGGTGGGTATATAGATTCGGCCGGGCCGAATATAATTCGCGCTTGTTTTATTTCTTATTGCTCTAAAGATAATTTGTCCGTAAGGTGTCTATCCCGTTCCTTTTAAAAATATTAAGATTTCTTCTACGTTACTAATAAAATCGTACAGAAGACGGGGATTCCCGTTGAAATTTTAGAGGCCTTTTACTATATCGGAGATTTTGAGGAAATTAAACATTTCTTGCATGTTAGATAAATATTGGTTTTAAGGATTGGGCAGGGATTGGGTTTGATTTTGGTTTTGCATTTTTTCACAATATTTGTTAAATTTGTGTTATTTTTTATTATAATTTATTAAATTAAGCTAATAGGGCCTATAGTTCCAATGTAAATAAAAAACAAACTTTTTATTACAATTTTCCCAACGTTTCGTCGATTATTTGTCGACTTCTTCAGGGGATTCGTCTATTTTAAAAAAATATAAAAAACATAACATATTATACAATGTTACTTAATTATACCACAATTATATAACTTACAATTTGGACATTGATTAAGACATTAAATTTAACATGAAACATAAAAATTAAAACAAACAAAAATAAAAAGTACAAAAAACACATCTTAACTTCTAAATCACAGATTTTGTTATGGCAACTACGTAGCTATTGTTTATGTTGTCAGTGTCTTCTTTCAAGTTCATAGTTTTCTTTATGTTTTGTTGTATTCGTAGACTTTCCTTTATATACCTTTTCTTCTCAGTTTTTTCCTTGTCCAATATTCTTACTTCGACGAAATCAGCTGTGTGACCTGTTTCTAGTATGTGTTTCGCAAGTGAAGTTGTTTGTTTACCTTTTGTTATGTCTGTTTTGTGTTCGCTCATTCTTGTAATGAGTGTTCTCTTTGTTGTGTATATAAACAAGATCACAATAATTATCATCGCTGCCATTACATTTAATTTCATAAACAACGTTGCTTTGTTGTTGTTTGTCAATTTTGGTTTTTATATTGGTGAATATAGTATTTGTTGTTTTGTTTGGTCTATAAGCAAATTGTATATTGTTGTCCTCTATTGTTTTTCTTATTTGTTTATTTCCAGTTAGACCAGGGATGTATGGTACACTGTAAAAATGTTTATCTTGTGTATATTTAGTGTTGTCATTATCATTGTCCTTACTTAAGCGGGTTTTTGTTTTCTTAATGAGGGAGTCAATTAGATGTTTAGGGAAACTATTTTGTATTAAAATCGATGTTATTTTCTTGATGTTATGTGTGTGAAATTGGTTATCACTAATTTTCAGAACTCTTTCAATAAAATTAGTTGCAGTGTTAATAATTTGGTTCTTTGGTTGGGTTGAGTAAAAATTCATAAGTCTACCAGATGATGTGATTTTAGAGTACCAGTCAAATAAAATAGTTTCTCCCCTTCTCTTCAGTTTGGCGTCTAAATATGCAATTTCACCATTCTCCTCCAATTCCATTGTGAATTTAAGTTTTGGGTGGTGACTGTTTAAGGTATTTAGGATTATATCCCGATCGTCAATATTGATTATAGCCAGAAGTCATCTACATATTTTGCTATGTATTTAATAGTGATATTATCTTTCCTCAGTTCTTTAATTGCGTCGTCCAGTAGGTTGTCAAGAACTATATCCGCTATAGTTGGAGAGAGGGGATTTCCCATTGGCATTCCGAATATTTGTTTATAAAGTTATTTTTGTTTTCTTTAATATTTTTGATAATGCTATAGTTTTAGCTTTTCTTTTAAGCATTAAAGGAACTTTATTATGGTTTATATGGTTATATTCTTATTCTAAATAGCTTACAATAAAAAATTAAATAGTATCCTCATTGAGAAATAGATGGATGTGATTTGTAGGCTCCTTTTGTAAATTAATTAAAATCCAACGGTATAAAGTGGGGTCAAACGCAAATTTTTTGGTAATAAATCTGTATCTCCTAAAATACTGGTTGGATTAAATTGAAATGTATGAAAGAGTTGCTGAAGAGGACCTAAGCTTTCAGAAAAATCATCTTATAGTTACCCTATGATAACACAAGAAAATCTACAGGGTGGTAAAATTGACTATCTCGAGTATGTAAAAGTTTAAAAAATCGTAACTTATACAAATGAAGTCCGATTTAAAAGATTTTTATATTTCTGTAAAGTGCTTGGCAATAAAGAAAAGATGTGCTTATTCACCTAAGTTATCTCTTACAGTTAAAAAGATATTTACACTTGAATTTTGAATTTTTGATTTTTTGCCTCGACTTTCTTTCGTATTTCGGAAATAAGTCCTGAGTTATATGAGGTAAAATTTTTTTTAAAATATCTTATAATTTGCTATATATTTCAAATTAACATACTGAAAGAATTTTTGGATTACCTCAATGCGTGTAGACGTGAAAAATATTCAAACTCAACACTCTGAAATTGGTATGAAAAATGGCTATTTTTTATAAAAATGTAGTACAATTATTTCACTTTTTACTCAAAGTTCCGTTTAAGAAAAAAAATTTTCTTTATATATTTCATTCTTCCTTGGTATTGAGTGAAGTAGACGTGTTATTTTTTTGCTCCGTATTATTTCGTTATTTAAATGATAATATCGGTTAAAAAAATAAAGTTAAAACCCCAAAAATATATTTAACGCGAATGAACGCGATAATTACAAAAAATAAAGCCTTGTTTCCACAAAAAATATTAATTAAATTTGTTTATGTTTGTGCCAATTTTGTAAATCTCTGTGTGTTTGTTTTCTTTTCTAAACATAAGGAGAAAAAGTGAAAGAAAAAAAATAATTGAGACTACTCTTTATGAGTCTCTTAAGTGTTAATTCTAATGAGCGAAGGCTTAGCGCAAACAATAGAAATGTACAGTGAATGCTGAAGAGAATTCTGTGAATATAACAAATAAAAGAATCGATGATAGTTTGTATTTGACCGCGAAACCCAACAACCGCGCTCGTTCCTGTTCCCCCGCTTTGTTAACAACTACAGATTGTTCAACAAAAGAAACAAAATAAAACAGCTGTTAGTCAACCACTGACAGATAGTAAGATTTTAGTTGCGCCTAAATTATGCTTTATAATTCGCCTTCTAAACAAATTTCACTCACAGTAAGTACGGAATCAATTCGATCGATACCCAAATCTGGTCTATGATAAGAGTGATCAGAAACCCCAAATCCAAGTAGGTATGGACCGGTATATTACGGTCCTAAAACGAGGAAGAAGTCTTAAATCCTCAAAATTAGCATCTGCGGCTAAATTATCAAGAGATTGTGGTACCCCAAATACAAAAAATCGCTTTGCAATATTACAAAATGAATCTATTGAACCCCCTAATGTAACCAAATCGTCTAAACCACCCCCAATTTACTTGCGGGAAGGAAATACAAATGTATTGGTTCGTGATTTAATTTCGTTAATCGGTGACAAATCTTTTTACGTAGTTCCTATAAAACGAGGAAATATAAATGAGACCAAAATACAAGTTAATCACGAAAATAATTATCGTAAAATAGTGTCATATTTTGAAAACCATAAGAAAAATTTTTATACATATCAATTGAAAAGTAGTAAGGGCCTTCAAATTGTTATAAAAGGCATTGATTCTAATGTAGAACCAATCGAAATAAAAACGAGTTTAGAAGATAAAGGATATAAGATAAAAAATGTTATGAATCTGCGTAACCGCGAGAAAACACCTCAGCCACTTTTTAAAGTTGAGTTAGAACCCAATATATGATTTGAAGAATTTATTGCACCGAAAAATTTCAATAGAAGAGCCGCATAAACGATCAGGACCAGTACAATGCGTAAACTGTCAGGAATATGGACACACTAAAGCTTACTGAAGATTACCTCCAGTTTGTGTTGCTTGTGGCGATTTACACAACTCGTCCCAATGTGATAAACCGAAGGCAGACTCGAAAATAAAGAAATGTAGTAATTGTGGTGGAAACCATACAGCAAACTATAGAGGTTGTCCAGTGTATGCCATCGTCAAACGATCCCTAGGACAGAAAACTAGGATTTCTCCCACTCAACCACCAAACATTCTTGGAAATAATTACCCCCAATTAATAGAGTCATCTGGCAACAAACAATCATACGCAAATGTTCTTAGAACCAAAGAATATACAACATATAGAAGGCGCATGTCAATGAAAACTGATATATTTTTTAAAAGTATTTCACGATGCGGGAGGGAAGGCAAAAGGAAAAGAAGCTTGCGTGTTTTTTATCTCTTTTGTTATGCTCTTGAAATGAATAAAAAACACACAAGAAAGTCAGTCTCGCACGAGCATTCAAGCAAGAATGTTGTGTTACTGCTTGTTGCTTGAGATACACTCATGAAAAATATTTAATATTAAGTAGGATTAATTAATATGATTTTTTAATTATATAACTATCTTTTTTTAATTAATAATGTACTACAATTAATTTTTTATTATAAAATAAAAATCTGAAATAATCGTTCGTGCTGAATTATTCGATATTTTTTAATAAGAAATTAAAATCCTAAATTAATAATTTATCGTTATATTTTTTTTTTTTTTAATCAAATAATAGAAAAAATAAACATTAAATCTTAATTTTTATGATTACTATGGTAATCGTTGCGATCCCTGGTTATTACTATTCAAATTCTAAACTAGTAACGTGTATTTCCACTTACAAGTCTTGAATTGACGAAGAAACTTTCAAAATAAAATTACTATAAAAATGATGTTATTTTTTTGGTGTATAATTTCATAATGGGAAAAACAAAACATACACAAACATAATTGTGAATGTATGAGTGTGGCGATCGCTGGTGTAGTGCATATAAAAAAGTAGAAACAAGGAATTGGTCGTTTATTTACTAAAGGAGATAAAATACGATCGTGTATGTTAGTGTAGGGCATAGCATATGTGTTTTGTTGTTTTAAAAGTAGAAATACTTTAATCATCACCGAACTACTTATACCTTTTTTAACGTCATATGAGCTTATGTAAATATACTTTCAGAATATCAAATTTGTATTTTAAAATTTGATTTGTGTAGTTTTGTTACTTATGTATTCAAAGTAACAAATGTTAAAGTTAAGTATATTAATTAATTAAATAAATAAAAACAAAAATATAAAATTATATCCACTTGAAAAAAATATAAAAAAATATTTTTATTTTTTTTATTCATAACAAATTTGTCACCAAAAAAATTAGATTTTTCTTTAATAATTTTGTTTTATTCTGTAAAGAAGGTGGAATTATATTGAAAAAAGATCTTTTGAAAAAATATTTAATTTGTATATACCTTCTATATAAAAAAAATATTATGACAAAAATAAATAAATGAATAAATAAAAAATAACTTATTTCCTGCCAAAAAAATAACTTATATATTAAAAAAAAAAATCAGTATTTTTGTTTATAAAAAAATTTAGGTCTATAAATTGAAACTTTGCTGTATGAATATTTATTTCTTTTTGTATAAAAAAAAAGTAATAACTTTTTGCTTAGAAAAAGAAATCAAAAAAACTTCTTTATTTTTCAAAATAAATGTTATTTCTGCCCAAAATAAAAGAAATGAAATACTTTTTTTATTCAAAACATTTTTTTTACTAAATAAAATAAAAAAATAAGTTTTAAAATTGAAAATATTAATATTATTTATTTCTATAAAAAATTTATATTTTAATAACAATTTCTTGTTTCAAATAAAATACAACTCAAAAACATGGAAAAAATCACAAAATATTTTTTTTTCCGAAAAAAAGGAAAAACTTTTATTTACTATTTACTTTATTTTTATTTTTCTTTCTAAAAAATCCAAAAAATGGAAAAATATATACTTTTAAAAATTAAAAAATTTAAATATTTTTTTAAATAATAATTTCAAAAACTAAAAATTCTCTATAAAAACTTTTTTTAATAATAATAAAAAAAAACACCAAAAACAAATTATATGCACATTTTATGAAATATATAAAAATATAATATATAAAAGTAAAATATAACAATTATTAGTTTATCAAAAATATAACTATAAAATATAAATTGACAACTTCGAAATCATACAAAAATTTGTCACGTCACTAAGAAAGGTATAAGCACGTCGGTGCAGATCAAAGTATTTCTACTTGTAAAACAACAAAACATGTATGCTACGCCCTACTGTAATATTAACGTTAATGTCTTTTCCATTAGTAAATAAACAACTAAAAATTCTGTTGGCACTTTTTTCAAAATACAAGAAACAAATTGTTTCTTTCAATTTGAAATAAAGATCTTTATCATCTACAATCTTATATATATGTGTGCGTGTTTTTATTTGCAATTCTTTATAAGGAATACACACATGTACAAACACATATATTTAAACTCTTTCTCTCTCTCTGTTTTGGTGGTGGATTTAGTTTTCCCTTGCTACTTATCCCCCTCATCAATGCAAAATGTTGAGAGCGAGAATTACATGAGAGCAGGTTCTATGATTAGAACCCGCCATAAGAAATTTTGTTTCTACATGATGCGCCTTCTATATATGAATATTCTTTGTTAGAACCAACCAAACTCCACTAGCAAATTCTTTGCCTAAAAATAAAAACACTAACTGGAATTCCGATTTAATGGAAAAATCGAATGAATTAAATTTCACAAGGCTGGAAACTACAATTGAGACGCTCGTGCAATCGGTAAACAATTTTACAAACTCCATGAGCAATATGATGCAGGAAATGCTCAAGATGCAAACGATGCTTTTACAAGCTATTCTAAATAAACCATGAATTGTCTCAAGATATGTTTTTGGAACGCAAACGGCATACGCCAACATAAAAATGAACTTGAATATTTTCTGAAAAACCAACAAGTTGATATAATGTTAGTTTCTGAAACTCATTTGACATCTAGAAGTATATTCCAGATAAATGGATATGTTTTTTATGATACAAAGGACCCCCAAGGAAGAGCATGTGGAGGCTGTGTGATCTTTGTGAAGATTATCTTCAAGCCACAACATTCTGTACTAAAGATTGTTACAGAAACTATTTTAAATCACTAGGACCCCGTTTCCTGGCAGCTGGCGATTATAATGCTAAGCATACATTCTGTGGATCACGACTAATAACCCCGAAGGTAGTGTTTTGTTTGATACAATTTCTAAAATGGGTTTGAATGTGATTTCGAACGGAGAACCTACTTACTGGCCGTCTGATCCAAATAAGATACCCGATGTGATCGACTTTGGAGTTATAAAAAACATTGCTCTAGATCTAATACGAGTTGAATCTTCACTGGAATTATCCTCGGATCATTCACCCACTTTTGTTATGCTATTAAGCCCCCGAGAAATTGTATCCCCGTCTGGTAACTTGGCGATATCAGGAACAAGGATAAATTGGCTGAAATATAGGAAATACCTTAGTACACACTGCACGGAGAACATGTCGCTAAGTACACCAGAAAAAATCGATCACTCTCTCAATAATTTTGATATGAATGTAAAACTTGCTGCTGAACATGCTGCCTTTACCCCCCGACAAAACAGATATAATAGAATATTCTGTGGATGTCGAACGGCTCTTGACTGAAAAAAGAAGAGCTCGAAGAGAGTGGCAACTCTACAGATCCCCTCAACTCAAATCTAAGTTTAGAGAAAGCAAAAATCGTCTTAATAAGCTCTTGGAAAATCGAAAGACTGAATCTTTTAATAAATATTTAGAAAACCTTGATGCAACACCGCAGTCTTATTATTCTCTATGGCGAGCTACTAAAAAACTTAAAAGACCAGTTATATGTAAACCTCCTTTACGTAATACTAATGGAGGATGGGCAAGAAGTGATACCGAAAAAGGGAATCTGTTCGTAAGTCATCTGAAAAATGTATTTACCCCGAACGTATCAAATGACGTAATTGAGTTGCCACCTGTTGTACCCCAATTCAGAGTAACAAGATGCTTTTGGAGCTACCCCGGATAGCATTAAAAATTATACTTTATATTTTTAACGCTATATTACGCCTTGAATATTATCCACCAGAATGGAAGGTATCACTGGTTACTATGATACCTAAGCCAGGAAAAGATCACACAAAAGTAGATTCGTATAGACCTATAAGTCTATTATCAAATATGTCAAAGCTCTTTGAGAAACTCTTAATGAATAAGTTAACCCCTCTATTGAATCGAAACCAATGTATACCCAATCATCAATTCGGATTTAGAAGAAAACACAGCACTATCGAACAAACACACAGACTTGTAAATGTTATTAACAAAACGTTTGAAGAAAAGAAGTATTGCTCTGCTCTCTTTATCGAAGTTTCGCAAGCTTTCGACAAAGTATGGCACTATGGCATGATATATAAGATAAAGCAAAATTTACCCACTAATACACATAAATTATTGGAAAGCTATTAAACTAATCGAAAATTTATTGTTAAAGAGGGAGACTTCTAAAGTAATCCACAGCCCATTGAAGCAGGAGTACCCCAAGGCAGTATTCTGGGTCCTTTGTTGTACTTAATATACACCTCTGATATGCCAACTAACAACCGAACCCATACATCAACATTTGCTGATGACACAGCTATTTTAAGTACACATGATAGCCCCCAAGAAGCATCTCGACTCTTGCAAGACCATATACTAGACATTGAAAGATGGTTACGTAAGTGGAAAATAAAGGTAAATGAGCAAAAATGCATACACATAACATTTACATTGCGTAGAGAAACATGCACACTCATCTTTATTAATAACCAAGTCATTCCCCAGCAATCAGAGGTTAAATACCTCGGTATCCATCTTGATCGTCGTCTGACATGGAAATCACATATTGAGCCAAGTTGACACAAATAAAACTGAAAGCACTTCAAATAAATTGGCTTATTGGTAGAAACTCAACACTTACTTTAGATTGTAAACTACTTTTATATAACTATATTTTGAAGCCAATATGGAGTTATGGCATTCAGTTATGGGGCACGGCCTCTGCGTCAAATATAGAAAAAATACAGAGACGACAAAACAAGATTTTGCGGATAATAATTGCGGCACCATGGTACGTCAAAAACTCAAATATTCATAAGGATATAAACGTCCCCTTTGTGAAAGATGTAATAAGAGAACATACTGAGAAATATTTTAGGAGGCTAGAAATTCACCCAAATCCTCTAGCTCGAAACATCCTACTAAGCAATGGATATACTCGATTGAGAAGAAGGCACACATCAAACTTGAGGAGCTAAAATATACGTATTAAAATAGATTTTTGTCTGACGGTGGTTGGACAAAATTAGATATTAATATTTAGATTTAAGATTTTAATACTTATTGTTAGTTCATGTACAATTACTGAAGATTCAATAAATAAAGTATATAATATAAAAAATATATATATTTCAAAAGACAAGGTTTCACAAATGGCTAATATAGAAATTTTGAACTGATTTAGGCTTGCACCCTACATCAGGCATTGGTCAAAAATGGTGAATTTTGGAAAAAGTTAAATTTTTTATCGATTAATAAAAAAAAATGTCATGCGAGCTTTTTTAAATTTTTTGACGACATTTCATAAAATAATAGATTTGGAACGATCTGAAACTAAACATCTTCCCGCCCGGACAAAAACGAATGCAGGAGAGCAGATTTCATGAAAAAAGTCAATTTTTTAAGCGACTATTTTTAATTGCATAAAAAAGCATATTTGCGTAATATTTTCACCATTATTATGTAGTGTATAAAATATATATCGATCTTTCAATCCTGCAAATATCAATAAAAAAAACCTTAAAATTAAATTTTTGGCAATTTTTCAAAAATAATTAATATTTAATAAATATAAGCGATTATTGCGAATATTATCTCTTTCAACAACCAAAGCGTGCCAATACAATTGTTTATTACGTATACGCACATATGGAAATAATGTAAAACAGTGAATTTGGTTAGAGTTGACCTAAGTTGTCAGTTTTGAGACCATGATATAATGCTTTTAAAACAATCTATATATACATACTATACATCAATGAATTGATAAATAAGACTATTTTTATATTCTTGTAATATTTTATTAGTGTTTGGAATATAGGCAGAGTTTTGCTTTACAAAACATAATTTTTTTGGTTTTTAAATCTTTTTTATATTTTTTTTATTTTTTTTTTAAAATTGCCAAAAATTTATTTGTAAAGCTTTTGTAATGATAGTAGAGAAAGACTGATATGTATTTTATATATTTCATAAGAAATAATTGCGAAAATATTATGCAAATATGCTCTTTTATGCAGTTAAAAAAGTCGTTTAAAAAATTTAATTTTTCATGAAATCTGCTCTCATGCATTCGTTTTTGTCCGTGCGGGAAGCAGTTTAGTGTCAAATCGTTCAAAATCTATTTTTTATGAAATATCGTCAATAAGTTTAAAAAAGCTCGCGTGACATTTTCTTTATTAATCGATAAAAATTTAACTTTTTCCAAAATTCACCATTTTCGACCAATGCCTGATGTAAGGTGCAAGATAAATCAGATCAAAATTTCTATATTAGCCATTTGTGAAACCATGTCTTGAAATATATAAAGAAAATTTTGTTTTCTTAAACGGAACTTTGAGTAAGAGTGAAAGAATTGTACTATATTTTTGTAAAAAATAGCCATTTTTCATACCAATTTCAGAGTGCTGACTTTGAATATTTTTCACGTCTACACGCATTGAGGTAATCCAAAAATTCTTTCAGTGTGTTATTTTGAAATATATAGCAAATTATAAGATATTTTTTTAAAAAAATTTTACCTCATATATCTCAGGACTCCGAAAAACGAAAGAAAGTCAAGCCAAAAAATCAAAAATTCAAGTGTAAATATCTTTTTAACTGTAAGAGATAACTTAAGTGAATAAGCACACCTTTTCTTTATATTGCCAAGCACTTTACAGAAATATAAAAACCTTTTAAATCGGACTTCATTTGTATAAGTTATGATTTGTTTAAACTTTTACATACTCGAGGTAGTAAATTCTACCACTCTGCAGATTTTCTTGTGTTATCACAGGGTGACTGCGAGATGATTTTTCTCAAAGCTTAGATCCTCCTCTACAACTTTCTCATACATTTCAATTTAATCCAAACAGTATTTTAGGAGATACAAATTTATTACCAAAAAATTTGCGCTTGACCCCACTGTGCGGTACCAGTGTTTCCGTACAATATTCCCTCCCTTCAAGGATTTCAGTATATTTTTATTTACGAAGATATTCATCACTGTATTTTGTATATAAGTTTTTTATATTTTTCTTTGTTGTTTTTTAGTGATTTATTTTATATCAAGATATTTCCTTTGTTTACACAGAAATTTTTCATTGGAGTTCACTTTTGTTTTAACGATGATATTCTCTCTCCGTTTTTTTTCAGTTATTCACAAGGAAAAATTTGATTTTTTTCACAGAAAAATTATTTTATTACAGTTCACTTTTGATTTATCGATGATATTCTCTCACCGTTTTTTTTAGATATTCACAAGGAAAAATTTTTTTATAAAATTTAGTCAAATAGTTTTTGTTATTAATTTTTTAATATTTTGTACTCTTTTCGTATTAAATTCTTTTTTTTATACATATATTTTTTAGAATCCTTTTCTATGGTACACTGTTACCAAATATGTTTTAATTTAATAAAAGCCCGAAAAAAACACAAGTTTCATTTATCAACATCATTTTAATTCTGACTTTAGTTTTCAAAAACTTAATATTATTTTACAAAGTGCAACTTAAGCTTAATTGGTTAAAATAAATCAATTCTTAATAATTTTGTCTGTTACAAATTTTAACATTTTACAAAATATAATAAATCAATTTTTAATAATTTAATTAATATAAAATTGTTATTTTGCGTCTAGTGTATTGACCCTGTAAGTATGTCAGTTCCGTTGGTAATGTGTATGTAACTCAAGTGTATTGACTGTGTAGGTACTAAAGAGCTGCGCAAACACATTCATTTTCTTAGCGGCGTAAAACATTCATTTCAATGAACTCTGTAATAGTGAAAAATTATGTGTATAGATATGTATACCATTCAGAGTTTAAAATTACTACTAAAATATTCAAAAAATTGCATCATTTTTCATATTACTTGAAAGCAAATCAAAAAATATTTCATCAACAAAAGTTTTTATTATAAAAATACTAAAAATATACCACAATCTACGAGCGCCATATATGTTTTCACTTGTACATTTAAATATTTTTAGCAGTTCTACTAAAAAAAAAAGCACACACCAACTTATTTTATATTAGCTTTTGTATTTATTAGTTGAACACTATCAATTTTCTAGTTCTCTTAAATATTTTGTTTACATATTTTTCTTCTCAAAATATATGTTGAACAAAAATTATACAAAACAAAAAATATGCAACATGACCAGTACGAACTGCGTAAAATATTTCAGCTTGTGCATTTCTTACTGCGAAGTAAATGTGTACGAATAAACGAAGACTTGCGAAGCTGACAAGTTGAATATATATGCGTACGAAATATGTGAAAAATATGTTGAAAAAATATGCAAAAAAATATGTTGAAAAAATATTCTTGTGCGTGGAGATCTTTAGTAATGTATAAACAGAAATAAAATGAAGTAGAATTTAAAACAGAAGTAAACAAAAATGTTTGTTTTTTTATTGTTTGTAGTTTTTAATTATTTATTGAATAATATATTAAATGTTAATTCATTGAAGAAGCTATTAAATTATATAAAGACTAGTCAAATTAATTATGTTACTTTTAATGAATATGTGGGTATTGTGACATAGAAATAGATTAACGATGATTATAACAATCTTAAAAATTTAAGTAGGAGCTCAATAAAGTGTTAAGTAGGAAAAAATTGTTTTATACAAATTAACAAATGTATTTTTGCATGTATTGTTTGCAAAAACAGCAAAGGATAACAACATACAATTAAAATCAAAGTGATCATTTAAGGTTTATAACGTAAGTGGAAAAAATAAGGAAAAAGGAAAATTATAATGCAAAATTTGGGATGACAAATTTGCCAATAACATCATGTGGATGTTAATATGGAAAACAAAGAGGAAACAAATAATTAACCACATTACAGTACGAATTGTGTTGAGAATAACAAAAATATATTTTTTTTCTTTTATTAATATGTATGTAATTTGTCCTTGCATGTATGATCCAATTTGTAGAGCTGTGTGCAAAATAATTGTGTGCTGAATTTTTGTTGTTTCATATTTCCTAGACTAGGAATTTATAAATAATTTGTTTATATAAGTCATAAACAGGGCAAGTTTTTATATGCACAAAAATAATTGAAATATGCGCTTGAAAAAGCACAAAAAAATGGTATAATATGCACAGAAATATGCAAAAATAGCAAGAATATTTGCATATATTAATGTGTAGAAAATATGCACAAATATGCATTTTTTTTAACTTCAATCTCAAATAGATGTCGATGTTTATAAAAATATAACTATTTTAATTTGTCATATTTGACGCTTCCAATTTTTTTTCTTTACAATATTTACAATGTACTCAAAATACTCACAAAAATTTGCATTATGAATGCATTTTTAAATTATAATATTATTTTTATAGTGGACATATTCTTCTTAAATATGCAATTTAAATCATTAAAATCCGCTAACAACTTTTAGAGATATTGGTGTTTATAGTTAGACACTTTTGCGATTTTTTTGACTTTTCGAAAAATCAAAATAACGAATAAATTCGCGAATTTTTCAAAATTCAAAAAAATAAAAATGGATATATTTAAATGACTCCATAGATTATATGCGTACCAAATATGAACAAAATATAATGACCCTCCGTAAAAAAATTGTCATTTTTTATAAATCTCTCATGGAATGGACGATATATGTATATAAAATTACTCAAAAAGGCACACGTACTACAATTAATTTTCAATGAAAAATTTTTACACATTCTTAGACTTAGGTATTTTGACAACCGACTTAGGTTTTTGAAAGCTGAACTTCATATCTATGTTATAAAAAAAAAAATCATTAAATCAAGACAAGATGTTTGAATGAGTTAAACATTTTATTGAAAAAAGTTCTTAAATTTTTGGATTTTATTTTAATTTCAATCTATATCTTCTATATATAGTCAAGATGTTTGAATGAATTAAACATTTTATTGAAAAAAGTTCTTAAATTTTTGGATTTTATTTTAATTTCAATCTATATCTTCTATATATAATTTCCTTAGCAACTTTTTCCTAAATTTTGTTTACTTATAAAACATTTAATCCTTCAAATCCTAAAGGAGCCAGATTTTGAAATTTTTGGCAGTGAGAGGAGATAAGCGTTTTTATGCGTCATTTTCAGAAATTTATTTAATCTATCCAGAGCTTTGTGACTTGGTGGAAAATTAGACTCTCTTATAAAGCTATGCCTTCCTGAAGTCCTAACTAGGGTTGCCAGATACGAATTGTGATCTAACTTTATTTTCCAGAAAAATAAAATTGATTTCTAAAACAAAAAATTTGACAACCGAGGCCATGAAAGTGCCATAATAGATATTGGTTGATTGTAATTATTCGTAAATATTAGGTAATTTTTTCACTTTTTCGATAAATTTTCCATTTTGTTTTATTTATTTTCATTTAGATTATTTTTCTCTGTTTGACTTGGGCCATTAATAAAATTTTGATTCAAAATAAAATATTTATGTTAATTGACAAATAAGCAAATCCCACTTGGTATGCGAGATTTCCGGTTTATACTTTTGCAGTTTGCAACAAATACATTTTTCATAAATCGCTAGGTTTTACTATCTGAAAGAATTTTATTATTAAATTATAGGTGACCAGAAAGCAAAAAGGCTTTACTAAAGTTATAATTTTCCAAAATGCGTAGAAATTACTATTTATAATTAGGACTTTTATGTAAACAAATTATTTATAAATTCCTAGGAAATATGAAACAACAAAAATTCAGCAGTATTTCGTAATTCTACAATTATTTTGCACACAGCTCTACAAATTCGATCATACATGCAAGGACAAATTACATACATATTAATAAAAGAAAAAAAAATATATTTTTGTTATTCTCAACACAATTCGTACTGTAATGTGGTTAATTATTTGTTTCCTCTTTGTTTTCCATATTAACATCCACATGATGTTATTGGCAAATTTGTCATCCCAAATTTTGCATTATAATTTTCCTTTTTCCTTATTTTTTCCACTTACGTTATAAACCTTAAATCGATCACTTTGATTTTAATTGTATGTTGTTATCCTTTGCTGTTTTTGCAAACAATACATGCAAAAATACATTTGTTAATTTGTATAAAACAATTTTTTCCTACTTAACACTTTATTGAGCTCCTACTTAAATTTTTAAGATTATTATAATCATCGTTAATCTATTTCTATGTCACAATACCCACATATTCATTAAAAGTAACATAATTAATTTGACTAGTCTTTATATAATTTAATAGCTTCTTCAATGAATTAACATTTAATATATTATTCAATATATAATTAAAAACTACAAACAATAAAAAAAACAAACATTTTTGTTTACTTCTGTTTTAAATTCTACTTCATTTTATTTCTGTTTATACATTACTAAAGATCTCCACGCACAAGAATATTTTTTCAACATATTTTTTTGCATATTTTTTCAACATATTTATCACATATTTCGTACGCATATATTCAATTTGTCAGCTTTGCAAGTCTTCGTTTATTCGTACACATTTACTTCGCAGTAAGAAATGCACAAGCTGAAATATTTTACGCAGTTCGTACTGGTCATGTTGCATATTTTTTGTTTTGTATAATTTTTGTTCAACATATATTTTGAGAAGAAAAATATGTAAACAAAATATTTAAGAGAACTAGAAAATTGATAGTGTTCAACTAATAAATACAAAAGCTTATATAAAATAAGTTGGTGTGTGCTTTTTTTTTTAGTAGAACTGCTAAAAATATTTAAATGTACAAGTGAAAACATATATGGCGCTCGTTGATTGTGGTATATTTTTAGTATGTTTCACTTCAAAAAATGTTAAGGATGCATATTTTCAAAATGGGCTGCCGTAGAAACGAAAAAACTATTTACTAATTTTTAAACTCTGATACCATTCATTCATAACACTGGGTCTCCACGTAATATTTTTATATCATAATATGTAACAGAGAGTGTCAAATCCGCTCTCTGAGAGAATTATCTCACGTGTAGACTAAAATATTAGTATTATAAGAAATATTATGAGACTGTTGTGATAAGATTTTTCTACACAACTATCTTATAAGATTTACTCTCAAAAAATTACACATATACGAAAGTTTGTTTGTGTGTGTGAATGTTTATTTTTAAAAGTACTTAAAAACAATGTTTTTTTGTAAAATAGTTTTATTTTAATGGTTATTCTACATTCAGAAATATATTTTCATTAAAATTGTGCTAAAAAATTTAGAATTTCTTAAATAAAAAAAAATATTACATGTTTACTCTGTGACTGAATGAAAATAATGAAATATTATGAGATTTATTAGAATACATTTACCCCTTGTTTAAGATTTAACATAATATTAACAAAATGTTTACTCTCTTCTGCCGGCGTTATCTTACATATTATATCAATGTGGAGACAGTATGTTATATAGTAGATAAAACGAAAATAAAAAAACAATTCTGTGTATGTTTTGACAATGATCGTAGGCTAACAGTTACTTCGTTGTGAGTTTTTTTTCGCTGTTCGTATCAACTTCACTCAGTGTGCGACCATTTTCATGAATCATTCGAATTATCAGTAGATACATAGTATAATAATAAAGTATACTCGTAAGACCAGCTGTTTTACAATTTTTTCATTGGCAAACCTCGCGGTACTGTCAAATTGTTTTTGTATTCACATGTAAAATATTTTTTGAGTTTTTTTCTCTTGCTCTCTTTCGTTCTCTCATTTTTCCGGTCAAAGCATTCTGACATTGTGGGCAGTAGTTTTACACTAACAAAATACAAGCAATTTTTGTTTTTGTAGATGTGCGAGTACTTTATTATTTTACTATGCAGTAGATACTAAAGGACTGCGCAAACACATTCATTTTCTTGCCGGCGTAAAACATTCACTTCAATGAACTCTTTTATAGTGAAAAATTATGTTTATAGATAAGTATACCATTCATTCATTATAAGAAAGTGTGAGTAGATAAAACGAAAATAAAAAAACAATTCTGTGTATGTTTTGGCAATGATCGTAGGCTAACAGTTACTTCGTTGTGAGTTTTTTTTTCGCTGTTCGTATCAACTTCACTCAGTGTACGACCATTTTCATGAATAATTCGAATTATCAGTAGATACTATGAATGTTTATGCTTTATGTGATGGATACAGAGAAACAAGCCGATCGGCTTCAAGCCGGTTTTGAGCCGCCGCCGTGTAATTTTCTAAGCCATGCGCCGCCGCCGTTTTCATCGGCTGACATCGACTCAAAATCAGCCGCCGAAATTTTTAAATTTTTATTTATATTCAACCAAAAAAACATATTTTTCTATCTTATTCGAAGAATTGATTGCAGTGGCTCCATCTATTATTATAATTTTACTCACAATGTAGTATTTACTATATCTCAGCCGAAAATTTAGCCGCCGCCGAATTAGTTTAATTTGCGCCGCCGCCGCCGATTAAAAAGTGTTGCGCCGCCGCCGCCGAAAATTTTGCCTCGGCTTGTTTCTCTGGATGGATATTATGTTTTGCTTGTTTGGTGGTTGCTTTATAACGTAGTAAAAAAAATGAAATTGAAAAAAGATTCGGCTGTGCCAAATCTTTGATACCCTTCACCATATTACCATATTACCATCTTACTATCTTATCGACATCATATTACCGACAATTAATAAAATTTTCGCCTTAACGTATGCTTTCATATTTTCACATATATAAATCTAAATTTTTTTCGAACTACGAAAATTTTAATATATTAAATAAAAAAAACAATCATAACAGGCTTTGCTTTTAAAAAAGAAACAACAACAACAATTCCATATATATTTATTTATGAATGTGTTTATATACAAACTGACTAAATATACAAAGAACAACAACAACACTGTTATTTATTATATTAGTGCTGTTGCTAACTAAATTACTTATAGGCAAAAACGTCACTAATAGTCATTACAATACTTAATATACATGTTTGTATGTGTATTTATATTCTTAACAGATTTGTTTTTGGACCATAACTCTGTTGATTATGAACGAATTTGGTTTATTAAAAAAAACGAAATTTTATAAAAACATTTATGACTGATCTATATAAAAATAAAAATCTGTAGCTTGAACAAGGGCTTCAAAAATAAAAAATTCGTTTTCCCCGATATCTCAGTTATTACTGAACCGATTTATTTCATTTTTTCAAAACAAAAATTCAGAAAATAATTCGAAGTCCCTGGTATATACAGAGGCTTCAGAAACTGAAAAACCGGTTCCAAAAACCGGTTTTTAAAGCATATCTCCGCCATTTATAAACCGATCCTGCTGATTCAAAAAACCGAAATTTTATTAAAATATTTGTGACCGATCTGTATAAAAATAAAAATCTATAGCTTAAACCAGGGCTTCAAAAAATAAAAAATGCGTTTTGTCCGATATCTCAGTTATTATTGAACCTATTTATTTCATTTTTTCAGAACAAAAATTTAGAAAAAAATGTCCGAGACTTCTTTGTAAAAACGAAGTCCCTAGTATATACAGAGGCTTCAGAAACTGGAAAACCGGTTCTAAAAACCGGTTTTTTTAACATATCTCCGCACGATATAAACCGATCTTGCTGAATTCCAATAGCAAAATTCTCGAAAGCATTTCCGATCGTTTGACATATATATTATATATGTCAGTTATCGGTGGGCATCATAAACGCCATTTCAACCGACACACGGACGGACGGACATGGTCTTATCGTCATTATTTCTTACAAGGATCCCGAAAATGTAAACTTTTTTGCTCTCCGACGAAAATTGTGGGAATTACAAACGAAATGACAAACTTATATATACCCTTTACACCTGTGGTGAAGGGTATAAAAACAGAAGTTTATGGTAACATTCTAAAGATTTTACATATTGATACAGTTACAAAATGAAATATTGGGATATTTTAATTGTATTTTTATTTATAATACATCAATTAAATTTGTTATAATTTTCTATTTTATTAAAAAAAAAAAATAATTAAAGAAGAACATATTTAATTTAATCAAAATTAAAACAAATATTTTTTCTTAAGAAGATATCCATACGTTTTTATATGATTATTGTAATCTTAAATAATATTCATATATATTTTATTTAAATGAAAAAAATTCAACAAATTTTTATGATTTTGATTGCAAAACAATATATTTAAATAGAAAAAAAAATAATTTTATTAAGCAAAAACTCCAAAGAAATAAAAATATTCAGCCACAGAAGGTTTGAAAAAAAAGTTACATAGCTTTTTTCAAATATTTAAGTATAAAAATGAAAATATTACTTATTTTTATTATTCCAGACAAATTTAAAAATATTACAAAATATTAATGATGATCAAAAATATTCAAATATTTTCTAAGAATAGAAAAATTTTAATGTTTTGAAAGATTTTTTAAAATTGAATATAAAATATAGATTAATTGTATTCAACCTAAGGAAATAAGATATGTATATTTTGAATTTAGTTGAAGACTTTGGAATTTTATTTAAAATTTTTATTTTATATGACAAATAGAAAAATATTTAAAAAATTTTATTTCAAATTATTTTCAAGCAATTGAAGAATATTTTACATTTTTTTATTTTACATCTAAAATATAAATAAACTACATAAAATAATTTATTTTTAACAAATATTTTAGATGAAAATATTCACAAACATTCAAAACTTAATATATTATATATAAACGCCTGAAATAATAATTATTAGTTTAACAGAAATAACCCAATAAGCACTCAAAAATTAAAATTCAAGTACTTGAAATTTTATTTGAATTCAACTTGCATTTCCAACCAATTTTCTAAGTATCTTTTAAGTTAGAACGTGCCTTAAATTCTGTTCAAACTTTTTGTCTGTTGTCAAAAAATAAATAAACTAAAAAAATAAAAAATGAAATTTGTGTAGAAAAAAAATTTTAAAAAATTTTTAAATTCTTGTACAATGAACATTAACAAAAATAGTTAATTACAATGACCAAACAGCAAATCAGAGTTTAAAAAGCATCAAGAATAATCAGAATTTGGATGCTTGAGCGGAATACATATAACATATAATCAAGAATGTGTCAAAATGGAAAAATGTCTTCAGTTACTTAAGAAATGTAATCTTTCGTGAGATGTAATAATTAATTTTTAAATTATAAAATAAAAACAAAACGTTATATTTATTTCGAGCTTATTACAATTAACAAAAATTTTGCTTGAATTCTACTATGATGACTACTTGATTTTCACTGTCACCAAAGGCTTGATTTATATTGTTTTTTAAGCTTGAATTAAACTATTTTTTTGACTAGAATTTCAGTGTAATTCAACACTTGGTAGTAGCTGTATATGCATTGTAGTGTTCGACTTGAATTCAAGTTTCCTTTTCACTGGAATATGCTATTGAATAAAAGTGTAGTAGAACTGTATTTCAACACTAGAAATTTGAATTTATAACAAATTTTGTAACACTTGAATTCAATGAAAAATGCTTATTGGGAAAACTTATTTTCATCAGAAAAATACAAAACAAAATAATGGAAAATTTTACTTTCAATAAAAATCAAATAATAATTTCTTAAACAACTATCAAATTTTCATATAACATTTAAATTAAATTGATAAAGTTTAAGATATAAATTGACTATTTTAAAAGTAGATATGTCACTGAAAAAGGTATAATCAATTCGGTGCGGATCAATGTATTTCAACTTGTAAAACAACAAAACACGTATGCCATACCCTACAGTAACAAAAAGGTCACAACTCGTCCATTAGTAAACAAACAACCAAAACTTCAAATTAAAGAACACACATGTACAAACTAATGTATTGCTGTGTATTTTTTGTATTTCTTTATGGGTAGTACACACATGTACGAACTCATATATGGCTTTTTGTACTTTGGTGGTGGATTTTGTCTTTGCTTTTGCCACGCTCTTTTTATATACAAATAAAAACAAAAGCGAAAAATAAAATACAATGAATTATCTATTTCATTGCACAATGAAATCGTATACAACATATCCACACAACTCACATAGGTTCTGTACTATATGGTTTTGTATTCTCTACCCATATGTTTTGAGTTTTCGTGGTCTGTTATTGTGGATAATATTCATTCATTTCATAAAGAAAAAGCACACAACATGAACTAACTTTATACCCTACACCACCATAGGTGGGGAGGGTATTATACGTTTGTGCTGATGTTTGTAACACCCAAAAATAATGGTCTAAGACCCACCTTAATTTATACCAATCGGCTTAGAATCACTTTCTGAGTCGATTTAACGATGTCCGTCCGTCCGTCCTTCCGTCTGTCCGTCCATGTAAACCTTGTAATCAAACTACATATCTCAATTTTGAACCAAATGAATTAATAAAATTTGGTACACAGGCTTCTTATAGTCCAGGGACGAAGCCTATTGAAATTGGTTATGTTCGGTCCATTATTTCACCTAGCTCCCATACAAATGTCTTCCCGGAAAAGGGTTTAACGATCATAAATCCCTTAAATATAGTAATATTTTAATGAAATTTGGCACATATAAGTTTCATATAAGTCTAAATAAGTGTGCCGATTTTTAAAAAGATCGGTCCATAATTAACCATAGCTCCCATATAAACCCCTTTCAGAAACTCACTTTAACGGCCATAAATCCCATTAAAATATTAGTATCAAACTAATATTCGACACAAATAAGTTTTATATGAACATAAATGATAGTGCCAAATTTTACAAAGATCGGTCCATAATTTAACATAGCTCCCATATAAGGCCCTCTTTCGGAAATCACCCAAGAGTGAATAAATTCATATAAATGTCAACCTCAACGTAAAATTCTGTATTCTTATGTTTTATTTTACAGTTATGAGTATCGGTCCACATTTGACTCCAAGTCTAATAAAAGACCCCTCTCCGAATTGTAATGTACACAATGGTGTAGGGTATCATATGGTCGGGATTGACCGACTATAGCTTTTGCTCTCGTTTTACGATGAATGTATTCAGCATTCATTTTTCGGCATTCATGCAGCTCTTTAGTAGGTACATATTAGTCTCCTGCGCAAGATGATTTGAAAAGCAAACACACTTGAATTTCAAGTGTGTGTTTCATAGCCAACATGTGCAAAAACAACAATAAATACTGTTCGTACTGTTCGCTGCCCGAAGCAAAGCAAGTGTGTACTGTGTATGAGCGACTGCAAATCCGTGCGTTCAAATCATTTATCGTAAGCAAGTGGTGCAAGTGGTGTGGCAAAAAAAAGCAAATCATACAAGACGTTGAGAAATGATTTAAAGATTTCAAGTGGGCTTAATGATTTGTTTGTTTTTTGTAATACGTAGTTGCTGTGTGTGGCAAAAAATCTTCATAATGTGTAAAAAGTGGTTGTTTATAAATATTCTTGCATACACACACATATATACAGTATGTCTATATTTTATTGTTGGTTCTTCTTTTCTAAATAAATGTAAAAGGGTGAATTCATAAAGTTATTAAAAAATACTCTTTATTAAGAGTTAAAAAAGTAAAAAAATTAAAGTTGACATTTGAAACTGTCAGTTACATATGTAAGTTAGAAAATTTTTATCTTTAGTATTTATTTATATTTTAAATAAAGTTAGTCTTATAATTAATTGTATGTTTATAAAAAATTTTAAAATTGTACTTATTTATATTATGACAGATTTTATTGCATTTAATTTATATTTACTAAGTAATCATTCTATTTTAAAACTAAAAGGAAATAATATAGAACAATGTCTTTCCACTTTTCAAATTCGTTTCCATATACGTTTACTCCTTGACTAATAAATTTTCCCAAATGTTAAGAATACGATAAAATTATAAATGAAATATTTTAAGACGTTTACCTATATTGTGTGTCCCGTCATATGTACATGTTCAATATATAATCAAGTAAAGGATGCTGTTTTACCTGATTGTAAGCGAACTCAATTCGTGGTTTTATAAAAAATAAATTTACATTTTTTACAGTGCAGAACATATGTACCTGTTTCTTATTGATCTATTTAGGTGCTTCTACAGATTTTATTGCCAAATTCTTGCTGTTTTAAATAAATTTTTTACACTAAGAAATATACCTGTTTTTATTGGACTAAAGTTATTTTTAGAAAAGGCTTATACATATTATTACCTAATGTAAAAATGAGTTTATAAATAAAATTATAATATTATTACCTAATATATTTCATATATGCTATAAATGAAGTTATGAATGAAAATCTTTCAACAGTTATTTCAAAAGTGTTCTCGTGTTCAGAATTGAATTTTTTGTGCTCCAACAAATTATTTGTTTTCACAATCATGTTAAAATATACATATCTTCGTATACTTATAATGGCAGAAGTAATGGTAAGAAATAAAATTATATTTATGTATTTAGAATTCAACTCCTACTGAATCAATGGACGCTGCCAGCATCAAACAAAATATCCTGTCAGGAACATTCAAAATAACTACGAAAAGAGGCAGAAGCAAGATTTGGGACACATTTGGAAAGATTGTAAACCAGGAAGGAGCCGAAATAGCAAACAAAGTTGCCTGCATAAAGTGTTTTACTGTTTTAAAATATGATTCGAGAACCACATCGAACTTGGTGAGACATAAGTGCTACTACACCACGAAGGAAACTAATACAGAAAAAGTAGAGGTTAACAACGAGACGAAAAAAAAAAGCAACGCGATTATTTTCCGAATGGTGTATAAAAAATTGTCGGCCTTTTCAATTTGTTCAAGATACCGGTCTAATGCAGATTTCGGAGTTCTTGATTTCAATTGGAGCGAAGTATGGACCAAATGTTGATGTAGAAAAATTATTGACACATCCTACCACAATATCGCGGAATATTGAAAAAATATATGAAGCAACATTCCTAAATGTTAAACATGAAATCAATGCTGTCTGCAAAAATGGTTTTGGATTAACTTCAGATATATGGACGGACAACTATTTACGGAAAAGTTATATCTCTCTAACTATCCATTATACAAAAAATGACCAATTGATTTCCAGGTTGATAGGTCTTAATTCAATGAATGGGGAAAGATGTACGCGTAAGTAAATTTAAAGAGTTATATTACTATTACACAAATGAAAAAATGAATACCAAATGAACCACATATCTTTTATTTATTATTATCTTTTATTTATTATCTTTTATTTATTATTATTATTTATTTTAGATGATGCCATTAGATTAAAAGCTCAAACTTTACTAGGAAGATATGATTGCAAACTGGAAGATGGAGTTATGGTAACAGACAGAGGTTCCAACATGGTTGCTGCGTTCAATTGTTTTCCACACATATATTGCATTAACCATTTACTTAATAATGTAATCGAAAAGGCTATTAAAAACGTAGAGGAACTAAATGAACTGTGTAATTTATGCTCGAAATTGGTTAAATATTTCAAGAAATCTGGCGATAATTGCAAATTAAGCCAAACATTAAAAAGTCATTGTTCTACACGGTGGAATACAATGTATTACCTTTTGGAATCTGTGGAAAAAAATTGGATGGATGTCAATAATATATTGCAGCAAAAATATTAGCTTCAAAAAGTCGAAAAAATAAACATAAGCCACATTAAAGGAATTTTGAACGTCATGAGACAATTTGAACAGGCGTCCAAAACTTTAGAAGGAGAAAAATATGCTACATTACATCTAGTTTATGCATACATCAATGGATTGAGGGACACTTGCATATCAGAAGATGATGATATTGAACTCGTAAAAAAATTTAAGGAAGCATTATTTGAAAATATACAGACAACTGTATTTTTAAATATATCCATGACGCATAAAATTGCACATTTCCTTTTTCCACCCGCGAATAAACTGTTACAATTTTCAAAAGACGAAATGGATAATATAAAATCAAAATGTGCAGAGGAGTTAAAAATTCTCTGGCAAAATGAAGGTGAAGAAATCATGGAATCACCAACATCAACTAAAACATCAGTAATATCATCATATTTCAAGAATTTTGTATCGCCAACATCAAATCTAACATGGGATGATAAAATAGCTAGAGAAATTCAAACATACCAAAACCTGGATGTTCCCTTCGAAGAAAACTTTAATGTCATCAGTTGGTGGTATTTACATCGAACACAGTTGCCTTTGTTGTATAAATTAAGCTGCAAACTATTGGCTACTCCAGCAAGTAGTGCAAGTTCCGAAAGAGTTTTTTTCAATTGCTAGACAATTGTTATCGGAAAAAAGAACGAATCTTTCCTCCAACTCAACCATCTTTTCACAGATTATGTTTCTTCACATGAATACAGACAACATTATTATCTGTGATATAGTTTAAGTATTTATATACATATGTATAAGAAAGTAGTATATAAGTAATTAAGTATATATTTGTTTTAAGTAATAATATAAAAAAACCTTGTAAAAAACTTTAAATATTTAATAAAATCTGTTTACTAATAAAACTTAATGCATGTTTCTTTAAATTGTTATAACTAGTAACATTAATAATTTATTTGATCGTAAATAACAATAAGTTTATAAACAATACTTTTAAACGACTGTTTTACTTACGAAATTACTTTATACAGTCATGAACGCACACACACACATATAATTTTAATAAAAAAGAAAACACAATTTTTTTCCTTATTGAAGCAAACAAGTGGTCAAAAGGCTTGTATTTTTTTATACAAGCCTTTGAGAGGCTTGTTTGGTCGCTATCATAGCATACTCATGATTTGTTCATAAAGTTGAAGCACACACGCAGTATTTGTATGGTTTTAAGTGCCTGCAGAACAGTATTTATTACTCCGCACACACACTGATAACAACACTTGAAAAATATCAAGTGGCTTGTACAGCCTTATAAGACACAGTTTGCAGGGCTCTAGTACATATGTATGTCAGTTGGGTTGGAAGTGTGTATGTAACTCGTGCATTTTATTTTTCTTTGACGTTTTTCCCTTTGAAAAATTATTGTAATTACTAAAAATTCCTAAATCTAAACATAAATTTTGTGTTGGGCAAAATTAACTTTGCTATATGTCATGGCCAGGGATGGAAAATTAAAATATTTTTTTTGGTATCAAAATAAATTTCAAATAGTACATTTTTCATCCTCAGAGTATTAAAATTCAAATTTTTGATAGTTATTTATTTTTTATTTAGTACATAACTCAAGTAATGTAATTTTTATATTTAAAACGAAGGATTAAATACGATACTAATTCATTAAATGATTTTATTCCGATTAAATATTATAGTTATTGTTTGGTCAAAATATAATCAGTATACAATTTTATTTATTATTAGTTTAATTAATTTTATTTTTGCTGAATTCATTAATTTAAAGTCATGAATTACATTATTAACAAAACATTCATTTAAATATCTTGTTGCCCTTTTTACATTTCATATGTACATATATAAATACATTGGTTTCTTTGCCTATTATAAGTTTAAGTAAATACATTGAAATCTAACGGGATTGCATTTTTGCATTCCCTTTAATATTGTTAACTTCAACAAGTTTTAGTTTTAAGATTTTTGTCATTGTCAAAAAAATAGCGAAACAATAAAGAACAAACAAACAAATATCCGTGGTTCATTATTTATTTAATAATTTGTGAAACAACAAAAACTCATCGTTTCTTTTATGGTTCAACAGTTATTAAAATAAGCTTAAGAAGAAAAAGTCGAAGATCAATTTCTCAAAATCGAGCACTACAGCTTTAGTTTTATTAAAATATAATTCATTACCTGATATCTTCAAAAAATTGGATCATTTTCACTTCACTTCAATTTGATTTACAGAGCAAAGAAACTTATAGTTTTTAGTGAAGATTATAAATTAATTAATAATAATAAAAAAATATAAATAAGACTGCTCCAATATTTCTATAATAGCTGTGTTTTGTTGCTAACGCTCATAGGTAATTTCATACAAATTTTAAATTTATATAAGTTTGAAGTTAACGTGTAAAATTCTACACGTTAACTTTAACGTCGATAAAAGTGCTACCAATTTATAAACAGAAATACAATTATGAATATTTAAATGTCAATAAATGAAAAAAATATAAAAGCAAAATTAAATAGAAATAAAATAAATTGAAATTATTATTTTTAAAAGTTAAAATTAAAAGATTTTCTTGAGAATTGGTTATTTTAACATTAAAATCTACCAAACGGCAGCAACAAATATAGTTTGTTTGCTTATAAACTTGTTTGAATTGTCTTAATTGTGTGTCTAATATTTTGGAACCTCGAAGCCCCAACATTTAGTCAAAGATAGGGTTCATTACAACTTCATTATTACTTTCGAACACCATGGTTTTAAAAACACTTATTTCTATTAGAAAATTATATATCTCCAAAATATATATTCTTTTAAAAATTTTATTTTTAATTTAAATTGTGGAAATCGAGGGAGTATTTCGGTATTTTTGAATATTAAATAGTATCAAAAAAGTATCAACTTTTCCATCCTTGGTCATGGCCCCACTGTGTGACGACATGCGATGACACTAAAGTATTTTGATATAACATTCAACAAAACTACATAAGCCAATTCACGACACACAGTGTGCGATTCAAAAAATGAAATGGAATTAATTATGGAACTTTGGAACGGCTGCTCCGATTTCCATGAAATAGAGGTGTAGGCAAGTCCACAGGGTCCCAAAATTGGACACCTCGGGTATAAAATTTATTAAAAACGATCCTGATTCCTTATATCTGAACCGATTTCAAAGATTTTTGTATGGTAGGATTCTGCTAGTCGATATCTACAAAAAACATTGTCGTATGCATATATTATATTTGTTTAAGAGATATTTAACTCTTAACGCTAAATAAAAAGTATAACCTTTTTTGGATTCCAGCTTTGCGATTTGAGAAATTAAGGCAAAAATTCGAAATGGTTTGGAAAATAGGTCAAACCCTGGTTCTCGCAAAAATTGATTTTTAAAAGCTTTTTTTCCTTTAAAGTATTTTGTGTTTAGTTAACTTTCAGAAAAATATAAATACTATGTATGTTACTTAAGAAAATAACAGAAAAAGAATGTTATCACTTTTTTGGCAAAAAAACGGGAAAAAATCAACTTTGATGTTAATGAAATAGAAAAAATTTTAAGAAAATGGGGTTAAAATTGGACAGGCTAAAAAGTAAAAATTTTAATCTTTGAAGCTCAATATCTCTTAAACTAAAAGAGATAACATATGCATATGACGATGTTTTTTTGAGATAGCAGACTAGCAGAATCCTTGCCCCCTGTAGTTCTATGTGATCCAAGCTCAAAACTTAAACTCGCTTACACCTCTACTATCACCGCCGTTCCAAAGTTCCATAATTATTTCCATTTAATTTTTTGAATCGCACACTGTGCGACATAGCACAACATTACATTAGCTAATGCATGGCATAACACATAATAACATTTTTTAGTAAGACCTTCTTATGCAGTACCTTAATATGGGGGTATACATCCAATATATTTTTTGTCGATCTCGGCTTTGACATTTTTAAATTTTAGAAAACAATTTAAAGAATTTTTTCAAAATTGTCAAAATTTGGATAGGGCTGGGGGAGAAACTGTTACCCGGAGCGCCTCCGATTTTGTTTTACACGCATTTACGTTAAGATTTCTTTTGAAACCATTAAACAAAATTCTTTAGTCCGGAAGAAAAAAGTTTTCGGACCACTGTGCGGAGCTTTAGTTGTAACATTTAAAGTTAACTCAAAATTTATTTAATAAATAAAATTGTGCAAGTTAAAGCCATAACAGTTAGATATTTTAATAATGAGAATTCAATAAACATTTATAAAATTCTTTTTTTTACTACACATCATGTTTGTTCTGGTGTTTGTCACTGGTTTGAGCTTAATGTAAATATCCTGATTGTTGCCTTTTTATCGCATATCAATATCTCAAGTTTTCCAATTTTAATTAGGGTTGCATGGTATTTAAGACATATAATCGGAGAATAAGCGTAGTATCTTATGCTAAAATTCTTGATCTCATAGTTTTTTCCGTAACAATACTTAATTTAAATTGAAGTAATACGATGAGATAAATAGTGATAGTTGAAATCGTCTGAAAGTGGATATATACAAAAATAAATTAAATTTTGAATATTAAAAATACTAAAAACATATCGTAACTGAAAATGCAAAATAATATATATATTTATGAAAAAATAACTTTACAAGGAGAGTAAACAACTTTTTAAAATGGAAAGTAATTTAAGTATGATCCAATTATCTTGAAAACGAAGTATATTCTTTGTGTAACTAATTTATTTGCTTTTCCTCTATGAAAGATACTTCATCTATCAAATTTGGATATTTTCAATTTACATTTGTTCGGAGATAGGGGTGATTAATTGTTTTTTCAATACTCTCCAAAATATTTCACTGTGTGTATTTTCTGTGATAACTTTCATAGTTTTTGGAATAGATCAAAGATTTTTTTCCGTGTTATAAACTTGATAGTAATGAGCAAGACAACAAGTATTTTAATAAAATTATTTAATCATTTCTGTTAGTTCTTCAATTTCTGTATTAAAATAAAGTAAAAATCCATCATATATACGAAAACTGCCGCCATCACTTGGCGAATTTAGCCCAGTAACGGAGAGATAATCAGAATAATAATGGACTTAAAGCCAACATATCTAAGGTTTCATTACTTAGGAAAATTTACTGATATATTTTACCGTTTTGAAGAGACATCACTTCTACTCTATATAGCTTTTTTTAAATTTTAAAAACTACGTTTTGTTAGAAACTTAGTGGAAAAGTATAGAAATAAATGAGTCATTAAATTTAAAACCAACCAGCTAGTTTCCTCACCTCCTCCGAATTTGATGATATTTGGTACAATCAAATATACAAAATTTCAGATAATATTATCAAGGATCAAGTGGTTCGCAAATATTAAAAGTGTAAAATAGCTAAAAAAGTATTTTTCGTGTCGATTTTTATTAATTATTTTTACTATTTATACCCTACACCACCATAGGTGGGGAGGGTATTATGCGTTTGTGCTGATGTTTGTAACACCCAAAAATATTGGTCTAATACCCACCTTAATTTATACCAATCGGCTCAGAATCACTTTCTGAGTCGATTTAACGATGTCCGTCCGTCCGTCTGACCGTCTCTCCGTCCATGTAAAACTTGTAATCAAACTACAGGTCGCAATTTTGAACCAAAATGTATGAAATTTGATACACAGGTTTCCTTTGGTCCAGGGACGAAGCTTATTGAAATTGGTTATGATCGGTCCATTATTTCACCTAGCCCCCATACAAATGTCCTCCCGGAAAAGGGTTTAACGATCATATATCACTTAAATATAGCTATATTTTAATAAAATTTGGCACATATAAGTTTTATATAAGTCCAAATAAGTGTGGCGATTTTTAAAAAGATCGGTCCATAATTACCCATAGTTCCCATATAAATCCCTTTTCAAAAAATCACTTAACGGGCATAAATCCCATAAAAATGTTAGTATCAAGTTAATATTCGACACAAATAAGTTTTATATGAACATAAATCATAGTGCTAAATTTTACAAAGATCGGTCCATAATTTACTATAGCTCCCTTATAAGGCCCCATTTCGGGAATCACCCAAAAGTGAATAAATTCATGTAAATGTCAACATGAACGTAATATTCTGTATTCGTATGTTTTATTTTACACTTATGAGTATCGGTTCACATCTGACTCTAAGTCAAGACTCCTGCCCGAATTATAATGTACACAATGGTGTAGGGTATCATATGGTCGGTCTTGACCGACTATATCTTTTTCTCTCGTTTTTTTTTTTTTTTTTGTATTAAATTATCCAAAATACTTCTCAAAAATTAGGGACCAAATTAACAAAAATGATTTTAAAAAATCCAAAAAAGAACGTTTTGTTTCCTGTTATGATAACTCCGCCGAAAATTTATTAAATTTCGATCAATAGAAAAGTTAAATTAAATAGATAATTGTTAATTGTGAGTAAAGTTTAAAGAAAGAAAAATCATTGCTTATTGTATTTTTTATACCCTACACCACCATAGGTGGGGAGGGTATTATGCGTTTGTGCTGATGTTTGTAACACCCAAAAATATTGGTCTAAGACCCACCTTAATTTATACCAATCGGCTTAGAATCACTTTCTGTGTCGATTTAACGATGTCCGTCCGTCCGTCTGTCTGACCGTCTGTCCGTACATGTAAACCTTGTCGCAATTTTGAACCAAAATTAATGAAATTTGGTACAAAGGTTTCTTATAGCCCAGGGACGAAGCCTATTGAAATTGGTTACGATCGGTCCATTATTTTACCTAGCCCCCATACAAATGTCCTCCCGGAAAAGGGTTTAACGATCATAAATCCCTTAAATAAAGCAATATTTTAATGAAATTTGGCGCATATAAGTTTCACATAAGTCTTAATAAGTGTGTCGATTTTTAAAAACATCGGTCCATAATTAACCATAGCTCCCATATAAACCCCTTTCAGAAAATCACTTTAACGGGCATAAATCCCATTAAAATGTTAGTATCAAGTTAGTATTCGACACAAATAAGTTTTATATGAACATAAATCATAGTGCTAAATTTTACAAAGATCGGTCCATAATTTACTATAGCTCCCTTGTAAGGCCCTCATTCGGGAAACATCCAAAAGTGAATAAATTCATATAAATGTCAGCATCAACGTAATATTCTGTACTCGTATGTTTTATTTTACACTTATGAGTATCGGTCCACATTTGACTCCAAGTCTAATAAAAGACCCCTCCCCGAATTATAATGTACACAATGGTGTAGGGTATCATATGGCCGGGCTTGACCGACTATATCTTTTTCTCTCGTTTTTTTATGATTAGTTTTTTATTGAATCTTTCTTTTTCAGAAATTTACAATAAGTAATAAAATATTAACCTAAACTTAAATTAATGTTGATATTGCCACTGCAAAATCCAACGTAGAGTGGTGTTATCTTCCAAGATACAATGTTTCCAATCTTCTTAGACGTCTGTGACCCTCAGCAGATTCCTTGCAAGGGGGTTTGGGTGTTCCGCTAATTTCTTCATGTAATTTATACATTTTTATCTCCTCACGAATTGTAGGAATATTTAGATCCCTGTGGATATTACTATTTCTGACGTACCATGGTGCACCTGTTATTATTCTTAGAAGTTTCGACTGTCTTCTCTGTATTTTTTCAATGTTTGATGAAGAGGCTGATCCCCAGAGCTGGATGTCATACAACCATATAGGTTTTATTACTGCTTTATATAAGAGAACCTTATATTTAACCAATGGATTTGGGAAGGTTTTAGTTTCATTTGTGTAACTTTGGATTCTGTGTGACGAGACCATGTTAGAAGTCAATCCAGGTGAATTCCAAGATACCTTACTTTGTCCTGTTCAGGGATTTGGATATTGTTGATTCGAATAAGAGGACAACTCTCCCTGCGTAAAGTACATGTAATGTGGACACTAGGGTGGTTCATAAATAAAAACATTGGATTTTGCTAATGGCCAACCGGAATATATATTAAGCACTGTGAAAAAATGATGCATGATTTTTTTTTAAATTTTTATGTTAAGGTTTAGGGGTCGCTACCGTCCCCCGAAATGTTGTGTTGATAAAAATCGCTGCCTTAAAACTTTTTATTAATTTCTTTATATTTTTCCAGTGTGTGTTTTAATAGTGGTACTATGGCCCAGAAAAAGACGATTTCGAGCGTATTTTTACTATATTTAAAAATATTTATTTCAAAATTAATTGGGATAATACATACATATTTACATAAAAATCTTCAAATAGGTTACATGTGTTTATTGAAAATATATACATATGTATTAATTTAAAAAAATGGTTTTAATGTTTAAACGTAAAATAGAAACCTAACAAAATCAGTCAATTCATGAAATTAATGGTGATTAACATAAAATATTGTTATACCTTTGAAGAATTTTCAAGTTTTGCATAGTGTCTTAAAAATAATTATTGGAGCAAAGTTGATTTATTACAATTTGGGTATTTTTGTCACCAGCGACAATAAATACTGCTTCTGCTGTTCATTGTTGGTATGTAGCTTATTATATTCCTCCATCAGTGCTACTCCTCTTTCTGCTATATCGTTAACAACTCCATAGAACGAACTATGTCTCTACCATTTACGTAACTCTAATCTTCCTCCCAATCTTCAACACATTTCTTTAAGAAATTGGATGAAATACCGGTAATGCTAAAAAAATCTAAGAGTATTTTTAGAAACAAAATCTTCTAATTGTTTGCTAATTATCCAATCAACTCATTTACTTCTGCATAATATTTTAGGTCCTTTAAAAGCTGTAAATCATTTTTTGGCGCACAAACCGCTGATGGGGTTACAAACCAGTACTGTACATAAATTTTTACTGAAAATATACAAACATCTCGAATTGAGGATGCTTCGCTTTCAGTTAGCTTGAATTCATTTCTAAATAAATAAATCTTTAAACAGTAAATGGCTCTAGCCATCCATCTAGCCCGTTGAAGACCTCCAGGTGCTCTAAAAGACACTTCAGATTCGGAATACCTCCTAAGAATATTAAAGATAGCTTCAATAGTTCCATGTAGCCATCTCGAGGCTGAAACCCTTTTAACTGATTTAGGATGAAGCAAATGGTGTCATCAGTAATATTTTTCACATTTTTAAAAACGAATTGATCAGAAATTCCCGATTTAAAGCTTTTCCGATTAATTTTGTTCCAGGCTAATTTAAATCTTTTAAATATCAATGCTTCAGGCCCAGTTGATGTACCAAGTGCTTGGCGGTACACAGCTTCAAGCATTATTTCCAAGATGTGATGACGACATGCCAGCCAAAGCGTATCTTTATCCATCTTTTGCTCCAACAAAATACATGTACCATTTCGCCTTCCAGTATTTGTGGCAGTTGTGTCAAAGCTCATGCATGTGACTTTTTCGATAAGATTCCATTCTACCAATGTGTCAAAAACTGCCGAAGCAGCTGCAACTTCAGTTCCATTAGATAATTTTGGCACTGCTAGAAGTTTATCAACCCCCATACCAGACACCAGAATTGGAAGACGTTCTACGATTTTAATTGTTTTATATCAAAATTGAACACACAAATTCAATTTGTGTTACGTTTATATTTGTATTTAGTCTCAAAAGAACGCGTTTGTGCTTGATTTAAAATAAACTTTTGTAAAGAAAACACAATTTGAAAAATTTGAAAAAAATATATAAATAAGTAATTTATATTTTAGAGTTTCAGGGGTGGGCACTTGGGAAAATTTTGAGAGACTAGGTCTCAACACGGGCAGATTCTAACCAATTTCATCCGAATCCATGATAAATTAAAAGTATTTATAGTAAATTTAAACACAATATCTTTATTATTTTTTAATTCTACCTTGCTATTTAATTTAATATTACAATCGGAAGGACGATCGGACAAAAGTCGCTAAGCCGTCTCAGTAAATGATTCCGAAAAAAATGTTGACCACTTTTTTAAAAAATCTTTATTCAGTAATGGTGTGCATAAAATTCATTTTTTAATGCACAACCAAATGGAGGAATATTTAAAGGCAGAAAGTTTTTTTCAAAAACGCCAAAGTTTAAGGGCCGGTAGCGACCCCTAAATCTTAATACAAAAATTTTTAAAAAATCATGTGTTATTTTTTCACTGTACTTAATATATATTCCGGTTGGTCCACATTAAAATAATAAAAATAATAAAAAGTGCCATATAGGAACCAGCCTAGTGGACACATTTCGTAGCATTCACTTTGATTTTCCATTTGTGTAGCCATTTCTCCAACTCAGTGATGTAGGATTATAGTTATTCGGATGCTATAATGGGATCTGTATGCACACTTAAAAAAGCAGTATCATTTGCAAAAGTCATGGGGCTCGTGAGCATATCTGCCGTATAAAGTATATAAAGAAGTGGCCCTAAAATACATCCGGAAATTTTTCTGCGTGAAGAAATCACATCTTTTGATCTAATATGAAAAGATCTATTTAATATATAGTTTTTAGTAACTTATGAACGTTTTGTGGAAGTTACGTGGTAATTTTATGTATAAGTCCTTCGTGCCAGACTTTATCGAAAGCTTGAGATATGTCAATAAATAACGCTGAGCAATACTGCTTGCTCTCGAAACCTTTTCTTATAAGATTTGTAATTCGATGAACTTGTTCAATAGTACCATGTTTTTTTCTAAAACCAAACTGTTATTACTATTAAGATATAATAATAGGCTCTCAAGGAGCAATTTCTCAAACAATTTTGAAAAAATTGATAGTAGGCTTATTGGACAGTAAGAGTGACGTCTTTTTCGGGTTTGGTACATGGAAAGTATCCAGTAGGTAAAATGGCATTGAAAATAAATAAAATAAATCTCAGAGCCGAGTTTGGTAAGAAACAAATCATAGTACTGGTAATTTTGTCCGTCCCAGGAGATTTTACTGCCTTAATAACTTTTAGTGCTGACTTCACGGCAGAGAGCCGGAACTTTATTGAATTGGGACTATAGTCAAGGCCTAAGAGTTGAGCCCATGTTGTTTGGAGTGAAAACGTTTTCTAAATGACTAGCGAATGCTTCCACTTTTTTCACTAGAACTTTTGGCCCATTGGCCATTTTGGAGGCGTATGGGAGATTCATATGAAATAGGGCATTGCATATTTTTCACCGCCTTCCATAGACTGTAATCTGTTTTATTATTAGGATCTAAGTTTTGCAGATATGTTTTCAATTCGGATTCATTTTGATTCTTCAGAGAGAAGCGTAATTTTCTGATGCATTGATTAAGTTTAGTCTTGACAATTGGTGATCGAGATTCTTGCCATTGCATAAAGGGCCAGAGAGATAGATTTTTGGCCACAAGTCGTTTTTAAGAATTTGAAAATAACGAATATGGCAAATTATTAGGAACATTTAAAAGCTTGTTTTCCGATTTTTTTTTTTTGTTTTCCATCTACACCATTTCCTTCTGTATAGATCAAAAGTTGAAAAAGTTATTCGAAATAAATTTTATTGAAGGGCAATTTTTTGGTTTTTGCTACATATTTTTATGACAAAAGCTGAAATTTTTTTCGCATCAATTAACATCTAAATCGGCAACTATAACAAAAATAACCCGAATTTAAATTATTTACATATAGTATTTTTTTTTTAAATTTTAATCAAATAAGTTAAAATTTGTTTGATATTAACCTTTTTCCAAAGAAATCCACACAAATCCTCAGTCCGATAAAAGCTATTTTTTTATTTTTATGTCTAGTAGAATATTAGTTTTTAAAAAAAGTTGCCCAAACTTGCTCCAAATGATAAATCACCATATCGCACCAATTTATAATAGTGTTCCTAGATATCAAAATAACATAAATTTTAAGAAAACATTTAGATATTTTTTCAAATAAGTAATTATCCAGTGTATCTACACAAACATTGATACCTTCGATATAATTATAGATGCAGTTAATTGTCAATCTCTATTTAAAAGAAGAAAAACAGTATGGAAATTGGTCGTGATTCGCCAATTATTTCAACTCGCTCCCACGAATAGGGTTTTAACGCTTAGAAATTCGTTATTTATATCACTATTTCAATAAAATTCAATACAAATAAGTTTAATACATTATTAAATCAGAGTACTAAATATCAGGAAGATCGGTCCACAATTAGGCATAGCTCCCATATAAAGCCCACTTTCGAAAATCAATTTAACTCCCAAAATCCAACATAAATTACAGTTTAATGGCAATATTTGACACAATTAACTTTAAAATCAGTAAAAATCATAATCGAAAATGGACCTAATATGAAATAAGTTTAGGTCCATTTTCGAAAATTTCGGAATTAATTTTAATGTACAAACGCAATGGTGTAGGGTGTAATATTGTCGGAATAGACCGACTATAACTTTCTTACTTGATTTTTTAATGTTTGTTGTTAAATTCAGTAAAATCAAAAACAAACAGAAAACTTAATTTTAGAAAGATACAGCAACAAAAAATGTTGGACGCCATATTCTTTCCGCCATTATGCATTTTTTAAATATTTTGGATAATTTTATAGAATACAGATTTCAAAGTTTTCTTGTATTTGGTTTTTGACACATTTATCGATTATAAAAAAATTGTATTTTTGAAGAAATTAACATAACTTAAAGAAACATGTTGAGTCCGCCATTTTGTTTTTTCAAATTCTGATTTCAGTTTCAAATTAAGTAGCTCTAAAACTGCCTATACACAAAATTTAAGCTGGATCAGAAAATTTTTTAAAAATTTTGGCAGCTATTTTTGTTCCGCCATTTTGAATTTTTTATTTTTAAATTCATTTTTGGAATCAGCAAGTCCAATAACCTTGAAATATGAATTTTTTGCCATATCCGACAACGATAAAGGGTTTTGGCCAAAAATCGATCTCTCTGGCCCTCTGTGCATTGACGTCTTAATTTTCTTTTTTCCCTAATAAGAGTTTCGACATTGGAAGAACATTTATTATATCTTTGCCTTCCTGAGAAACACGGAGGTGTAGATACTACAGCGCATTAGTTAGGATGTCTGTGAAAATATTAACGGCAGATTGTATTTCATTTTCACTTTTCAGTGAAATATTTTGTGGTAAGAGTAATGTACAATGTACGAGTGCTTTGGGTTTCCAGTTGACTTGGATTATTAGTCTCAAGATAGTAGGCGAATGATCCGACGAGAGATCCAGTGAAGGGATCACTGATATAAATTCGCGTTTTATATTTCGGATTATTGCAAAGTCAATAAGGTCAGGAATCTTACTGATGTCTGCAGTCCAGTAAGTAGGTTGGCCACTAGATATGGAGTCTAGTTTGTTGAACGACATTGCATCGAATAGTTGGGTAGACAATGTATGTTTAGCATTATAGTCTCCTGTTGCAATAAATCTTGGACCTAAGGTGGAAAAGTAGTCAAGAAACTGATCTCGATAGATGTTGTATTTTGGAGGACAATATACGGACGATATTGTTGTTTTAATATAAGGTATATTTACTGAAGTGGCATGGATATGATCCGTTTTGTATTCTGGCATAGGAAAATGCTTTATATCATTACGGATTAAGATTGCAGTGCCGCCACATGCCCTACCACTTGGCTTCTTTGTGTCGTAGGTGTAGTAGCCATTTATTCTGAAAAAATTCTTTTGTGTAAAGTGAGTTTCGGATATTAATAGCATATCAATTTCTTGCATTTGTACAAATTGTTGTACTTCATATTTATGTTGGCTAAGGCCGTTGGCGTTCCAGTAACATATTCTCAATGATTTCATTTTTTACTAAGCAAAATCTGCAGGAGCATGCTTTGGTTTTGCATTAATTGTTGCAACATATTTTGCATATTCGTCATGAAGCTATTCATGGTTTGAATGCATGTGCATATGAAAATAATGGGACATTATTTTCATTATTGTATTTTATTTGGGTAACTGAACCCATTTTTTGAGTTTGGTTGGGAGTTGCTGAACCCTTATTAAATGCATTTTTAAATGATAGAGCATCATTTGCTTTCACTTTCGTTTGGGTAATTGAACCCATTTTGACCCTATGGGCATACGATGATTGTTGATTATTTATATTTATATTACTTTTATATTGTGCACTAGAAGTGGGTAGATTTGGGAAATTCGATTCCTGATATTGAGCATATACAGATCTTTTTGTTTCTGTTGTTTCTTTGATTCGTAAGTAAATTGGACAACCACGGTAATTTGCAGTATGATTCTGGCCACAATTGCTACATTTTATAGCATTGATGTCTAATTTTGAATGTGGGCATTCCAGACTTTTGTGGATATCTCCACATCTTACACAAACCGGTGGTAACTTACAAAAGGACTTTGTGTGTCCAAATTCTTGACAGTTTAAGCACTGTGGAGGACCTTTGAGTTTCATCGGTTCCTCTACTGTAATCTTACGATTTAGAAGATATGGGGTAAATAGCACCCTTTTTCTTCATTTGGGAAGAGTTATATGTAATTTCAACTCTAAAAAGTGTTTGAGGTATTTTATTTCTATTTATTATGTTGTGAACGTACTTCACTTCAAAGCCTTCAGACTCGAGAGCTTCTTTTATCTCATTAGTTGGTACGCCACTGTCAGTACCTTTAATGACTACTTTTAAACCCTTTGTGCTTTTTAGTTGATAGGTATAGTAATTCCTGTTCTCACTATCGAAGCTATCAACTATGATTCTAAAATCTTTTTCTGTGTATGTCTGAATTTTTGTTTCAGAAACATTACCTTTACGTAGAGAGACTACGTAAAATTTAGTTTTGCCTACTAGTTGGGACAACTTGTTTACAAGAGCGTTAGTAGTTGGCTCGCGCAAATAAAGGGGTGGTGGCTTTAAGTCTTTGACAGGCTTTGTGTGTCCAGCTTCATTATCTTGTTTATCAAGAATTGCAAAACGATTTTGACTTACCGAATTTTTCTTTTGTTTTAGGATTCAGTTCCATGTTTAATGTCCTAGGACTGGACTTACGTTTAGTGATGGTAATATATCGGTCCATCCCTGTTAGAACTTTCCCATTAATTTGTACTGTTTATATTATCACTGGCTTGTATATTACTTTTTTTGACAACCATTAAATCAGTTGTTTGTTTATTTTTTGATTTTCTTATGTGCTATGTTCTACACAAAGTGCTATGTTCTACACAAATTGCATGACAAGTAATTGTTGTTGGAGAAAGAGATCTCGCATTTAATGGTTTTGCTGTTAAGTAGTTTTTGTTTTTTCGTGGATCATATATGCAGTTTTTAATATTGTTGGTCGGGGAGCTCAATACAATGTACCCATTTTTTCCAATTGTACTGAGTCTCCTCTCACTTAATTGAGAGTTAGAGCAACTCATAAACACAAACACTGATGTATATTTGTTTTCTTATTATTTTCTTTTTATTTTGTTTCTTTTCTATTGGCATTAAATATATAATTTCTAATTTAAAAATGTATATATTTTAATTTTTGTGGGGTTTAAATAACTAATATTTAATAAGGTTTAGCGTCCATTAGCCTTTTACTTATCTTATTATTAACTATTGTTGATAATTTCACAACACTTCACTAAACAAATTATTTATGAAAGCGATGTAAAAACACGTCTATCCACACCGAGAGTGTAATAGCAATAGCATATTGTATTTAAATTTAATTTTGTCGGGAATTTCCGGGTTCCCGGGAACACAACAAAATTTTTTCCAATTCACGGGAAAAAAAAGGTCGGGAATTCGGAAACCCGAGTTATAATATACAGTGAACTCGCGGTAATGTGAACATCCAATATAATGAACTATCCACTAATGTGAACACTCAGTTTTTTATATGGGCGCTCTAAATAGTGAACAAAGTTTAATGGCTCTAAATAGTGAAAATTTTTTATTTTTTTAATTTTTGGGGGATTTTTTAATTTGTAGAAGCATTTATTTTTAATGTTGGGAATCCCCGAATTAATAAATACCATAGTATGCCATTATTTTAAAGGTATTTAATGCTAGTCGCTTTATGTAACTTGTTGCGGTAGGTTCGTGAATTTATTTTTAAAATTAGTAATGTCTAAAAACAGTCTAAAGTTTTTATCCTTAAATGAAAAATGCGAAATTTTGGAATATTTAAAAAAAGGATCGAGTGTTACAGTGTTAAGTAAAAAGTATAAAGTTGCAAAATCAACGATATGTTCAATAAAAAATAAAAAAGACAATATTTTAAAATGTGTAAACAATACGTTTTATGGACCCGGAAAACGCAAAACATTACGATCTTCAGAGCTTCCAAAAATGGAAAAATCGCTCTATAAGTGGTTTATTTGCATGCGGAATAAAAACCTCCCTGTAAGTGGGTTGATGTTGAAAGAGAAAGCTAAACAAATTCACAAAAACATAAGTGTAAAAAAGGAAATGACTTCAATGCTAGCGATGGGTGGCTACAAAAATTTAAAAAGAGATACGGAATTCGGCTCCTTCAGATAAGCGGTGAAAAACTTTCTTCGCAATCTCAGTTCGTAAATCCTTTTAAAATTAAATTCAAAGCAGAGATTTGGGTTTATCCAATGATCAGTTGTATAATGCCGATGAGTCTGGTCTATATTGGAAACTTCTCCCACAAAAGACATATGTAACGTCATTGGAGAAATGCGCTCCAGGTGCAAAAATGGAAAAGCAAAGGATAACATTTTTATGCTGTGCAAATGCGTCAGGATCTCATAAAATAAAACTTTTAGTAATAGGAAAATCGAAAAATTGTCGGAGTTTTAAAAATTTTATCTGTCCCGTAAACTACAGAAATTCAAAGTCTGCTTGGATGACTTCTTCCATTTTTAAAGAATGGTTTCACAACTGTTTTGTGCCAGAGTTAAGTAAACACGTAAAAATAGTTCAATTGGGATTCTTACTGTTTTATTTTTCATTAAGGTGACAGATTTTTTTAACGAAGAAAGGATTACCAGTAAAAGCTTTACTCCTAATAGATAATGCCCCGTCCCATCCACCAGAATCCGACCTTAAATCCGAGGACGGTTCCATATAAGCTATGTTCATGCCTCCAAATGTAACGGCTCTGATCCAACCAATGGATCAAAATGCAATTAGAATCACCAAACTTCATTATAGGAACAGTCTTCTGGCAACAATTATTGCAAAAGAGGGGGATTTGCTTGAATCGATGAAAAAAATCACACTTAAAGAAGGAGTTTCTATTCTAGAGGCATCCTGGAACCGAGTTGGTAAAGAAACTTTATCTAACTGTTGGAAAAATATTTTGAATAAGGTAAATGATGAAGACGATCCTGAATTTAATGTTCCTTTGAGCGTTTTAAAAGAAAAGTGGCAATCAGAGGTTAGATCTTTAGAAAATTCTGCTGCAGATCTTCTACAGAGATTGTGCCCTCAGGAAGTATTTACTGCTGTAAACATAAGAGATTGGATCAATAATCCTTGTGAGGACGTCACGCCATTTGATGAAAATGATTTAATTGAAGAGTCCGACGATGATGACGACTGTTTTATTGAAGCGCCTGAAAACAACATTAAAGCCAAAGAAGCTGTCGAAATTTTTAACAAAGCTGTCCAATGGGCTGAATTTCAAATGGTCGATCAAACTGACATTAAAGTATTGAAAAAAATCAGGGAATTGGCGGTAAATAAGCTGGTCGAACAAAAAAAAAAAAAAAACAGAAAATAATAACGGATTATTTCCATATTTAATTATATATGTATGTACCTATCTTTTTTCATTGTAAATTTTATTTATTTTTTTTTTCGTAATATTTTGTTTGTTTTTTATGTACATATTACGTATGTACTCTTTATAAAATGGATTTTTAAAAACTTTTTATGTTCCAAATAAATTACAAAAAGTTTTTTTTAGTAATCTTTGCATTTTCATTCCTTGCAGAAATGATTTTTAGAAAGAATAACTTAGTAATATATATAAAAAAATCACAATCGAAAATGTGAACAAATTCGAAAATATGAACTACCCCGACATTAATTAGTTCACATTATCGAGAGTTCACTGTATTTTGAAATAATTGTTTTGTTATTGTAATGTTTAAAATGTATTGTGGTGATTTCTGAAAATTTCTGATATCAAAAGAAAAATTTGTGTGCATTTCAAAAATATTTACATACACTTTTAATATTTTAAAATTATTTACACAGCTTCAAAAATCATTTACGCAAATCAAAAAAATTTATATTTCGAATAATTCTGTAAAATTAGTATTCTTTAGGCTTGATATGGTGTAGAAAGTCAAATAAAAATTTTCCATCACGTCACACTTTTCTTGAGAAGTTTTTAGGTTTCGGTTTTTCTCCATCAAGTCACATTTTTAACCCATTGAGGACCAAAGAAAATTTGATTCCTTAAGCAGTTTTTAGATTATAAAATAAGTAGAGGAAATTAGTCACTCATGTTCAGTACTGTATCTTTTTATTTCGACAGCCAAGATTGATTGTAATGAATTAACTGTATGTATATCTATATATTCTTATTTATACATATTTATGTATCGTCAACTAAAATGCAAAAGACCGTAACCACTTAAAAATCAAATGTTGGTTTTATTTACTGGATTATAATGTACTGACCCAAACTACATTTATACACAAAATTTCATGTTCATATCTTCAAAAATTACATCAATATTGACAAAAGGCAAAAGATCGTAACATTAACTTCATAAACGAAACGGTCGTAAAATTTGTTCCATTTAAGAAAAATTTTTTTTAAAAATTTCTTATGATTTATCTATTTTTGCATTAAGTTAACATTTGAAAAAATTTTCTTAATAGCTCAATTTTAAAGCAAAAAAATTTGTTTTTTTTTTTTTGCTTCTGCGGCAAACGACGTTTTGCATTTTCATTTAGACATTATTTCCAATAAATTATGATTTCATGAAATTTATTTTATCGAATTTATGGCTACAGTTCGCTTCTCTCCGTTTTCATTTTTCGTACGCGAAAAAAATCTTCTCTTAATTGGCTAAGGGTTAAGGCTCCATTACTCTACCGTAAATGTAAATGTAGCGAAACAGCTGACACGTTTTGTTTATGAGAGTTATGTGTATATGTGTACTAAAAAACGTAAATGTTACGTAGCAACTTAATCAAATTAGGTCGCTCTACGTTTTTACGTGACAGCTGTAACAACAGTGTTGACAGCCTTTTATTTCATTATACTAAATCTGCGTAAAAAATCGCTGTAAAAGGTTTATCAATTGGACAAATAGTTTTGCTGTTTTCTTCACTAAAAAATTGTTGAAATCGAATATTTAATTTAAAATTAATTTTTTTCATAAAAGCACAAATTTCGTTTTGCATACAAATCACTGTAATACAAACCAATAAATTTACCAATTTTCAATTTGAATTTGATCCACTGGAAATATGTGTAATTGACATCACCGGTGTTCATGTTACAAACAAAGTATTGGCTACATTTACGTTTTTACAGTAATCATCTACTTACGTTTCCCTACATTTACGTTTTTACATTTACGGTAGAGTAATGGAGCCTTTAGACATCTTTCAACAGCATTTTTACTAACGATTTTTCCACGAAATGTTAAAAATTAAAAGCATGTAGAGGACAAGTTTGACAACAAAGTCATCTACGTATGTTGGCATTTAAAAAGAACAGGATACCCTTTGTTCAAAAAAGTTGTCAAGATTTTTAGGAATCTGCCGCCATTATGTTGTAAGAAAAAATAATGGACCCATCATCGAGACTTCAGGACATGCATACAGTGGCTCACAGCTTATTTCAACCAGCACCTATTCAAATATTTAACTGACTGAGGCCCTCGAACCAAATAATATATACAGATTCTTTAAAAGCAAATTCATAGATAGAAAGGATCTAACATCAAATTTAAAAAAAAAAATCAAAAAATTCTTTTTAACTGACCTGCAATGATAAAAAAATCTATTGTGTTGCATAAATTTGCCTCACAGCTTATTTCAACCACATTATTAATAGAAACTTTATTTTGGTTTTACGCGTCAAATATCGGTTTTTTTCTTTCTTGTTTGTACTTTGTTATTGTTTGTAGAACAATTTATAGTAACAACTTGACAGTCAACTTATTTACGTGAATTATTTTTTACAATGGGACGACGTACAACTATTGAGCAGCGAGAGTTAGTTTTAAACCATTTTAAAAATGGTCATTCACGCCGGAAAATAGCAGAAATGGTATGTTTAAGTGGCTCAGCTGTGCAGAGCATTATATCGCGCTTTGTACGTGAGAATAGAGTTCACGAGCGTTATATTATCCGAAAAATAAAAGAAAATCCGAAGTTATCGGCACCTAAACTTGCCACTGAGATAAAGAATGAGTTAAGAAAATCTTGTAGTGCAGAAACCATCCGTCGAGTACTACGAAACCATGACTTTAAAGGTAGAGTTGCTCGCAAAAAGCCTTTTATAAGTAAAAAAAATCCACAAAGCAACTCAGTATTTGTACGTCGTCCCATTGTAAAAAATAATTCACGTAAATAAGTTGACTGTCAAGTTGTTACTATAAATTGTTCTACAAACAATAACAAAGTACAAACAAGAAAGAAAAAAACCGATATTTGACGCGTAAAACCAAAATAAAGTTTCTATTAATAATGTGGTTGAAATAAGCTGTGAGGCAAATTTATGCAACACAATAGATTTTTTATCATTGCAGGTCAGTTATAAAGAATTTTTTGATTTTTTTTTTAAACTTGATGTTAGATCCTTTCTATCTATGAATTTGCTTTTAAAGAATCTGTATATATTATTTGGTTCGAGAGCCTCAGTCAGTTAAATATTTGAATATTTAAATATTGTTTGACAACTTCAAACAAAATTAGAAAAAAATTTATTTTCAACAAAGAAAAATATGGGAGTCAATAAAACAATATGCTTGTTTTAAAGGATCTAAACGTAAGTAATGTGATACTGTGTAGTCCCAATACACTAACATATGTTTTGCTTTAGGCTAGCTAATACGCGGTGCTCTTCGCTGGCTGTTTCGTTGTGTACATTCCGAAATCCGATAGTACAAGTATCACAAATTTCTAAATCATTTAAATATACGAAATCTACATTGACTCTTTATGGGAAATGCAATTGTTGTTAATTTTTAGCCTAAATAATGCCAAAAACATATTTGCTTCTTAGAGAAAGATGTCGGTAAAATATTCTTCCTAAAAGGTATAGTTTTAAGTTTCCAAAATTACCCTTTTTTTTCTGCCTTAACATACAATTTTTCAAAAATCCTTTCTATTTACAGGCAACATAGGTGCCAATGTAAACGTACCATTAAAGATACCAAAAAAGTCTCACGGAAATCTTATCTACCCTCAGTTTAGTTCAAGATAACATTACATTGGCTTATTTTGTGTATTTTTATAAAGAAAAAATTAACAAATCATTAATAATTTCTTTTTTGTTTTTCAATAAAAATACTTCTTTGGATATCTTTTCAAATCCAAATAACTTTTTTTTTAAATTCTAAAAATTTAATTGTTTGAAATTTTTACAGATTTTCAAATATTATGTTTTATAATATATTATTATATTATTTTAATAAGAAAAAAAAAAAAACGAATTTTTTTTCAATAAAAAATCTTTCAGTAAATAAAATTATTCAGAATTTTATAACTGAATTTGAAATTTAGTTTTTTCTGTGCACATACTGCATAAACTCCTGCAATTAATATGTGTTAGTAAAATTGAGAGAGCTTTTGAATGTATGCGTCACACCGACAATGCAGTATGAAAAATCAAAATCGTTTTGATTTCAAAATGAACTCATAGACAGTTTTTTCGAATGAATTTGATAATTTTTTATCATTTATGAATTTTATTGTTTGTCATTTTAAATTAAAAGAAAAATTAAAAAAATATTGTAAATTATTTTAGTTTTAAGCGAATTTTTACACAAAAATAAAATTTTGATTTTGACGAATGTGTAGAAAAATCATCAAGCACACACGTACTGGATGGTTCATCGGCAGTAGCATTTTTAGGGATCAAGTTTTCATTTTCTTTTTTTAATGAATTGTCAAAGTCAAAATTAAACTAAAAACCTAGTTTTTGCTCAAAACCAGCAAAAAATTAACTAAAAAACGAATAGTAAACTATTTAATTTCAAAAAATGTATGTAAATATGAAATATGAATGCAAACACGGACAAAAATTATAACAAGTGGCATCTTATTATAAAATATTCGGTACATTTCTTTTACGGTTTATGATTTTTGTCCGCCTACGAGAGATGTTTTCTCTAAAAACAGGTGTCCGCGTCCGCCCAAGAGAGCGTCCGCCTAGCGGAGATTAATTTATTCTAAAAAAGCCACCTAAACCATGGGACCTAAAAAATTATCCGCCTACCGAAGATGTCCGCCTATGGGAGCTGTCCATTAAGGGAGCATTTACTGCACACTTTTGGGTTTTCAGTCTAAATGTTTGTAGTTTGAACAACACATGCATTAGGTAATAAATGTAGCGAATTTCATTGAAATCCTTTTTTTTTTCGTTTTGATACTCTTTACTTTTGTCTTGAATTATCTATATAATTAAATAATCAATTTTTTTAGTGTATTTTTTTTTCTAAATCGCGAGTTTTGCCACAGAAAACAATTATGGAACCAATTAATTACATTTTTTAAAATGCGCACATCATAAGCTTTCAAAAATTACACTTTCTTGCTGAACAAATAGATGACTGCAGAGAATTTTGCAAATTTTTAAAGGATATTTGCGATTTATTAAAGTTGAATTTGGAGCACAAGATTTTATACTATATTAAATACAATATTTTGTACTCCTTCTAGCAATGTTAATCGTAAATAATTGATTTTTGAAGCTTTGTAAATAATTTTGTAATTTAAAAAATTTATTTAAATATTTTTGAAATGAAAAATGCATGTCTTATATTGCCAAAGTTTGTTTTAAAATAAGGGAAGGTGTTAATGGCTTTCTGTAGACCTTACAAAATAACTCAGAAATCCTAAATTTTAAATAGCTTGCGTAAAATCTCACGGAAATACAGGCATTTATAACAAAAAATTAAAAAAAAAACTGAGTTGAAACTTTCGACGATTTTTGGATTCATTTTAGTTTTGCACTGACAATTTTTTTTTTATTTTTTTGATTTAAACCATTAACCAGTCGAAAGACATGACTTAGGAAATTCATTTGCTGTATAACAAGTATCCGTTTACTATCCGTTGAAAAGTTTTTAAACCAAAAAACCAAAAATTTACGATTTTTGAAATTTGGCAGTTTTTTTTTATAGAAAGTTTTAAAGACGAAATGATTACCTATAGTTTAATGTATATCTTGTTCATGTCAGGAAACTAGACATAGGATGGCATCTTCACAAACTTTCATATAAGTGACGTAAATATTTGTAAAAGTATGTTTTTCGCTACGGACAAATTCCTCTTTTATAGAAATTGTCCAAAAACGCGTAAACCGGATTTATTAATAAATGACATTTCCAAGTCAAAATAGCAAACAAATTTTTTAATACAATAATTTTATGCAATTTGATAAATTTCACTTAATTTCATAATTTTTTTCTGAATTTTTTCAATATAAGATATGCATTTAAACCATCGAAAAATATCTAAAGAATCTTAAAAGTTAAAATTGATATCATGAAAAAAATAAAATAAATTTTGGAGTTTTAATTTTATGGACCAAAAAAGATATTATCAACCTCAAAAATCAGCCCCACATATTTACTGTTCAAATTTGATATAATAAAATCTATTTTCGATGTAAATGTATCATCAAATAAAAAACAAGTTAAAAATGTTGCTAAAATTCTCTTAAAAAAAGTAAAATCCCGTTTTTTGTTAGGAATGTTATCATGAGTAGTAATTAGAGTATTCATTTTACTCGACTTTTTCATTGTTCGAATAATCAAATAACTCGAAAATGCAGTTTTTAAATTACTCGAATAATCGAGTAAATCTTTTAAGTTACTCGAGTTATTGGAGTAAATTATACCTTAAAATTTTACAAGTTTTTTCAATGCATATTAAAAAATAAAACAAGCATTTTGTGTGAATATTTGCCTCTTTTGCCGTTGTTTCTCTATATTTAATATATTCATTGATAGTTTAAAAAATGGGTCTATGAAATTTGGTCTATCAATTCAAATCAAATTTTATATTAAAGGGTGGTCCGGAGTGTTTTTTGTAATGTTTGTTACGCTATAAAATAATTAGTTTTTACACTTTGAAAAAAAAAAAAAAACTAATAATATTCAATTAAAGGTGATTATCAATACTTTTGATAAAAACAAAAATTAATGATGAGTTTTTATCCACTTTGGAATAATTAACGATTTTGTCTCATAACCTCACTTTTTAATTTGGACTCATACTAACCTATGTGCTACACAGAGGTTTTCAGTTATATTCAAAATGTACAATATTTTTTAGTATCGGAGATCTAAATCCAGATTTATTTTGAGCATCAAATGTCTTTAAATGGTTTAGTTATAGCGAAAACATATCTCAACATCTATAGCATCAAAACTACAGGGTAAAAGATACTTGCTTCTTAAATAATTTAAAAAAATTATGCCCAAATTTATCTTGAGACTTGAATTGTTCTAAATAAAACAAAAACGTAGGAAACCATGCTCAGAATAATTTCTGTGCACCAGGTTTTATAATGTTTTATAATTCATTGTTCAATTATGTTCAGCATTTAGAAGGCATTCAGATGATCATTTTATATTATAAAAATGTATACAGTTTTTAAGTTTAATTTACTGTTATTTGTATTATAGCGATCTCGTAATTATTTTTTAGTTCAATTTTGTGCAAAAATGTTTCGCGACTCTTAATTTCCTAACAATATCGGTGTACAAATATAAGAAATTCTATATAAACTCTATATTAGCTAGAACTACCTAGTTTTCTCTATTTAATGGACAAATTTATTGTAAATATAAAATATATAGTTCTCTCTCCCAAATGTACGCGTAAGAATTATAATTGCCTCTAAACCATAATTTTTTCTTCCTATTTTTGTTATAATTTAGTAAAAAAGACTCAGTCATATAATATTTTACACAAATATTATTTGGACTTTTGTCAGTTAGTTTGTGAAAATATATTTATTAGTTTCTGAGTTATTGCATTTTGAAAATGGCAAAAAGCACTATGGATCATCCTTTACTTTAGATAAAGAAGTTCAGCGATTCTTAACATAAAGAACTTAACTTAATTATCTCAATTATGTACTTTCATTCGTAGAACCAGTAATATGTTTTTCCAAATCAATTTTAAAATCCTCCAATTTATTTCTTATTATTTATTATATTTATATTAAAATTATTTGAAATCTACAATATAATTTTTTAAAGTGACGTTTATATTTTGTAATTGAAAAATTACCTTTAACTACGTGTTGTGATTTAGGCATATATTCGGTTCTTTTTACTAAACACAATTTTTTATAAAATTACAATTTGTGATGCCACTTTTATATTTAACATTCTATAAAAATTTTGAAACATTGTTTTTCAGCAAAATTTTTTAGAAAACTAAAATTAAAACATCCTAAAAATTTGTTAAGAAAGGAAATATTTTTCACTCGAATTATTCGATTAATCGGCATAATTTGCTCGAATAAATTTTTACTCGAAATTCTTGATTTTAATTTAATCGAACAATTATTTGATTTTAATTTGTCGATTAATCGAACAAACAATATTCGAGTGAATACCCTAGTAGTAATGTATAAATTGGAACCGAGATTCACTTAAGTTTTTCAGCAAACGATCCAATGTTATGGTTTTGCGAAATTTTAAATAAAAAAAATTAAAAATTTTTATTTTCCAGGTATTTAGACAAATATTAAAGATTCTGTTATAATTTTGACATGTGCAGATAGTACCTTAGAAGTTTTATAAAATCATATTGTTTTGATTTTGATTTTTTAAAATTTTTTGAAAGTTTCAAATTCAAACCTCCACAACTTCTGAGAGCATTGACAAAAATCATTAAACGCGAACAGATTTTGTATGCGAAGTAGTCGTTAATAAAACCACAAATTGGCATTAATATCAAGGAACAAATTTTTTCAAAATATTTTTACCTTAAATTTTCAAAATTTTCGAAATTCCTCATATGAATTTTTCCATTAATATCAGAAATTAATATCGTACTTTTTTAGAAATCACCACAATACAATCTAGACATTTCAGCCATTACGACAACAAAACAGTTATTTAAAAATATATAACAACAAAAATATTTAACTTCTTTTTCATATATTCCCAAAATATAAAAAAGTGCTAGTACACAGCAAAAACTTTTTGGTTTTCGGTAATGGCAACTACTAATTAAAGTAGTTTGTTGGTAATGAGGCGACATTATTATTTTTTTTCTCTACATCACATAAATAAGTACTCAATAGTATAATAGCTATAATAGTTGGATCAGCTGAGCGCTGGGTTAACAACCGAATTTCATATGGTGATAGTGGAGATGTAGGCGATGTTAAGTTTTGAGCTTGGACCAAATAGACCTACAGGGGGCGAGTCCACAGGGTCCCAAAGTTGGACACCTCGGATATGTAATTTTTTCAAAACGATCCTGATTCCTTATATCTGACCCGATTTCAGAGACTCTAGTTTAAGATATATATATTATATTTTTCTGAAAGATAAATAAACACAAAATATACTAAAGGAAAAAAATTAAAATTGATTTTTGCGAGAACCAGAGTTTCCCATATTTGAATTATTTTTCCAACAAATTTCAAAATTTCTCCTTAATTTCTCAAATCGCAATGCTGGAATCAAAAAATAGTTATACTTTTTATATGTCTAATGCGTTTTTAATTTTTTTTTGTAATACAAATTTTTGCTCCCCGATATCAGTTGGAAAGATATAGAAAAAAAAAAGTAAAAAAATCCCATTTTGGACATTTTTTAAAGTTTTTTAGGAATTGCCCACAAAAATCTATTTTTAATGTCTATCGCAAAGTTTGATACTGTTTTGATCATTATTTTAGTAGGAAATGCGTTTTTGACATTTCAGAATATATGGGAGGTAGGCGAGTTCTTGCTCCGATTTTTTTTTTAAATTTTGTATATATTTACTTTGAGTCAAAAGTATTATATGTGCCAAATTTTAATTTTCTGCGACACCTCCTCCTATTTTTATAAACTTAAAAACAGTATGTTAGCCATTATCATTTCAGAATATATTGGAGGTAGGGGTGTTCCTTTTCCGATTTAAATAAAAAAAATAAGTAATCAATATTTAACTGCAATCACAAATTTTGGTGGAATTTTGACCAGTATTCACGCAGTAAATCCGTTTTTTAGTTTCACGATATATGGGAGGTGGGCGTGTCCTTGCTTCGATTAAAAAATAAATTAAAAAACTTATAAGAATTCTATTTCTAATGGCTTTCACAAATTTTGAGAAAGTTTAGACGAGTATTTTAGAAAAAATTTAGTTTTTCAAATTCAGGATATATGGAAGGTAGGCGTGTCCTTTCGCAATTTTTTCCTAAAGTAATATGCGTACCAAGTTTTAATTTGCTACGACAACTCCTATTTTTGTCCCATCGTTGTATGGGATCAAAGCACTGTGCGCTGCACGTTGGAGTAAAATGTGTCAAAAGTGGCGCCTTATTGAATTTTAAAATTTAAAGTTTTGTAGTAAAGTTGGGTACCGAATAAAAATAGACAAAATTATGTATCAATATCAATTAAAATCTTTATTCTAGATTGTGTTGTTTTCTAATAAGGAGCTGTCAAAGTTAAGCATTTTTTACATTTTTGAAAAATAGTAAAAAATTCAATTTTCATTAGTTTTCAGTGTATTTATTTTAAATAAAAAGTCTTTTAAGGCAAAAATTTAAAATACAATCATCAACTTCAGTTATTTAAGTGTACTTTTCTTCAAGTATTTGTAAACTACATATATTTTGTCCTAATATTTTTGTTATTTTTTTGAAAATTGTCCTAAAATGCACTAATTTTCAAATTTCATGGAGTGCAACTTAAAATGTTACAGGATGTTTGTTCTGAAAATTTTCTGAAAAATTGTACATATTGTCCACTTTAACATTATGAAAAAAAATCGTGCGCATATGTAGCCGGATTTGAGAAAATATTTTTTTTTTAAAAACCAGTAGATTTCATACAAAAAAACAGCTTAAGTGCAAACATTTTCTTTGCTTTATAAAGCATTAAACAATCCAATATACGCATCAGGAGCGGAACTATGGGGGTTCAAAACATCGTACTAGTGTCATGGAAAAAGTTTAACCACTAGCGATTTTTTGTTCCTTACCCGATTTCCAAGATTTTTATATCGCCTTAAAATCCTTGATAAATCCTTTAGAAAACATGCTAGCTTGTACTACTCATCTTATATGTTTTTCAAGTTATATACATCTGAAATTTCAAAAATCTCAATTTTACAAGATCTTGGTTAAGATTATTCCATATATAGCCAAATATTTTCAACCGATTTTATTATATTTTATGTAGTTGATTAAAAAGCAAATTTAATTCGCGAATTATCGACCATTCAGATTCAAGGTAAAAAATGTTTCAGGTACCATTTTAAAGGTAATTTAATTACTTTTAACTGAACACCTCAATGAACGTCGTAACTTATACACAGAGGAAACAGTTTCGTTGTGGCAACCGAATTTATTGCCAATCGAATTTAGTCGGTTGTGTGAGCTATCACAGTATTCGGTTGTAATTACCGAACGTATATGGTACTCATAATTGTTTTTCATATGACTATTGTGAATTATTTTATATTAATTTGACATTTTTCTTTTGTTTTTAATTTTTATTGAAAATTTATAATACATAGAAAAGATATAATGTAAATACAAAAATTTAAAACAAAATGCACTACTTATTTGAAATAATAACATGAATATTTTTATTAATAACATTTTGAGTCTTGGTTCTCGCTTCCAAAATAAATCCTACAAAATAGTCATCACGCAGAAACTTGGGAAAAATTACTTGACTTGTATAGGGTAGCAATGTTTTTCAATAACTGTCTTTTGCTGTCTACTGGCTGTTACTAAAGATATTAGTGGGTGAATATCGCCGGCAGCATCACTCCTTATTATAAATTCCATTCGATTATAGCTACATAAATAATAAAAGAAACATTTAATAAATCAAAAATGGAAACATGAATATGAATTTCAACTTACATACATCTTTATGTCCATTAGCACATTGCAATACGTTAATAATACTTCCATCCATTTTCTAATTCTTTTTATTTGGATATTTATTTTCCTTTTTATACCTTCACCACAGGTGTAAAGGGTATATATAAGTTTGTCATTCCATTTGTAATTCCCACAATTTTCGTCGGAGAGCAAAAAAATTAATATTTTCGGGATCCTTGTAAGTAGCGATGACGATAAGACCATGTCCGTCCGTGTGTCGTTTGAAATGACGTTTATGAAGCCCACCGATAACTGACATATATAATATATATATCAAACGATCGGAAATCCTTTCGAGAATTTTGCTATTGGAATTCAGCAAGATAGGTTCATACAATGCGGAGATATGTTCAAAAAACCGGTTTTTAGAACCGGTTTTCCAGTTTCTGAAGCCCCTGTATATACTAGGGACTTCGTTTTTACAAAGAAGTCTCGGACATTTTTTTCTGAATTTTTATTCTGAAAAAATGAAATAAATCGGTTCAATAATAACTGAGATATCGGACAAAACGCATTTTTAATTTTTTGAAACCCTGGTTTAAGCTATAGATTTTTATTTTTATACAGATCGGTCATAAATATTTTTATAAAATTTCGGTTTTTTGAATCAGTAAGATCGGTTTATAAATGGCGGAGATATGCTTTAAAAACCGGTTTTTCAGTTTCTGAAGCCTCTGCATATAACAGGGACTTCGGTTTTTTAAAGGAGGCTCGGAAATTATTTTCTGAATTTTTGTTCTAATAAAATTAAATAAATCGGTTCAGTAATAAATGAGATATCGGGGAAAACGCATTTTTTATTTTTGAAGCCCTTGTTCAAGCTACAGATTTTTATTTTTATATAGATCAGTCATAAATATTTTTATAAAATTTCGGTTTTTTTAATAAACTAAATTCGTTCATACTCAACAGAGTTATGGCCCAAAAACAAATCAGTTAAGAATATAAATACTCACACAAACATGTATATTAAGCATTGTAATGACTATTAGAGACGTTTTCTGTTTTTTGTATAAGCAAGTAGTTTAGTTAGCAACAGCAGTAATATAATGAATAACAGTGTTGTTGTTGTTCTTTGTATATGCAGTCTGTACAAAAATAAATATGGAATTGTCGTTGTTTATTTTTAAAAACTAAAACATATTTGTTAAGAATATAAATACACACACAAACATGTATATTAAGCATTGTAATGACCAGGGCAAGTTTTTATATTCACAAAAAAGATTTAAATATGCGCTTGAAAAAGCACGAAAAAATGGTATAATATGCACAGAAATATGCAAAAATAGCATGAATATGTATATAAAAACCAATGAATTTATGCATTCCTATATATTAATGTGTAGAAAATATGCACAAATATGCATTTTTTAACTTTCAATCTCCAATAGATTACGATGTTTATAAAAGTATCATATTTGACGCTTCCGATTTTTTTTCCTTGCAATATTTACAATGTACTCAAAATGCTCACCAAAAAATTTTTAGAGATCATTCGATTGAACTCCAAAAAATCACCAAAAAATTGTGTTTTTGTTAAGAAAACTAACTTTTGTATCCATTATATGCAAATTTATGCAAAGATTTAAAATATAAGCATTTTTTGTGATATTCTTTTGAAATATGCAAATGTTTACTTTCGAAGCGAAAAGCTTGAAAAACTTGCCCTGATAATGACTATTATTGCCTATAACAGCGTTTAAATATTATGCGCCAGCAAAATTTCTTCTCCTTATGACTATGCAATAAATATTAAACCGTTTCATTTTTACTACACATGGCAACTAAAATTATTATAAATATGCCTTCTAATTTTTAGTAACAAAGTAAATCGTCTTTGCAATTTTTATCAGCAAACAGAAAATATTGCTCATCAAGAAAACTAAAACTTCGTGTTATAGTCTCTTACACATAATTTTTTCGTACACATATAGCACACGAACAATTTTTCTTCGTGTGCTGCAAAAATTTTTTAGCAAATTTTCTTTGTTTTGATTTTGCAACTATAGTTTTTTTTTTAGTATTTTTATTTAAGCAATTTTGTTGCTACTAAAATTTCTTCTATGAAGAATAAAATACATGTACAGTGTCTCACTAAAGTATTTGAATTTTTTTATTAATAATTAAAACGGTTTAATTACGTGATTTAAAAAATTAATTCTAGATTTATTAACTAAATTGTATTTATCTATTTGTTAACTTTATAATGCAAAAAAACTGCAATCAAAAATATTTCATTGTATCCAAGTTTTATTTATTTTATTTTTATTTTTATTTTATTTATTCAATAGCCAATGAAATTACAATTTCTTACAGGCTAGCATACATATTATTCTTAAAGCTATTAACAATAAAATATCTCATAATCATACAATATTATTATTTAATAAGTTTAAAATACTCCTCTTAATACGGATTGGATTTACTGAAAAATCAATATATGGATATAAAATGTTGAATTGATTACATATACGTCGCATTGGATCAAAGTAGGCATAATTAGATCGAAAATATTTGATTTTTAAGGGAATAAAATTTCTAGTTGAACGAATCGGGACTGCAAATTCTATTTTACGAAGCAGGAACTCGGAATTAATTGAACCATTTACTAAATTAATTACAAATGAAATATTCATATATTTTCTCCTACTTTCAAGAGAAGGGAGATCAATTAGCTGTAATCGGCTTTTATATGATGGTAAATTAATATTAGGATTCCATGGAAGATTACGAAGACAAAATAAGAGAAACTGTTTTTGGACTGATTCAATTTTCTTAACATGAACTTCGTATTGAGGATCCCAGACCACGGAAGCATACTCCAGGATTGGTCTTACAAGAGATGTAAATAAATGCTTGGAAACGTAAGGATCATTAAATTCTTTTCCCCAGCGCTTGAGGAAACCAAGAACTCCTTTTGCCTTATTAACAATTTGTATAACATGGGAATTAAAGGACAGTTTACAATCAAGCAATACACCTAGATCAAGGAATTCGTCGACTGATTCAAGTTCATATTCATTTATTTTGTATCTACAGAGTACTGGACTTCTTCTGTAGAACATCATGTGTTTGCATTTTCTTAAATTCAGATCCATTAGATTTATAATGCACCAATCATAAAGGTTGTCTAGATCTGATTGGAGTAAGGAACGTTGATAGGAATCAGTAAAGCTATGGAACAGCTTTACATCATCAGCGTACATTAATATTCTGGAATTCTTAATGCATGATGGTAAATCGTTTATGAATATTAGGAATAATAATGGGCCGAGATGACTACCTTGCGGAACACCGGATAAAACGGAAATGTTTTTGGATTTACATTCTCGAAATAATACACATTGGTATCTATTTTTAAGATATGTAGATATCCATTTAAGGAAAACAGGAGAAAATCCTAGTTTATTCAATTTGAACAATAGGAGATCGTGGTTTACTTTATCGAAAGCTTTACTGAAATCCGTATATATTGTGTCTGTCTGTAAGCCGGAATCAAATGCTGTTATTATTGAGGTTGTGAACTCCAAAAGGTTTGTAGTAGTGGAACATCCTTTTTTGAATCCATGCTGAAATGGGGAAATATAACAAACGACTTGATGCGAAAGGATTTCAGTAACTAACTTTTCGAAAAGTTTTGGAATAACACTCAGTTTAGCAATACCTCTATAGTTGGAGATGTTGGATCTGCTTCCGGATTTAAACAAAGGTATAATATAGGATTCCCTCCAAACTGCAGGAAAATAACCATTTACTATTGATATGTTGAATAAGTAGGTTATTGGAGATAAAAGAGAATTTAAACAATTTATGAGAACGCAACTTGGAACACCATCAGGTCCACTAGTAACAGAATATTTAAGATTCTGTATGGCTGTCATTATCATGGACTTATCTAAAGTTGGACAATTTATTAGGGATGCATCAGGAATTGGATATGGATAATTGGAATGTTGGTGTAATTTTTTATCGGAGTAGGCAGATGAAAAGAAAGCGGCAAACATATCACAAATATCTGCATCATTTGAGGATACTTTGTCTCCAAATTTCATCATGGACGGATAACTAGAGACTCGGCGCTTTGAATTTACAAACTGGTAGAAAGATTTTGGATTATTTTTAAAGTTTCTTTTCACCTTAAAGAGGTAATTATTGTAACATCGGATGTTTTCGGAATTGTAAACTGATCTTGATATTGAATATTTCATATAATCTATAGATAAACCTGACTTTTTAAATTTTCTGTATTGTTTGTTTTTCAAATTTTTCAAGCTATTGAGTTGCTTTGTATTCCAGGGTGGTCCATGTGCAGTTTTTTTTCTCGTCATTGGAATGGATTTCTTAAAACATTTAAATAAGCCATCATAAAATTTATTCAGAATGGTATCAATATTTCGAGGGCATATGTTATTATAAGGAATGTATTCAAACCAATTTTCAGAACAAAGTAGGTGATTTAGTTTGGAATAGTCAGCTTTGGCAAAATCAAAAACCATCTCTTGATTTACACTGGATCGTACTGATGGTTTCGTTTCAACGTCTATGCTTATTTCTAGAGTGGGGTGATAAACATCTTCAGGTTTTAATAATGGATTAATGCGAAAAATATTAAATTCCTCTGGTTGATCAACAAATACAAGATCAAGTAATTTCCCAAATTTGTTTACTACGTTGTTTATTTGGAAGAGTCCTAAATCTGCAATAGCATCTATTAACTCAACAGATGTTTCTGATCTTACTGATGGGCTTAAAAAGCATGAATCAGGAGTTTTGCACCATTTTATATTTGGAATGTTAAAATCACCAAGAACAATAATAGAGTCACCGGGTTTGGATTGATTTGCTATAAATTTTATCGCATTTGCATGTTGTTCGTAAATTTGAATGTTTGACGCAGGAGGAATATAGGAGCAAGTTACAAAAATTTTTCTAAATTTGATGTTAACACATACAGCGATAAATTCAATATTTTGATCATTATTAAGGATTATTTCTTCCGAAGGTAAAAGAGTTGAGACCGAAATCAAGACTCCCCCACCATCTTTATCCACTCTATCACGTCTATAAATTTGAAATTTACTGCACATTATCTCAGAATTATGAATTACCTTATCAGATTTATTTCGGAGCCATGTTTCAGTGAGTACAATAATATTATGCTCCATACCGAAGCTCTCTAAATAAAAGGATTTTAACTTTGTGTTCATACCTCTAACATTTTGGTATGCAATGGAGATAGCTAACGAGTTATAATCATTTTTTGGACAAATATTAATATTTATCGGATTATAAAATTCAATCAGTTTTTTGGATTTGGAACAGAAGCCCTTGGAAGAACTACATTATTATCATCACGATAAATAAATTGTCGAACAATTGTATTTTTCGGCCAAAATTGTGGATTTACGAGACTATCAAAAATACTCTCTGGTACAATTATCTTAAATGACGCTCTATTGCGTGCATTTATCTTATAAATTTGGACATCGTTGCAATCTTCAATGCCAAGGTTCGTTTTAATATAGAATTCAACATCATTTACTGTTGTATCTACTGAAAAGCGACTGGCAAATACAGTCTTCCTTGGAGCTATAATCTTTAAGGGCTTTGGAGTAACTGTAGTAAACGGATTTATAAGAGGGTTATTAACAACATCTAGATTTGTTGGAATGTTTGAGGATGAGGGAGTTAGTAAAATTAGTTCTTGAGGCTTATTAGTTGCAAGATTTGGGATCATGGGCACGTTTGCCGAATTAGATACCGTAGGGGTAACTAAAGTCAACTCAGACGGAATTATATTATCATTGGAAGCATTTGAAGTATTATGAGGTGGAATAAAAGTATTTGAATTAGTTATAGCAGTAGAATGACTACTACTTGGATTTGTGGTTGGTAATGGGACAGATTCTTTAGGAGTATTTTTAGAAATACAAGGGGATGTTGATGATGACTTAGCTGTTCTTTTACGTTTTGGCTTCGGGGAGGCAGCAAAACTATCTAAATTTGTGAATTTGGAAAAAAGTTCACCATATTTAGTAAGTTTTCCTTGCAGAGAAGAAAAGTCTTTTTTAATTTCATCGAACTCAGCTTTATAACTTTTGAAAAAGTTGTAAAATTCAACACCAATTACTCTGCAATTTGGACAATTCCATTGCAAGTTTTTGGTATTGTCGGACAATGCATCAGCATCACGAGCTTTGAGACCACTACATTTTAAGTGGTAGTTTCCCAAACACAACCAACAGGAAACCATACGTTCCTCGCCGGAAATACTGCAGCTCCTATTCATACAGTCCATATCAAACTATTATTAAGGACACACACCAAAGAAATAATTATCTAGGATTAAAACCAGTGATAAGTAAATTGAATGGCAATACTGCGAATAATTAGCAAGGACACTAATTTTAATATTGATCTTAATAATGGAAAAACGGAGTGGTAATATTAAGGAAAAAATATAAAACGGAGTTGTTTTATTTGACAAGTTTATCAAATTGACAAACAGAATTATATCAAATATATGTCAAAGAAGCATACAAAAACAATTGCATGCAAAAAAAAAGTCTTAAATTAAGATTTTTTTATTGTTGTTGTTCAAAACAATAAATAAAACAAATTTAATTAAGACTTAATTGTGAATCAAATACAAAGCAATTCAATATTCACTATTCAAGATATATATGTATAATACTTATCTTATAGAAATTAACCAGAAAAACAATTATTGGTAGTGTTTAATAATAATAAAGTTTTACAGAATCGCAACACAAGAATTTTCACAACCGAACTTTACGAGGTTACCAGATAACAAGGATTATTCCAGAAAGAGTATGAAAATTAATCGAATTTACCTCACAAAAGTATTTGAATTTTTATCACCTTTGTATTTAAAATGTCAAACAAAATACAAATTGGAGAAACTCATGTATTTTTTTTATTAATAATTGGTCACAGGTATCACAATTAAATGTTTACTAATTTATTTCCCCAATTTGGAGTAAAATTTTGGGGGATTTTCGGTCCAATTTTATATTTAATGGACTTAAAAGGTTGATTTCGAAAGAACACGCCTATTTTACCTTTATAACTCACCAAAACAATAATTTTTTTTGTCACTATAGTAAAAAAATAATAAGTTTTTAGTTCCTTATGAGTTTTTTTTTGTTAAAACCCCATATACGAACGGTCCAAGTCGATAATTATGAGGCATGGCACCATTAAAAATAGAATACCTTAAATATCAAGCCCATTTTGGTTCCCTACGTATCAAAAATTTATTTTAAAATGTTGGGGAATATCTTCCCGATATATAGCCAATTTTAAATTTGAAGGCTAAAATACCTGACTTTATGATATAGCTCCAATATATACCCCGACATAATTGTACTTGGGTTTATTTTTCTAATTACTTAGCCATATTATTTTTGGATCAATAACTTGCAGTCCAGAAATGTCATCAACATAAGTAATATTAACAGAATAGTAAACTTTTTCGGGTATTTTTACCTTTTTATAGTTTCCCGTATACCTTGAAAGTCATATAGTTATGTAACTTAAAATATGCCTTTTGTCGCGTTTTACACTATGGCTCCAATTTCTCTGTATTTTTGTAGCCAGTATCTAAATCTCCCATTTAATAACAGCTAATACCTAAAGAAACACAATCTGAAAGTTTTGTTAAAATATGTGGACCAATACTTCAGTAAAATAGGCTCAATATTGAAGATTTTTTAATTTTTAACAGCATAATGAAACTACGTACCCCGCTTGGAATGTCAATATTTAGAACTTTTGCAGTAAAAATTATTTTTCGAAGACATGATATAGTCCATTTATATTTCCGAATAAAACAAATTAAATTTAAGAAATAACTTAGGAAAAATTACCCGATTATTCCAATTTTCCCTTTTGTAAGATACATGTAAAGAAACTTCGCTTAACTTCTCTAAAATTTTACCTCCAAATTTATAAAAAGAATTAGTAAACGCTTAACACTAATACTTAATAACAATTAATATAAAAAAAACATATATTTTTTTGCCTTTTTGTATTTTGAGTATCTTCAAATATAAAAAAATTAAAAAATTCAAATACTTTTGTGAGGTACCTGTAATGACTGCACGTGTTATTTTTCTCAATTTCTCGGAAACGATTCAACATTTTGTGCTACTTTTTGCAGCATTTGGTAGAAGACAACTCAGGCAAAAAAATCCCATTCATAAAAAAATTATTATTTTTTATTTACCTAATTTTATAACTAAAAATAACTCATTTTTTTATTTAAAAACTGAAATTCACTAACTTATGTGAGACACTGTATATTGAAGTATGTATGTTAAGGGGAAGGCATGTATTTGTTGTTATACATACACACATACATACATACTCCGATATAAATGTGTTTTATTCTTCATAGAAGAAATTTTAGTAGCAACAAAATTGCTTAAATAAAAATACAAAAAAAACTATAGATGCAAAATCAAAACAAAGAAAATTTGCTAAAACTTTTTTGCAGCACACGAAGAAAAATTGTTCGTGTGCTATATGTGTCCGAAAAAATTATGTATACAAGACTAAAACACGAAGTATTATTTTTCTATGTTAATTTATGTACGAGTTGAATATTTTTTGTTTATGCTACAAGAAATTGTAAATAAATGCTGCAATTTTTATTGCCAATACTGCAAAATAGAAAAATAATTTTAGTTGCAATTATAAACGAAAATGAAACGGTAAAAATATTTTTAGTATTTCTTTTTTTTGTTAGCAGCAGAAATTTATTGCAAAATGTGATAAATATAGTATTAAAATCAAACCCTGGCCTATAAGACAAGTAGTTTAGTTAGCAACGGCAGTAATATAATGAATAACAGTGTTGTTGTTGTTCTTTGTATATGCAGTCAGTTTGTATATACACACATAAAAAAATAAATAAATATGGAATTGTTGTTGTTGTTTATTTTTTAAAAGCAAAGCTTGTTATGATTGTTTTTTTTTCATATTAAAATTTTCGTAGTTTGAAAAAAAATTAAGATTTATAAATGTGAAATAATTTATAAATCTATATTTACATATAAAAAAAAGCGAAATTCTTTGCTATTAGTGAGCCCAAACACAACCAAACGGATTTCAACGTTGTTTTCCGCTCTAAGAGAGAAATGCAAATTAAATAAAGACGGAATCCAGCAGTGATTTCATATACATATATTTTGTTTTTGTTTCTTTATATTTTTTGTGTTTGGAAACAACAAAACTACATACATACATATATAAAAAAATATTTATCTTTCTCTTGAAGAAAAAATTATTATTTCAACTTTATTTTACAATATTTGCAAATGTTTATAAGTTGCAATTTTTTTTTGTTACATTTTATTCTAGGTATATTTCTTTAACGGGTTTTACCAAAAAAAAAAACTTCATTATGAATGTAATTACGAAAGTACAACAACAAAAACTACACATACCATTTAATCTGCCTGTCAAGAAAATGTTTTTACATTTGCGTTTTTGTCGCTATGTGAAACAATTCTTGGAACTTTGAGGTGTATTATTATAGTATGGCGTCAGTCTGATAATTATAATCACATAGTACTAGAGTATGCGTTCAAATCCATAATATATATCGAGTAATTCATAAATTAAATATTAAGTATGTAATAAACATCTGCATCAAATCATTTGCTTTTCAACTCACAGTAATGTTTTTTAATACATGCTCTCACATTACTGCTAAAATAAAAAACAAAACAATACAAAACAAACCACGTAAAAAAATATTATTTGAATTGAGTTGAATTGAAATGATAAAACAAAAACAAATCATGTTATGTTCTCTTTGAGAAATTGTTTGTCATAAGAAATTTTTTTCAAAAACAGTAATGTTTAATAAAAAACATAAAATCAAAACTGTGAATTACTGTCATTCCCTTACTTTAATATGAAAAATGCATGGAAGGTAACAATTATTTATTTTTAAATAAAAAATAGATTATGATTACGTTTGCTTTAAATTTTTTTGCTCAGAAAATTTAATTATTTTTTATTTCAATTATAATTAATTATATCTTAAATGAAATAAAATTTATTTTATTTATGATATTTTTATTTACTTTTAATTACAAACCTATATTATTTAAATTTTTTCATTTAATATTTCCTTCACTTCAAATTTTGTAAACAAAAAACAAACAAATGACAGTATTGCATTTTATATATAATTCAATTCAATTCAGTTGCAAATGATTTGTTGCTAAATTGTTTTTATGACTCCCTGCACAAATGATTTTGTTTGTTTTTGTTTTGTTTTCTTTGTCTTTTCCATACGTACGCACATACAGCGAATTGATTTTAAGTTTAAAAAACAATAACAGTCAACAATTGAAAAGAAAGGGAATCATTAAAAATGAGTTACAAATGAATTGATGCAGATGTTTAGTATGTATGTCAAGACAAAAAAAAAACTCCAGATCATAAACCCATTTGGGGTTTTTTATAACCTCCAATTCGGGAAAATTGTTAAAGATATTGTACAAATGTATTCCTTATTAAGATATATACTTAATAGAATATTAAATGGATCCAAAAATCCCGTAATATTGTAGTTGATATCTCTTAATATCCATCTACTTCAAATATTTGGCAGAGTTGAACTTAGAAAAATTAAGAATAATTTGAATATATCCACTAGGGCTTATAATAAAGTTCTGTGGAAAGGGTATATCAATTTTATCTTCCAAGAAACAAAAACAAAAAAAAAAAAAAAAAACACTGATGGATTACAATTACGGATGAAAAACTACACTCTTATGGGGACAAAGTATTCAACAAATATATTCATTCCCAATGATTTAAGTTGATAAGCTTAAAAAGTTATGGAAAGAATTATATGTTGTACAGGAATGTTTGTACTATATAAAAGTACAATTTAATATGGTCAGAATACGCCAAAAACCTTCAAAATCCTTTAGAAAGTATTTAGAAAATTAAATATTAAATATCCATACTTTCGTATTTAAAAGATATTGTTAAATACAGATACATTTTATTCAAAATAGTTGGAAAATCGGTTTTATTATGAAATATAACAGGTGTGCAGTAACATTTCTAGACTTTTAAAGCCCATTTAATAAAAAATTTTAGTAAATATGAGTTTATGAAGGATGAAAAATAAAATTCAAGTCATGAGAAAAATAATGATTCCAAGCATATATGAGCAAATAATGATAATGCAGCAAAATTTATTTACAAAAAGCTTTAAATATACCAGCATAAGGTCCAAACTTTCATCCCACATCATTTTTTTCTCCTTATTTGAAGAACAAAGTGACAAAAAGGTATTACAGGACCATAATGAACTAAAAAAACGCACTAATGTTTTAATATACAAAATTCCAATTGACTGTAACATTCATTAATAATTGTATTTGATGAAAAAGATTTCATATACCAACTGTTACCATTTTAAATTAAAAATTCCGAAAATTTTTGATTTTCTTAAGCAGTTTTATAAATGTAAAAAGAATTTCTTGACACTAAGATTTTTGTGTTTATTTAGTTTTTGCTCCATTTCTAATAGTTTAAATCATTAAATATTAAGTTTCTTTAAGTTCTGTAATAATAAATATATTAATTAACAAATTCGTATAACAATTTTTACATTAGCAAAAAATTATATAGTTTTTTAAAGCCAAACTTCGACAAATTCATGTTTTCTTTTAATGTAAAAACATTTTCTTGACATACTGTATTTATTTTGATTGAAAAATAAAAATAAATACACACACAAACATGTATGTTAAGCATTGTAATGACCGCCAGCAGTTTTTTCGGTGTCAATTCACCCGCTTTAGTACAGTAAAGTCCATTTGTGACTACCCACCTAACTCATCCAAATGTGTACGTTTTTTTATACACCCTAACTTCGCATATTTTGTGAGCGATAGTTAAGCTATCATATCTTCTATTGACTCTTTTGAAAGCGATGAGGTGGCGTAGCACTCTTTTGAAAGCGTGGAGGTGGCGATTTATACTTTATTGACCCTTTGGTGAGCATGGAGGTGGCAATTGGTTTTTTTATAAGTCACAAAAACGTCAAAAAAGTGAATAGTTCATCCATTGGCAGTACAGGTTGGGTTACTTGACTAACGGCAATAAATACATGTTAGGACATTTGGCTCTGATGCATCTTTTTTAGACGTGTGTAGTGTTAAATATTAATTTATTGACTCCTTGGTGCTTACTAGAGTCATTAGTATTTTACTTTGTACCACATTAATTAAATGTGTTTTTAATTTAAACACGTGGAATACATCCAATAGAAATGGATTACCTCTCAATTATTTTATATAATAAGAAACCTATACCGCAATTCCGTAACTTTTTAACGACAAAAATTTGATGTTAAGTACCGAAAATTCGTTAGTTAGCAAATTTTGTCGTTAAGTGTTATTCTGTAATAAAAATGTAGAGATTAAAATGAGAGTTTATAACTGAATTTTTAGAATTTGAAACTAATTTGTTATTATTAGGTTTTAATTATATTCAGTTCTTAGTGAAAGTTTTTTTTTAGTGAAAAAAAATTAATTTACTGAAAATACAGAATTTTGTTAAAAATTTAAATTTTTAATAAAAAATACATTTTAAGTAAAAGAATTTTTTTAAAATTTTGATTCTTGTTAAAAATTTCTCCTTTTTAGAAAATTTTAATTTATTTGCAAAAGAATGGAATTTTTCAAAAATCAGAATTTTTGTGAGAATTGGTATTTTTAGAGGAAATAAAGTATTTGAATAATTTGTTTAAACGAAAAATATTAAGGAGTTTTTAAACATAAGTTTCCATAGTTATGTTATTTTGCAGTTATGCAAATTTTTAATGAACGGGCCTAATACAAGAAACATTTAACATTAAATTAATTTTACAAATATTTCCAACAACATACCATACATATACTCATATTGGTTAATTGTTGGAAAACAATCTGTACACATTTATATAATATTTACACTTTTTTCACATTTTTTTCAAGACAATTGTTTTGTTTTTAAATAAAAATCCAATTAAAATTAAATTTTTTTTCTTCAAATAATGACATTCTATCATTTCTATCGATATTTGTCGTTAAAATATTCTTACGAAAAAAATCGTTAACTTATAGTAGAGAATAGCAAAATCAAAAATAACCGAAAAATTTCGTTAATTAACGATATCGGTAGTAAATGAAAAAAGTTACGGAATTGTGGTACCAGTCTTGCTAATTAGGATTTTCAAATTATTAAAGAAATCAATTATTCTGCATTTGTTTTTTTGTTATTTTCTTTTAATTGACTTTTTCGTACTAGTCATAATATCGCCACTTTTTGGTCCTTTGGTGGCAATGCACCTCTTCCTAGGACATCCCCATGTTAAAGTGACTAGTCAGGTGATTAGTAAAATGACCAGTTAAAAAGATTGTCAGGTGACTGACTCAATTTCACCAGTAAAAGGATCGACTTCCAAAGGGTATATAAAGTGGAAGCAACAGCCACCTCACGCTTACAAAGGGTCAATAAATCAACATGCACATTAAAACAACAAATAGTGCAATGTATGTAAAGCTATGTATACACGGTTGTCAGTTCTAATAATGTTGGCAGATCTGGCAATGTGATGGCAATGTACTGACAATGAAAAATTTTTAGCAACAAGTAAATTGCCAATTTAGACGATTGTAAAAAACCTTACAATTTCATTGCCAGACAATTGTCAGACAATAAATTTATCTGCCAACAAAAATTGTCAGTTTACACTGTTGGCAGGTTGTTATATGGGAAAAGTTGCCAGATCCGTGATCAGACATTGCCAGAACTGTCAAACGAAAATTGTGTGTTAAATTAATTTAATTTAGTTAAAAATTTGTGTGTTTTCCTTAAATTAAAAACAATGGAACAAAAAAAAAAAAAAAAAAAAAAATATTGCAACTATTTTAGCTGCATATGTTCTCGAAAGCAGCGAGGACGAAGACAAAAAAACAAAAAGGCGCCGCAAAGTGTGGGTGAAGGATTGGGTGCTTCACCGCCAGCAGGAGGGATTTCACGCTAAATTGCTCATCCAATTACGAAGTGAAGAGCCGGAGTTGTATCGTAATTTTTTACGAATGGACTCCGAGCAATTTGATAATCTGCTTAAATTAGTGACTCCATATAAATGTATAAAGTATAAATGATTTATCTGACAATGGCGCCATTGTCAGATGCATAAAATTCGCACAGCTGACAATAAAAATTGCCAGACAATTATCTGGCAATGACAACGTTATGTGTTTACACGATTGCCAGATGTCTAACAATATTATTGGGTTACAATTTACTGACAATGCTTTTTCTAACAACGTTGCAACTTGCAAGACATAAATTGTAAGTTTACACGGTTGTTAGACATTTTCTGCCAACATTGTTAGATCTGACAACCGTGCATACATAGCTTAAGAATGCTCTGTGGCTGAGTGGTTAGCGTGTATGACTATTAAACATAACGATGTGAGTTCGAGTCGGAGGTTGCGCCATAAACAAAAATGTAAAAATATAAAAATTAATTAAAAATTGATTAATATAAAATAATATGAAAAGAAAATGTAGATTTATTAAATAAAATATAAATAAGAAAAAAAAAAAAAGAAAATTAAAAAAAAGAAAAGAAATAAAAAAATATACGCAAAAAAATCTTTTAATTTTTTACATTCTGAAAATAACTAATTTAAAGATTGACTTTTTCGTACTAGTCACTATATCGCCACCTTTTGGTTCTTTGGTGGCAATACACTCCTTCCTAGGACATCCCCATGTTAAAGTGACTAGTCAGGTGATTGGTAAAGTAACTAGTGGTGACCTAATGTCGTCAGTCAAGTAACCGGATTCGGACAGTCACCTTTGACTGCAGGGCTATTAGTGATGTTTTTGCCTATAAGACAAGTAGTTTAGTTAGCAACAGCAGTATTACAATGAATAACAGTGGGGCAGAATCGAAATTTTTTGGAAATAAATCTGTATCTTCTGATCGGCTGGTTGAATTTGCATGAAATTGGTATAGGCATAGCAGAGGAGTGCACAATGTTAACTTTGGAAGGGGGACCGAACAGACCCCTTAGGGGAGGAGCTAAAGGGGCTCAAAGTTGGGTACCTCTGATATACAAAATTTTTAATCGCTTGCCAAATTTTTGTTTCTCGTCCAAATTCAAATATTTATACATTATTGTAGGCTCTGATAAGACCTACAAAAAACATGCTTGCATGTCCTATTTATCTCTTATAGTTTTTGAGTTATTTGCATTTGAATTTTTAAGTACCTCAATTTTGCATGTTCTTGGTCCAGTATTTTCCATATATATCATAGTAATTCCGACCGATTTCATTTGCTTTTTCTTTAGCTAATTAAAAAACAAATTTATCTATTGAATAAAAAAAAATTTGAAGTCGATATCTTTACCGAGTCCAAAAATAAGTGATTTTGAATTTGAAAATTGCAAAAATTATGACTTTTGCGTTTTTTTGGCCGAAAAAGTATCTTTTTCTCTAACATTAGATTTTCTTTAACAACATATAATAATTTTATATTTTTCTGAAAGACATCTTCACAGAGAAGACTTTAAGAGAAAAAGTATCACCAATAACTCAAGTGGTCTAGGTACACACTCTTCCGAATTCGACCCATTTTATATGAAAGTTTTAATTTTAGGCTATATTTTCTCAAATCCCAAGGCACGAATTGGCAAACGGAATGCAGTTTAAGAATCTATAATATGTTGTTAAAAGTTTTCAATCAAAATCTCGGGACTTCGAAAAAATGTTGATTTTATAGCCGAAAATGTGAAAAAAACAATTTTTGGTATTTTCTTCGTTTTGTTTTTGGGAATTGTGGGATTCTTTTTACATAAAACTTAAAGTTTTTTTCAGTTTCTCATTTTATGCAATAAAATCTATATACACCGAAAATTTCGTTAACAGATTTAACAGATTTATTTCCAAAAAATTTAGATTTAGATTAGTGTTGTTGTTGTTCTTTGTATATGCAGTCAGTTTATATATGCACACATACAAAAATAAATATGGAATTATGTTGCTGTTTATTTTTTAAAGGCAAAGCTTGTTATGATTGTTTTTTTTTCATATTAAAATTTTCGTAGTTTGAAAATAATGTAGATTTATAAATGTGAAATAATGAAAGCGAAAACATGGATGAAACATGGATATGAAGTTCAGTTTTCAAAAACCTAAGTCGGTTGTCAAAAAAACCTAAGTCTAAGAATGTGTTAGTAAAATTTTTCTTTGAAAATAAAAACAACTGTAGTACGTGTGCCTTTTTGAGTAATTTTTTTCAATTGAGTTTTTTTGAGCTTCATATCTATGTTATAATCTATGGTGAAGGGTATTAAAGATTCGGCACAGCCGAATCTTGTTTCAATTTCATTACTCTTTTCAATGCACAAATGTATATTTTAAAATTTTAAATAAACTAAAACAAAAAAAAAAAAAAAAAAAAAATTATATCTATATTTTTATAATTCACAATAGTAATTTTAAATGTTAATAATTGTTTACCGAATTATATTCTTAATTCAGTTGAATGTACGGAATTATTTGTTTAAAATTCAGTTCTTGCCAACAAATTATAAGAAAGTACATGCAACCGACAAAATTCAATTGGAAAAAAATTCGGTTGCAGCAACGAAATTGTTGTCTCTGTGCATATTTTCTTTAAATTTTTAAAAAGACCATTTTCTGAGATATTTTTCCGTGAACTATAAATCGCGAGATATGGACCATTTTAATGTGGAGAGTCGTGTTGTACGTAATATTAAAGATAATTTTGATACCTTTAATATTTTACATTTTCAAATCTCTATATTTCGCGAACCACTTAATAAAATTATGTTAAATTTAGTATCAGTCTTAGTTTTGATGAGTTTAATATCAATAAATTCGGATAGCTAAGGTCGAAATTTGCAATTTTTGTCGTGTCGATTTTAAGTGGAATTACTCTACATAAAAATGTTGATGTACATTAATGTAATAACAATTGTTTTGCATTTTCGTTGACGATATAAACCAATATTTACCGAAGTTAAGAGGCCCCGGTTTATAAGTCCATAACCTTGCATGCTTACTACAGGTGGATTTAATTCAATTGCTGATATAAAAATATCAATTTCATTTTGTGCTTGAATGTCCATTTGTAGAAGATTAGCTGAAAGTAACGTATCTTGAACTCCTTTTGCTATAACTGAAGTGGCATTGTGAGCACAATCACATACAATAAACAGTAAAGTAGCACAATAAATAGTAAGAACTATTAGACCTAGTACTTTATATGAGAAACCGGAATCGAAAATTTCTGATAAAGCCCCATAAGATCCAATTGTAATATTAATTGACCTATAAATAAATAAAAAAGATTAAACATTAATTATTTATATGAAAATATATAAAAATAAAAAAAATTGTATGAGTATGGAATAGGGATGTCAAACGGGACTGGATTTTGCAAATCCCGGGATTTTTCGGGATTCGGGATTGATATTTCATATGAAAACACATTTTAAATATAAGGAAAAAATAAATTTTCATATATTTCAATTAAAGAAATTCGTATTTTTAAAACCAAACATAAGGTTTTTTCGTTTGAAATTCTAGTAAAACTAGCAAAAAAGAAGAAATTTAGAAAAAATTCTAAGGAACAAGCTTTTACTTGGAAAAGTAAGAAAATAGTAAAATAAATTTTAGTGTCAATAAAAAAATTAAATTTTTAATAAAAAATAAATGTGTAGACAAATTGGCACATATTATTTAATAAAAATCAATATACCAATTTTTGAAATGTTCAGTTCATTATTGACCATAGCTCCGATAAACAGACTCTTTCCAAAGATCATTGAAAGGTGGATAAATTAGTATCACAATACAATTATGTATACGTAAGTTTTATAAAAGTATAAATTAAAAATCCAAAATTTGCAAGACTTCGTTCAAAATTGACCACAGGTTCCAACAAAAATCATTAACAAAATTAAACATATTTTCTTATTATCCCGAGATTTTTCTCATCCATTCGGGATTTTGGGGATTGGCATCCCTAGTATGGAGTTTTGGATCACACCGTTAAGTGGGGCAAACGAAAGTTTTTGATTAATAGTGTACAACTTAAAAGTGTGTATCACGAAACAATTGTCTGTATATTTCCTGAGTCGGTTTAATTGTTGGGCGACTACTTTCATAAAAATAAAATTCTATTATATTTATCCGATTTTTTTTTAAATAAAATTGAAGAATTATTTTAAAAAAAGTGAGTTGAATGTTACTGACTCTAAATCTATAAAGAAGTTAATGATGTATTAATCAAGAAATATTAAAACTAAGTAATCTCTCCTTTGTTTATTCAACTTTCAATAAAACTAAAGTTGTAAGCTATTATTAAAAAAATTAAAGAATTTGAGAAAATTAAAAACATTTCAAACTCAATTATTCAACATTCAGATAGTCTTGTTTTTCTGTTTCCGAACTACAATTTTTCCACTTCCTCCTCATTTTTTATTTACAAATCATTTTCAATTGATTTTTAGTTAGATTCAAACAAGAATTTAATTGAATTGATTAAGTAAAATAATAGTTATGTACACAAAGTTTCAATTAATTTTGTAACTAAATTAATTAAAGAAATATTTAAATCTCTGGATATTTTCAAATAAATATATAAGCTGTATTATTTCATGTATACAATTTTTTTACACCAAAATAGACAATCGTTTACATTTGAAAAATTACACTATGCAACAAATTTGGGTTCATCGCCTGGAGGCGGAATCATTCCGATTGCAATTGATAGCTCTTGATGTGTGTTACAAACCTTCCAAAGGATTTTTCGCTTGTAGGCAAAATTTTTGTTTTATGACCAATTAAACTTTTCAATTTTTGCACCAAAGTAGTTTCAGATAAATATAAAAAAATATTATAAATATAGTTCGAAACTAAAATATTTTTACATAAATGTTTTGAGCACTTAAATGGCAATATTTCATTAGAACTTTCTATTCATTTATACAGAAAATTTTCTACGTCGAATTTCACTAGGGGTCACCGAAGATAAAAAATTCATCCGACTTTTCATATGTTGTTAAAAAAAGAAAATTATGAAATTTTCCCACATATCTTATATAAACTCCTTAAACTAAGCAATGAAATATATCATAAAATTAAAAGTTTTGTATAAATCCTAAACAAAATTAATAATAATTTCATCAATTTCATTTCTTTGGATAAACGCTTAATCGTATGAACTTTGTACCTTCGGTGACCCCGTAAAAAATTTCTGTAGAATATTTTAACCCATTAAACTCAAGTTTTAATGGACTTTTGTTTAATTTTGTTTAAAAAGATTAGAAATGACCCCTTATTATTAGAGATAAATGAATAGAAAATTCTAATGAAATATTGCATTTAAGTGCTCTAAACATTCATGTAAAAATATTTTAGTTTCGAACTATATTTATAATATTTTTTATATTTATCTGAAACTACTTTGGTGCAAAAATAGAAAAGTTTAAGTGGTCATAAAACAAAAATTTTGCCTACAAGGGAAAAATCCTTTGGAGGGTTTGTTACATACATCAAGAGCTATCAATTGCAATCGGAATGATTCCGCGCCAAAAATACTGTTGCATAGTGTTATTTATGAAATATTTTTGTTGATATAAATAAGAGTATCTAACGGGTTGTATTGAACTTAATGTCATGAATATAATTTAAAACGAGAAAGAAAGATATAGTCGGTCAAGCTTGACCTTACGGTACCCAACACCATTGTATATGTTCATCAAACTCGAGGAGCGGACTTATATTACACCTGTAGCCAATTGTGGGCCGATAACTTTACTAAGTGTACAATAAAATATACGAATACCTAATATTACGTTGATGCTAACATTTATATGATTTTTGGCACTTTTGGGCGATTTCCGAAGTGGGCCTTATATAGGAGCTATGGTAAATTATGGACCGATTATAAAATTTGGTACAATAATTTAGACTTATATATAATTTATTTATATCGAATATTAACTTTATACTAACATTTGTATGGGATTTATGCACGTTAAAGTGATTTACGGACGATGGGTTTATATAGGAGCTATAGTCATTTGTGAACCGATTTTCATGAATTTCACCTAGCCCCCATAAAAATGTTCTCCCGGAATAGAGTTTTAACACTCACAGATTCGTCATAATAAAAGTCCCACCTGTCAAATTCCATTGAAATATCTTCAAAATTGCGACCTGTACTTTGTGCACAAAGTTTACATGGACAGCCAGCCCGTTCTGGGACAAAATTGTTCGCTATTTAAAAAAAAAAAAAATTAAAATATTTCATTAAATTTTTTCATACAAAAATTTTTTTTTTTTTAAATTTTTGTATTTTTTAATTTTTGTGAGCTTATTTTAAAATTAATTTTAATCATGACATTTCATAATTTGTTATTTGTGGTAGAAAACCTATTTGTCCCAGATTACGTGCTAATGTTTTATACAATAAACATATTTGTCTTCAATATTAAGCAAAAATATTTAAAATCAAAAAGGTAGAAAATTCTTAAAAATGCATCCGAAAATTGTATTCTTTTTGTGAGTGCATCATTAGCAAAAAAAATTATTTTTGATTCATACAACATAATTTACAATATTTATTGTAATAAACTTTGTACTAGTTTTTAAATCAATAAAATCCGACGTATACTTAAGGATTTATAAGCATTTAAAGCTACATATCACTAAAAGAGTATAATCCAAAAAAAGGTAAAAATCAAAATTTTTTGAAAAATTTAAATTTTTGTATGAAAAAAATTGTTGAAAATTTAAAAAAAAAAAAAATATTAAAAATAGTAGATTTTATTGTCCCAGAACAGTTATTTTTGCATTTTATTTTGCATAGTAAGGATATTGCTTTTTAACATAATAAAAAAAAATTAAAATCGAAAGGGTAGAAATTTTTCAAAAATGCATCCTAAAATTGCATTTGTAATATGAATGCATTTTTAAACTGCAATATTATTTATAAATTACTTCATTAAAAGAGGACATATTCGTCTTCTACATGCAGTTTGAATCATTAAAATCCGTTAACAACTTTTAGAGATATTGATGTTTAAAGTTAAACACTTTTCCAATTTTTTTGACTTTTCGGAAAATCAAAATCGTGAATAAATTCGCGAATTTTTTAAAATTCAAAAAACTAAATATGGAGATATTTAAATGGCTTCATAGATTATATGCGTATCAAATATGAACAAAATCGGATGACCCTCCGTAAAAAAATTGGCATTTCTTATAAATCTCTCATGGAAGGGACGATATATATATATATATATATATATATATATATATATATATATATATATATATATATATATATATATATATATATATATATATATATATCGTCAATTCCACGAAAGATTTATAAAAAATGTAAATTTTTTTACGGAGGGTCATCCGATTTTGTTTATATTTGGTACACATATAACCTATGGAGCCATTTAAATATCTCCGTTTTTATTTTTTTGAATTTTGAAAAATTCGCGAATTTATTCGCGATTTCATTTTTTCGAAAAGTGAAAAAAAATGACAAAAGTGTATAACTTTAAACATCAATATCTCAAAAAGTTGTTAACAGATTTTAATGATTTAAATTGCATATTTAAGAAGAATAAGTCCACTATAAATGTAGCAATTTAAAAATAATATTATCGTTTAAAAATGCATTCATAATGCAAATGCAATTTTTGGATGCATTTTTGAAAAATGTTTACCCTTCCGATTTTAATTTTCTTTTAATATGTTAAAAAGCAATATCTTTACTATAAAATACAAAAAGAACTGTTCTGGGACAATAAAGTCTACTATTTTAAATATTTTTTTTCAAAAAATTTCCATCATTTTTTTTCATACAAAAATTAAAATTTTTTTATAAATTTTGATTTTTAACTTTTTTAGTAATATGTGACTTTAAATATTTATAACTCCTTAACTATACGTTGGATTTTATTGATTTAAAAACTAGTGTAAAGTTTATTACAATAAATATTGTAAATTATATTGTATAAATCAAAAATAATTTTTTTGCTAAAGATGCACTCACGAAAATAATGCAATTTTCGGATGCATTTTTAAGAAATTTTTACCCTTTTGATTTTAAATATTTTTGTTTAATATTGAAGACAAATATGTTTATTATATAAAACATCAGCACTTGATCTGGGATAAATAGGTTTTCTACCGCAAATAACAAATTATGAATTATTATGGTTAAAATTTATTTAAAAATATGCTCACAAAAATTAAAAAATACAAAAATTAAAAAAAATAAAAAATTTGTATGAAAAAATTTGAAGAAATATTTTGAAAAATTTTTTTAAAATAGTGAACCATTTTGTCCCAAAACAATTTATATTGCAATTTTCAGCAAACATAATAATGTTTTTTATATCGAAAGAAGAAAAAAATTGAAAGGGTAGACATTTTCCAAAAATGCATTCAAAAATTGCATTTGCATTATGAATGCATTTTTAAACTATAATATTATTTTTAAATAGCTACATTTATAGTGGACTTATTCTTAAATATGCAATTTAAATCATTAAAATCCGTTAACAACTTTTTGAGATATTGATGTTTAAAGTTAGACACTTTTGTCATTTTTTTCACTTTTTGAAAAATTTAAATCACGAAGTTTTAAAAATTCAAAAAAAAATAAAAACGGACATATTTAAACGGCTCCATAGCGTATGCGTATGCCAAATATTATTAAAATCGGAAGACATGAAAAATATTCTTGGGCGTTCTTTCATGGAATGGACAATATATATATATATATATATATATATATATATATATATATATATATATATATATATATATATATATATATATATATATATATATATATATATATATATATATATATATATATATATATAAATACCTCGTACGTTCTTTGAATATGGTGTCACATTAATTCAGCAAATTGATAACAAAAAATTGGGTATTAACCTTTTTTGAAAGGTTCACCAAATTGAAAATTGAAAGGTTTAATAACCAAATATTTTTATCAATTTGCTGAACCTATCAAAAAGGGTTAATACCCAATTTTTATACCCTTCACCACAGGTGTAAAGGGTATATATAAGTTTGTCATTCCGTTTGTAATTTCCACAATTTTCGTCGGAGAGCAAAAAAGTTTATATTTTCGGAATCCTTGTAAGAAGCGATGACGATTGGACCATGTCCGTCCGTCCGTCCGTGTGTCGGTTGAAATGGCGTTTATGAAGCCCACCGATAACTGACATATATAACATGTATGTCAAACGATCGGAAATGCTTTCGAGAATTTTGCTATTGGAATTCAGCAAGATAGGTTCATACAATGCGGAGATATGTTCAAAAAACCGGTTTTTTGAACCGGTTTTCCAGTTTCTGAAGCCTCTGTATACACTACGGACTTCGTTTTTACAAAGAATTCTCGGACATTTTTTTCTGAATTTTTGTTCTGAAAAAATGAAATAAATCGGTTCAGTAATAACTGAGATATCGGACAAAACGCATTTTTTATTTTTTGAAGCCTTGGTTTAAGCTATAGATTTTTATTTTTATCGGTCACAAATATTTTTATAAAATTTCGGTTTTTTGAATCAGGAAGATCGGTTTATAAATGGTGGAGATATGCTTTAAAAACCGGTTTTTAGTACCGGTTTTTTAGTTTCTGAAGCCTCTGCATATACCAGGGACTTCGAATTTTTAAAGGGGGCTCGAAAATTATTTTCTGAATTTTTGTTCTGAAAAAATGAAATAAATCGGTTCAGTAATAACTGAGATATCGGGGAAAACGAATTTTTTATTTTTGAAGCCCTTGTTCAAGCTACAGATTTTTATATAGATCAGTCATAAATATTTTTATAAAATTTCGGTTTTTTTAATAAACCAAATTCGTTCATAATCAACAGAGTTATGGCCCAAAAACAAACCTGTTAAGAATATAAATACACCAACAAACATGTATATTAAGCATTGTAATGACTATTAGTGACGTTTTTTGTTTTTTGTATAGACAAGTAGTTTAGTTATCAACAGCAGTAATATGATGAATAACAGTGTTGTTGTTGTTGTTCTTTGTATATGCAGTCTGTACAAAAATAAATAGATATGGAATTGTAGTTGTTTATTTTTAAAAACTAAAACATATCTGTTAAGAATATACATAAATACATACACAAACATGTATATTAAGCATTGTAATGACTATTAGTGACGTTTTTTGTTTTTTGTATAGACAAGTAGTTTAGTTAGCAACAGCAGTAATATAATGAATAACAGTGTTGTTGTTGTTGTTGTTCTTTGTATATGCAGTCAGTTTGTACATACAAAAATAAATATATATGGAATTGTTGTTGTTTCTTTTTTAAAAGCAAAGCCTGTTATGATTGTTTTTTTTTCATATTCAAATTTTCGTAGTTTGAAAAAAATTTAGATTTAGAAAATATGCAAGCATACGTTAAGGCGAAAATTTTATTAATTGTCGGTAATATGGTAATATGATGTCGATAAGATGGTAAGATGGTAATATGGTGAAGGGTATCAAAGATTCGGCACAGCCGAATCTTTTTTCAATTTCATTTGTTATCAATTTGCTGAATTAATGTGACACCATTTTCAAAGAAGGGTTAATGCCTAATTTTTTTTTATAAATTTTCTGAATTAATGAGATTGCAAACGGGTTTTATTGAAATATATTCAAATTGGCATGTTTTTAAAACATCGGGGTCATATTGACCCAAGGCCGTTTAAAGGTTAATTTAATTTTTTTCACTATCATTGTAAATATCGGTTGTTAATAAATAAATTTCTTAAGTTTTATGACAATCCACCGAAAAATAGATAAAATTTCGACTAGTTTTCATCAAAAACTGCAAATATTACAAAATTTAACTTTGACCTTTAAAATTTATTGGTTAATGTTGTCCAAATTGTATGAAACTCTTGATTTATATTTAGAATTATGTGGATTATAAAATTTTGAAAAAAGTTTCATTTAAAATTTACAACAATGTAATAAAATGGCTGATTTGACAAAATATTACATAAAAATGGTTTTTTCCGAATTCAAAATGCACGTACAGGCAAACTATAAGAGGTATTGACCTAATTTTTTTACTGTTTTATTCCGTGCTCTGTTGTCCATAAATCTCTATGAGATCTCTCAAAAATATTGAAATTTGTTTAACAAAGTATCAAAAAAACTGAAATTTGAGTTTTGAAACGACCGTTAAAAATATAAACATTTTTTGACCATAGCTGAGAACAGGTTTACATTATTCTATAAGGACAAAAACTCATATTCAAGTAACTACAGATGTATTTTAAGTAATACAATTGTTTTATTCGAATATTTTAAAAAATATATTTATTTTTTGGTCACATTTCGAATTCAAGTGCTCTAAAACACGTTAATGGCCTGGGGAATTTTCAATAACTTTTACATTTTTCAACCAATTTTTGTGCTTTATATCTTTTTGTAACACTAATTCTGTGTACATTACGATTCCTTTACAATAAAATGCAAAACTAACTATTTAATGACAAAATGTTTGTGAAAACTGAAAAAAATTCATATTTTCCCCTTGTAAATGCATCTTCAAACTTCAGAGCCGTTGCGGCACCAGTTAACGTAGTCCTATTGCCCTAATTTTTTGCACGACGTATTTTTATAACCGATAGAACAATTTTAGGGGGGTGGGGGGACGGCCTGTAGGATAACATTTTTTTTCCTTCATACAAGCTTGGAGCAGTCTAATATATATATATATATATATACTCTATATATATATAGTAGCGAGCATAAAAAATGCAACGCTAGGCTAAATTAGCCAATTCTGTTGTGATTTTATTCTATGCGGTCTTAGCCAACTATTGTATGTCATTTTGTTCCAAATTGTTACGCATACGAACAGTTATGCGAGTAAGGGAGCAAAAAAAATGCAACTCCTTAAAAATCACCGAATTTTTTTAAATTTTGATATAAGTAATTATTGAAAAATGCTGAACACTATGATTTGGTAGTATTACCATTAATTGCTATCAATACATATAAATTTAAAGTAATTTTAACTACAAAGATTATTAATAATATTAAAAAAAAACACTATTTTCTCCATACTTTTTAAGAATTTTCGAATATTTTTGAATAACATTCTGATAATGGCAGTGAAATAATATTAATGTTGTTGAGGCCCAGTCAGACGACGAGGACGATGGCTACCTAGACATCGATATGGAGCCCCTTTTATAAATGTGACCCTCCACAGCTCTGACTGTTCTAGACTTTGCTATTGTGAATGGCATTTAGGAAGTTGACAGTTGATATTCGCCTGAAGTCCTGTCAATCTTCCTAAGCGTTCAGAAAAATATCAAAATTTTATAAAATTGGAATTTATTGCTAATATTTATATTATTTGTAGATTTCATATATCTTAGACAATATGCAACGATAGAAAATCATGTTTTTTAACAACACTATAGTTTCCAACCATTTCCAATCAAAATTTTTATAAAAATTTTAAAAATCATGTTTATTTGTTTAGAGTTGCATTTTTTTTTGCTCGCTCACATTTTCAACTGCTTTTACTAAACGTTCAATAATTTTCGTTACGCACAAAAATATTCAACAAAATTATATGCAGCAGGTATCTATTACCACAAAATAATAAAATGGACAGCTCCCATAAGCGGACAATTTTTTAGGTCCCATGGTTTAGATGGCGCTCTCTTGGGCGGACGCGGACACCTGTTTTTAGAGAAAACATCTCTCGTAGGCGGACAAAAATCCTAAACCGTAAAACAAATGTACCGAATATTTTTTAATAAGATGCTACTTATTGTAATTTTTGTGCGAGTTTGCATTCATATTTTACATTTACGTTTTTAGTTAACTTTTTTAAGGTTTTGAGCAAAAATTATTTTTTTTTTATTTAATTTAAATTAAATTTACAGTGCTATTCTCGAATTCATGACAATTGTCATTCATTAGTTATTATCACGTGCTTTTATGAATGTGACAACTATCACCAAAAATGTATAAAAAAGAAAAAAAAAAATCAAAGCCAGAATTGAAAAATTTTCCTTATTGTCAAAATTTTTTTTACTATCACAATAAATTTGTTTGTCACTCAGTCGAGAATAGCACTGTTAAACTAAATCAACATTCTGTAGTCATTTAAATTATATCATTCCTAAAGCTTGGTCTGTTTTTGGTTTTATTCGTCGTCTGTCAGATAAAAGTTTTGATCATTATACTAGAAAGATACTTTTTGTTTCATTTGTTAGATCCAAATTAGAGTAGGCTTCAGTAATTTGCAATCCTAGTGCTTTGGTTCATAGTAACCGCATGAAAATATGCTCTTGCTTTTTTAAATTTTACAAATTTTCCTGCTGCTACTTTAGCGGTAAATGTGCTTTACTATCATTGAAAATATTAGATGCAAGGAGAAAAATTATTTCTTTAAATTTTTTATATAACATCGTTTCTGGAAATATTGATTGTCCTGATTTATTATAGTCAATAAAAATTCTTGTTCCACAAAGATTTCTTAGATCAAGAAATAGACTTTTTTATATTGATCTGCATAGAAATAATTTTGCATTAAATGAACCGCTTACTAGAGCTATGCGATTATATAATGAAAACTGCATTTTTCTAGATTTATTTAAATTTTTAATGCTAGTCTGTAAGGATAATACTGTATCTAAAGACTAACAGCCGTATGAAAAAAAAAAAAAAAATATTAACTTTGCTTTCAAGTACACTTTTGTTAAAAAAACGTATGCAAAAACATTATTTTAAAACACAAAGTTTTTTTAGCGTTGATAACGGCAACACTTGTATTACTTCCCATCTTTATAGTTAAAGTTGTACACTACCGAATATTAATGCATTCGGTTATTCAAATTTTTGAAAAAGCTTTTTATTGTTTAAACATTAAATTAATTATTTTTCAAACATTGTTTCTATTTTATTATAACTTAGTAGAAATACAAAAAATAAAAGAAATAATAGAAGTTAAAAAGCAAAAATATGACAAATTTTATGAAACGGATAAAATAAGTATTCGAACAACGAGTTTATTTTATTTGTTTTGATTGAACGTACATCACTAAAACATTTTTTACCTTTTTATTTTGTGAATTTTTTAATGTGAATTTTTTAGATTTTTTCTCTAAATATTTTCTGGGATAGACAAATCGAACCTATAATGAATAAATATATCGGTCTAAAGAAGAAAAATGATATAGAAGACTAGAATAGGGGAGAACAAGCGAGAATTTTTTGCAAAACACAAAGAGAAATTTATCATAATGTCACTTGTAGTAAGTTTAATGTAAGTCAACGACCCGCAAAATAGTGCACACGGGCAAATTATCTCTTAAATTTGTCACATCTATATGCTCTTACATGTGAAGAGAGAATAATTATTTATTAATTTTATATATTTTTAATACTTTTTTAAGCTAATTGTTTTAATATTCAATTATAGTTTTTATTACAGACCATAAATTGTTTAAAAACAAAAGATATTATGAAATTATAAGTTTAAAAATTGTTTCCGTGCAAAATATAAGAGCACGGAAACAAGAGTATATAGAATATAAAATTTAAGAGCGCCGGTCCCTGATGTAAGTTCATACCTACTTTAAAATATTTGGATTACATTTGTTATATTTAAGTTAATAAACGTTTTTGCATACAGTTTTTAAGAATTTAGCTTAACAATATTTTGTAAAGCTGAGTTAAGTTTTTTTGCATACGGCCGTAAATAAATAAATAAATGATTTTGACTTTTACACTTAATTAAAAATTCTTCATACTAGAAAAAAGAAAATGAAAACTTGATCCCTAAAAATAGATGCTGTCCCAGCTATCTATGTCCTGAAGGCAGTCTCGATGATAGGTCCATGATTTTTCGTACAACACAATGGCATCAGATTTCTAATATTCTTGACAATTTTTTTGAACAAAGGACAGAAATTCGGCTCTTGTTGTGCAGAGCGACATTGTCATCAGTCCGAGGCCAGGCCACAAACATCATTTTCCCAAGTTAATTCTGTTCTTTTTAAATGCCAACATATGTAGATGACTTTGTTGTCGAACTTGTCTTCAACATGCTTTTATTTTTTAAAATTTCGTGGAAAATTCATTAGCAAAAATGCTGTTGAAAGAAGTCTGACTCTTAGCCAATTAAGAGATCGCGTACGAAAAATGAAAACGAAGAGAAGCATAAATTCGATAAAATAAATATCATGAAATCATAATTAATTGCAAATAATGTCTAAATGAAAAACGTCGTTTGCCAAAGAAGCAAAAGAAAAAACAAACGCAATTTTTAGTTTTTATACCCACCATCAAAAAGATCTGGGGTATATTGATTTTATCATTCCGTGTGTAACATGTCGAAGGAATCATCTAAGACCCTACAAAGTATATATTTTCTGGATCCTGGTTAGATTCTGAGTCGATCTAGCTATGTCCGTCCGTCTGTCTGTCTGTCTGTCTGCCTGTTGAAAGCAGGAAATTTGGCACAAATATTTGTCTTATATAAGGTTTGTTTGGTATTGAAAATGGGCAAAATCGGTTAATAAATAAAAAAGTTATGAGCTAAAAACTAGAAGCACAGGGTGTCCGTTTTATACTTTTCTGCTGATATTTCTTCAACAAAAGCATGTACGACAACGAAATTTTGTACGTATAGTTCGGGGATCGATATAAACTCGGAAACCAAAAATGGACGTGGTCCGCCCACTTTACCGCCCACCTCCCATATAAGGTGAAAATCAACGAAATTGTATTCAAATACTTCAAGGACCAATGTAAACTCGGAAACAAAAAATGGGCGTGGTCCGCCCACTTTACCGCCCCCTCCCATATAATGTAAAATTTAGAAAAGTTGATGGTGGGTATATAGATTCGGCCGGGCCGAATATAATTCGCGCTTGTTTACTTTAAAATTGAGCTATTAAGTAAAATTTTTCAAACATTAACTTAATGCAAAAATGTATAAATCATAAAGCACTTTTCAAATAAAATTTTTCTTAAATGGAACAAATTTTATAACTGTTTCGTTTTTACAATTAATGTTACGATCTTTTGACTTTTGTCAATATTGATATAATTTTTAAAGATATTAGCATGAAATTTTTTGAATAAATGTAGTTTGCGTCAGTACATTATAATCCAGTAAATAAAACCAACATTTGATTTTTAAGTTGTTACGGCCTTTTGCATTTTAGTTAACGATACATATGTACAAATAAGAATATGTATATCTATAAGTTAATTCATTACAATCAATTTTGGATGTTGAAATAAAAAGATATAGTAATGAATTAAACTTGTAAGACAAAAATATGCAACTCTAAACAAATAAACATGATTTTTAAAATTTTTATAAAATTTTTGATTGGAAATGGTTGGAAACTATAGTGTTGTTAAAAAACATGATTTTCTATCGTTGCATATTGTCGAAGATACATGAAATCTACAAATAATATAAATAAATTCCAATAATATTAAATTTTGATATTTATCTGAACTGTTTTGCCCATTTTTCAATAGAGATTGATGTTTTTGGAATTATTATTTGTTTTGTTAGTTTTTTTTTTTTTAAACCAACAAACATTTTCTATAAATAAGCGACCAAATATTTATGATAGTTTAGCTTAACTTCATAATTTATAATTGAGTATGACCTTTCGACCGAAATAACGCAACCACTTTCGATCGTTATTGAGATAGAATCAACAGCTTAAAATATTTTTTTTTCGCAATGATATGACATTATCGAATGCCCGGTATCGCTATAATGTTCAAATATCCCTTGATTTTGATCCTGGAACAAATTCTAACACAAGGAAAAACATTTAAGAAATATAACTATTTTGAACTCTTCATATGCTGAAAAATTAAAAGTACATCCTTCGTGATGATTGGACTATTGGACTTGTTTACTATTGGAAATTAATATTTAAGTAAGTATGTCTACCTAAACCGTCTAAAATTTAAATATATGGGTTTAGAGTCAAATTAATTCAAGTTATCGTAATAGGCTCTTATTTCCATTATACAGTACTCGTAATAATAATAAGGACCTGCCTCTTAAAGTAAAGGTGGTAGATTTATATAAGTAAATAATATGTGTTATGTTAGAAGGATATCCAGTTTCCATATTTACATCATTAAATCAACGATTGCTGGCAATAGTAGTTTTGAATGGCCAAATGTGGTCATTCAGATAATATAAAATATCTACTTTTAAATGACTTGTATCAATTGTTACAGCATGATCGTTTCAATATTGTTTCTTTAAGATAATTTTTAAGAATTTTCATATTAGAACTACATATTAATATTATTTCACTGCCATTATCAGAATTTTATTCAAAAATATTCGAAAATTCTTAAAGAGTATGGAGAAAATAGTTTTTTTTTTTTTTTTTTAATTATTAATATCCTTTGTAGTTAAAATTACCTTAAATTTATATGCATTGATAGTGGATACTACCAAATCGTAGTTTTCAGCATTTTTCAATAATTATTTTTATCAAAATTTAAAAAAATCCGGTGATTTTTTTTGCTCTCTTAAATTTATAACTTTTAAAAAAAGAAAATTTATTAACTGTTCGTATGCGTAACAATTTGGAACAAAATGATATACAATAGTTGGCTAAGAATAAAATCACAACAGAATTGGCTAATTTAATGACGTTCTAGCCCTAATCAATACGATCAAATCATATAGCCTAGCGTTGCATTTTTTATGCTCGCTACTATATATATATATATATATATATATATATATATATATATATATATATATATATATATATATATATATATATATATATATATATATATATATATATATATATATATATATATATATATATATAAGAGTAACGTGATTCATCATCCCACAGCCCAAACGGCTCAAGCTAGAGAGGCAAAATTTGGAACGTAGATAGTTCTCCCACCATATAGATCCACTATGACTGGACTTTTGGAAATTCGAATGTTTAGGGGATAAAAAAGGGTAAACTAATGGAGATACAAAAAAAGTTTAATAGTTATCGTTATTCATTTAAAAAATAATTAGACAGGTGTCTGGTATTTTTTGTGAAAATCGGCCTTTTTAGGGAGAAAACGGGTAAAAGCTGTATTTTGGTACTTTTTTGGCACCATATGTATCTTTGAAACCAATCAACATACAGATAAAATTTATGTCGTATTCATAACTTATCAAAAATTGAGAAATACGAATTTGGTACTTTTTAGAAACTCAAACGTTTAAGTAATAAAAATCGTACCTATTTTTGGTACTTTTCCCATAAAACATTTTTTTTATATTTATTGAAATATTCATATGAGTATTTTAATATGGGATACCACTACAATTTAGGAATTTATTGGAATACAATTTCTGATACTTTAATGGTTGAAAAAAAAAAAGTACCAAATAGGGGTAAAATAGGGAAATTACATTTTATTCAAACTTAATAATGAATTTTCAATTTCATTAAATGTAGAAACATGAAATTATGAAAATGTAGATAAGAATTCACAAGAGTGGAATTGGTGGTACTTAAAAAAAACATGGTCCTGTGGGTAAGAATTCAAGAGGATGGACTACTTTTTTCTTCTTCTATTCTTACTTTTTTGCATTTTCTGTAATATTTAACCTAGAAACATGAAATTAAATACGCATGGTCCGATGTTGGAAAGGATTCACAAGGGGGGACTTTGTGGTACTTTTTCGTTCTTCTAATGGTACTTTTTGAATTTTGTATAATTATGAACCTAGAAAAATGAAATTAGGGATATGTGGTCCTTAGTTAATGAGAATTCATAAGAGGGGGCGTTTAAATTATTTTATTAAATACTAAACATAAAATAAATTAAAGAAAAAAATTTTGGATTTGCTTTATTATTTTAATTTTTATGCAATGTCAAATGCACAAATTACAAACATGTACTCATTTGTGCTCCCCACTGTATATATATATATATAAACCCGCTAGCGGAAATTTTTTAAAAACCATACTATATAATAAATTTAAACTAAGATTCTTAACTCCCTTGAGAACATTTTCATACCCTACACCACCAAAGGTGGTTGGGGTATTATGTGTTTGTGCAGACGTTGTAACGCAGAGAAAAAATCTTCGGACCCCCACCATAAAGTATACCGTTCGACTCAGAATCACTTTCTGAGTCGATTTAACGATGTCCGTCCGTCTGGTCGGCTGGCTGGCTGGCTGTCCATGTAAAGCTTGTGCGCAAAGTACAGGTCGCAATTTTGAAGATAATTTGATGATTTGGTACATATGCTTTTTTCAACACAAGGACGAAGCCTATTGAATTTGGTTATGATCGGCCCATTGTTTCACCTAGCCCCCATACAAATGTCCTCCCGGAATAGAGTTTTAATACTTATAGATGCCTTAAAAATAGGAATATTTTAATGAAATTCAGTACAAATACGTTTTATATCAGCAAAAATCTGTCTGACAAATTTCATGAAGTTCGGTCCATAACTGACCATAGCTTCCATATAAACACCTCTCCCGAAAATCACTACGTGCATAAATCCCATACAAATGTTAGTATTATGTTAATATTTAACACAAGTAAGTTGTATACATATATTATGTGGATTGAAATGGTGTAGGGTATCATATAGTCGGGCTTGACCGACTATATTTTCTTCTCTCGTTAATAATGGTGTTGTGTCATCCATAAATCTCTTTAATTTCAGGTTTATAATCTTAGAATAATAAAAAATAAATATCAGAATTACGAAAAAGTATATTAGAATAAAGAAAAAGGACCACAAATTCCATTTTAAGGTTTCTGATTCACTTAGGACCTTACATCTTAAATTTTATGTTTCTAAGGATGAAAATTGCAGAACATTCAAGAAGTACTACAAAGTCCCCTCTAATGAATTCTCATTCATTTAGGACCACATATCATTAATTTCATGTTTCTAGGTTCATAATTATAGAAAATTCAAAAAGTACCATTCGAAGAACAAAAAAGTACCACAAGGTCCCCTCTAATGAATTCTCATTCATTTAGGACCAAAAATCTTTAATTTTATGTTTCTATGTTAAGTATTATAGAAAATTCAAAAAGTACCATTGAAAGAACGAAAAAGTACCACAAAGTTCTCTCTTATGGATTCTCATTCACTTCATGTCCTTAATTTCATATTTCTAGGTTAAATATTATAGAAAATTCAAAAAGTACCACAACGTCCCCTCTTATGGATTCTCATTAACTAAACCACATATCCCTATTCAAAAAAGTACCATTAGAAGAACGAAAAAGTACCACAAATTTTAGTGCATTTTAGTTATCGATATATATGTATAAATAAGAATATGTATATTTGTAAGTTAATTCATTACAATCAATCCTTAATGTTGGAATAAAAAGACATAGTACGGAATTACCCCTTGTAAACAAATATTATGTACTATATCCCATAGACGGACATCTCCCAATAACGGACAAAATCTGCGTGACGATCGGTGTCCGCCTGTGGGATCTTTCTCTGTATATATATAAATATATATATATATATATATATATATATATATATATATATATATATATATATATATATATATATTCAATCGCTTTGAGCCACCTTTAAATTTATTCCAATTAATCTAAAACTTTGTATTTTATGGTTTTTGGGGTATTCGAACATTTCTAGGGGGTGAGACTGAAAATTTAAATACCTTTATTTTCTTCCATATAAAAGGGGACCACCCTTATATATATATATATATATATATATATATATATATACAGGCGCGGATCCACGGGGAGGGAAAAAAGGAAATTTCCCTCCCCAAAATGAAAGCACTTAATGAAAAATCTGTACTAAAACATAAAATTTTTGGAAACAGTTAGAAAAATTGTTCTATTTTCATCCCCCAAAAGCTTGAGCTGGATCCGCGCCTGATATATATATATATATATATATATATATATATATATATATATATATATATATATATATATATATATATATATATATATATACACTCCCCGAAATATTTATAATACCAAAATAGTTTTTTATATTTCTATGGAACTATAAGTGCAATCCTATTGCAATTTTTCAATTTTTTGTTCGTATTATTAATAACACTGGTCAACAAAAAAGTCCTCCCCCATAGACGAATAGTTGGACTTCATGTATCCCATCAGTTCTGGATTTTTTTTTATGGGCGTGTCTAATATTTCGCCCATAGTAAGGCCATTACTCTAGTATATTTCCTCATAACTCAAGAACTGTGTGTACGATTGCTCATGGTGATACACCAAAAGATGCGGACTAAAAATATCTCCAAATTCCCCAAACTTAATTTTTTTATATGCTCAATAGTTTTGGAGTTATTTCGAAATAAGTGTCCGAAAAAAATCATTTTCATGCAAAATTTTAGTTTTTTTTGTTACTTAAATTTCGTGTAATAAAATCTAGAATGTTACAATTTATTATCTTTGCCATAAAGCTGGTAATGCTGCGAATAAAATAAGGCATGTATCTTCAAAATTGATTCAGAAATCTAAATTTTATTCACAGTTAAATAAAAATACCCATTTTACATACAATTGAGTAGAAATACAGTGGTGGCCAAAAAAAAACCATTTTTTTATTGGATATTGACGAGTTAAACAAGGTTGATACTGACGATTTTTTTTGTCGACCAGTGTAATGGTTGTACAGAGTTAGATCAGAGTTAATTTTTGGTACAGTGGGATAAATATATTTTTGTGATATAATCAATAAAATGTAAAAAATAAGCCCAAAGGGTCAATTAAGATATTTTTTTCTTTTTATATTAAAAAAGATTATGGGAAATATGCTGTTTATTGCTGTTCTTGTAATTTTGGACTATATTGTATATTTGATGATAAAACGAATGTATTTTTCTACGTGAAAAATCATTTATAGCCTTAAGTTTTTTAGAAATAGATTGTCTTGTTCAAAGTAAATCAGAAAATATTTATCATGTTTTAATAAAAATTGGTCAGAATGTCACTTGTAAGCTAATTTATAATAATTGCTAACTATACTAAAGATATTTTTTAAATATTTAAAATACTTCGTCATATTTGGTCTTATAATTATTTCGTTCGAAACTCAAGTGAAAGATTCGTTATTTTTGCACAGGAGTAACGGAACCAACTTTGTTTACACATGAAAAAACTGCCTTACTTGTCTTTGTATGTGTGCCAAATATTTCTTGGATTGCGCCTGTAATTCCATAGAAATATAAAAAAATATTTTGGTCTTATAAATATTTCGGGGAGTGTATAAATAAATATACATATATATTCGCTATCCGCCTATGGGAGCTTATATATATATATATAGTGTAAGCTCCCATAGGCGGGCAGCGATCGTCACGCTGATATTGTCCGTTATCGGGAGATGTCCGTCTATGGGATATGGTACATATTTTTATCTTACAAGGGGTAATTCATTACTATATCTTTTTATTTCAACATCCAACATTGATTGTAATGAATTAACTTATAGATATACATATTCTTATTTGTACATATGTATCGTTAACTAAAATGCAAAAGGACGTAACAACTTAAAAATCAAATCTTGGTTTTATTTACTGGATTTTAATGTACTGACGCAAACTACATGGAGTTCAAGAAGATATCAACCCACAAAATTTCATTTAAAATTAATTATTTATGATCGGACATTTTTTGTAATGAGGGCCACCCTAATAAATATATATATATATAGTCCATTCCATGAAAGAATGCCCTATAAAGGGTATTTTTTTCTTGATGGCTTTCAATTTCGATAATAATTTGTATAAACAAACTCCATTAAGCCTTTTATCAATTTCAGTTTTCAGTTTCGCGAAATTGAAAAAACTCGCGATTTTATTTCACTTTTTTGCTTTCACAAAAACCAAACAAATTTTAAAAGTATGTAACTTTGAATAACAATATCTCTGAGAAGGCTTTGTGAATTTTAATGATTTAAACTGCCTTTGAATTTTACATATGGTGGCTTTACGACGAATATTTAAAAAATAAGAAAGACTTTTTAAAAATGCATTTTAATACAATTGGAATTTTTAAAATGCATTTTTCTTTAAATATGCTATTAAAATCTTTAAATTTTTTAACATAATTGAAAAGTTTGGAATCTTTACATTAAAATAAAAGGGACGCGAAAATCTTATATGCGTAATCCAATTTTTATAAAAACATGTTCGAAATTTTTCATATAAAAATAAAATTTTTTCTTGTTTTTGGAATTTTTTTTTAAATTTGTTTTAAAGTTAACAAAATATAAAAAGTATGTATGCAATTTTAAATAAATAAAAATTCAAAAATATAAATGCAGTTTTTAGATGCATTTTTGTTAGTTACATATTTATTACATTTTAATTTTTTAAAAGTGTATTTATAAATTTTTTGTTTATTATAACTTGAAATAATAATTCGTCTGGTACATAAAGTTTTACTATTTTTAACGAATTTTTAAAAAGTAACACAATACATTTTTTTAACAAAATATATAAAGCTACTCATAATACCAGAAAAATATAATTTTTATATGAAAAAATTTAAATTAGTTGAAGAAAAGGAGAAATAGTACACAATACATGTGTGCGTCCCAAAAATTTGAGATTTTTATTTTAATGTAAAGATTCCATGCTTTCCAAATATGTTAAAAAGTTTAAAAATGTAATAGCATATTTAATGAAAAATGCATTTAAGAAATGCAATTGCAATAAAATGCATTTTTAAAAAATATTTTTTATTTATAAAATATTCATGTTTGAGCTGATATAATTACAATTCAAACGCCGTTAAATCATAAATTTCCGCAAAGCCTTCCCAGAAATATTTGTATTTAAAGTTGTATACTTTCGAGGTTTTTCAGGTTTTTTCGAAAGTGAAAAATCGAAATAAAATTGCGAATTTTCTGAATTTAGCGAATCCGAAAACGGAAATCTTTGTAGACACCCATAGACATTATACGTGTAAAATTTTATAAAAACCTAAAGACACTTGGTATATTTTTGGGCGTTCTTTCATGGAATGGACGATAACTTTTCTTTTCAGAATAAAAATTGTCAATATAATTTCATATTGTGGTTTCACTTGATGACATTATTAAATTTCTAGAATTTAAAAGTTCCATTATAACTTCTAATTTCTTAAAAGCTCATACTGACATATGTATTATCTTTTGCTACACTTTTGCATATAATTTCTTCAAGGGAATGTAGAGTTTGGTTTTTAATAAATTGCAACATTGCACAGTGGGGCAGAATCGAAATTTTTTGGAAATAAATTTGTAACTTCTGATCGGCTGGTTGGATTTGCATGAAATTTGGTATTGGCATAGCAAAGGAGTGTATAATGTTAAGTTCGGAAGGGGGACTATGCCACTTTAAAGTTCATTAAGTCACGAAAAATTCCAAAAACATTGTACTATTGTGGATGTGAAAAAGCCATAACAACATAAATAATTTTTTCCCGTAGCCAATGTTCGAATGTGTGTTTGTACAAAAATGCACAAAAAATGGAATTTTTCGTGACTTAATGAAGTTTAAAGTGGCATAGTTTCGGTTCTGTAATAGATATTGATTTCAGTCTTTTCCTGTATAAGGAAGAATTCTGTCAGCTAAGCAATGTAATTTAGATGAAAAAAATCGAGTTTATATTTTTTCTGATTTTTGCAATTAAAGTAAAATTTTTGTAAAAAAGTGGATTTTTGAGAAAATCTAAATAATTTATCAGTAATAAAATCTTTGCTATTAAAGATATCTTAACGAAATTTTCGGTGGATATAGACTTTATTCCATAAAATGAGCAAGTAAAAAAAAAACTATAAGATTTTTCTAAAAGGAATCCCACAATTCCCAAAAAACGCCGAAAATCCCAAAAATGGGATTTTTCACATTTTTGGCTATAAAATATAAATTTTTCCGAAGTCCCGCAGATTTTAATTGAAAACCATTAACAACTACTACAGATTCTTAAACTGCATTTCGTTTACCGATTCGTGCTTTGGAATTTGAGAAAATATAGGCTAAATTCAAAACTTTCATATAAAATGGGTCGAATACCTAGACCATTTGAGTTATTGGTGTTACTTTTTCTCTTGAAGCCTTCTCTGTGAAGATACCTTTCAGAAAAATGTAAAATTATTATATGTTGTTAAAGAAAATTTTATTTTAGCGAAAAAAGAGTGAAGATACTTTATCGGCCAAAAAAAAAAAAAAAAAACAAAAAGTCGTCATTTTATCAATTTTCAAATTCAAAATCGTTTTTTTTTTTTTTTTTTTTTTGGACTTGGTAAAGATATCGACTTCAAATTTTTTTTATTCAATAGATAATTTTGTTCTTTAATTAGCTAAAGAAAAAACAAATGCAATCGGTCAGAAAAACTAGGATATATGTGGAAAAAACTGGACCAAGAACATGCAAAATTTAGGTACATAAAAATTCAAATGCAAATAACTCAATAAATAGGACATGCAAGCATGTTTTTTGTAGGTCTTATCAGTGCCTACAATAATGTATAAAAATATTTGAAATTGAACGAGAAATTTGGCAAGCGATTAAAAAATTTCTACATCTGAGGTACCCAACTTTGAGCCCTTTTAGCTCCGCCCCTGAGAGGTCTGTTCGGTTCATGCAAATCCAACTAGCCGATCAGAAGTTACAGATTTATTTCCAAAAAAATTTCGATTCTGCCCCACTGTGCATTGGACCGATAGAAGCTGTTGATGTTGTTGGTACACCCAGAGAAAAAGTGATCACATACGTGTTGAAAACGACACCATTCTGTGTCAATAGTGAATCTGCACCTTATGTGTATGTGTTCCATTCTTATCGAAAATCGATACCTAATTGCCTGCAAGTTGAAACCATTCCGGTATCAAATTGTTAAATTACATTATGTTTTCTATTAAATTTGTTAAAAAAGCTGTTACAGTAAATTACCAATGTGACCACAACAGTTTTGGATTTTGAATCGAATTTTTTCCCTTAGTGCAGTCCTTCTTCATGATTTTCTATTTCAATATTGTGGGACGTACGGAGATGATAATTACCGCTCTTGATAAAGTATCTCCATACAATGCTCATGGTAAAAAATACATATATGGGCAATTATCAAAAATTTTTTGATTTTAGCCCTTCAAAAAAATATTAATTTTGTTTGATGGCACATTAAAATTCTTTTGTATACATATAAAGTGACTCGAATGCATGTAGAATCAGTTCGCGTTAGTCATTTCATGTGAAGGGCGCGAAAGTTATGGCGGTTTAAAGTTGAACATATAAAAATTTTTACAAACTAGAAGTTTATGTACAATTCTGGTCAAAATTATACATAATATCAAATCCTACTGAGTTATTCAAATAAAATTTATGATATTTTCAATGTTTGATGGTATTAGTGCAGCATATTTTAGGGTTTCCTAGTAAAATTTTAAAAATTTTCTTTTCAATAAAAATCGCGATTTTTAAAAATTTTGTGAAAAATTTGGATCGAATCTAAGTCATATATTGATTGAAAATATATTTTGTTAGAGTTTATTACATAGAAACGCTTTTTATACCCACCATCAAAAAGATGGGGGGTATATTGATTTTGTCATTCCGTGTGTAACATGTCGAAGGAATCATCTAAGACCCCACAAAGTATATATTTTCTCGGTCCTGGTTAGATTCTGAGTCGATCTAGCTATGTCTGTCCGTCTGTCTGTCTGTTGAAAGCAGGATAGAGCTCGAACGGGGTAACGTAGGGGGACAAAATTTGGCACAAATATTTGTCTTATATACGGTTTGTTTGGTATTGGAAATGGGCAAAATCGGTTAATAAACAAACAAGTTATGGGCTAAAAAACTAGGGCTGATATTTCTCCAATAAAAGCATGTACGACAGCGAAATTTTATATTTATAGTTCGGGAGTCGATATAAAGTCGGAAACAAAAAATGGGCTTGGTCCGCCCACTTTACCGCACACCTCCCATATAAGGTGAAAATCAACGAAATTTTGTTCAAATAGTTCAAGGACCAATGTAAACTCGGAAACAAAAAATGGGCATGGTCCGCCCACTTTACCGCCCCCTAAAAAAAATTTAAAATTTGAAAAAGTTGATGGTGGGTATAGATATTCGGCCGGGCCGAATATAATTCGCGCTTGTTAATATTGTGATCACTTTTTTAACACAAGTAAATATTTTTTGATCCATAAAATTATTATCTCTCAAAATTTTTTGATGCGCCTCCAAATTTTCATTAAGCATAACAAACACCATTCTAATTATGTCAATTATAGTCAATGCTGTCCACACGATGTGCCTTTGCGAAATGTGTTTTGACAAAAATGTTCCGTTTTCAATTATCAACGACATTTGACTTAAATTTATCATCCCAATCAATTATATTTATCGCCACTCTTATATCTATATATCTAATATTTGTTTAAATTGTAATTTTCTATATAGAAATAGAAAAAAAAAAAAGTGCAATTTTTGCATAATTTTCAAAAAGTCCATAAAATTCTTGTATTAAATTTATTTTTAATGCTCCTCTGATTTTGTTATGTAAAATGACAAAAAACTAAGTTCACGCAGTAATCCAAGCAATTCCATATGAAAATGCGAATGTGCCTCGCAAAAAACTGACTTTCTGAAAATTTTTCGATCTTGTTTTCCAAACTTTGAGACTATCTACTACGTTGACTATTTCGGCCACATCAACGAGATATAGCACAAAATACGTACAATTACCACAAGTATCAATCCTAATCAAATTTTGTATTCGGTTGAGGGGCGCACAGACCGCGCCCAAAAAACTGAAAAATTTAAAAAACCAAAAAATTTTGTCATCAAAACTTAACTACTTTGTATTTAGTTGTTGAAAGTCTGCACAACAACAAAGATGGTGCAGAATTTATGTACAAATTCCAATTAGTTTGCTTATGACAGAGTAAGATAAAAAAGTATCAACGCGCGTACAAAAATTATAAAAGAATGGTAAAAACTTATAGCCTGTTTCTCTATGTCGAACGAAAATCAAAGCGAACGAAACCAAGTCGAACGAATTCGAATCAATTTGGGTTTATGTATTTCCTACGCTTTCGTTCGCATGGAGTTACGTCTTTTCGTATTGTTTTTGTTTTAGTTTTCTCTCCGAGTAACTTTTTTTCGAAAAAATATTAAAAGTACTACTAAATTGTTTTAACGTATATACAACAAAGTAAATAAACAAATATAATTAAAAAATAAAATTTTTTTTATTTTTTTATAAATTGTTTTTAAGAAACAAAATCATCATATATGGATACCAAATACATTAAAATGAATAATAAACATGATTTAGGAACATTTGCAATGTCCTTGAGAGTATTATTCCTAATTTTCTTTAAAAAATTCAAACAGTCGAAAGCAAAATAGCAAGTGACTGATTTTGACATTTTTGTTCTTGTCGTTCGAAATACAGAAACCCAATTTTATATGAAAACAGTTACGTTTTCTTTCGACTTGTCGTTCTACTCATTGTTTGCATAGAAGTGAGTTAGAGAAACCCAAATCAGTTTTCTTTCGCTTAGAAGGCGAAAGATAGCTTTCGTTCGACAGAGAAACAGGCTATTAAGTAGTTTTTATCAGTTTTTCTATATTCTTGAACTTTGAACAACAATCAAAGTTAGAAGGATTTAACTCAGTTTCAGCCAGGTTAAACATTTTTGATAATTTCCCATATATCTATCTATCTATCTATCTATCTTTTTTTTTTTTTTTTTTTTTTTTTTTTTGTGTAGGTAGGTGAAATCTTAAAAAAGATACCCAAGGCTATTTTATCTTGGGTTATGTCGGGTTTTACCGACTAAAACACCTCCTTTCTCCTCACTAAACCCTGCGGGACTGTCTGCCACGATATTACGTCGCAGGGCCGGATAGACTTAATTAGTCTCTTCTACTGTTTGTACCGGGGTCTTTCTCCTCATCTCTTCCGATCTAAGCTTCTCGTGAATAGCTTTTATGAGGCTACATATTAAGTTCCAGGTCTCCTTTGTTTTAAGTAATACGTTAACTATATTTTGTACTGTCAGGCTCTCTCCTAGTAGGCGTTCCGTTTGAAATCGGTCGTTTTCAAATCTTGGGCAGTGAAACATGACGTGTTCAGCATCCTCGATCTCGTTTGGACAACAGGGACATTGTGGTGCGGTGTCCAGGCCAAATTTATGGAGATACTTCCTATACCCTCCATGTCCTGTGAGGAACTGCGTCAGGTAATAATTTGTTTCGCCTTGCTCTCTATTTACCCATTTCGCAAGTTGTGGTATTAGCCTGAAAGTCCAACGTCCTTTGCGACTTTCTTCCCATCTTCTCTGCCATATAACCATGGACTTTTGCCTTTCTACTGTTGATACTTGGTTTTTGTTTGAAGGGTTTGTATTCTTACCTTCGTACACACGTGTTGCTTCGTCTGCTAGTATATCGATTGGTATCATACCTGCTATCACGTAGGCTGCATCATCGGACGTTGTTCTGTATGAACAGCATACTCTGAGAGCGCATATTCTGTATACAGAGTTCAGCTTCTTTGCCATCGACTTAGTTTTGAGTCCTTTCGACCATATGGGGGCTGCGTAAAGGATTGTTGAAGTTACTACTGTGGAAATTATTCTTCTCTATTAGTTTGCTTTGGACCACCTACATTGGGCATCATTCTTGACAATGCTGCGGCAATGTTTGATGATTTAGTGCATATATTCTCAATATGTTGCTTGAAGTTCAGTTTGTCGTCTATTATAACTCCGAGATACGTGAGATGCTGCTGGGACGAGATTGTGTGGTTACCAATCTTTATTTGTATTTGCTCTCGTTTTCTACGGCTACTTATTAGAACCGCTTCTGTTTTATGTTCTGCCAATTCCAAACCGCTTTCCTTCATCCATGATCTGATGATCCGCACAGTTTCATTTGCCAGAAGTTCTATTTCATCTATATATCTACCCGTGACAACAATTACTATGTCATCAGCGAAGCACACTGTTTTAGCTTCGTCAGGTATATGGAGATTCAAGACGTCGTTATACATAATATTCCACAGGAGTGGTCCTAAGACCGAGCCCTGTGGGACACCTGCAGTCACTGTATATGTCCTTTTACCATTATCTGTGTTGTAGCAAAGTTCTCGTTTTGAAAAGTAGCTTCCTATAATCCTCGTTAAATATTGTGGTACTCCGATTCTACATAGGGTATCCATGATCCGACTCCAATTAGCAGTGTTGAACGCGTTTTTTACGTCTAGGGTTATTACTGCGCAGTATTTCCGCTTTGCTCCTTGGCTTTCAATTGCTGTTTTCGCTGTATCAACTACTATATTTATTGCATCTATGGTTGATCTTGACTTACGGAAGCCATATTGCTGATCAGAAAGTCCTCCTCTTGATTCTACAACTGGTAGAAGTCGTTCGTATATTAAGCTTTCTAGTATTTTCCCTATGGAATCTAGTAGACATATAGGTCTATATGATGAGGGATCACCTAATTGCTTGTTCGGTTTCGGGATAAGTACTAACGTCTGTTTCTTCCATTTTTCTGGGAACGTTCCTTCCTCCAAGCAACGGTTAAATACACTAACAAAAGGGCGTGGCGCATTTAAAATTGCTGTTTTGAGTGCCCTATTGGGGATTCTATCAGGACCTGGGGCTTTGTTGTCTCCTATCTTCATGGCTATTTTGATACATTCCTCTTCTGTTACTGCCGTTATTGATTGCACGTTAACGGGTGCATGACTTGTGTACGTGGTGATTGAGTGTTTTGGGAATAAGGTTTCCACAATCCGCCTTACTAAGAAGGGGCAGCTAGGCTGTGGGGATTTTTTCCCTTTCAAGCGCGACATAACAACTTTGTATGCTTTTCCCCAAGGATCTGCCTCTGCCTCGAAACAAATCTGTTTAAAGCTGTTTCTTTTACTTCTTGAAATTGCATTTTCAAATTCCTTTCTTGCTTTTTTGTACTCCTGTAGTCTTTCGGGAAAATCTGGTCTATTTCTACGCCTTTGGCTTCTTCTTCTAGCTTTAAGACAAAGCGTGCGAAGTCTGCTTAGTTCTGCATTCCACCAGTAGACTGGTGAGCGGTTTCCGGATATCCTACGTCTCGGCATGGAAATGTCGCATGCTTCTTTAATCTTTGCCATTAAAAGTTCAGCAATTTCTGTTGATGTGCCTTGTATTTCCGGGGTATGCGTAATCACCTCCTTAAAGGAGTCTTCATCCAGCTTGCTTGCTGCCCAGCCGTCATACCTAGCCTTCCCGTTTCCATTGGAGCTATGTCTCTTCTCTGCTTCATCAACATTTATAACAATGGCCTGGTGGTCGCTATGTGTATACTCTTCACTAACTTTCCAATGCACTCTCCTCGCCAATGAACTGCTCATAAACGTAAGGTCCACGATTGAACCTGATCCTCTAGCTCTGAATGTGTTAGCATCCCCATTGTTTGCCAAAATCAAATCGGCACTAGCGAATGTCTCCAGTATTATACGCCCTCTGTTGTTGGTTGTACGGCTTCCCCATTCAGTTGCCCAGGCATTGAAATCTCCAGCAATGATTTTAGGATTGTGAGTTTCTGCGTCTCTTCTTAGTCTTGTTAACATTTGTTGGAATTCTTCGTTTGATGCGCTAGGTGGGGCGTAACAGCTATATATATAGATGCCTCCCACTTTGGCTCTTACAAATCCTTCCTCGGAGTGCCGTTGCGTGTTTTCTATCTATCTATCTATCTATCTATCTATCTATCTATCTATCTATCTATCTATCTATCTATCTATCTATCTATCTATCTATCTATCTATCTATCTATCTATCTATCTATCTATCTATCTATCTATCTATCTATCTATCTATCTATCTATCTATCTATCTATCTATCTATCTATCTATCTATCTATCTATCTATCTATCTATCTATCTATCTATCTATCTATCTATCTATCTATCTATCTATCTATCTATCTATCTATCTATCTATCTATCTATCTATCTATCTATCTATCTATCTATCTATCTATCTATCTATCTATCTATCTATCTATCTATCTATCTATCTATCTATCTATCTATCTATCTATCTATCTATCTATCTATCTATCTATCTATCTATCTATCTATCTATCTATCTATCTATCTATCTATCTATCTATCTATCTATCTATCTATCTATCTATCTATCTATCTATCTATCTATCTATCTATCTATCTATCTATCTATCTATCTATCTATCTATCTATCTATCTATCTATCTATCTATCTATCTATCTATCTATCTATCTATCTATCTATCTATCTATCTATCTATCTATCTATCTATCTATCTATCTATCTATCTATCTATCTATCTATCTATCTATCTATCTATCTATCTATCTATCTATCTATCTATCTATCTATCTATCTATCTATCTATCTATCTATCTATCTATCTATCTATCTATCTATCTATCTATCTATCTATCTATCTATCTATCTATCTATCTATCTATCTATCTATCTATCTATCTATCTATCTATCTATCTATCTATCTATCTATCTATCTATCTATCTATCTATCTATCTATCTATCTATCTATCTATCTATCTATCTATCTATCTATCTATCTATCTATCTATCTATCTATCTATCTATCTATCTATCTATCTATCTATCTATCTATCTATCTATCTATCTATCTATCTATCTATCTATCTATCTATCTATCTATCTATCTATCTATCTATCTATCTATCTATCTATCTATCTATCTATCTATCTATCTATCTATCTATCTATCTATCTATCTATCTATCTATCTATCTATCTATCTATCTATCTATCTATCTATCTATCTATCTATCTATCTATCTATCTATCTATCTATCTATCTATCTATCTATCTATCTATCTATCTATCTATCTATCTATCTATCTATCTATCTATCTATCTATCTATCTATCTATCTATCTATCTATCTATCTATCTATCTATCTATCTATCTATCTATCTATCTATCTATCTATCTATCTATCTATCTATCTATCTATCTATCTATCTATCTATCTATCTATCTATCTATCTATCTATCTATCTATCTATCTATCTATCTATCTATCTATCTATCTATCTATCTATCTATCTATCTATCTATCTATCTATCTATCTATCTATCTATCTATCTATCTATCTATCTATCTATCTATCTATCTATCTATCTATCTATCTATCTATCTATCTATCTATCTATCTATCTATCTATCTATCTATCTATCTATCTATCTATCTATCTATCTATCTATCTATCTATCTATCTATCTATCTATCTATCTATCTATCTATCTATCTATCTATCTATCTATCTATCTATCTATCTATCTATCTATCTATCTATCTATCTATCTATCTATCTATCTATCTATCTATCTATCTATCTATCTATCTATCTATCTATCTATCTATCTATCTATCTATCTATCTATCTATCTATCTATCTATCTATCTATCTATCTATCTATCTATCTATCTATCTATCTATCTATCTATCTATCTATCTATCTATCTATCTATCTATCTATCTATCTATCTATCTATCTATCTATCTATCTATCTATCTATCTATCTATCTATCTATCTATCTATCTATCTATCTATCTATCTATCTATCTATCTATCTATCTATCTATCTATCTATCTATCTATCTATCTATCTATCTATCTATCTATCTATCTATCTATCTATCTATCTATCTATCTATCTATCTATCTATCTATCTATCTATCTATCTATCTATCTATCTATCTATCTATCTATCTATCTATCTATCTATCTATCTATCTATCTATCTATCTATCTATCTATCTATCTATCTATCTATCTATCTATCTATCTATCTATCTATCTATCTATCTATCTATCTATCTATCTATCTATCTATCTATCTATCTATCTATCTATCTATCTATCTATCTATCTATCTATCTATCTATCTATCTATCTATCTATCTATCTATCTATCTATCTATCTATCTATCTATCTATCTATCTATCTATCTATCTATCTATCTATCTATCTATCTATCTATCTATCTATCTATCTATCTATCTATCTATCTATCTATCTATCTATCTATCTATCTATCTATCTATCTATCTATCTATCTATCTATCTATCTATCTATCTATCTATCTATCTATCTATCTATCTATCTATCTATCTATCTATCTATCTATCTATCTATCTATCTATCTATCTATCTATCTATCTATCTATCTATCTATCTATCTATCTATCTATCTATCTATCTATCTATCTATCTATCTATCTATCTATCTATCTATCTATCTATCTATCTATCTATCTATCTATCTATCTATCTATCTATCTATCTATCTATCTATCTATCTATCTATCTATCTATCTATCTATCTATCTATCTATCTATCTATCTATCTATCTATCTATCTATCTATCTATCTATCTATCTATCTATCTATCTATCTATCTATCTATCTATCTATCTATCTATCTATCTATCTATCTATCTATCTATCTATCTATCTATCTATCTATCTATCTATCTATCTATCTATCTATCTATCTATCTATCTATCTATCTATCTATCTATCTATCTATCTATCTATCTATCTATCTATCTATCTATCTATCTATCTATCTATCTATCTATCTATCTATCTATCTATCTATCTATCTATCTATCTATCTATCTATCTATCTATCTATCTATCTATCTATCTATCTATCTATCTATCTATCTATCTATCTATCTATCTATCTATCTATCTATCTATCTATCTATCTATCTATCTATCTATCTATCTATCTATCTATCTATCTATCTATCTATCTATCTATCTATCTATCTATCTATCTATCTATCTATCTATCTATCTATCTATCTATCTATCTATCTATCTATCTATCTATCTATCTATCTATCTATCTATCTATCTATCTATCTATCTATCTATCTATCTATCTATCTATCTATCTATCTATCTATCTATCTATCTATCTATCTATCTATCTATCTATCTATCTATCTATCTATCTATCTATCTATCTATCTATCTATCTATCTATCTATCTATCTATCTATCTATCTATCTATCTATCTATCTATCTATCTATCTATCTATCTATCTATCTATCTATCTATCTATCTATCTATCTATCTATCTATCTATCTATCTATCTATCTATCTATCTATCTATCTATCTATCTATCTATCTATCTATCTATCTATCTATCTATCTATCTATCTATCTATCTATCTATCTATCTATCTATCTATCTATCTATCTATCTATCTATCTATCTATCTATCTATCTATCTATCTATCTATCTATCTATCTATCTATCTATCTATCTATCTATCTATCTATCTATCTATCTATCTATCTATCTATCTATCTATCTATCTATCTATCTATCTATCTATCTATCTATCTATCTATCTATCTATCTATCTATCTATCTATCTATCTATCTATCTATCTATCTATCTATCTATCTATCTATCTATCTATCTATCTATCTATCTATCTATCTATCTATCTATCTATCTATCTATCTATCTATCTATCTATCTATCTATCTATCTATCTATCTATCTATCTATCTATCTATCTATCTATCTATCTATCTATCTATCTATCTATCTATCTATCTATCTATCTATCTATCTATCTATCTATCTATCTATCTATCTATCTATCTATCTATCTATCTATCTATCTATCTATCTATCTATCTATCTATCTATCTATCTATCTATCTATCTATCTATCTATCTATCTATCTATCTATCTATCTATCTATCTATCTATCTATCTATCTATCTATCTATCTATCTATCTATCTATCTATCTATCTATCTATCTATCTATCTATCTATCTATCTATCTATCTATCTATCTATCTATCTATCTATCTATCTATCTATCTATCTATCTATCTATCTATCTATCTATCTATCTATCTATCTATCTATCTATCTATCTATCTATCTATCTATCTATCTATCTATCTATCTATCTATCTATCTATCTATCTATCTATCTATCTATCTATCTATCTATCTATCTATCTATCTATCTATCTATCTATCTATCTATCTATCTATCTATCTATCTATCTATCTATCTATCTATCTATCTATCTATCTATCTATCTATCTATCTATCTATCTATCTATCTATCTATCTATCTATCTATCTATCTATCTATCTATCTATCTATCTATCTATCTATCTATCTATCTATCTATCTATCTATCTATCTATCTATCTATCTATCTATCTATCTATCTATCTATCTATCTATCTATCTATCTATCTATCTATCTATCTATCTATCTATCTATCTATCTATCTATCTATCTATCTATCTATCTATCTATCTATCTATCTATCTATCTATCTATCTATCTATCTATCTATCTATCTATCTATCTATCTATCTATCTATCTATCTATCTATCTATCTATCTATCTATCTATCTATCTATCTATCTATCTATCTATCTATCTATCTATCTATCTATCTATCTATCTATCTATCTATCTATCTATCTATCTATCTATCTA